>JAEOAD010001748.1:697500-1897500 GCA_036365145.1 Orientallactaga sibirica | reverse complement strand
TGCACACCACCATTCCAAAGAAAAGCAAGAGAATAATCACCACAAAATTCAGAGTCTTGGGCCTGTGTATGGCACAATGCAGGTCTGGCCCTTGCCAGACTGCATGTCAGAAGAAACCGGGAAGTGGCTTCTGTGAACATGGCATCCTGAGCAGGCCTGGCGTGACAACAGCTACAGTCCCATGCTTGCAAGAAACCTGCTACGAGATGATCTGTCTGGAGACAGGCTGTCATTGGTCACAAAAAGGGGACCACCCCATACAATGATTGGCCAGCCAAGCCCCTTTAAAACCCCCTACACTTTTTTGAATAAACGAGTTTTCAGCAGCTCACCCTCTGCTGCTTCCACCCAACTCCTGGAGTCTGTGCCATGATTCTGTGCCTCTCACCCCCTACTCAGCAGAGACCCTGCCGTCCCTCCTGGGATGGCCCTAGGAGGGACCCAACAGGCCTGGAGGGATGGCTTGGTGATTGAGGTGTTTGCCTGCAAAGCCAAAGGACCCAGGTTCAATTCCCCAGGACCCACATAAGCCAGACGCACAAGGTGGAGCATGTGTCTGAAGTTCATTTGCAGTGGCTGGAGGCCCTGGCGTGCCTATTCTCCCCCCGCCTCTTTTTCTCTTGCTCTCTCGAGTAAATAAATAAATAAATTCCGGCTCTTCACTACCTCAGAGGAAGGACAGCTACGTAGTTAGAGAGGCACTTCCCTTGGATTGGGAGTGTAACCCAAGAGGTGAGTACTGGGATTCATGTTATCAACATACTTAAGTGATATGTATGCATCTCACACATTCTTCTATTTGAATGATACATTTCACAGTTTACAACAAACTTAAATAACTGCTTCCCATATGATGTTAGACAATCCACTCTCTCATGAAACCCTAGTTTCTCAAGTGCCAGAGAAGGTCCCTTCTCCTCTCACAGCAGTGCTGAGAGAAGAAATAGGAATCATATACTTGAAAGCGTTTTGTAGGCTACCACGTGATTTATGGCTAGAGCAATGATTATTACAATAAGAGACTCTTGGCTAAGGAGTCTGCTAAACAGAGGGAGCCGGGTGTCAGGGTGGCTGTGTCACATTCCTCCTGTGCTTCCCAGATGTTGCTATCAGACTCTGCTATTCTTAGATTCCCTTTGATGGTATCACAAATGTTTGTTCTCCCCTGGGACCAGCTGGAATTCCTGCCACCAGTCACACTTCCTAGCTGTAATCATAGGGCGTCATGACCAGGACCTTAGCTCTACATTGACCATTATGGAAACGATTATCTCAAACCTCTTCAGACAAAGGACCCAAGAACAGGGTCAGCCGTAGCCATGCAGCAATGTGCATATGTGTCAGAAGACAGCATCACAAAGAATAGGAGTTCCCCCAGGGCCAACAGGTGGGTCCAACTCATCTACTGGCCCAGAAATACTCATTTTAATCCATACTTTAAGTTTAAAGCCAACATCCATATCACAAAGAAAAGACATGTCAGTCATCGCATGAACTGTAGTTTCCCTGGTTAAAGTACCACTCATGAGGCCTGAGCAGAGTTTAATAATTTTTTTCCCATTTTCAGAAAAATCTTCCTGTGAAAGAATAGACTTTCAGGCTGGAGAGATGGCTTAGCAATTAAGGCATTTGCCTGCGAAACCTAAGGACCCATGTTCAACTCTCCAGGTCCCATGTTAGCCAGACACAAGGAAGCAAGCACGTAAGGTCACAGGTGTGCAAGAGATGGCACACGCATCTGGAGTTCTATTGCAGTGGCTGGAGGCCCTGGCATGCAAATTCTCTGCCTCTGCCTCTCTCTCTCTCTCTTCTCCCTCTGCTCTCACTCTCTCACATAAAAAATTTTAGTCTGTTGGGTTTGCCCCAAAAAATTAAAATTAAAAACAAAGGGCTGGAGAGATGGCTTTGTGGTTAAGGCATTTGCCTGCAAAGCCAAAAGACCCAGGTTCGATTCCCCAGGACACAGATGCACAAGGTGGTGCATGCATCTGGAGTTTGTTTACAGTGGCTGGGGCCCTGGTGCACCCATTTCTCTCTCCTCTCTCTCTCTCTCTCTCTCTCAAATAAATAAAATTTTTAAAATAAATAAAATAAAAGTTAAAAAAAACAGCACTCATCTCTTCTACTTTTTTTAATTTTTAAACTTTTTATTTTTGGAGAGAGATACAGAGAGAGACACAAAGAGAGAGGGAAGGGAAGACAGATAGAGATGGGCGTGCCAGCAGTCTCTCAGCTGCTGTGAAAGAAATCCAGATGTGTGCTCCCCCTTGTGGTCAAGTGTGGCATTGAGCCCTTGTGTCACTTTGCATCTGGCTAAACGTGGGACCTGGAGATTGGAACTGCTGGAGATTGGAACTGGGTTCTTAGGCTTAGCAGGCAGGCGCCTTAACCACTAAGCCATCTCTCCAGCCCTTCTACTTTTTTCATTCACCAAAATAAATGTAATGCCCTTAGCTGGCAACTAAAGGAGGAGTTATTGAACTTATTGGAACCCAAACTAACCAGTTCAGAGTGGTAGCTTAAAGGAAGGGAAGGGAGGAAGTGGGGTGAATATGTTAAACAGACAGTATAACTCGATACAAATACTTGTGTGGAAAAAGTCATTATGGAACACAGTCCTGTGTGCAATTAATACACACAAGGAATACACACAAGGAAAGAAATTTAAAAGAGGAAAAAGGGACAGAATTATGGCAGTGGTCTGACATCTCTGGCTGCTGCTCCTTTGAATTCCAACTTGTGCATTGAATGACGTCAAGTAGAATGGCCAACTTATCCCTGTCTACCCAGACATTCCCGAATCCAGCAATGGAAGCCTCAATCCTGAAAAACGCTCTTGCCACAGACACACACCAAGGCAGCCAATCCTTCAATGACATGCACGCCTGCACAAGCACGCGCGCGCGCACACACACACACACACACACACACACACACACACCTCCCAGGTGATGGCTGAGGAACACCACTTCTGGCCCCTTACTGATGGATACAAGAATTCCCTGGCAGAATATTCACTCTAGAGTTTCTGGTAGCTTTCCAGAGAATTCTGTGCACTATACTGCAGACCAACAGCACCCTGCCCAACCCTCTTTCTCCTCCCCTCCCCTCCACTCCCAGGCAGGCCTGACCATGCTCTGAAAGCCTTTCCTGCCTGCCCTGTCCCGCCCCCGCCCCCCACCACCACCGCCACCCCTCTGTCTTTCAGAGGAATGTCCTCCAGTCAGTCTCTTGCCTGATCAGTCCTGTTTGGGTATCTGCTTCTCAGACAGTCAGGATCCACATAGAGTTCATCATCAGCGTTTTCTAAACCTCCCTAGTTAGGTGTGTTGAGATGCACTGTCCAGTGTGTTAACAACCACAGGTGCGTGGAGACAGTACATGCCAACTCATCACTTCAGTACCACATGGGAAATGTTGAGAACCAAACTGAATGTTCTGGAAGCACTGGGGAAGGAGAAATTGCCTTGGGGAAGGAAAAAGATGGCAGACAACAGATGCTTAGACTCTCAGTAAAGAATTCTTACTATTTTTACCCATCATCTTATACCACCGTGATTAAAAAAAAAATCATCATGTACTGTTGACAGAAACTGACAAGATTAAGATATGGTTTCCAATGAATTCTACTGAAGTCAGCAGAAAGAACACGGACTTCCTCAAGTACTCTGGTAAGAGGAGCTGGTGTGTTTGCATTGTGTGTGTGTGTGTGTGTGTGTGTGTGTGTGTGTGTGTGTGTAAACACTGAATATAGGGTTCAACCTGTCATGTCAGCAACACACACATTTTAGAAATGTGGAGATTTTTACATCACTACCTCCAATAATTTCTGGTTTTCCTTTTTAACAGCGCATCGCTAATCACAGGATAGTTATCCCAGCTGGAAGTCTTTTATCTTTCCTGGATACAACCATTCCCAACACAGCTAAAATCCAGATAAATGCTATGTGGGGCATTTAAAATGTCAAATATTCTACCAAGGTCGTGTGTGAATCACTCTTTCCCTAAATTAACACATTATTTTGATGTTTCAAAAAATGTTCTGAGGCTGGAGAGATGGCTTAGCAGTTAAGGCGCCTGCCTCCTAAGCCTAAGAACGCTGGTTCCAATCTCCAGGTCCCACGTTTAGCCAGATGCAAAGTGACACAAGGACACAATGCTGCACTTGACCACAAGGGGGCGCATGCATCTGGATTTCATTCGCAGCAGCTGAGAGGCTGCTGGTGCACCCATCTCTATCTGTCTTCCTCTCCCTCTCTCTCTGTCTCTCTCAAAAAAAAAATATTCTGATACATAGTTCCTTTTAGCTTGAGCTGCAAAGCAATTTCAGAGACCTCCATCGCATCCCTGACCATCTCTGAGACAGGAAGAGTCACACATATACATCTGACAAGTAGAGAGAAAGAAAAAGAAAGAGGTCTACAGAGCTTGTCAGTCTATCATCCAAAGTAAGAGTAGCACCCATGAAAATTGCTTTGTGGGCAAGTTGGTCTCATCTATTTAAAAAAAAAAATTCTATTGGGCTGGAGAGATGGATCAGCAGTTAAGGCATTTGCCTGCAAAGCCAAAGGATCCTGGTTTGACTCTCCAGGCTCCACAAACAAACAAAAAAATACTTGAGACTGGGTGACTTATAAAGAATGCGGGGCTGGAGAGATGGCTTAGCAGTTAAGGTGCCTGCCTGCGAAGCCTAAGAACGCCCGTTCAATGCTCCAGGTCCCACGTTTAGCCAGATGCAAAAGTGACACAAGGAAGCAATGCTGCACTTGCCCACAAGGGGGCACATGCGTCTGGAGTTCATTCACAGTGGCTGAGAGGCCGTTGATGTGCCCATTCTCTCTCTCTCTCTCTCTCTCTCTCTCTCTCTCTCAAAAAAAAAATTTAAGGATATGAATTTATATTCCAAGTTTTAGAAGCCAAGAAGAACCAGCAGGTCTGGTGTCAGGTGAGGGCCTGCTGCACCATTGGCATGTTTCTCACAGCAGCCAGTCAGGGCAGAGGGTCAAATAGAGATGATTGTGGTTCCCTCCAGCTCTTTTTGTTCATGTGTATATATGTGTAGGTGTAGTTGTGTGTGTGTGTTGCATAAACATGTATGTACAGATGCACATGCATCATATGCCTGTGTGTGGTGTGGTTTGTGTGTAGTACATGAACATGTATGTGCAGATGCACACCCACCATGTGCATGTGTGTGGAGGAAAGAGAAGAATGTCGGGTGTCCTACATCCTTCATCCCGATTTCCCTGAAACAGAGTCTCTCTCTAAACCTGGAGCTGCCATTGTCGCAATCAGACTGCTTGACCACCCAATGACCGCCCAGTTTCCTCTCCCAACAGGACAGGGCTTACAGAAGTGTGGGGCATGTCTAGCTGTCCACGTGGGTTCTAGGGATGAAACTCAGGGCAAATCAGGCCCTCTCAGGTCCTCACATTTCAGTAGCAAGCATTCACCCGCTGAGCTCTCTCTCCCCAGTCTCATCTCTAGATCTTTCAATGAGTTACTAATTCCACTCATGACCGTGAAACCCTCATGACTTAAGCACTTCACAGAAGGCTCAACCTCTTAACACCACCATGGGGATTAAGTTTCCACATGGATTGTGGAGGAGACATTTTCAGACCTCAGGAGCACCTGAACTCCACTCCAACCGGCCTTCAGTAAGTGTAAGTGACAGAGTAGTTAGCATGCCATAAGACTATGAGGTGTAAGGCTGCCACAGAATCTTGAATTTTCTTGGTTACCAAGCAAACCAGTAAATATTGTCAACTGTATATTCCTATGGACCACTTAATTCCTCTAAACTGTGTTTTGAACTTTAAATTTCAGTGCATCCCTCATCTATATATAATAATGTAGCTTTCAAAAAAAAGCTTAAGGAGAACATGGGAGTTATAAGCCAATTCTTCCATTCTCAGAAGAAACACATAGAACTCACAACCAAGGTATTTGTGTGAGGGTCAAGATTCATGTCAACTTGATGAGTTTGAATATCACCATGGAAACATACCTCTGTGTGTATCTATGTTTCCAGAAAGGTTTAACTGAAGAGGGAATGCCCACCCAGAATGTGGGCAGCACCACTAATGGGGTGAGGTCTTAGACTGAAGATAAAGGAGCAAGTGAGCTGAGCACCAGCATTTCTTTCTCTCTCTCTCTCTCTCTCTCTCTCTCTCTCCCCTCTCTCTCTCTCTCTCTCTCTCTCTCGCATTCTCTCCTTTCCTTCCTGATTGCAGGTGCATGTGACCAGATGCCTCCAGCTCCTGCTGCCTTACCTTTCTTGACATGATGGACAACACCTTCAAACTGTGAGCCAAAACAAACAATTCTTCCTGAAGCTTCTTTTGTCAGATATTTTTCACAGCAATAAAAAATGTAACCTATGTATTGATGCATATTCCAAGTTTTAGAAGCCAAGAAGAACCAGCAGGTCTGGTGTCAGGTGAGGGCCTGCTGCACCATTGGCATGTTTCTCACAGCAGCCAGTCAGGGCAGAGGGTCAAATAGAGATGATTGTGGTTCCTCCAGCTCTTTTTGTTCATGTGTATATATGTGTAGGTGTAGTTGTGTGTGTGTGTTGCATAAACATGTATGTACAGATGCACATGCATCATATGCCTGTGTGTGGTGTGGTTTGTGTGTAGTACATGAACATGTATGTGCAGATGCACACCCACCATGTGCATGTGTGTGGAGGAAGGAGAAGAATGTCGGGTGTCCTACATCCTTCATCCCGATTTCCCTGAAACAGAGTCTCTCTCTAAACCTGGAGCTGCCATTGTCGCAATCAGACTGCTTGACCACCCAATGACCACCCAGTTTCCGCTCCCAACAGGACAGGGCTTACAGAAGTGTGGGGCATGTCTAGCTGTCCACGTGGGTTCTAGGGATGAAACTCAGGGCAAATCAGGCCCTCTCAGGTCCTCACATTTCAGTAGCAAGCATTCACCCGCTGAGCTCTCTCTCCCAGTCTCATCTCTAGATCTTTCAATGAGTTACTAATTCCACTCATGACCGTGAAACCCTCATGACTTAAGCACTTCACAGAAGGCTCAACCTCTTAACACCACCATGGGGATTAAGTTTCCACATGGATTGTGGAGGAGACATTTTCAGACCTCAGGAGCACCTGAACTCCACTCCAACCGGCCTTCAGTAAGTGTAAGTGACAGAGTAGTTAGCATGCCATAAGACTATGAGGTGTAAGGCTGCCACAGAATCTTGAATTTTCTTGGTTACCAAGCAAACCAGTAAATATTGTCAACTGTATATTCCTATGGACCACTTAATTCCTCTAAACTGTGTTTGAACTTTAAATTTCAGTGCATCCCTCATCTATATATAATAATGTAGCTTTCAAAAAAAAGCTTAAGGAGAACATGGGAGTTATAAGCCAATTCTTCCATTCTCAGAAGAAACACATAGAACTCACAACCAAGGTATTTGTGTGAGGGTCAAGATTCATGTCAACTTGATGAGTTTGAATATCACCATGGAAACATACCTCTGTGTGTATCTATGTTTCCAGAAAGGTTTAACTGAAGAGGGAATGCCCACCCAGAATGTGGGCAGCACCACTAATGGGGTGAGGTCTTAGACTGAAGATAAAGGAGCAAGTGAGCTGAGCACCAGCATTTCTTTCTCTCTCTCTCTCTCTCTCTCTCTCTCTTTCTCTCTCTCTTCTCTCTCTCTCTCTCTCTCTCTCGCATTCTCTCTCTTTCCTTCCTGATTGCAGGTGCATGTGACCAGATGCCTCCAGCTCCTGCTGCCTTACCTTTCTTGACATGATGGACAACACCTTCAAACTGTGAGCCAAAACAAACAATTCTTCCTGAAGCTTCTTTTGTCAGATATTTTTTCACAGCAATAAAAAATGTAACCTATGTATTGATGCATGATTTATTTATTTACTTACTTACTGCCTTAAAAGCAGAGAGAGGGAGAATGAGAATGGGCATGCCAGGGCTTCTAGCCACTACATTTGCCAATTTGTGCATCTGGCTTTATGTGGGTACTGAGGAATAGAACCTGGGTCATCAGGCCTTGCAGGCAAGTGCCTTAAACGCTGAGTAACCTCTCCAGCCCTAATGCATGATTTAAATATGACTTTTAGGGCTGGAGAGATGGCTCACCAGTTAGGGTACTTACCTGCAAAGCTTAAACACTAGAGTTCAATTCCCCAGTACCCATGTAAAACCAGATGCACTAAGTGACACATGCAGCTGAAGTTCATTGCAGCATCTGGAGGCCCTGGAACACCCATTCTCTCCATCTGTCTCTCTTCTCTCTGTCTCCTTCTGTGTGCAAATGCATACATAAAATATTTTAAATATGACCTTTAAATCAACTATATGAAGGCAACAACCATTCTATTTTAGTGCCACCTGACTATGATATTTTACTCTATATTTAGTTTTAATAAACCTTAAAAAAAGAGATTATAAGCATTCTTCAATTTAAAGATGTCCTAAGGTGAATGGCCTGACCTCAGGTCCAGAAGCAAAAAAATTTTTTTAAGGTTATGGAAAAGGTGGGTTGACCTTAAAACCAAAAGCATCTTAATTAGGCAGAATAATCTCTGTGTACTTCTGGCTATCTGCCCCCCAGAACAGCATTTTTCTTCATGAGTCCTTTGAAATGTCAGCCAGAGGTGGAAATGTTTCTACAGAGGCACACTGAATCTTGTGAGGACAGCACGGAAGAGCATCAGGCAGTCTTCACAGGGAAAAAAATTTCTTAGCTTTTAAGCCAGACTTTACAGAATGAAGTGGGTGGGGATGGGGGAGGGAGTCTTTGGTTAGCAGTCTTTCTATTGTGAGGAAATTCAAAAGCACATGAAAGTACAAGAGCCAGGATGTAGTATGACCTTAGCTGATGCACAAATGCATCAGGCATGTAGGGCTGGAGAGATTGCTTAGCGGTTAAGGCATTTGCCTGCAAAGCCAAAGGATCCTGGTTCAACTCTCCAGGACCCACGTAAGCCAGAAGCCCAAGGGGGCACACGCATCTGGAGTTTATTTGCAGTGGCTAGAGGCCCTGGAGCACCCATTCTCTCTCTCTCTCTCCTCTCTCTCTCTCTCCCTCTTTCTCTCAAATAAATAAATACATTAATTAATTAATTAATTAAATGCTCGGTGTAGTTAGCATCTGCTGGGCACCTTGGAGTAATGAGGCAGGTGAGAAAATCACTTGCCATGAAAAGAGAGAAATCACGGAGAGAGCAGAACACGATCTCCAAGCGCCTGAGATCAGAACTGGGGCCTTCCAGAAACATGGTATTTCATTCATAACTGAACAAGGACTGCTCCCCATCAAGGCAATGTCACTGGTCCCACCACAAACTCAACTGTGATTGGGAGCTGGAGACTGGTCTGAAGCCAGTTGCTCCATTGGGGTTTTCCACTATGGGACTTAAGTACTTAGCTTCTCCACACAGGCAGAAGACGTGTCCTGTCCATCTTTATGGAGTGGTGAGCGTCCCTAAAGCCTGTGCTCGTGCTTGAAACCCCAGCGCTGAGTGGGGGCAGTGACAGGAGACTCCCAGGGGCTCCCTTTCCAGCCAGTCTCACCCAAAAGCAGCAAGCCCCCAGCTTCAGTGAGGGGCTCTGTCTCGGGAAAATAAGGTGGAGGAGCAATAGAGGAGGGTTCCAAATGTCCCCTTGCTTCCAAATGCATGCATATGGGGCACATGTATCTGCACACACATTCACAACTCACACACACACCCCAAAAAAGATCGATTAGCCCATATCCATTGTACAAAGTCATGGGTGGCATTATGACATTTTTATTCACATGTGTCATATATTGGAACCACATTCACCTTCCTTTCTTGTCACATCCACCTTCCTCCATGACTTAGTCCCCTTCCCTTCTCAAATAGTCCCCATTCAACTTTCATGTCATAAATGCACACACACACACACACACACACACACAATCTAGGTTGCACATATGAGTGAAAATATGTAATCTTTGCCCAAGTCTCTCATAGGTTGCTTTAAGATCCACCCATGTTCCTGTACATGGCATGATTTCATTCTTCTTCTTTTTTTTTTTTTCCAGGTAGGGTCTCACGCTGGCCCAGGCTGACCTGGAATTAACTATGTAGTCTCAGGGTGGCCTTGAACTCACAGCGATCCTCCTACCTCTGCCTCCCGAGTGCTGGGATTAAAGGCATGCACCACCACGCCTGGATTTCATTCTTCTTTTTCTTTTAATATAAATTTTATTTATTTATTTACAAGCAGAGAGAAATAGAAGAGAGACGGACAGAGAGAGAATGGACACACCAAGGCCTCTAGCCACTGCAAATGAATTCCAGACACATGTGCCCCTTGTGCAGCTGGTTTATGTGGGTCCTGGGGAATTGAACCTGTGTCCTTTGGCTTTGCAGGCAAATGCCTTAACCACTAAGCCATTTCTCCAGCCCGATTTCATTCTTCTTTACAACTGATTAAAACTCAGTCGTGTGTCCATGCCATATTTTTGTATCTATTTTTTTAATCTGTTGAAGGGCATCTAGGCTGATTCCATCACTTGTATGGTGTGCAGTGCTTCAGTAAACGTGGATGTGCAGGTATCTCTGGAGCATCCTCCATAGATTACTTTCAGCATAGTCCCAGGAGGGGTATAGCACATGCTATGGTAGTGCTGCTTTTAGTTACTTTTAAAGAAATCTCTATACCAATTTCCACAGGGGCTGCACTAATCTATACTTCCATCCACAGTGTAAGTATTTTCCCCACAGCCCCTGCTTGCCAGATTCATAGTTGTTTTCATGGTGATAGCCATTTTGACTGGGGTGGAATGGAATCTCAAGTGTGTGTGTGTGTGTGTGTGTGTGTGTGTGTGTGTATTTGCAAGTGTGTAACTGAACATGTATGTGCAGGTGCATTGCACATGGGTGCGTGGGAAGACCAGAGCTTAATGTCAGGTGTCTGCCTCAATTGCTCTCCAGCTTAGTTTTTTTTTTTACTTTATTTATTTATTTATTTATTTATTTATTTATTTATTTATTTATTTATTTATGAGAGAGAAAGAGGCAGAGAGAGAGAGAGAGGGAGAGAGAGAATGGGCACACCAGGGCCTCCAGCCACTGCAGATGAATTCCAGATGCATCTGACTTACATGGGTCCTGGGGACTCGAACCAAGGTCCTTTGGCTTTTCAGGCAAGTTCCTTAACCGCTAAGCCACCTCTCCATCCCTCCACCTTAGTTTTTGAGACAAGGTCTCTCACTGAACGTGTAACTCCACAATTTAGCTACAATAGCTAGCCAGCAAGCTCCAGAGATCCCATCTCCTCTTCACAGTACTAGGATTACAGGTGTGCGCCATTACACTTAATTTTCACATGGGTGTCGGAGATCTAAACTTGTGCTTGAGTGACACCTCACAAACTGAGACATCTCCCCTATCCTGCAACACAATTATGACTTACATTTCTTTGGTGGCCAAGGATGGTGAACATGTTTTCAGATATTTTATTGGTAATTTGTACTTCAAATTTTGAGAACTGTCGGTTTTGACTGCCTGATTATTGATTGGATTCTTTTGTATTTAATTTTTTGAGTTCTCTTAAGATTTTAGACATAAATTTCCTGTCGGGTGCCTAGCTGGCAAAGATTTTCTCTGATTCTGTAAGCTGTCTCTTCACACCACTGTCTGCTGTGCAAAAGCTTTTCAAGTTCATGCAGTCCTGTGGACAATTCCTGCTATTATCTCCTGAGCTGTTGGAATCCTTTTCAGAAAGCCTTTGCCTATACCTGCATTTTGAAATGTTTTCTGTGTGCTTTCCTCTATCGCTTCAGAGGTTCTGGTTTTACACTAAGGTCTTTGATTCATTTTAATTGATTTTTTGGGGGGGAGAGAGTGAGAGATAATGAATAAGTCTTATTCTTCTACGTGTGGATATCCAATTTCCTCAGCACCATTTGTTAAAGAGGCTGTCTTTTTTTTCCCCAATGTATGTTTTTGGCATCTTTGTCAAACATAAGGTTTCCATGTCCTCTATTCTATTCCATCAGTCTAGGTCTCTGGTTTTATGCCAGCACCACTCTTTTTTTTTTTTTTTTTTAATTACTATGATGCCTCTAGTAATGATCTCTCTGCTTGGGATGGCTTTGGCTTTCTGAGGTCATTTGTACTCCCATATGAACTTTAAGATTGTTTTTCCTAGTTCTGTGAAGAATGTAATTGGAATTTTGGTAGGGACAGCATTGACTTTATAAATCACTTTTGAACCTGCCCATCCATGACCATGGGAGTTCTCTCCGTCTTCCAGGGTCTCCTTCAATTCCTTCTGTGTCTTAACGTTTTTATTGTAGCACTCTTTCACATTCTTAGTTAGGTTTGTTCCTAGGTGTTTTACTTCTACACAATTGTGGATGGCATTGTTTTCCTGATTGCTTTCTCAGGATGGTCATTATCGGGATACAGAAAAACTACTGGTTCCTGTAAGTTTGTCTTGTATTCTGCTACTTTGCTGCACCTGGTCTAAGGGTTTTGTGGTGTCTTCTTTAGGAACTTTTGAGTATAGGATCACATCATCTGTAGATAGGGTAGTTTGGCTTTCTCCTTCCTGTAATGATTAATATTCGCTGTCAATGTGACTGCATTTGGAACCACCCAGGAGATGCACCTCTGGGTCTGTTTGTGAGGGAGTTTCAAGAGATGATTAAGGAAGGAAGGAAGATTTATATATGTGCATGTCAGGCATACTATGCAGCACAGCAGAACTAAGCACTTCCCCTAGATCCCTGATGATGGTAGAAAACAAAAGCCCTTCTACACTAACAGGGAGTTTAAAGATTATGAAAGCTAAATATATTAATAAATAAGATATAGAGTGTGCAGGTGGACAGGCATGGCAGTCTGGAATGAATAGGCCAGACCCCTGTTTCCGGTCTCCTAACCCATCCTCCCTTCTGGGTTGCCTACATAGACAGTGTGTGGTTGACAGTGTGGGGGGGGGCAGTCTGGAGTGAATACACCAGACCCCAACTATACAGAATATATATTCTTCTCAGCAGCGCATGGAATGTTCTCCAAAATTGACCATATATTAGGCCATAAAGCGTGCCTTCATAAAGTCAGGAAAATTGAAGTAACTTCCTGCTCATGTCAGATCACAATGCTTTAAAGCTAGAAATTAACAACAAGAGACACATCAAGAATTCCACCAGCTCCTGAAGAGTAAACAACACACTTTTAAACAATGGGTCATGGAAGAAATAAAAAAAAAGAAATTGTAAAATGCATAGAATTGAATGCTAATGAAAACACAATCTACCAAAACTTATGGGGCACAATAAAGGCAGTCATAAGAGGAAAATTCATAGCCCTAAATGCCTTCATTACAAAGACAGAGAGACCCCAAGTCAACAACCTGACTGTCTTCCTAAAGGCACTGGAAAAATAAGAAAAATCCAATCCAAAGAGCTCCAGATGGAAAGAAATAATCAAGACTAGAGCATAGGGGCTGGAGAGATGGCTTAGTGGTTAAGGCACTTGCCTGCAAAGCCAAAGGACCTTAGTTCAGTTCCCCAGGACCCATGTAAGCCAGATGCAGAAGGTGGCACATGCATCTGGAGTTCATTTGTAGTGGCTGGAAGCCCGAGAGTGCCCATTCTCTCTATATATCTATCTCTCTCTTTCATCTCACACACTCTGCCTCTTTCCCTCTCTTAAATAAATAAATAAAAATAAAAATAAATAAAGCCAAAAAAAGATTAGAGGAGAAATTAATGAATTGGAAACTAAGAAAATAATTTTTAAACCTCAATGATATGAAAAACTGGTTCTTTGAAAAAATAATAAAGATTAACAAACCCCTGGCCAAATTGATCAAGCAAAAAAAAAGAAAGTCTCAAATTAACAAAGTCAGAAATGAAAAAGGATGGGCTGGAGAGATGGCTTAGCGGTTAAGGCGCCTGCCTGCTAAGCCTAAGAACCTGGTTCCAATCTCCAGATCCCACGTTTAGCCAGATGCAAAGTAACGCAAGGGCGCAATGCCACACTTGACCACAAGGGGCACATGCATCTGGATTTCGTTCACAGCAGCTGAGAGACTGCTGGCGTGCCCATCTCTATCTATCTCCCTCTCCCTCTCTGTCTGTCTCTCTCTGTATCTCTCTCCAAAAATAAATAAAATAAAATAAAATTTTATAAAAGAAATGAAAAAGGAGAAATCACAACAGACATCAATGAAATTGAAAGAATCATAAAGACATACTTCCAAAACCTCTACTCCACAAAATTAAATAATCTGGAAAAAAATGGATGAATTCCTAGACACATACTACCTATCAAAACTAAACTCAGAGCAGATTAATCTCCTAAACAAACCTATCACATGCATGTAGATTGAAAAAGTAATCAAAAACCTTGCCAAAAAGAAAAGTTCAGGACTGGATGGCTTCTCAGCTGAATTCTATCAAACCTTCGTTAAAGAACTTAGACCAATTTTTCTCATAGTCTTCTGCATAATCAGAGACCAGGGAATCCTCCCTAACTCCTTTTATGAAGCTATCATCACCGTGATACCAAACCAGACAGAAATGCAACAAGGAAAGAAAATTACAGACCTATATCCCTAATGAACTTAGATGCAAAGATCCTGAATAAAATTCTTGAAAACTGAATTCAACAACACATCAAAAGCATTATCCACCTTGATCAAGTAGGCTTCATCCCAGGGATGCAGGGATAACTTAACATATGGAAATTGGTCAATGTAATACACCACATAAATAAACTTACCCATAAGAACCACATGATCATCTCAATTGATGCAGAGAAGGTCTTTGACAACATACAACACCACTTCATGATCAAAACACTGGAACGAATAGGCATGGAGGGTTTATATCTCAACACAATAAAGGCTATATATAAAGCTCCTAAAGCCCAAACAATTCTTAATGGGGAAAAACTCAAGGAGTTCTCACTGAGATTGGGAACAAGACAGGGGTGCCCACTCTCACCACTGCTCTTCAACATACTACTAGAAGTACTAACCCAAAAAAAGAGACAGGAGAAAGAAATAAAAGGGATTCAAATTTGAAAAGGAAGAAGTCAAGTTAGCCCTACTTGCAGATGACGTGATCCTATATATAAGTGACCTGAAAGTCCCCATCTCAAAACTTCTAAAGGTGATAAATTACTTCATCAAAGTAGGATACAAGATCAATGCACAAAAATCAGTAGCTTTTCTATATACAAAGCACAAATATACAGAGAAAGAAATCAATGAGGCTGTCCCATTTTTCAATAGTCCCATTTTTTCAAAAAACAAATAAGTACCTTGGAATAACACTAACCAAGGATGTGAAAGATGTATATAATGAAAACATAAAAACACTCAAGAAATAAATAGAGGAGGACTTGAGAAGATGGAAAGACCTCCCATGCTCCTGGATAGGTAGAATTACTACTGTGAAAATGGCAATTCTATCAAAAACAATATAAGGATTGAATACCAATAAAAATACCAGCATCATTCTTTCACAGAGATTGAAAAAATGATCTCAAAAATCATATGGAAGGATAGAAGGCCTGGGATATCCAAACATATCCTCAGAGGGAAATATCACCATATGTGATCTAAAGCTATATTACAAAGCCATAGTGACAAAAACAGCATAGTACTGAAATAAAAACAAAAAACATAGACCAATGGAACAGAATTGAAGACTTGGACCTTAGGTCAAATAACTACAGCTGACTTCATTCTCCATTGGAGAATCTGCTTCTCCCCCCACAGGAGCTGGACCTGAGGAGATAAACAACCCAGCGCACTCCACCCCAGCCCCAGCTGAAACCACAGAGGTTCTTAGTGAACCTGATATCAGCACAAGGGTGAAGGAGATGGACACTGAGGACACTCAACACATACCAAACCAGAGGTTCCTAAGAGCCCATCACTGAAGTAGATTTAAAATAGTCCCAGCATAGCTCAGGGAATTTTGTGGAAGAGGGGGCGGAAAGATTGTTAGAGCCACAAGTTGAGACATTCTGCAGAGTCATTGCCTCTCTTCCCCCCCCGTCACCCCCACCATAATGCATGACCCACAATCCCCATGGCATTGACCTGCTTCCCCAATGAGGAAGGCCTCTTCAGAAAAGGGGCAGGGAGGAGGGAAAGGATGGTTACCAACATGTGTTGTTTACATACTAAATATGTCCATATCTAATAAAAAATATTTTTAAAAGTAAAATAAATAAAATTTTTAAAAAGAAAGTTTATTGTTGGACTGGAGAGATGGCTTAGTGGTTAAGGCACTAGCCTGCAAAGCCAAGTACCTCAGGTTGATTCCCCAGGACCAACATAAGCCAGATGCATAAGGTAGCATACACATGCATCTGGAGTTTGTTTGCAGTGGCTGGAGGCCTTGGAGCACCCTTTCTATCTCTCTCTCTGCCTCTTTCTCTCTCTTAAAATAAATAAATAAAAATAAAAATATTTTTCGAAAAGAGAGATAAAAATAGGTTGTAGTGAAGAAATGGAAAAAAGTAGAAATAAATTAGGAATGAGAGGAAAAGCATATGGAATGAAGGTATTAGAAATAGTTGATATGGAGCCAGGTGTGGTGGCGCATGTCTTTAATCCCAGCACTCACTCAGGAGGCAGAGGCAGGAGGATCACCATCATGAGTTTGAGGCTACCCTGAGAGTCCATAGTGAATTCCAGGTCAGCCTGGACTAGAGTGAGACCCTATCTTGAAAAACCAAAAATAAACAAATAAATAAAAAGAAATAGTCAATATTGGATGAGAGGGAAAGTATATGAGATGAAGGTATTAGAAATATTAGATATGGGCTAGAGAGATAGTTCATCTCTGGTTGCAAAGCCTGATAGCCTGTGTTTGATTCCCTAGCACCCACATAAAGCCTGATGCACAAAGTGGTGCATGCATCTGGAGTTCATTTACAGTGGTAGGAGACCTTGGCATGCCCATACTTTGTCTCTCTCTCCCTCTCTCTCTCTCTCTCTCTCTCTCTCTCTCTCTCTCTCTCCCTCTCTTTGTCTTTCTCAAATAAGTGAATAAATGAACATTTTAAAAAATAAATAGGAGCTAGAGAGACGGCTTAGTGGTTAAACGCTTCCCTGTGAAGCCTAAGGACCCCAGTTCAAGGCTCAATTCTCCAGGACCCACATAAGCCAGATGCACAAATGGGTGCACACATCTGGAGTTTGTTTGCAGTGGCTGGAGGCCCTGGTGTGCCCATTCTCTCTCTCTCTCTCTCTCTCTCTCTCTCTCTCTGCCTATTTCTGTATCTCTCTCTCAAATAAATAAAACATTTAAAATAAATAAATATTAGTGCTGGAATGATAGCTCAGCAGTTAAGACACTGACCTACAATGCCCAATGGCCTGGGTTCTATTCCCCAGTACCTACATAAAAACCAAATGACCAGATGCACAAAGTGGTGCATGCATCTGAGTTCATTTCAGAGGCTAGAGGCCCTGGCACACCCATTCATATTCTCTCTCTCTTTCTCTCTCTCTCTCTCCTTGCAAATAAATAAATAAATAAAACACTTTAAAAGAAAGCCAGGCGTGGTGGCACATGCCTTTAATCCCAGCACTTGGGAATCAGAGGTAGGAGGATCGCCATGAGTTCAAGGCCACCCTGAGATTACATAGTGAATTCCAGGTCAGCCTGAGCTAGAGTGAGACTCCACCTTAAAAAGAAAAAGAAAAAATTAAAAGAAAAAGAAAGTAGCTATATCTGGGCATGGTGGCCCATACCTACAATCCCAGCACTTGGGAAGGTGAATAGGATCACTGTGAGTTCGAGGTCAGACTGGGCTAAAATGAGATCTTGCCTAAATAATAATAATAGCAATAATAGAGATAACATGATAAAATATGTGTAGAGAGGGCTGAAGAGATGGCTTAGCGATTAAGGTGCCTGCCTCCTAAGCCTAAGAACGCTGTTTCCAATCTCCAGCGGTTCCAATCTCCAGGTCCCACGTTTAGCCAGATGCAAAGTGACGCCAGGGCGCAATGCTGCACTTGTCCACAAGGGGTCGCATGCATCTGGATTTCGTTCACAGCAGCTGAGAGACTGCTGGCGCGCCCATCTCTATCTGTCTCCCTCTCCCTCTCCCTCTCTGTCTGTCTCTCTGTGTCTCTCTCCAAAAATAAATAAAATAATAATAATAAAATTTTTTAATATGTGTAGAGAAAGAACAATCAAACTAATAAAATAAAGCCTGAAGCAAAGGCTAGAGAGATGGCTTAGTGTTTAAGGTGCTAGCCTGCAAAGCCTAAGGACCCAGGTTCAATTCCCCAGAACCCACAAAAGGCAGATGCTCATGGTGGTGCATGCATCTGGAGTTCCTTTGCAGTGGCTGGAGGCTCTGGGCTGCCCATTCTCTCCCCCCCCCCCTTTCTCTCTCTCTCTCTCTTTCTCAAATAAACAAAAAGTTAAACCTGTACCTGGCATGGTGGCACATGCCTTTAGTCCCGGGACTTGGGAGGCAGAGGTACAAGGAGCGCCATGATCTTGAGACCAGCCTAAGACTACATACTGAATTCCAGGTCAACCTGGACCAGAGTGAGACCCTACCTTGACAAAAACAAAAAACTTATTCAGGCGGTGGCAACCTTGGGATGATTCAGAAGGCACCATGGTACTGAGAAGAAGGGACAGAGGAGTGCTCAGCACTGAAACATCTCAAACCTACCTTCCAAGGCTCAGGGCCCATTGCGAAAGAGGGGGTGGAAAGAATGTAAGAGCCAAAGGAAGAGTAGGACTCCTTACAACATGCTCCTCTAGACACAAAATGGCCTGGATATCCATGACCTCACAGTGCCTGACACTACCTACACAAGACCATCATAATAGGAGGAAAAGATCATGACATCAAACTGAAAAGAGAGACTGATTGAAAAGGGGAGGGGATATGATGGAGAGTGAAGTTTCAAAGGGGAAAGTGGGGGGGGGGATAACATGGGATATTGTCTACAATTAAAGAAGTTGTCAATAAAAATAAAAATTTAAAAAAATTAAACTCAAATAAAACATCTACAAGTCTACTATAAAAAAAAAAATTAAACTTGTAACATGGATCTCCAGCCATCTGACTGAAAGAGGTGCCACTGGGGACAGGTCTGAATTCCAGCCCAAAGGCGTAGAAAGCAGGTTTGTGCTCAGGAGAGGGGTCCCTGCCTGCTACTTTTGCTATTTGCTATTTGGTTGTTTCTCTCTGCTTGGATCTGTGAAAGGAAGACAGCTTGTTCTACTGATGAAGCTTCCCCTGGATCTGTAAGCTTTGAAATAAATCCCTTCTTCCCATAAAGTGTGTCTTGTTGCATATTCATCCCAGTGACATGGAAACGGCTGTACGTAACACATGTGTGAACTGTGCATCGTCAGAACACGACTCGCGATGTTGAGAAATCAATGTGGTTTAACTAACAGCCTTTCCCAGTCACACTTTGATTAGGCTTTTGCTAGATGAGTCAGACCCCTTCCTTTTCCCCTTTGGTTTTCTTCTTTGAACCACTCCCAGTGACTTCCCTGAGTCCATGTCGTTTGGTAAATGCAGAGAACCCTGGGTTTCTCCAGAGCCTCGTGCTGTTTCCATTATGGATTTTTAATTTTATTTTAAAGCTTTATTATTATTATTAACAATATATTTCATATGGATACATCACGTGTTGGTACCCTCTTTTTCCTCATCCCTGCCCCCATCCCACTGGTGACTCTCCTCAGTGCAGTTGCAGATATTTCCCATGGGGTTGTGGTTTATGTGGGTGTAGTAGTCAGTTATTTTTGTGGGGACGGAATGCTTCTGGGCATGATGTCTCAACCTGTGGCTCTTACCATCTTTCTGCCCCCTCTTCCACAAAATTCCCTGAGCCGGGGTGGGTGAGTTTTAAGTCTACTTCAGTGATGAGCTCTTAGGAGCCTCTGGATCTGCTTTGGTAGGTGTTGAGTGTCCTCAGGGTCTGTCTCCTTCACCCTGGCGCTGATTGTCAGGTTCAGCATGGAAGCAGCGCTCTTGCTCATCTCCCCAATACTCTGTGGTTTCAGCTGTGGCCTGGCTGAAGTGCAAGGGGTAGCTTATCTCCTCGGGTCTCACTACCTTCTGAAAAGAAAAACAGATTCTCCAATGGAGAGTGAAGTCAGCATAGTTTAAATGGGATAAGCATTATTAATTTAGGGAGAATTTGATGTGTGTATCCCCTCTTTTAGCCAAAGACTAGAAAGAGCCTGACACGGGGGGACATAGCTGCCAACACAGAGCATGGAGAGACCTGGCTGGAATCTAGAAGAGAGCCAGTCCCCAGACAGCCTGTCTAGTGCTGGAAAGTGCTACATGAGCTACTGGGGGAAAGTGACCAACAACGGTCAGAGCAACCAGAGGCCTAAATGTCTCAGAAGCAAACACACTGACAGGATGTACACACCAGTGCAATAGGGGCGCACAGCCTCAGTGGGTAAGCAATAGCTTTCTGATTGGCTAAGGGATCTGTTCCGTATAAAGGAACCCATACCTGAAGTTGGGAACCAGATCAGAATCCTATGGAGACAAAGACTGTGCTCTTCATTATGGTTTTTGAGCCTGTTGCTTATCAGCAATTCCATGCACTGCCCCCCTGCATCACATCCTCCATCAGACCCCTCCCGGGATGAAGGTCTGGGAAAAATGAAAAGCACTTTCAGGCTGATCTTGCTAGAGCACCATCCCCTCCCCCTTATTGGCTTGAAATTGTTCCCTTATTATTCCCCAGTTCAACCTGCAAGTACTGGCACCACAAATACAGAAATCTCAGACCGCATCCAGCCTTTCTGGGGAACAAGTGCTTTGTTGCTTCTCAGATGCAAGCAATACTCTGACTTCCTCCTTCACATGACACCCAGCTTGCAAATGCTCAGAATAGTTGCAAAATATTGGGCCATTTGCCACCTAGAATCTATTGAGGGACAGGTACTCCTGAGGACCGGGGCAACACAGTTTTGCATCTCTACAGCTTCTCTACCCATTCAGGGAGGGCAGGCACACTGGTGTTCTGCTTCACAGGCCCAGAGGTCCAGGGGAGATAGAACGTAACTGCCCATGTGTCTGATGTTAAAAACTAAATACTGGGGCCAGGCGAGGTGGCGCGTACCTTTAATCCCAGCACTCGGGAAGCAGAGGTAGGAGGATCACCATGAGTTCAATGCCACCCTGAGACTACATAGTGAATTCCAGGTCAGCATGGGCCAGACTGAGACACTACCTCAAAAAAAAAAAAAAAAACTAAACTAAATACTAGGGCTGGAGAGATTGCTCAGTGGTTAAGGTACTTGCCTGCAAAGCCTAAGGACCCATGTTCAACTCTCCAGATCCCACTCAAGCCAGAGGCATAAGGTGATGCAAGCACACAAGGTCTCACATGTGCACAAAGTGCATCTGAGGTTCAATTGCAGGAACTGAAGGCCCTGACATACCAACTCTCTCTCTCTCCATCCATCCATCCATCCCTCTCTTTTTCTTGATCTCTCTTTCTCAAAAAAATACTAAATACGGGGCTGGAAGGATTGCTTAGTGGTTAAGGAGCTTGCCTGCCTAAGCCAAAATACTGAGGTTCAATTCCCCAGGACTCACGTAAGCCAGATGCACAAGGTGGCACATGCACCTGGAGTTTGTTTGCAGTGGCTGAAGGCCCTGGCATGCCCATTCTCTCCCTCTACCTCTTTCTCTCTCTCTCTCTCTCTCTCTCTCTCTCATAAATAAAAATTTTTAAGAAAATACTGGACTGAATCCCACAGTATTTTTAATAAGTGCATCCCCATTAAAATTAAGAACAAGGGGTTTGGATAGGTGGCTTAGTGGTTAAGGCGTTTGCCTGCAAAGCCAAAGGACCCTGGCTCGACTCTCCAGATGCACAAGGTGGTGCATGCATCTGGAGTTCATTTGCAGTGGCTGGAGGTCTGACACACACATTCTCTCCTCTCTCTCTCTCTCTCTCTCTCTCTCTCTCTCTCCCTCTCTGCCTCTTTCTCAAATAAATAAATAAATAAAATATATAAAAAAATAAAGACCCGTGCAGAGTAAATCAGCTCTTTAAAAAAAAATTAAGAACAAGAATTACACCATGAGGACCAGTATTGCTTGAATTTTCTAGGCATGAAGGCACTAATGGATACTTTAGACTGGTTTGAAACTGCTCTGTTGGCTTAAAAGAGCTAGTCTGGCTAACCACACAGCAACTTAACCCTGAGGCCACTCCAGAAATCATACCTAAAAGGTTGGCTTTCCAACCCTTCTCTGTGACTTCAGATGGATCACTATAATTCTGCAAAGCAGTGATGTTAGTAGCAGGCGACTCACAGACATCTGGTCAATAAACAAGAGAAGAAATGTCTACATCTTCACTTAATGCCCAGTGACATGTGATACTCCTGGAATAATTAATTTATGTCACTAGTATATAACAGTCCATATGGCTGATGCCCGTACCCTTAACTATAGTATCCAGGAAACTGAATTTTTCTGTGGGTTTCTATGGTTTTCACAGCCATAGTCTCTATGATGATGGACAATCAGAATAGTTTGTAGTTCTGTGTTTGTATAGAATACGTGACAAGGCGTAAAATAAAAATGTGAACAAATCTCATATTCTAAATATCTCCTGTCGATCCAGTCACATTACTCAGCTCTGGCGACTACGGTCGTAACTGATTGTGCTATCATTTCTCAGGCTCTGCTACTAAAATAGCATCCGTCATTCTAACTCGTATCCCTGCATCTATCGTTTCTTATCTCCAGCCTGTGCCTTACAATGCAACCAGATAGCTTTGTTACAAATATAAGCTAGACCATGTAGCTCCCCCTGGCTCAAATCCCCCCCATTATGCTTAGTATATAAACCAGAGTTCTTGAGGGGGGTCTACTGACCTCTGATGACCCAGGTTCAATCCCCCCACCCACCCCAATTTCACCTAAGTAAGCCTAAGTTTCTAGAAACGGCCAACAGCATGCTACTTCCTTTCACGAACCCTTCATCCCCAAGAGACCCATGGGAATCCTCCCCCAAGAAAAATATCTGCATGTCTCCTCCCCCACGCTAAGTGGGGCTCTGCTCATACGCTTCCTCCCCAGAGAAACGTCTCTGACACTCTCTGAGATTTCCCATGACTTTCCTCTTATCTTGCTTATGATTTCTTCATAGCTATCATCTGTCAGACACTACGCCCCTTCATTTTCTAGTTGGCTCCTTTCCTAGACTATAACTCCATGAGAACAGGCTTATTTATTTTGCTCTCATTGTGCTACTAACCCCCAGAGCAGTGCAAATACTAAAAGATCAGTAAATGTTTCCCGAAAGAATATGTAAATGGCAGTTAGACATCGGGTTTCAGGCTACATTATGGTGAGCGACTAAGAGGGAGGAAGAAGGCTTTGTTGCATTCTGTTAAGCTTTAAAATAAAGCCTTATCACTATGGTTTTATTTAATCCCCAAACAATTTTTGTTTCTGTCTAAATGTGTTGTCTTGGGTGTTTTTGTTTGTTTGTTTGTTTGTTTGTTTTTTGCTCTTCTAAACCACTGTGTTTTGCCAATGAATTTGCAGATAATTATATGTAATATAGATGACACAGATATACATATGTATGGTATAAAATAGTACCTACTTTAAAATGTTGTGCATGGATTAAATTATTTCTTTAGCATTTGAAATAATCATCTCTTAATAAATACCAAACAAAGCCTTGATTTGCACTATTCTCCCCATTTTACAGACAGTGCTGCTTTGTGACATTGACTAGAAATACTCCATTGGATGTAACCAGTTCGAGGATATGACACAGTGATTGGGAAAGACTTAACAGAGAGAATGGGATGCATTTTGCCATGGGACAGAAATGGCTAGCAGAACCTTACATATAATCTAGACCCTGGACCTTATCTTGGGCGATAAGGTCCAGAGTCAGGGAGATAGACTATAGAGTATGGCCAATACTAGGCATTGGAATTGAGGGCTGTGGTCCAGGGACAAAGGCCATTTGCTCCACCTACACATCCCTGGTAGTTCAACCTGTAACAGGCATTGAAGGGTCAGCTACATTCCAGACACTATCCAAAATACAGGAACTTTAGGTCCGAATGTGATCCCTAATTTAGCAGATGTAGAAGTGCTAAGATAAGATCACAGCATGGAAATGGCACTATTGCCAGAATAAGAAGACCTCGTATGTAAATAAAGCAACAAAATGGATAGAAGAACAATAATACAATATTTAAATGACGGCATTCTAAGATAACAACAAGGAATTCGAAGACAATCAAGTTCTGGATATTTTGTTGTGATACGCTGTTTTCTAAATTTCTAACATGTTTGATAGCATCCTACCCCACTATAGTAACTGATTTGCTTATTCACAAAATGACCAAGTCTTTGTTTTATATTAAACCCTAGACTAGAGGCTGGATATACTTGGGTAAACCAAGGATTAACAAAAAACAAATTTAAAAAAAACCCTCATTTTCTATAATAATGAAAGCTCTATCACCTATAACAAATAAATGATATTTTTAATATGTACTCTAAAATGACTTTTTTACTCTTATATCCTCTCTTTCCCTCTCCCATTCAAATGAGGGGCCTCCTCAGTGAGGTTACTGGGATTCACTGTGGTGTCATGAATGCATCAGTTAGTCTCTGTGATAGGAGATGTTGCAGTCAGGCTCCCAAGAGCAGCTTTGGAGAAAAAAGGGTTTATTTTGGCTTACAGACTCAAGGGGAAGCTCCATGATGGCAGGGGAAAACGATGGCATGAGCAGAGGGTGGACATCACCCCCTGACCAACATCAGGTGGACAATAGCAACAGGAGAGCATGCCAAACACTGGCAAGGGGACACTGGCTATAACACCCATAAGTTCCCCCCACACATACACACAACAATACACTGCCTCCAGGAGGCATTAATTCCCAAATCTCCATCAGCTGAGGAACCTAGCATTCAGAACACCTAGGTTTATGGGGACACCAGAATCAAGCCCTCATAGGGGACAGTGCCTCAGGGGACTCCTTTCCACCCTGTGGCTCTTACAATCGGTCTGCACCCTTTTCTGGCAGCTCCATGGGGATGCCGATAAACACTGAAGATACCTAAAACTCATTAAAGCAAAAGCCAGGGGTGTCAGAGAGCGGAACACTAAAGTAGGCTTCTAAAAATAAGTTAAAGTAGTCAGAGAAGGCTCTCCTAAAGTTGAGACACTTGACTGGAGCCTGAAGAATGAATAGGCGTTAACTTGGGGTGCTGGTGAAATTCTGTTGTCAACTAGGAATCAAGCGACTCGTCTCTTGGGCTGGCCCATGAAGCTGTTTCCAGATTAACTGAGGGAATATTCCTTCCTCCAGAGTGGACTGACCTTCCAGTGGTGGAATATATATAAAAAAGCTGGGCTGGAAAGATGGCTTACTGGTTAAGGTGCATGCCTGCGAAGCCTAAGAACGTCCATTCGAATCTCCAGGTCTCAGGTTAAGCCAGATGCAAAAGTGGCGCAAATCCGCAATGCCGCACATGCACACAAGAGGGCGCATGAGTCTGGAGTTTGTTCACAGTGGCTGAGAGGCCCTGGCGCACTCATTCTCTATCTGTCTCTGTGTGTGTGTGTGTGTGTGTGTGTGTGTGTGTGTGTGTGTGTGTGTGTGTGTCTAAAATTTAAAAAAAAAGAAAAAGAAGAAGCTGGGCTGGAGTGATGGCTTAGTGGTTAAGGCACTTGCGAGCAAAGCCCAAGGTGTTCAGTTATAGTGGCTAGAGGTCCTGGCATGCCAATTTTCCCTCTCTCTCTCTCTCTCTCTCTCTCTCTCTCTCTCTCTCTCTCACGAACTCACATTCTCTCATTCTCTCATTAAAAAAATAAGTAGTGCCGGGCATGGTGGCGCACGCCTTTAATCCCAGCACTCGGGAGGCAGAGGTAGGAGGATCGCCGAGGGTTCGAGGCCACCCTGAGACTACATAGTTAATTCCAGGTCAGCCTGGACCAGAGTGAGACCCTACCTTGCAAAATCAAAAAAAAAATAAAATAAAATAAGTAGATAAATCGGGGCTACAGGGATGGCTTAGTGGCTAAGGTACTTGCCTGCAAAGCCAAAGGACCCAGGTTCAATTCCCAGGACTCACATAAATTACATACATAAGGTGGTGCATGCATCTGGAATTCATTTGCAGCAACTGGAGGCCCTGGCACTCCCATTCTCTCTCTCTGTCTCAAATTAGTAAATAAAAAATTTTTAAACACTCAGAAAGTAGGGTGTGGCGGCATACACCTTTAATACTAGCATTCAGGAGGCAGAGGTAGGAGGATTGCTATGAGTTCGAGGTCACCCTGAAACTACATAGTGAATTCCAGGTCAGCCTGGGCTAGAATGAGACCCTATCTCGGAAAAAAAAAAAAAGACAAATGCAACATTTGGAGGGCTGGGGAGATTGCTCAATGCTTAAAGGCACTTGCTTGCAAAGTTTGCTGGCCTAGGTACAATTTCCCAGAACACTTGTAAAGCCAGGACATCTGGAGTTCATTTGCAGTGGCAAGAGAACTATCATGCCCATTCTCTGTCTGTCTCTCTCTCTCTCCATAGATAGATGGATGGATAGATGATAGATCAGATAGATGATAGATAGATAGATAGATAGATAGATAGATAGATAGATAGATAGATGATAGATAGATAAATAGATAGATGATAGATAGATAGATAGACAGACAGACAGACAGATAGATAGATAGATAGATAGATAGATAGATAGATAGATCCTCCCTACTTTCAAGCCTCTGAATAAAATGATTTGATCACCAAAACTAATGGTTTTCACCAAAGTTCAAAAACACTGAATCCATGATTCAGGCTGCACTATGAATCTTTGTATACTTTAATATTTTTATTTTTCAAGAATACAAATGTCAAGACAATGACTTATGCACTCTTTCATATTTATGAAGGCATATGTTTGCCTTTCTTATGTGTCCTACATGCTTCTGGAAACATGCTGGGTTTTAAATAGCTGAGCATCTGACTGTGCAAGGTTCTAAGTGCCATGGATGGAAACAACCTGACTTGGGGCTTCTGAGGAAGCGGACAGGCTCTCATCCATTCTCCGGGTCATAAGCCTTGGAAGCGGGCTCTCAGATATTCTTTGTGATAATCTGCCTTTTCTTTGCGGAGTACAGGGACTGGGAATGGAGGGAGTGTGGGAGACTCAAAGAGAAGGAAAGGAGGAAGAGAGGAGGGGAAGGGAGGTCTTGACAACAAGGCCGATGGCGTACATTGAAGAGGCAGATGACGCATGGCCAGTTATGGTTTTGACATCAATCAGTTGATCGTCATTGGCCAGCTGGGGACAACTGCTCTATTCATGTGGCACCCCCTTCTCACACAGGACCAGTGTAATATTCTGAATGGTGGCTTATTCTTTGAGCTCCCTCAGGCACTGTGCTCAATGGGACACTGTCAAATTCTTTCAAAGTTCATCGTCTAAAGAGAAGAGAAATGAACATTGATACCACCCTAACAAAACACATACAACTATTGAACACAAAAATACAAATTCATAACACTTACGCAGTCTGCTGCCGAGGTTGGCACTGAAGAATTAGATAAGGCTGGGGGTTGGGGAGTTGGCTCTGTGGGTAACTGTGCTTGCTGAACAAGCCTGAGGACCTTCATTTAACCCGAGCATCATGTGAAAAAATAAGCTAGGCGTGGCCACTCATGCCTGTAACCCCAGTGCTAAGGGGAGGAGAAAAGAATCACATCGCAGGCTGGAGAGATGGCTTAGTGGTTAAGGTACTTGCCTGCAAAGCCAAAAGACCCAGGTTCAATTCCCCAGAACCCACATAAGCCAGATGCACATGGTACATGCACCTGGAGATCATTTGCAGTGGCTGGATGCCATGGCATGCCCATTCTCTCTTTCTGTCTCAAATAAACAAAGAAAATATTTAAAAAAATAATAGGCACATCGCTGAGACTCACTCGTCAGCCAGTCTAAATGAAAAAACAGCAACTCACTGGGCATAATGGCGCACACCTTTAATCCCAGCACTTGGGAGGCCAAGGTAGGAGGATCACCACGAGTTCAAGGCCACCCTGAGACTGCAGAATGAATTTCAGGTCAACCTGAGATAGAGCAAGATCCTACTTTGAAAAACCAAAAGAAAAAAATTTTTAAAAATAATTAACATTAAATAAAATAAAGAAAGCAACTCCAGGCTTAATGAGAGACACCATCTCAAGGAACCATATCAGAAGAGTGCTAGAGGAGGACGCCCAATGTTCTCTTCTAGCCTTCACATGTGTGCGCATAGGGCTCACGCATCTACACACGCATGTGTATACATTATTCACACATACACATTGTACTAAAGAAGAGGCTGCCATCCCTCTTGGTAGACAAGGTCCAGGACCCAGTTACCCATATAAATGCCTATGGTGGCTCTGCTCACTATACACGTTACACTATCTAGAGCCCATGGGTCGAGGATTGGGGCTCATTCCGGATTCATTCTAAACATGTATATATCGTCCGTCGTTTCACAGGGAGAAAACGCAGTCGGGAAGGAAATTCAACATCCCCTTTGTGTTTTCCTTTAAAACACTCCATGGAAGATGTTTTTTCATATTCTAAGTGTCTATGTCGTTATGTGTGTTTGCTAATGGATGTTTCTGCTCGTGTCCAAATGATGGAGTTCTGCAGCCATCACCAGGCACAGTTGTTCTGTTGTACTGCTCCATCTACTAACTCAGAGTCCTGGCATTTCGGGAGGAGCAGTGACGAGCAATTTCATGCTGATAAATTTTATAAGACAAAATGCTCTCCAGAGCTCAGGAGTAATTTAAAAAGAAGATAAACAGTCCCCATACTTAATGGATAAACAAATGTGACAGGATAATTTATTGAGATATTAAGTTTGGGAGGGTTTTTTTTTTTTTTTCTGGCTCCTAGAAAGATCTGGAAGGATGGGAAGCTACTACTCTTCTCCCAGACAAGAAGGTAGGCTCAGGTTACTGTCGATGATACCTACCTGTTGCTACGTGACCAGGTGAACCAGCTTCCTGTTCATGCATGTTTTTCCCACAAGAACAAGACTTCCCCTTCAAACTGTAAGCTGAAATAAACCCTTTTGTTCCATAAAAACGGTGGGCAGGTTAGGAGTCTGGGCTCCTTTATATGTAAAGTAGATTGTGTCTATAATCAAAGGTGCCCAGAAACACTCAGAGGTTCAAACACAAACTCCAACCCTGAGCTCTTGTCTGCCTCACCAAATAATTGAAAGAAAGCAAGATGGAGGAGGATTATTTTAGTGAATAATTATGTTTTATTTCATAAAATCCAGAAACCAAAGGGTGAAGCGTGGGCCCCTCCACGTGGTCTAAGGCCCCATGTAAATGCCCATGGGCCTAAGGGGAAAAAAAAAAACACTTGGAAAAGAAAGCCAAAGGACCCAGGTTCGAATCCCCAGGATGCACATAAGCCAGATGCACAAGGTGGCACTAGCATCGGGAATCCATTTGCAGTGGCTGGAGACCCTGGCATGCCCATTCTCTCTCTCTCTCTCTCTCTCTCTCTCTCTCTCTCTCTCTCTCTCTTTTATATATATATGACATCAACACATTGCCTTTTCCTATCCCAACAGCAGCAAAGCTGCCAGGAGGGAAGGACAGACCTTACCAGTGCCCCTAAAAATTCATCTGTTTAGGGACTGAAGAGATGGCTCAGCAGTTAAGGTACTTGCCTCCAAAGCCTAAGGACCCAGGTTCAATTCTCCAGTACCCACATAAAGTCAGATGCACAAAGTGGCATGTTAAGGGGGTGCTCATGGTCCAGGAAAGTCCTTGAACCCCAAACCCTAGGTTTGTTTCTAATTTTAACCAAAGAATTGAATAAAAATATTGAGAAGGATAGTTATTAAATTATTATGTTTATTGAGGGAAGTACAGAGCCAAGGAAAGGCACCCATATGGCTAGAGATCCCACATGGAGGACCTGGGGGGAACAAAAAAAACACAGAAAGAAAAAACAGAAAAGAAAATTCAAGGAGCTCCTGCCATGTGGGGAGCTGAAGGAGGTAACAGAGCCCATGTGGAAAGGAAGGGTTAGGGGGCACTCAACTCAGCTCAACGGGCTGGGCCAAGGGAAAAACTTACCACAGCTGGAAGTTCCCAAGGGGATGGGAAGCTCCAAGAGCCTGCCCTCCCCTTGCAAAGGTATTTGTAACCTTATAGTGGTGGGCTGTCTTCCGGCTCAGATGAACAAGAGGGACAGCTGGTTGGTTAAGGCTAGGGGCTGTCTCAGGAGGAGGCTAGCCCTGACACCAAGTTCCAGAGGCTGAACTTGATGGCAGTGTTTAAATCCTATGAAAGCCCTCCCTCCCAGGAGGGGTCTTGGTTGTTTGTGGAAAAACAGGTTTAGGGAAGTAGGCAAGAGATAAGCAGTCAGATCATCTTTGATTTCTAGCAAGTGCAGATTCTCCTGCCTTTTTTACTTTCAAGGGTCCAGTTACCCTAACTGTACCCCTTCTCAGGTGTATGCATCTGAAATTCCTTTGCAGTAGCTAGAGACCCTGGTGCACCCGTCCTCTCCCCCCCCTCTCTCCCTCTCTCTTATAAATAAATAAATAAAATAATTCATCCATTAAAACCTAATCCCCTATGCAATGGTGTTAAGAGGTAATGACTTTAAAAGGTGAGGAGACCATGCAGGTGGAGTCCTCATGAATGGTATCTAATCCTTCATAAAAGAGACTCCAGGGCTGGAGAGATGCCTTAGCGGTTAAGGCACATGCCTGCAAAGCCTAAGGACGCCGGTTTGATTCTCCAGTTCCCACGTAAGCCAGATGCACATGGTGGCACATGCGTCTGCAGTGGCTAGAGGCCCCGGCATGCCCATTCTCACTCTCTCTCCCTTGCCCTGTCTCAAATAAATAAGGGAATTCCTTAGGCAAAAATAGATAAGGAGAAGCTAGAACGTTCTCTGACTTCTAACAAAGTGGAGACCCAAGGACAGGCTCAAGGATCAAATAAATGCTGTCTTTGTTGGGAAGGGTAGTCTCTGGTCTGCTGTCTTGTGACCCTTACTCAGCATCATCAGACTAAAGACTCTTTACTGTCTGTGTTCAGTCTCTACAGGGACAGGGATTTCTAGTGTGGGCAGCTGAGGTAGAAGGATCACCATGAGTTTAAGGCCAACCTGGGCTACAGAGTTCCAGGTCAGACTGGGCTAGAGTGAGACCCTGCCTCAAAAAAAAAAAAAAAAAAGACAAAAACTGGGGCTGGAGAAATTGTTCAGAGGTTAGACACTTCCCTGCATAGCCTAATGACCCGGGTTCGATTCTCCAGTCTCCACATAAAGCCAGATGCACAAAGTGGTGCGTGCACCTGCAGTTCATTTGCAGTGGCTAGAAACCCTAGTGTGCCTATTCACTCACTTGCTCTGTCTCTCTTGCTTGGTCTTTCCTTGGAAATTAAAAAAAAAAAAATTAAGATGAAAAATGCTTCTTATAACTACCCGTGTCGTAGGTTTTCAGTATCAGGGATGTATTTCCTCCCATGGAGCAGGACTCCAGTCCAATTAGAGAGTGGTTGCTTTCCCCAATAAGAGACCCTAACGTCTGCTGGTGTCAGGCTAAATGTGTATACTATGCTCACCAAACTGCATAGTAAGCACTTCTCTTAATGTTCATACCCATATATTTATGCTAATCTCACTTTTGGTTAGAGAAGCTTTTCAGATGGCATTGACCATGGGATGACTCAGAAAGCACCATGATGTTGAGAAGTGACAGAGGAGTGCTCAGCATTGAAATATACTATCACATCTTCCAAGGCTCAGGATCCATTGTGGAAGAGGTGGCGGGAAGAATGTAAGAGCCAAAGGAAGGGTAGGACTCCTTACAACGTGCTCCTCCAGACACAAAATGGCCTGGATATCCATGACCTCACAGTGCCTGACACTACCTACACAAGACCATCATAATAGGAAGAAAAGATGATGACATCAAAATAAAAGACAGCATGTTCTCTCTCTCTGCCTCTTCCTCTCTGTCTCTCTCTCTTTCTCTCTGTCTCTCTCAAATAATAATAAAAAGAAATGGCTGGAGATATGGCTTAGCAGTTAAGGCACCTGCCTGCCAAACCCAAGAACAGGTCCCACGTTTAGCCAGACACAAAAAGTGAGGCAAAGGTGCAATGCCAGGCTTGCCCACAAGGGGGCGCACGCATCTGGAGTTCATTAACAGTGGCTGAGAGGCCCTGGTGCACCCATTCTCTCCCTCTCTCTCTCTCCCTCTCTGTCTCTCTCAAATAATAAATAAATAAATAAACAAATAAATAAATAAATGAGAGCTGATTGAGACGGGAAGGGGATATGATGGAGAATGGAGTTTCAAAGGGGCAAGTGGCGGGAGGGAGGGAATTACCACGAATTATTTTCTACAATTATGGAAATTGTCACTAAAAAAATGAATTTATAAAATAAAAAACTAAAATAAAATAAATACTTCTTATAGACAGTATGTACTTGGGTTTTGTGTATGCATACATGTGCATGTATGCTTTAATGTAATATGAACAGAACTGTCTTTGAACTGGTGTTTGGACCATTGACACTTGACGTTATTAATATGAGCCCATTTAAGCCCATCATCTTGCCCTTTGTTTTCTCATTGACCTATTTGCTCTTTGCTCCTTTTTGCTCTTTACTTGCCTTCTTTTGGTTCCCTTTGATGTCATTCAGTTTATCAGCTATCGTTCTTTGCTTTGTGGAGGCAGGAGAATTCCCTGCACCTCAAGATGAGCACAACAAAGAACAATAGCAAAGCAAGATGCAGGGACACCTGCCTCAAGAGAAGTGGAACGGCCAGGGCAACCCTCGGACCTCCATGTGCACACGCACACACACACATTTTTTAAAAAATTATTCTAGTTTGGAAGGACATTTTTCTTTCAGTGTTAATAGGTGTCACTCTACTCCTTCCTGGCTGCCTTACTGCAAGAGAAACACACACACTTCTTTGTCTCCTACTCACAAAATACCTTATTTTCTCTCACTCTCAAGATTTTCTCTTGATCCCTTGTTTTGTGAATTCTGTGGCATGTCTTGGGATAATTTTATATCTGTTTCTTATGCTTAGATCGATTGCTTTGTAGTTTTCATCTAATTTGAAATTTTTCCACACACACATGGTCCAAATGTTTTTGTTTATTTTTATTTATTTATTTGAAAGCAACAGATAGAGAAAGAGGCAGAGGGAGAGAGAGAGAGAGAGAATGGGCATGCCAGGGCCTCCAGCCACTGCAAACAAACTCCAGATGCATGCACCACTGTGTTAGTTTGAATAGATGTCCCCCCAATATATTCAGTTTTTTATTAGTTTATAGTTTGCATCTGCATCCACCTGGCTGGAGGCAGTGTCACTGGGTGGATCTTAAAGTATGGTGATGGGTTTGAGATTTCAATCTAAAGATAGGCAAAGTGTGCCTAGCTGGAGTTCCTGAGGTGTGCTGTGCTGTGTGTCTTTTCTCTCTGTGTTTGGTTCTGTGAAAGCAGGCCAGCTTCTTCTGCCATTATGGAACTTCCCTGGATCTGTAAGCCTCAATAAATATCCCTTCCTCCATAACTGTGCATGGTCTGGAAATTCATCTCAGCGAACCTGTTGGCTATCTGTTATAGCCACCCTGGACATCTGGCTTACGTGGGTCCTGGGGAATCGTGCCTCAAACCGGGGTCCTTAGGCTTCACAGGCAAGCGCTTAACAGCTAGGCCATCTCTCCAGCCCGTGCTTCAAATGTTTTTGGACCAGCCCCCTCCCCACCACCAACACACACACACATACACACCTGCTCTTTCTTCAGGGAGGGACACCAGTTATAGATGCATTCATTCACCTCAAGCTGCCCATGGTTCATTGATGCTCTATTCATTTTTCCAGGGTCATTATTTTTATGTTTGGCCTACGCATCTCATTTAGACTAAACTCCATTGCGATGTCTTCAAAATCAGTACTGTGTTTCTCGGGTATTTTATTTGATGCTAATCTCATTCTGCACACGTTTTACCTCAGAGATTGCAATTTTTATCTCCACACGTTCAACCTGGGTCTTTTTATATTTTGAATGATTATTCAATCTAAGCTCTTTATTATTTATTTATGAGAGAGAGAGAATGAGCACAACAGACCTTCTACCCAATGCTAAAGAACTCCAGACACATGCGCCACCTTGTGCATCTGGTTTACATGGATACCGGGGAATGGAACCTGGGTCCTTGGGCTTCACAGGCAAGTACCTTAACAGCTAAGCCATCTATCTCTCCAGCCCTGACTCATTAAATAATCTAATCAGCCTTTCCTTTAGCTATCTGAACACACGGGATACTTCCAGCTACTATAATATCCTTCTTGTCAAATTTCACATCTATGTCACGTTTGGATTAGTTCAGTTTATTGATTTTTTTTCCCTCTTCATTACAGTTCATCTTTCTTGCTTCTTTGCCTTATGAATTTAAATTTTAATCAAATCTTTCCAAAAGGATATTCACCTCATCGTTGTCTTAGTAGGGAAGTTGGAAATGATCCATACGTCATCCACGATGACGACGTAAGTTAGAAATACAAAACACAAACACGATAAAATAGAGAATGTGGTTCCCTGCTCACAAACCTGGAGATTTTCCCTAGCTACATATTATAAAACAATAAATTTCATAACAATGGGCAGTGAAAACATGGAGGGTTTTAATGCATGTGCACATAGTAGGCTGGTGAGTGTATTTTTCTGTTTTGACACACACAAAAAAAATTCTTTTAAGATGTGAAAAGTAGCCGGACGTGGTGGCACACGCCTTTAATCCCAGCATTCTGAGGTAAAAGTAGGAGGATCGCCATGAGTTCAAGGCCACCCTGAGACTACATAGCGAATTCCAGGTCAGCCTGGGCTTGAGTGAGACCCTACCTTGAAAAACCAAAACATGAAAAAAACAAAAAAGAACAACAAAAAAAAAAAAATATATGAAAAGTAACTTTTAAAAAAAACATTTTATTTATCTGTGAGCAGAGATATGGACAGAGAGAAAGAGAGAGAGGGAGAGAGAAAGTGTGTGTATGGGCACTCCAAGGCAGTCAGCCACTATAAACGAACTCCAAATGCATGTACCACCTTGTGCATCTGGACTTATGTGGGTTCTGGGACACTGAACTTGAACTTGGTCATGAGGCTTTGCCTTAAGCACTGAGCCCAAAAGGTGACTTTTATGGACAAGACTTTCAAGGGATGGAAGCAGGGTCAGAAATGTTTATCTCTGTTTGCATCTTCTTACCGTGTGCATGTATGGTCTTAGTTTTGCTTGTTAGTTTATGTTAATGTCTTTTCAGAAAAACAGTCATAGTTCACTCCTACTATTTCCTGCATCCTTTTTATAAATTAAGATAAGTAATAAATAATTACCCAATAGGAAAAGGTCCAGATTCTGTGCTGCTGATGTTGCAACAAACTGGAAGACCCTCCACAACAACAAAAAATAAATAAATAAATAAATAGAAATATCTTGAGGGCTGGGGGAATGTCTCAGCAATTAAAGGTGCTAATTTGCAAAGACCGCCAGCCAGGTTCAGTTCTTCAGTACCCACATAAAGCCAGACACACAAAGTGATACATACATCTGTGTTTATTTGCAGTGGCAAGAGACCCTGGTATGCCCATGTCCCCCTGAGAGAGGACAGGAGAAAGCTAGCTGGTTAAGGCAGCCTCAAGGATTGAGGCTCAAGGAGAACAAGCAGGTGCCAGCTCTCTCACCCTGGCACCAGCAACTCTTGACAAAACTGTCGGGTTGAGACTGATCCACAGGGCCCCTATTGCTCCCCACAGTCCACTGTGATACCTGGGTGGGCTGGCCCAACTGGGCTGACCCTCAGGTTCGTCCTCCCAATTTATCAGCCAATCAGGTCTTTCCCTTATATACCTGAATCTGATGCTATGATGCTATAAAGGCTGTGCCCTCCCAGCCCCTCCCTCACCCTCAGTGTGTGCAGTGTGACACTCTCTCATTCTAACCACCCCCATTCTTAATTCTGTGCAACCAAATACATGAGTCTGGCCTCTACCCCTGGGAGGGGGTGGGCGAGCATTACCTCGTTTCTTGATCTAAATTTTTCCGCTTGCCTCTGCTTTATAGTTGGGGTAACTTCTCACTTTAATTACATCCATGTTCTTTCTCTGATCTCCAAATCTACCACATGGGTACGCCTACCAACGCTAGACTTGCTACCTGTGTACTCACTCTAAACCCAGGGTAGCATGAATCTCTTGGTCTCTTCTTTGTTATCTGCCCTCTCGTTTTTGGTTTGAGCCTCACCGTTTGTCCTCTTAACTCCCCTAAAAACACAGGGCAGAGGCCATGTGGGCTCCTTACACAAGCTCCTAGATTCTGCTTTCTGCATATTTACAGCTTTACTCTAACTTCTCTCTAAAAGCCTCAGATTCCTTGTGGTTCTATTCCAGTTTTTGTCCCAAAGACCCTCAATTTCTCTCCTGTTTTGATACTTTCTTTTATATATATAAATTTTTTATTTTTATTTATTTATTTTATTATTATTATTAGTTTTTTTTTTTTTTTTTTTTTTTTTTTGGTGTTTTGAGGTAGGGTCTCACTCTAGCCCAGGCTGACCTGGAATTCACTATGTAGTCTCAGGGTGGCCTCAAACTCACAGTGATCCTCCTACCTCTGCCTCCCGAGTGCTGGGATTAAAGGCGAGTGCCACCACGCCCGACTCTGCTTAGATACTTTCTGCTCCTCAGGAAAGCACGTGGCAGATGCCATGTGTGTGTTTTCTGAGCCTCTCTGCATACACATCTAAGTGCCACGTTCTGCATGTTTACAACTCTGTTCCAGTCCTTTTCTAAAGACCTCAATTTCTCTTAAATGAACCTTATAAACTATACTATGTTTCAACATGACAGCGTATCAGTTTGTGATTTCCCCCTAAAAAAAAAAAAAAGCCTAGTAATTCATAATTAATTCTTGTTGAGTCTGTCTTTATTAATTTTTCATTATTAAAGGTAGGACAGAATCCAAAATTCTGGAGGACCCCTCCTGAACCCTCAAATCCTGCATCACCTCCTCCACCTCTCTCTCATAAAAAAGTAAAAAATATTTAAAATATATATGTCTTTTTAAATTTTTATTTATTTACTGATTTGAGAGAGACAGAGAGAAAATGAGTGTGCCAGGGCCTTCATCTATTGCAAACAAACTCCAGATGCATACACCCCCTTGTGCATCTGGCTTACGTGGGTTCTGGGGAATTGAACCTGTGTCCTTGGGCTTCACAAGCAAACCGATTAACTTCTAAGACGTGTGTGTGTGTGTGTGTGTGTGTGTGTGTGTGTCCTTTTTTTGTTTGTTTGTTTTGTTTTGTTTTTTGAGGTAGGGTTTCACTCTAGCCCAGGCTGATCTGGAATTCACTATGTAATCTCAGGGTGGCCTTGAACTCACAGTGATCCTCCTACCTCTACCTCCTGAGTGCTGGGATTAAAGGCGTGTGCCACCGCGCCTGGCTAGTTTATACTTTTTCCAAAACCGTGACTATGAGAAGGCCTTTCACTTTGACAGGACTGCAAGTGAGAGATTTAGGAGCTAATGCGTTGTTAGTTGCCTGACGAATGTGCAAAGATCTGTGCAGCTCATGTCCATTAATACACATGAGCTTGTGACTTGGCTTCTAAAAAGACACAAAGAGAAAGACGGGAACAGAAAACAGGAAGTCAAGAGAAGGATTGGATGGTTGTCAACTAGACAGGACTTAGAACCCCATGGAAACAGAGCTCTTGTCATACCTGTGAGCTGAGAGGATTCACCCTAACTGGCCGTGGCATCACCCTGTGGGCTGGGTTCCTAGACTGTATCAAAAGGGGGAAACTAGCCAGGCATGGTGGCGCACACCTTTAATCCCAGCACTCGGGAGGCAGAGGTAGGAGGATCGCTGTGAGTTTGAGGCCAGCCTGAGGCTACATAGTGAATCCCAGGTCAGCCTGGACTACAGTGAAACCCGACTAGAAAAACAAAAACAAAAATAAGGGGGGGAAACTAGCTAAATATTCAGCATTCTTCTCTCTCTACCTCCTGTCGATGTGACAACATGACTCACTTTCTGCTCCCACCATGCTCTCCCGACCATCATGGGCTTGGCTCTAAAACTGTAAGCCAAAAATGAACCCCCTTTCTTTCCTAAAGCTGTTTCTGGTCAGGTATTCTGCCCCAGCAGCAAGGAAGTAACTGACAAAGGAGAGGGGGCCGCACACTGAAAGAATGACATCTACCAAACACTTTCTGATGGAGGCGCTGTGCGGATTACTCTTGTTTTCATGTCAATTCTTACAACATCCTCTGAGAAATGATAAAAATGATAAATAATCCAGACGTGGTGGTGCACGCCTTTAATCCCAGCACTCAGGGGGCAGAGGTAAGAGGATCACCATGAGTTTGAGGCCACCCTGAGACTACATAGTGAATTCCAGGTCTGCCTGGGCTAGAGTGAGACCCTATCTCAAAAAAAATGATAAATAATAAATATTTTATCATGAAAGCTATATGCCCCACACTGAACAAAACAAGTCCATCGACCTTTCTAAAAAAAAAAGAAAAGAAAAGATTTTGGGCTGGAGAGATGACTTAGCAGTTAAATGCTTGCCTGGAAGCCTACATACCCCGGTTCAAGGCTTGATTTCCCAGGACCCATGTAAGCCAGATGCACAAAGTGGCGCATGCATCTATAGTTCGTGCACAGTGGCTGGAGGTCCTGGTGTGCCCATTCTCTATCTGCCTCTTTTTCTCTCTGTCTGTCGCTCTTAAATAAATAAATAAATAATTAAATAAATAAATAAATAATATTTTAAAATATTTTATTCTATTTATTTACTAGTAGAGAGAGAGAGACAGAGAAAATGGGTGCACCAGGGCCTCTAACCACTGCAAATGAACTCCAGATGCATGTGCCACTTTGTGCATCTGGCTTTACATGGGTACTGAAGAATCGAACCCAGGTCGTAAGGCTTCGAAGGCAAGCATCTTAACCGCTGAGTCATCTCTCAAGCCTCATAAGTCCATCAATCTTTCTATGCTAGCTCAGGAGATGGGAGTATCATCATCATGAATAGTAATGGACATCATTACCACACTCATCTTAATACAGGAAAATTTAACTCAAAGGACTTACAGCTTACTCAAGTCGATCAGAGGGAAACCTTGAATGGAACTTTGGCAAACAGGTGCCAGAGCCTGGAAGCTTCACACCACTGCTACAGTGCCTCCATATGGCATTGTTTTACTATCCTGGAACCAAAGCATGTTTGTGACAGAAAATAGGTTCAAGGGCAGTTAAGGTGTTTGCCTGCAAAGCCAAAGGACCCAGGTTCAATTCCCCAGGACCCACGTAAGCCAGATGCACAAGGTAGTTCATGTGTCTGGAGTTCGTTTGCAATGGCTGGAGGCTCTGGCATGCCTATTCTCTCTCTGTCTCTACTGCTTCTTTCTCTCTCCATCTGTCTCAAATAAAGAATATAATAAAAGAAATAAATAAATTTTAACTTTTTTAAAAAGAAAGCTTATTTTAAAAAAAAGAAGAAGAAAATAGGTTCAATTCAATGTCAGAAAAAGACTACTAAGAAAGTACCATCCAGGACTGGAGAGATGGCTCAGTGGTCAAAGGCACCTACTTTCAAAGACTTACAGCCTAGATTCAGTTCCCCAGGACCCCCATAAGCCAGATGCACAAAGTGGTGCATGTGTCTAGAGTACATGTGCAGTGGCAGGAGGCCTTAGTGTACCCATATTCTCTCTCTCTCTCTCATAAATAATAAATAAAATTTAAAGAAAGTACCACCCCCCAAAATGGAAGAAGTTTCTTAATGACAACACAGGAGTTCATGTGTCTTTGAGAGCAACGGAGCCTTTCTTGGCACTTTAATGGGCTTTAGCCTGAGTTAAAGTGCTGGGCTGTCAAGTTTCACACAAAAATCCCACTGATCTGATTCTTGTCTTATGAATTCAAAGAATTAAAATCCACACACCAGAGTGGGTGAAGTCTTGAGAGATTTCATTAGATTATGGATAGAACTTAAGAGAGGGAAGAAAAGCAAAGGTCCTGGACAGCAGAAGAAGGTTCCAGAATTTGAAATGCTCACCAAGAGACCCATCCTGGGGTCTTTTCTATATTCTGAAGGTGGTTGGATGGGGTTTAATCCTTCCAGGAATCTTAATCCTCCAGGAAAGGGCAAGTCCTTTCTAGGGAGGACTCTGGTTGAGTTTAAGGAAAACCAGATCTAAGGAGGGAGCTCCTCTGGGCAGAAAGAGAAGGAGAAACCAGATTCTTCTCTGATCTCTAGCCAAGTGGAGACGACAAAGAGAGACTCAAGGACACTTCTTGCTTGTACTTTCTGGGTCCTGTCACCCCCTAGACTGCTTCAATGGGATTTTGAGTACCCAGACCCAGAAAGTTTTTCACAAATGGTACAGCCACTGATCTAGAAAGAGCAGCCTCCTTAAAATGAAAATTCCCACGTTTACCCCACTGTCCCTGACCTCCTTTCCTATTTTGTCATTTACGTTACCGTACATTCAACTGCATCATACCCTTGAGCTGCCCCGTGTGCTTGCCGTCCACCCTCCATGAACACTGAGAATTCTAAGTGATTCGTTCATGTTGTGGCCCCAGTTCAGGACACATGATAATAAAGACTAGTTGAATGAATCACCCCAACCAAGTGGGAGGTTGAACTCTGACCCCTGGAGTCCCCATGAGTTCTAGGGTTGCTGAGCTGACACAGAGGGTCTTCCTCCTTCTGCCTCCTCCCTTTTCCCAACACTGCCCAAGAAAATCCCACTTTTCACTCCCCATAGCTCTTGGAAGTGAGCAGGCGCCCTTATCTGAGAGTAGTAGTAACGCCGGTGGTGACCATGGACCAGAGATGCTGCACAGTAACACTTGCCTCGCTCTGCTTGGTGACTGCTGGCAAGTTCTCCAGATATGATTGGTTATTAACTCTTAATCACAGCCTTCTCTTGCAATCAGGAGCTTTGATTAACTCCATTCACAAGCCTGCAGGGTCAGAAATGAGGAGGCGGAAGGAGCAGAAAAATCAGAGGGGAACAGTTGTTGCAAGCTCAGCGACTCACCCAGAGTGACCATTTCATGTGTCATTAGCCCCTAAGTGATTATGCACCAAGATTGTCACCCTTCAGCCTGGGCCTTCTCTCTCACAGGTTTTTCTGCTGTGAGCCCAGTCAGTCCCTGCTTCCAAAGAGAAGTCTTCACCAAGAGAGATCCAATATAAAAAGCCAAGTGAAGCATGGACATGGACAGATATTTGTCAGAGGTACAATTAGCAGTTGTAGAGCTCACCACCAAAGCCTGGGACTCCTTTACCCAGGCACATATTCTCTTTAAAAAGCATTACTCCAAGCCAGGCATGGTGGCGCACGCCTTTAATCCCAGCACTTGGGAGGCAGAGGTAGGAGGATCGCCGTGAGTTTGAGGCCACCCTGAGACTCCATAGTGAATTCCAGGTCAGCCTGGGCTAGTGTGAAACTGCCTTAAAAAACAAAAAACAATGGGCTGGAGAGATGGCTTAGCGGTTAAGGTGTCTGCCTCCTAAGCCTAAGAATGCTGGTTCCAATCTCCAGTGATTCCAATCTCCAGGTCCCACATTTAGCCAGATACAAAAGGGGCACAATGCCGCACATGACCACAAGGGGGCAAACACATCTGGATTTTGTTCACAGCAGCTGAGAGGCTGCTGGTGCGCCCATCTCTATCTGTCTTCCCCTCCCTCTCTCTCTGTCTCTCTCTGTGTCCCCCTCCACCCCAAGAAAAGCATTACTCCAGGGCTGGACAGATGGTTTAGCTGTTAAGGCAATTGCCTGTGAAATGTAATGACCCATGTTCAACTCTCCAGATCCCACATAAGCCAGACGCACAAAGGTGAGGCAAGCGCAAAATTTCATATGCTCACTAGGTGGCGAAATCATCTGCAGTTAGACTATAGTGGCTGAAGTCCTGATGTGCCAATTCTCTCTCTCCTCTCTCTCTCTCTCTAAAAAAAGAAAGCATTACTCCAGCTTTCTAGGTAGAATCTCATTCTCTAGGAAACAGCTGCACCTGCTCGTCTGCTCATGTGTCCATCATAAGCCTGAGACTGAAGCTCTATCCGAGCAGCCCAGCGCCTCTGGAATGGCACCACACATGACAAACATCATGAAGAAAGCTAACCCTGGATGAAGTCATTGCATTGCACATATTTGATCATAATAAAGGTTTGCTTTGTTCTAATAGTTCTTTTTTATGTTTATTTGTTTATTTAAGAGAGAGAGAGAAACAGAAACAGAGAGAGAGAAAATGGACATGCCAAGACCTCCAGCCACTGCAAATGAACTCCAGATGCATGAGCCGCCATGTGCAGCTGGCTTACATGGGTGCTGGGGAATTGAACCTGGGTCCTTAGGCTTCACAGGCAAATGCCTTAACTGCTAAGCCATCTTTCCAGCCCTGATCAGTACTCAAGTTCATACCATCCACAAAGAGGCTAAGGACACTGGGTGTTGTAATAAAATCAAAGTCACCCACTTATCCAAAGGGAGTGCATTCCAAGATTCCCCAGTGGATGCCTGAAATCATAGACCATGCTGAATCCTAAGTATACTGTGTTCTCCTTTAGACACCAATAATGTGTAGCTGATAAATTAGACATGAAATATATTAACAAATAATTAAAATGAAATAATTATAATGTTTTACACTACTAAAATTGATCTTAAAATCATGAATTATATCTTTCTGGAAATTTCCATTCAATATATTAGGACAGTATTTGGGTAACTAAAACTGCAAAAAAAGGAAATAATGAGTAAGAGGGATGACTGCATAATGTTCAAGGGGTGTTGCATGCACCATAAGACAAAGTAATGATTTCAGCAGGGTCCGTAAAAGGGTCAAAGGTATTAGGAGTGGGTGAACCCCCCTATCTGGAGGAAATCCAGAATGCTCTAGGCAAAAGCAACTTTGGAAGTCTTTTTTTAAAAAGAGAGAAAATTTTTTCAGCCAATAGGTACAGGGCATGAATCTAGATGTTCCTCCAAACTTCTAAAACATTCACAAAGATATGTTGGACTTGATTAATTCAGATTCAAACTCTCATTTGCCTCTTTGTTTTCCATGAAGTCACAGTGAAATGGGAACAGATCCCAGCCTCCACCCCCTGGTTGGAAGAGGAGTGTGCAATGCCTTTGAGCAAAAAAAAAAATCAACGTTGAGAGACTTAATAACAAACTTGACGTGTACACACACATCTGGGTGCACATGCATGTGGAAGCCAAAGGACAACCTCAGGTGTCACTCCTGAGGAATTTTCTTTTTATTTATTTAGTTTTAGAGAGAGAGAGAGACAGAGAGAGACAGAGAAAGAATTGGCATGTAAGGGCCTCAGCCACTACAATCAAACTCCAGACATTTGCGCCACCTAGTGGGCATGTGCAACCTTGCACCTGCCTCACCTCTGTGCATCTGGCTAACGTGGGATCTGCAGAGTCGAACATGGGTCCTTTGGCTTCGCAGGCAAGTGCCTTAAGTGCTAAGAGCCATCTCTTCAGCCCTGCTGAGACATTTTTCTACCTTTTTTTTTTTTTTGAGATAGTCTCTCACTAACCTGGAGCTCACCAAATAGGCTAGACTTGCTGGCCAGGGGGCCAGGAATCCACCTGTTTCTGCCTCCCCACATGCCACCATATCCAGCTTGCAGGAACTCCACTTTTCTCCTTTTCTTTGCATATATGCATGTGGTATGCTTGGTGTGCTGTGCACAGGAGCAGCATGGTGTGGTATAAGATGCATGTACATGCGTGTGCAGATGCACATGCCCCAAGCATGGGTATGCGGAGGCCAGAGGTGCACTACCACTCACCCACTTATTTCCTTGAGCCTGAGTCTCTCTGAACCCAGTCTACTGTTTTCCAACAGACTAGCTGTGCTGGTTTGAATTAGGCGTCCCTCATCAACTCGGGCATTGTGAAGACTTACTTCCCAGCTTGGGGCAATTTGGGGCTTGGAGCTTTGTTGGAGGAGGTGTGCTGCTATGGGTGAACCTTGAGGCTTATTAACCCTCAGTTTGCCAGGGTTAGTTGGCACACTCTCCTGCTGCTGTTGTCCACCTGATATTGGCCAGGAGGTGATGTCTACCCTCTGTTCATGCCATGGTTTTCCCCTGCCAGCATGGAGCTTCCCCTCAAGTCTATAAGCCAAACTAAACCCTTTCTTCCCATAGGCTGCTTTTGTTCAGGTGTTCTGTGACAGCAATGAGAAGTGACTGCAACACTAGCTGACCAGTCAGCCCCAGTGATTCTCCAGTCTTTACTCCCCACAGACCCAGGGTTACAGGTCCATGTGGCCACACCCAGCTTTTTTTTTTAAATTTTTTATTGACAACTTCTATACTTACAGACAATAAACCATGATATTTCCCTCCCCTCCCCTGCCCCGATTCCCCTTCAGAACTCCGCTCTCCATCATATCCCCTCCCTCTCTCCATTAGATGTCCCTCCACAGATGAATGGATAATAAAGATGTGGTACATTTACACAATAGAGTTCTATTCAGCAGTAAAGAAAAATGAAATTATGAAATTTTCTGGGAAGTGGAGGGATCTGGAAAGGATTATACCAAGTGAGGTAACCCAGGCTCAGAAAGCCAAACATCGCATGTTCTCTCTCTTATGTGGATCCTAGTTACAAATGTATAGACTTGTGTGTGAGCTGGAACCAAAAAATGGAAGCAGAGGCCAGTAAGCTAGAAAAAGGTTATAAGGGAGGGAGGAGAGGGAAGGGCTTAAGGGGATGGTATTATATATATATGAAATAGAAGAACAGATCACACCCAGCTTTTTTGTGTGGGCTTTGAGGAATGAATTCGCATGAACCAGGCCCTTTCAGGCCCTTATGCTTGCATGCCAAGTGATCTTACCCACCAAGCCATTTTCCTAGCCCCTAAAAGCTCCACTTTTAAACAACTTTATTCAGATACAATTAACAAATAAAAAACTGTATATATTGAAAGTTTCCTATCCTATATACTGTGAAGTGATTCCTAATGGTCCAAAGAGCAAAGCTGCGCTAGAGAGATAGCTTAGCAGTTAAGGTGCTTGCTTGCAAAGCCTGATGACCCAGATTTGATCCCCCAATACCCACATAAAGCCAGATGCATGGAGTTTGTTTGCAATGGCTGGAGTCCCTGAAAAGCCTCTTCCCTCCCCCCTCCTCTCTGCTTGCAAATAAATAAATAAAAATAAAAAATAAAGAGCAAGGCTGGAGAGATGGCTTAGCAATTAAGGCACTTGCCTGAAAAGTCTAAAGACCCAGGTTTGATTCCCCAGAACCCATGTAAGCCAGCTGCACATAGTGGCACATGCAACTGGAGTTTAATTGCAGTGGCTAGAGGCCTTGGTGTGCCCATTCTCTCTCTGCCTTTCTCTCTCTCATAAATAAATAAAAGTAAAATATTTTTCATAAACATAAATAAATAAATAAGTAAATAAAGAGCAAAGCTTCATTGACAGACCCCAAAGAGTATAGGGACTTTCTTCGTGAAAGATTGATAAATGAGTCAGGCCTTTAATCCCAGCACTCAGTAAGCAGAGGTAGGAGGATTGCCGTGAACTCAAGGCCACCCTGAGACTACATAGGGGGTTCCAGGTCAGCCTGAGCTGGAGTGAGACCCTACCTCAAAAAAAAAAAAAAAAAAATTGATAAACTTTCTTTAACTCAGAAAGCTCTGAGGAACTGAAACAATTTGAGACATTCCACCCTGCAGAAAACCTCTGGGGCAGCTTGTCTGGCTCACTGTGAAAGAGCCAACAAACCAGACGTGTTTATTTAGTTACTTGTCTACCCTCCCCCCTACACCAAGCTACACCTGATTCCTGTCATTTCCTCAAATAGCACCCTTATAAACTGAGCCCCTTCCCCCGCTAATGGTTTTAGCCTCCTTCCCATGGGAAGGCTGCAGCCCCTTGCTGTGCTTCAATGAACAGTCTCTGTTGAAATCAAGTCCGGTTTTGCTTTTCTCTTTCACTTTCCTTGCAGACCCCGTGCTTCACACGTGGCCTGGAGTTGCTACTACTCAGCCTCAGAAAGCAGGCCGGGCCTCCTGTTGATTTACATCTGTAACAAACTGAAGTAAGTTGGGCAATATTGCTCCCGTTGGACATCCTTATACCCACACGCATCAACTGTGAACTGTAGCTCATGGTGCCCAGAGTACAGACCATACCGAGCATCTAGTTTTAATCAAGTCTTGCTTGAATTCACATCCTAGCTGGGCCGAGTTGCTAAGCAAGCGCCTGCAAATGAGCTGTCGATGGGACCCAGCCTTCCGCCCTCACTCTGTCACTCTCTGTACGACACAACTTTAATCCAAGGGACTCGAGAAAGGGCCAATCCAAGCTTGTGTTCTCTGTGCATTAATTATTTAGCTCTTCCCCTTAAGACATGGTCACCCACCATAGAACAAATGTGAATGGCCCTTCCTGTTCCATTTGAAACCAAGCTGTTTACTCAAGCAATGCACAACATTCTGTCTAGAACCTGCTACCAGAACGAAAGTCAAGTGCATCATGCTAGGTCTCCCTAGTTGTGAACCTACTTTCAGAGAGCTACAAGATTTCCGATTTGGGGGAGGGTTGGGAGTGTGTTTTCATTTCAATGCATAGATACATGAATATTGTTTTGTGCTGTTGAGGCAAGGCCTCACTTTAAAAGCCCTGGAACTCTCTCTGTAGGTCAGGCTAGCCTCCAACTCATGGCCACCCTCCTATTTCAGCCTGCCAAGTGCTGTAATTATAGGCAGGAGCCACCATGCCCAGCTCAAGGCTTATGTTTAGTGTAAACCTATACTCTGGACAACCACCTTATGACCCAGTTATCTCTCCAGGTTTCACTGCCCATTTGCACTGAAGTCTACAGTTATGCTGGAGAAAAGGACTGACGGGCTAATGAGCAAAGAAGTTAACATGACCCAAAGAAATCTCAGTTTCCAAATAAAAACAAAATGATGCTGAAACGACTCATGACACAAGGAAGGTTCGCCATGGTTACAGAGAATAAAATAGTGGGGAGCTGCATCAGCCACACAGCCCGTGGGCATGCAAGCACAGAAACCTGATTGCTAAATTCAGGTTTAGTTTCAGCAAAATAACCCCACCCTCCACATCCAGTTAGCACTGTCACCTGATCCCTGTTTACATTTTATCCATGGTAACTTTGCGAACTATGTCTTCATGAATCATTCTATAAGAGTTATAAACATAAGAATACTGTCTCTAAACTGGGCATGGTGGTGCATGCCTTTAATCCCAGAACTTGGAGGCAGAGGTAGGAGGATTGCCGAGAGTCCAAGGCCACCCTGAGACTACATAGTGAATTCCAGGTCAGCCTGAGCTACAGTGAGACCCTACCTTGGAAAATAAATAAATATAATCTCTAGTTTTACATATGTACATATTCACATAAAATAATCCAAGTATGGGGCTGGAGAGATGACTTAGTGGTTAAGGTGCTTGTCTGCAAAGCCTAAGAACTCATGATTGAATCTCCAGGTCCCACATGAGCCAGACACACAGTGACACAAATACACAATGCTGCACATGTGCACAAGGGGGCACATGTGGTCTGGAGTTTGTTTGCAGCTGCTGAAGGCCCTGGTGCACCCATTCTCTCCTCTCTCTCTCTCTCTCTCTCTCTCTCTCTCTCTCAATAAATTTTTAAAATCCAAGCATAAAATTAGCTGGGTGTGGTGGTACTTTACTGTAATCCCAGCACTTGAGAGGTGGCAGCAGGAGGATAAAGAGTTCAAGGTCATCCTGGTGGAATTCAAAGTTAGTTTGGGCTACATGTGACCCTGTCTCAAAACAAATAAAAAAATAAAGTCAGAAAAACAAAACTTTTGGGCTGGAGAAATGGTTTAGCGGTTAGGGTGCTAGCCTGCAAAGCCTAAGGATCCAGGTTTGATTCCCCAGGGCCCACGTAAACCAGATGCACAAGGTGGTGCATGTATCTGGAGTTTGTTTGCAGTGGCTAGAGGCCCTGGCACACCCATTCTTCCTCTCTCTCTCTCTCTCTCTCTCTCTCTCTCTCTCTCTCTCAAAATAAATAAAATATTTTTAAAAACAGGAGAAGAAAACATTTTTCCTTTTTCTCAAAGTTGACAGATAATGAAGTAAGCCTGACCTTTTCCAGTTATCTAAAATGGGATGAGCTATGTCAGTCAGCCAAGAGTCCTCACTATTTTCTAAACTGTACTTGCCAAAGAGATTTATTTTGAAAGCAGAAATGATGAAGGCAGCCTTTAATCCCAGTACTCAGGAGGCAGAGGTAGGAGGAGTGCCTTGAGTTCGAGGCCACCCTGAGACTACAGAGTGAATTCCAGGTCAGCCTGGGCTGGAGTGGGACCCTACCTCGAAAAACCAAAAAAGAGAAAGAAACGAAGGCCTGGGTTCAAATTCTAACAACACCTCTTGCAGGTTCAGAGACTTGGAAAAGCTTCTTTTGCTCTCCTGGGCCTTCAATTCTATCGTCTCCAAACTGAGGCGGTCTTAGGGGAGGCGTTTTTCCGGGTTCCTTTCAACTCTGAAATTTCATGATGATTTCTCCTTCATGCTGAAGTTACCTAGCAGACTCTGGCTCAATGACGCCTGCCCCCTAGCGGCTGTAGCCACAGCTGCAATCCTGATATCTACCAAATGGGAAGGTGCCTCAAACAGGGGCTTCTAACAGTCTTTGCTTCTCCCTTCATCGTCTTTTCTTTTCTGTCCCTTGTCAGATCCTTCTGTCAGATTCAATTAAGGTCTGAAGAAGCACCTTATAATGGCCCCCTTCCCACACTTTGTAGAAAACAACTCCTAGACAGTTATCTAAACAGGTTTTTGTTTTTTGTTTTGTTTTGTTTTGTTTTGTTTTTGTCTTAGTTTTTCAAGGTAGGGTTTCACTCTGGTCCAGGCTGACCTGGAATTCACTCTGTAATCTCAGGGTAGCCTCGAACTCACAGCAATCCTCCTACCTCTGCCTCCCTAGTGCTGGGATTAAAGGCGTGTGCCATCATGCCTGGCTGCCTAAACAGTCTTATATCATGAGATGCACCCCCATGGTCACTTTGCCACCAAGGCAGTCAAGAGCAGCTAATTCTAAGCTAGCCAGCAGCCCATGGTACAGCCTGGGTGAAAGTGAAGAGCCACGTGGCACAGTCTTGCATCTGAACTGGTCAAATCCTGACCTAGAGTGATATGATGGCACACTCAAAAGTCCCGCTTGCTGGGCGTAGTGGCGCACGCCTTTAATCCCAGCACTCGGGAGGCAGAGGTAAGAGGATCTCCATGAGTTCGAGGCCACCCTGAGAGTACATAATGAATTCCAGGTCAGCCTGAGCTAGAGTGAGACCCTACCTTGAAAAACAAAAACGAAAACAAAAAGTCCCCCTTAACACATCCTAGAATTCACTGTCAGCCTCTCCTACCATGAGTGTGACTGGCTTGTGTCACCAACACCATGTTACAGAAATGACAGCTTGAGACTGCCAAGGCTAGTTAGAAGAGACAGCTGCTTCCTCTTGGTTTGTTCTTGGATTTCCCCCTCTCTGGAGCCAGGAAGCCAGCCAGCGGTCATGCCACGAAGTCACTCAGGCAGCCCATGGAGAGGTTCCTGCCGTGGGGAAGCCATGGCCTCTGCCAACAGCTATGGGAGTGAGGATTGTTAGAAGAGGAGCCTCCGTTCCCAGGTAAACTGTCAGATGACAACAGCTGTGACCACCGTCTTCATTGCCAGCATGAGAGGGCCCAAAGAGGATGCCTCCCCCTCATGAGAGACCTGAACCCACGGACATCCAGCGCTGCTGCTCTGCAGCTCTTAGCACCAGAAATGATGTGAGACAATACACAGTATTGCCCAGGGACATTAAGCCACAGGGTAATAAGTGACACCACAGTGTAGTTCTGATATAAGAGATGAAGCTCTAAGGCATGATCAGGGCAAGATAGGAAAGATTCGGGGCCATCATAGATCTCTGACATTGCAGCTCGGCCCCACTTACACTAAGGAAAAAGGTGTAGAAGTTTTCACAGTTACAGGTCACGTGCATGAAGGCAAATACTACCAGGATATATGTTTCAGCAATACCCTGACCAGTTACAAAGAAGAAAGACATAATATAGATGCATGACATAAGAAATCAGTCAAGGAGGTGCTGGAGAGATGGCTTAGTGGTTAAGCACTTGCCTGTGAAGCCTAAGGACCCCAGTTCAAGGCTTGATTCCCCAGTACCCATGTAAGCCAGATGTACAAGGTGGCACATGCATCTGGAGTTCGTTTTCAGTGGCTGGAGGCCCTGGTGTGCCCATTCTCTCTCTCTCTTCTCTCTCTCTTTCTCTCTCTCTTTCTCCCTTTCCATCTCTCAAAAGAATAAATAAAAAATAAAATAAAATATTTATAATAAAAAAAGTAACACAACCAAATTTTTTAAAAGGTGGTGGGGGGCTGGATATTGCTTAGTGGTTAAGGCACTTGCCTGCAAAGCCTAAGGACCCAAGTTCAGTTCCTCAGTACCCAGATGCACAAGGTGGTGTATGTGTCTGGAGTTCATTTGCAGTGGCTATAGGCCCTGGTGCACCCATTCTCTCTCTCCCTCCCTCTCTGTCGAATAAAAAATAAATAAATTTAAAAAGTAATACAACCGGAATGAATGTGTTCACATTCATATGTGCATTCAGGGGCTGACAAGGATATGCATGTATGTATGTACACTGGGAATGAAGGCTACCCAACAGCTGATCAAGTTCAAGGATGGTGTTAGACAGTCCACCAACAGACCATCAGGTCAGGGCGGGGGGCAACAGGGAGTGTAGCAGAGCCTGGGAAAACGTCAAACACCATCTCCAATAGAAGCTTTGGACCAAAACTCCCAGCTCACAAGGGAAATCACAGCAGCGTAGGGTGGAGTCATCCCAATTAAATGGAACTGATGCATGAACACGTGTGTGCCCGTGGCTTAGCCAGACACCATGGCACCGAGACCCATGTAATTCTTGACCTCAGCAAGTTCAGGGTTGACTCCTAAACTCAGTGAGGCTGGCAAGGTGGGGGCTGACAAATAATTCGTAGGTGACTATTGTTCTGCCAGCCTCATTGTCAATAAGCCAACCTACCATTCAGGGACATTTATAGGTTATAAAACAACAAGGACAGGGTTGCCCCTGAAGGTGTCTGGAATGCCATTCTCATTGTCTTGGGTCTTGGAATAATGGCTTAAGAGGACAGGAAGAAGAAAAAAAACAAAGAAGGCAGGAAAGGAGATGAGCTTTTTAAATTTTATTTTAGTGAGAGAGAGGCGAGAGAATTGGCACACCAGGACCTCAGCCATTGCAATTGAACTCCAGACACTTGTACCACCTAGTGAGCATGTGCAATCTTGCACTTGCCTCACTTTTGTGCATTTGGTTTATGTGGGATCTGAAGGCTCAAACATGGGTCCTTAGGCTTCTCAGGCAAGTGCCTTAACCATTAAGAAATCTGTCCAGACTGAGATGAGGCTTTTAACAACGGTTGGGGGTGGGGCCAGCTTAACCCATGAAGGCCTGATTTTCTTGTGGATGCTAAGGAAGGCACGCTGGACTTCCTAGTCAGCCCTGCCACATGTGGAGCACTGACATGTCCAGTACCATCAGGCTCCAATACCATTCTTTTTTTAATGAGAGACAGAGAAAGAGAATTGGCTCACCAGCGCCTCCAACCACTGCAATCAAACTCCAGATGCTTGTACCACCTAGTGGGCGTGTGTGACTTTGTGCATGTGTCACCTTGTGCATCTGGCTTATGTGGGATCTGGGAAGTCCAACATGGGTCCTTAGGCTTTGCAGGCAATGCTAAGCCATCTCTCCAGCCCTCCATTCCCATTCTTAACTAGCAATAGTTTGTGTACTATGTCATATGTTTTCAAAAGAATTTTATGGGGCTTTTATCATAGGTTTGGTTTCAAGCCATTCAATTAAAAGACCAATCTGGGAGACGTGATCAACTTTTCATGCAAAAAAAAAATACATTTTACATGACATCCTCTTGCTACAGATTTTACAGACGGCCAGTTATACTTCATAGAACTTCAGAGATACATACCCTATTGAGAGTCTAACATCTGACAATCAATTGCCAGTCCTATCAGAAAGCCAAATGCTAATGTGATCATTTGCACCATAGTCACCCAGAGCAGATGGTGGACTAGTTACAGCATGATGAAGTGTTGTTAATCCAAGAGGCCAATCAGTCAGGAGTATGTGAAGGATACAGTTTCAGCTGCTGTAACAGGGAGACAGCAGCCATCATCAAAGCCATATGACAGACATAAAGATTAACAGTCTCACCGTGCTTTGTGATTTGAAAGCTGATTTACACTGTTTATGGCCTGCTGTGGAATGTCAGCTGATTAGAACCACATTCCACTTCTACTTTGGTCCCTGCCTTCATGATGACACATGGGCATGAACGAATGAATGAACGAATGAATGAATGAAGTGAAGAACTAAACCCAAATATATATATATTTGATTTTTCGAGATAGGGTCTCACTCTAGCTCACTCTAGTTCAGGCTGACCTGGAATTCACTATGTAGTCTCAGGGTGGCCTTGAACTCACAGCAATCCTCCCACTTCTGCCTCCCAAGTGCTGGGATTAAAGGTGTGCACCACCACACCCAGCTTAAAACCCAAATATTTTTTAGATGTTAAAACCCAAGCTTTTAACCATTACACTTACTAAAGCAGGAGCTAAACCCTGGGTCAGAAGCAAACCTTTTCTAACTATCCACATCCTGAGATGCCTTGAGTTGGCACTACAGAGGGGACCACGGTGCACAGCTACCCTACATTGTCAAAGACAGGCGATTCTTTTCAATGCTGCTTCATTAAGGAGTGACCTTATATAAGAGGTCAGAAAATCGTGCAAGATCAACCACGAAAATAATAATTGGATCATTCTGCAGAAACAGTTTCCAGGTGGACATGGCACAGACAACTGATTCTTGCCAAAAAAAAAAAAATCACTAGATAAAATATTCACATTTTTGGGCTGGAGAGATGGCTTAGCAGTTAAGGTTCCTGCCTGCGAAGTCTAAGAACCTCCAGGTTCCAATCTCCAGGTCCCACATATAGCCAGGCACAAAAGTGATGCAAGCATGCAATGCCACATGTGCACACAAGGGAGCGCACGTGTCTGGAGTTCGTTCACAGCCGCTGAATGGCCCTGGTGCACCCATTTTCTATCTGTCTCTCTCCATCTCTCTCTCTGTGTCTCTCTCAAAAAAATTAAAAATAAAATATATTTTTTTAATTTCACATTTTTTAATTCTTTGTGAAGAAAAAAAGGAACATGAAATTTAACTGAAAGAGACAGAGAGCGCTAAAAGGGCAAGGCAAAGTTCTTTCAATGGCTACTATTGGGGAGGGGGAGTTTGCAAGGGTGCAGGAGGCAAGAATAAATGCAGAGCAGACTAAAATGTTGGCTTTTTATTTTGCATGATTCTAAAGTGGTTTGATTTTTAACATGAAATATTGTTTCAGCTTTTTAAATGTGCTATCAGAATAAAATATATTCCTTTCTCCTACATATAAAAAGGACACACCATGTGTTATTAAAAATGTGCTTACTATGATTGTTCTAACAAGATGTAATGGTGAATTTCTATTTTTGATCTTTCTGTGAGAGTGTGGCCAGGAAGGATTAACCAAGGACAAGCTTCCCCCAGAGGCTTCCAGGGGCAGCCATGAAGCAACAATATTCTGGGAAAGGGCGTGGCCTTCTTCCTGGCCGTGCTTGCTCCTCACTGGTGAGTGCGTCTACGCTGATGCTGCTATCCCTCATGGACGTCAGAACCCTGCTTCTTCAGCTTTCCAACGTGGAACCGAAGACGGGCGACTCTCCAGGAATCCTTTAAGCCTTCAGCACCAGATTGGGACTACTGAGCCACCCAGCCTCACGAACGGCCACCAGGTTGTCAGACTCCCGAGACATCCTGCAGGCAGTCACTATTTTATTGGCCAGCTCAGATCATGTAAGCCAATCTATTAAGTCCCCTCTATAACATATATGCATTCTATGGGTTCAGTGCCTCTAGAGAACTCTGATATATCAGATTTTCCTTGGTTCCCATTCTGACTTACCCACATATGTGTGCTCATAAAAGCTTGCGTTTTTCTACATAAGTCCATTTATATAACTATTTTTACTCATTTTAGGATTCCATATCTCAGTAATAATTCTTACCAGGGACTGGAGTGATGGATGGCTCAGTGGATGAAGCAACTTGCTTCTCAAACCTGAGTACTTGAGTTTGATCCCCAGACCATGTGTGAAGCAAAAACTGGAAGCCACAGTGAGCTTCTGCAGTCCCAGTTCTCTGACTGGGAGATGGGATGCTGAGACAGGAGAATTTCCAGGAAGCTCGCCGCTGTAAGCAAAGCAAAGAACAATGGCAGAGCAAGACCCGGAGAAAGAAACCTGGCCCCAAATGAGGACAGACGCAAAAATTCCCTCTCTCCGCCACATACACACCATGACATGTGCTCTTGCTCTCTCTCTCTCTCTCTCTCTCTCCCACACACACACACACACACACACACACAGAGAGAGAGAGAGAGAGAGAGAGAGAGAACATGTGTACACATACGCACATGCAAAATAAAAAATAGGTCTTACGCTCAGGAAATAAAACCACTAATCAACCACTAGGATCTCATGAAATTAAAAAGGTTTTGTACAGCAAAGGACACTGTGACTAGAGCAAAGAGGCAACCTACAGAGGATTAATATGAAGGATATACAAAGAACTAAAAAAACGAAATAATAAGAAACCAAACAACCCAACTAAAAAAATGGGCTATGGAGTTAAATGGAGAGTTCTCCAAAGAAGAAATACAGATGGGCTATAAATATCTATTTTTAAAAATGTACTACATCCTCAGCTATCAGAGAAGTGCAAATTAAAACTACTTTGAGATTCCATCTCACTCCTGTCAGAACAGCTATCATCAAGAAAACAAATGACTATAAATTCTGGCGAGGATGGAAAAAAAGAGGACCCCTTCTACACTGTTGGTGGGAAAGTAAACTGGTCCAGCCATTGTGGAAATCAGTGTGGAGGTTCCTGAGACAGCTAAAAATAGATCTACCTTATGACCCAGCTATACTACTCCTAAGGACTCTATATATCCTAAGGACTCGCCTCACTACCTTAGGGATACTTGCACATCCATGTTTATTGCTGCTTTATTCGCAATAGCTAGGAAATGGAACCAGCCTAGATGTCCCTCAACTGAGAAGTGGATAATGAAGATGTGGCACATTTACACAATGGAGTTCTACTTAGCAGTAAAGAAAAATGAAGTTATGAAATTTGAAGGGAAATGGATGAATCTGGAAATGATTATACTAAGTGAGGCAAACCAGGCTCAGAAAGCCAAACGCCGTATGTTCTCTCTCATATGGGGATCCTAGGCCTACTAACTGCATGATTTCTTTAAGCTCAGAGTAACCATGAGTGTAACTCTCTTCTTTACTCATTTTGCCTCTGAATCTCTTGGTCTCTGATATCTGCTCTCTCATTTTTGTCCTTAAGCCTCACCATTTGTCCTCTTAACTTTCTAAGAACACATGGCAGATTCCATGCCGGCTTCTCCTACGTCTCCCTATACAAGCTCCTAGATTCCTACTTCCCATGTGTTTGTAACTCTTTTCTAGCTTTCCTTCCTGGATCCTAATCTCCCTTAAATAAACCTCACAATTTGTGATTTTTCCCTCAATATACTTAATAATTCATAATTTATCCTTCTAAGAGTCTTATTATTTATTAAAGGTAAAACAGAACCCAAAATTTGGGATTCATAAATTCTGGGAGACCCCTCCTGAACCCCCCAAATCCTGTATCAGTATGATTTCTAAAACCAGAACAAACTTAAAAATCACTGTTACAAATACCTCAGGGATTAGCTAGGCATGGTGGCGCACGTCTTTAATCCCAGCACTACATAGCGAGACTACATAGCGAATTCCAGGTCAGCCTGAGCTAAAGTGAGACCCTACCTCAAAAAAAAAAAAAAACTTCAGGGACTGGGGAGATTGCTTCGTGGTTAAGGTGCTTGCCTGCAAAGCCTAAGGGCCCCAGTTCAATTCCCCGGACCCACGTAAAGCCAGATGCATCTGGAGTTCATTTGCAGTGGCTGCAGGCTCTGGCATGCCCATTCTCTCTATCTGCCTCTCTGTCTCATAAATAAAATATTTTTAAAAAGTAAAATGAAAAACACCTCAGGACTAGAAAGATGGATCAGTCAGTCAAAGTGTATGTACGCACAATATGTACGCACAATGACCTAAATTCAGATTCTCCAGCACCCACATAAAAGCAAAGAGTGACTGGGTGTGGAGAGCACACCTTTAATCCCAGTACTTGGGAGGCTGAGATAGGAGGATCGCCATGATTTCAAGACCAGCCTGGGGCTACGGTGTGAATTCTAGGTCAGTCTGGACTAGAGTAAGACTCTGCTTCAAAAAAAAAAAAAGCCAAGAGTTATGGCACATGTCTGTAATCGTAGCACAGGGTGGGGAGGACATAGGAGGGTCCCCAGGGCTTGCTAGCTAGCTAGTCTTGGCAAATCAGTGAACTCCAGGTTCAGTGAGACCCTACCTCAAAAAGTAAAGTGGAAAGCCGGGCGTGGTGGCGCACGCCTTTAATCCCAGCACTCGGGAGGCAGAGGTAGGAGGAGCGCCTTGAGTTCAAGGCCACCCTGAGACTAATTCCAGGTCAACCTGAGCTAGAGTGAAACTCTACCTTGAAAAAAAAAAAAAAAAAAAAAAGGTGGAGAGTAATTGAAGTAGACACCCAATGTCCACCTTTGGCATCCACACACATATGCACATGCACGCACACACACACACACACGTGTGCATATGCACACGCACACACACATGTGCACGCACACACACACACATGTGCATATGCACATGCACACACACATGTGCACGCACACACACACACACATGTGCATATGCACATGCACACACGCACACACACACACACATGTGCATATGCATGCAGCATGCACACACACATTTGCATATGCACACGCACACACACACACACACATACACACACATGCAAAATATGGTTTTTTTGGTTTTTTGTTTTGGGTTTTGGGTTTTGGTTTTTCAAGGTAGGGTCTCACTCTAGCCCATTATGTAGTCTCAGGGTGGCCTTGAACTCATGACAATCCTCCTACCTCTGCCTCCCAAATGCTGGAATTAAAGGCATGTGCCACCACGCCCAGCTAATATATGTATTTTTGTTTTTTTTATTTTTCAAGGTAGGGTCTTGCTCTAGTTCAGGCTGAGCTGACCTGGAATTCACTATGTAGCCTTAGTCTGGCCTCAAATTCACAGCAATCCTGCCATCTGGGCCTCCCGTGGGCTGGGATTAAAGGCTTGCACCACCATGCCTAATATAGATAGATAGATAGATAGATAGATAGATAGATAGATAGATAGATAGATATAATTTTTAAAAAGTGTTGACAAGGACAAAGAAAATTGAACCCTTTTGCACTTCAGGTGGGAATGTAAAATGGTGTGAACTCTATAGAAAACAGAGCAATATTAAAACTCATGTTACCATGTGATCCAGTAATCCCACGTCTGAGTCCATATCCAAACAAACTTAAAGTAAGATCTTAAAGACATATTTGCACACCTATGTTCATAGCAGCACCTTCACATTAGCTGAGGGGTGGAAGCAAACAAAATAGTCATAAACAGACGAGTGGGTAAATAACATGTGGTATATACACAGTGGAAGGAATCCTATTAAATGCCTCAATGTGGATGGAACTTGAGGATATTGGGCTAAGTGAACTATGCCAGTCATGAAAGGGTAAACATAGCACAGTTGCACTAATAGGAGGCATCATAGTAGTCGAATCCATAGAAACAGAAAGTAAAGGGCTGAAGAGATAGCTTAGCAGTTAAGGCATGTGCCTGCAAAACCTAATGATCCCGGTTTGATTTTTCAGGTCCCACGTAAGCCAGATGCACATGGTGGCGCATGTGTCTGGAGTTCGTTTGCAGTGGCTGGAGGCCCTGGTGTGCCCGTTCTCATTCTCTCTCTCCCTTTCTCTGTCTCTAATAAATAAATAAATAAAATCCACCTGATACTGGCCAGGAGGCGATGGCCACCCTCTGCTCATGCCACATTCTTTTCTCTTGCCACCATGAAGTTTTCCTTTGAGCCTGTAAGCCAAAATAAACCCCTTTGAGAGAGAGAGAGAGAGAGAGAGAGAGAGAGAGAGAAAGAAGAAAGAGAGAAAGAAAGAAAGAAGGAAGGAAAGAAGGAAAGAAAGAAAGAAAGAAAGAAAAGAAAGAGAAAGAAAGAAAAAGAGAGAGAGAAAGAAGGAAGGAAGGAAGGAAGGAAGGAAGGAAGGAAGGAAGGAAGGAAGGAAGGAAAGAAAGAGAAAGAAAAAAGAGAGAAAGAAAGAAAGAGAGAGAGAGAGAGAAAGAAAGAAAGGAAGGAAGGAAGGAAGGAAGGAAGGAAGGAAGGAAGGAAGGAAGGAAGGAAGAAAGAAAGGTAGAATGGTAGTCAAATCCATAGAAACAGAAAATAGAATGGTAGTTGCCAAAGCCTAGAGGAGGCAGGGGGAGGAATTATTTAATAACTATAGAGTTTCAGTCTTGCACGATGAAAACCATCTGGAGATCTGGTTCACACCAGTGTGGATACATCTCACGTCACTGAACTGTGCATTCAACAATACTTAAAATAGAAATTTTATATCTAGTCTTACTACAGTTGGACTGGGGATATAGCTCAGTGGTGGAGCACCTACTTATCATGTGCAAGGACCTGAGTTCTATCCCCAACACTATCAAAAAAAATTTCTTACTTTAATTAAGAAACCTATAATTTGCATGGTGGCATACACCTTTAATCCCAGCACTGGAGAGGCTAAGGTATGAGGATTGTCATGAGTTTGAGGTCCGCCTGGGCTATCAAGTGATTTCTTTTTTTGTTTGTTTGTTTGTTTGTTTGTGTTTTGTTTTGTTTTGTTTTGTTTTGTTTTGTTTTCCAAGGTAGGGTCTCACTGTAGCCCAGGCTGACCTGGAATTCACTACGTAGTCTCAGGGTGGCCTCGAACTCACGGCGATCCTCCTACCTCTGCCTCCCGAGTGCTGGGGTTAAAGGCATGCACCACCACGCCTGGCTCGAGTGATTTCCAAGTCAATGTGAGCTAGGGTGAGACTCTGCCTAACTAAGCAAAAGAAAGAAAGAAAAGAGAAAAAGAAAGAAGGAAGGAAAGAAGGAAGGAAGGAAGGGAGAGAGAGAGAAAGGAAAGAAAGGAAGAAAGGAAGAAAGAAAGAAAGAAAGAAAGAAAGAAAGAAAGAAAGAAAGAAAGAAAGAGAGAGAGAAAGAGGGAGGGAGGGAGGGAAGGAAGGAAGGAAGGAAGGAAGGAAGGAAGGAAGGAAGGAAGGAAGGAAGGAAGGAAGAAAAGAAGATAAGCAGGCAAGAAAGATGCCTAAAGCTTTAAAAACTGGGGCTGGGGAGATTGCTCAATGATTAAAGGTTTTTGCTTGCAAAGCTTGAAAACCCAGGTTCAGTTCCCCAGTACCCACATAAAGTTAGATGCACAAAGTGACACATGCATCTGTGTAGTGGCAAGAGGCCCTGGCAGGCTCGTCTTCACTCTCTGTATCTCTATCTATATCTCTGTGTCCTCACAAATAAGCAAGCACAAATACTTTTTTTTTAAAAACCTAACACAAACTACTTTGAAACTATAATAATTCTTTGAGCTAATAATTCAACACATCTTATGGGCAAAATATCCTGAGATTTAAAGAAGACATAAAAAGATTCCAACTAAAGTGGGACAGCCAGTTAGCTACGCAGAACCCCATCCAGAAAGCCCACAAAACAAGCCAAGAAAATAGCAGAAAATGATGCCAGGCAGCTCAGGTTCCAGTTACCTATTAACTGGTGAACTTGTCAAATGGCTGCCATCAAATTAAATGAGATTGAAAACAGACTGTTCTTAACCACTTCTGTGCACAGGCAATGACTACTAACTGAAAACCCAAAACGGAAGCAGAAGGCAAGCACCGTTTGCTAAAAATGAGTCACTTATTTTGTTATTTAAGGTTTAAATGCTTTTATATACATTGAACAAAGTCGCCTTTTTTAGACCATTGCAACAAACAGTGAAGTGAGATTAAGAATTTTCAAAAAAGATTTGGCACATTTTGCCACCAGTGGTGGTCTGAATTAGGTGTCCTCCGTAAACTCAGGTGTTCTGAATGCTAGGTCCCTGGCTGGTGGCAATTTGGGAATTGGAGCCTCCTGGAGGGAGGCTTATGGGTGTTATAACCAGCTTCCCCTTGCCAGTGTTTGGCACATTCTCCTGCTGCTGTTGTCCACCTGATGTTGGCCAGGAGGTGATGTCCACCCTCTGCTTATGCCACATTTTTTTTCTTGCCACCATGGAGTTTTCCTTTGAGTCTGTAAGCCTAAATAAACCCGTTCCTCCCCCAAGTTACTTTTGGTCCAATGCTTTGTGCCAGCAACGAGAAGCTGGCTGTACCGCCACTATTTCAGGAATGGAAGTGAACAAGTCCGATGACCTGCTTTTGTGTTCAATTTCCTTAAAATAGTGTAAGTATGTATGTGAGCTCCATGAAGGCTGGGACAATGTTTTCTTCACATTTGTGCCCCTAGAACTCAGGACCTGGAGCAGTTCCTTGGGTCATGGTAAGTGGAGCTATTTCTTCTGCAGAGAAATGAGAAAATGCAGGCCAGTGTTGCAAAGTTGGGGCAGTTTTAATCAGATTTGAATGCTTGGTTTTCAGCTGATGGGATTTCAGGAGGTGGAGTCTTGCTGGAGGAGGTGTGTTGTTAGGGAGTGGGCTTAGGGGTATTATAGCCAACTCCTCCTTGCCAGAATTTGGCTTACTGTCCTGCTGCCACTTTTTACCCGCTGTGGCAGAGGTGATGTCCAGCCACTGTTAATGCCATGTTTCCCCTGCCATTGTGGAGCTTCTCCTGGAGATGGTAAGTCAAAATAAATCCTTTTCTCCCATCAGCTACTTTTGGTCTGGTGCTTTGTCCCAGCAATGAGAAGGCAACTACAACAGTAAAGATGGGAGACAGGGGGTGTGATGTGCGTGCCCTGGCATATGTGTGAAAGTCAGAGGACACCTGTTTCAGAGGACCTCTCTGGGGGAGGAAAGATGTTCTAGTTCTTCCTAAGCAACTCGGTGGAAATTCAAACTTCCTACAGTAGAATCTGATCCTATGTTCCAGAGTGCATGACTAAACTTGGTGGCATCCTAATGTCATAGGTTTGAAATTCAGTAATCAGGCTTAGTGGTTAAATGCTTGCCTGTGAAGCCTAAGGACCCTGGTTTGAGGCTTGACTCTCCAGGACCCATGTAAGCCAGATGCACAAGGGGGTGCATGCATCTGAAGTTCGTTTGCAGTGACTGGAGGCCCTGATGAGCCCATTCTCTCTCTCTCTCTCTCTCTCTCTCTCTCTCTCTCTCTCTCTCTCTCTCCCCTATTTCTGTATCTCTCTTTCTCTCTCAAACCTACAACAGAGGTAGTCATGAGCCCTAGGGGTGTAACATCTGCTGGTGTCTGGCAAAATGTATATACTATGTTCATCAAACTACCCAGTAAGCACTTCTCTTAATGTCCACACCCATATATTAATGCTACTCTCACTTTTGGTTAGAGAAGCTTCTCTTTTCAGATGGTGGTGACCTTGGGATGACTCAGAAGGCACCATGGTGCTAAGAAGAAGGGTCAGAGGAGTGCTCAGCACTGAAACATCTCTAACACACCTTCCAAGTCTCGGGGTCCATTGCAAAAGAGGTGGAAGAAGAAGAATGTAAGAGCCAAAGGAAGGGTAGGACTCCTTACAACATGCTCCTCCAGACACAAAATGGCCTGGATATCCATGACCTCGCAGTGCCTGACACTACCTACACAAGACCATCATAATTAAAAGAGAGACTGATTGAGAGGAAGAGGGGATATAATGAAGAGTGGAGTTTCAAAGGGGAAAGTGGGGGAAAGGGAGGGAAGTACCATGGGATATTGTCTACAATTAAGGAAGTTGTCAATAAATTTTTTTTTAATTTAAAAATTTTAAAAATAAAAAAACTTGATATTTTAATATTCAAAACATATCCAGCCAAATAACTAGACTGGGCAGAGAAGACTGCAGCTGTGTTCGGTTTCATAATGACTTTATACAACTTGAAGCAAGTCACATCTTTAAGGTCTGCCAGTAAGTCCAGAGAGGGAATAGCACTCTGGCAATACTTACTGTGCTCGTTTATGTATAAATCTGTTTTTGTTTCCTTAAAGGAAGATCTACAGAAGGATTTAACTCAAAGATGCATGTAGTACACTATTTCAGAAGCCCCTTTTCTCAGCAAATTGACCACTTTCTTTATAAATCACTTCACGGGAACTATGCTTGTTAGGGGCATAATCCTATCTCAAGCAAATTCTCCTGGAGGTTAATATGAGAGATACATTTTATTTTCCAAAGATAACAGTAAATACTTGAATTTTCAGTCACTGGCCCAAAAGAATATTAAGAGCCCCATCTGGTGGATTAGTTGCTCTTTTGGCAAACAAGATGATATTTTTCACCGAACCATTACTGTGCACTGGGCTTTCAGATTGCAGCGGTTAATCTCTGTCTCTTCAGCCTTCATTTTGGTGTCCACATTTTGGCTGATTCTCCCACCAGCATCTGCCCACCTCCCTCTCTTCCCCTGGGAAACAAGCTGTGTTCATCAAGAGAGTAATTAACACAGTCTTGTCTAACGTTCAGAAAATAATATATATTTTTAAATGTATATTGGGCTGGGAGTGGTGGCACATGCTTTTAATCCCAGCACTCAGGAGACTGAGGTAGGAGGATTACAATGAGTGCGTGGCTACCCTGAGACTATATAGTGAATTCCAGGTCGGCCTGGGCTAGAGTGAGACCCTACCTCGAAAAAAAAAAAAAAAGTACATTGGGGCTGGGGAGATGGCTCAGTGGATAAAGCACTTGCTGCAACAGGTGAGAGTACCTGAGTTCATATCCCCAGAACCCACGTAAAATCTGGACGCTGGTGGGCATCTGTGATCCCAGCATTACTATGAGATGAAGGAAAGTGGAGATAGATTCTCCCAGAAGCTCAAGGATAAGCTAGTACGGAAAACACAGCCTTGAACAATAATGAGAACAAGACAGTCTGCCTCAATCAAGACTCATAGTGAGGACCCACAGCAGAAGTTGTCCTGTGACCTCCATATACCACCAAGGCATGCGCACATCCATGCTTACACATGTGAAGGGGCACTCATACATACACACATACCAAAAAGAAAAAAAGAGGGGCTGGAGAGATGGCTTAGGGGTTAAGGCGCCTGCCTCCTAAGCCTAAGAACACTGGTTCCAATCCAGCGGTTCCAATCTCCAGGTCCCATGTTTAGCCAGATGCAAAGGGTGCAATGCCACACTTGACCACAAGGGGGCGCACACATCTGGATTTCGTTCACAGCAGCTGAGAGGCTGCTGGCACGCCCATCTCTATCTGTCTTCCTCTCCATCTCTCCCTGTCTCTCTCCAAAAAAAAAAGAAAGACAGATAATCACACAGCTACATGAAAATATCAATTATATACATGCTCTGCTTACTATACATTATTAGCTTTTATTAAATGTGTGGATATAGTAAACATTCTTCTTTATAGGTCTATGTAAGACACTGGTCAAGTTTCAGGAAAGGAGTACTAGCAACCTTTGTTTGCACCACAGAGGAGGTGAGGGCATCTAATGAGATGCAAACTGTGGCAATGATATGGGAATTCTGGGGTATCTTTGAGAGCAACAGAGCCTTTCTTGACTCTTGGTTAACTCAGGAGTTAAGGTGCCAGACACTCACAGTCACACAAAGCTTCCAGAGTGAATGGCCTACAGGTTCTGGTCTTATGAATTTTGCCAAATGAAACCCACATACCAGAAGATCGAGTTTAGAAACATTCTATTATAGAGCTTCTAGAATTTCAGAAAGAGTTGAGAGCTCCTGCTCAAGAAAAGGCAGGAGAGAGGCTCCCAGAAATGGGAAATCCCACCTAGAGACCCAGATTTGGGTCTTTTATTGGCATTTTACAGGGGTCTAGGTGCCGCCAGGTTTTCAGGAAGTGGGGGTGGGTGTGATCTCATCTCTTAATTTTCTCTTCCAGGAAAGAGATAAGGGAAAAACCAGATTATCCCCTTACATTCCTGACCTCTAGCAAAGTGGGGGCTGCAAGGGCTCCTTGAGGGGGCAAGAGATACAGGTGACATAGATCCTCCGCTTATAGGCTCAAGGACATTCTTTTCCTTTACTTTCGGGGATCCTGTAATCCCTAAACTCTCTCAGCAAGTAGTTAAGGGGCTGAGATAGTTCTTGAGAATGGGGAGGGGAAAAAAGTTGTTCTAAGAAAAGTCAAAAGCACGTCTCAAATGCAGTACGTTCCCAATAACCTGGGAACAGGGTAAAAAAATTATTTCCAGAATGTGAAATGTGTGAGAATTAAGTTGATACAGATGAGATTAGCCAAGTATGAACATCTCCTCCATACGTGGCTAACCTCACAGCTCCATCCTAAATGCATTCCTGGTGAGAGTGAGGCAGGTTAGTCAAGCACAGAGGAAAAAGCAAAAATGCTTGGTGGGTAGAGGCTGGTGTAGCCACAAACCTGTATTGTGACAAGGCTCCATGTGACTGCTCAAACAGGAATGGATTAAGACCACCCAAAACTGGCTGTGACCAACACGGCTGACCCAGAGGACTTCTAACTGTCCTGTGCTTCATTCTCTGTATTATGGAACTCGCAGAGTTGCCTGTGCCCCTATACCTGGCACCATGATACATTAGGAAAATCCCAGGTGTTGTAGTGAGATCCATGTTCCTGGCATGAAACACTTAACCAAGAGCAGCTAATGGGAGGAACGGGTTTATTTTGGCTCACAGACTCGAGGGGAAGCTCTATGATGGCAGGGGGAAGCGATGGCCTGAGCAGAGGGTGGACATCACCCCCTGGCCAACATCATGTGGACAACAACAGCAGGAGAATGTGCCAAACACCGGCAAGGGGACACTGGCTATACACCCATAAGCCCACCCCCAACAATACATGACTTCTAGGAGGCTCCAATTCCAAAATTGCCACTCGCTGGGGACCTAACATTCAGAACACAGAAGTTTATGGGGACACCTGAATCAAACCACCTCACCAGTTAAGGCCAAAAAAAAAAAAGGAATTAAAACCTATTCCTGGAACTCTGTGCCTCCTACTTCACTCCCTCCTTAAGCCATGAATAGTCTTAACCTCCATTAAAGTTTTTCTGTAAACCAATCTATCCAAGGCTCTAGTGATATGAACCTCTCTCTTGAGAAGCCTAAACCCACCCTTGGGAGTATACTATAGTCGTTCCCTTATGCTAAACACCAACTTTGCTTCACACTGTCTTGTCCTGAAGTTCTTTGCTACTGAGCCTCAGGTGTCACAACGGTCGACCTCCTCTACTTCCGGTGACAAGGCCAGGACATGTTCTAAATCTGCCGGAAGGAATCTGAAATGGAAGTGAAGACAAATGAAAGAAACTTGTGTAACTTGCTCATCATGAAGTAATGTGGAAGGGATGGAGCGATGGCTCAGCAGTTAAGGCGCTTGCTTGCAAAGCCAAAGGACCCAAGTTCGATTCCCCAGGACCCACATAAGCCAGATGCACAAGGTGGCACATGTGTCTGGAATTTGTTTAAACTTGCTGAAGGTTGTGGTGCACCCATTCTCTCTTTCTCTCTCTCTCTCTTTCTCTGTGTGTGTCAAATAAATAAAAACATATTTTAAATGAAGTAATGTGGACATAACAGAAGCATGGAGTCACCAATAAGAAATGGTGGCAAGGGAAAGTTGCTAACTGCCTTTCCAACATCCACCCCCCATCCTCATGCCTTCTAGCACAATTCCAGTGTTGTTCAGTGTGGCAACCTATCCTGCTAAGATAGCTTCCTCCCACCTTCCTCATAGCCAGCATCTCAGCCAATGAGATGCAGGCTGAAATTCCTGAAGAGGGCTTCTGTAAAAAAAGGAACACTTCAAAACACTTGCTGGTCACCTTGCCCTTTACCGGTTCCTTTCCTGGTGTAAAGCCATGATGTTTCTGGGTTCATACCAGCCATTCTCTAGGGCTGGAGAGATGGCATCTCTCTCTCTCTCTCTCTCTCTCTCTCTCTTTCTCTGTGTGTGTCAAATAAATAAAAACATATTTTAAATGAAGTAATGTGGACATAACAGAAGCATGGAGTCACCAATAAGAAATGGTGGCAAGGGAAAGTTGCTAACTGCCTTTCCAACATCCACCCCCCATCCTCATGCCTTCTAGCACAATTCCAGTGTTGTTCAGTGTGGCAACCTATCCTGCTAAGATAGCTTCCCTCCCACCTTCCTCATAGCCAGCTTCCTTCCATCTCAGCCAATGAGATGCAGGCTGAAATTCCTGAAGAGGGCTTCTAGGATAAAAAAGGAACACTTCACTTCACTTGAACACTTCACTGCCCCTTATGGTCACCTTGCCCTTTACCGTTTACTCTCCCTTCCTGGTGTAAAGCCATGATGTTTCTGGGTTCATACAGCAGCCATATTTCAAACACAAAGATGAAAGCTAGGGCTGGAGAGATGGCATAGTGAGTGGTTAAGCACTTGCCTATGAAGCCTAAGGACCCCAGTTCAAGGCTCGATTTCCCAGTACCCACATAAGCCAGATGCACATGGTGATACATGCATCTGGAGTTCATTTGTGGTGGCTAGAGGCCCTGGCACACCCATTCTCTCCCCCCCTTCTCTGTCTGTAATAAGTAAATAAAATAAAATAATAATAAAAAGATGAAAGCTAACTCCTAAATACATCAAAGGAGAGCAGGATGCTGGCTTCACATTGAGGACTTGGAGCCTGGTTCCTTACTTCTTTTTTAAAATCTTTTGTTTTTTTTATTTTAAAGAGAGCAAGTGAGAGAGAGACAGAGAGAGAGGGAGAGAACTGGCACACCAGGGCCTCAGCCACTGCAATCGAACTCCAGATGCTTGTGGTCATGTGCGACCTTGTGCTTGCCTCACCTTTGTGTGTGTGGCTAATGGGGGATCAGGAGAGTCAAACCTGGGTCCTTAGGCTTCGCAGGCAAGCACCTTCACTGCTAAGCCATCTCTCCAGCCCTACTCTTTGTTCTTCTTCTTTTGTTTTTTCAAGGTAGGGTCCCACTCTGGCCCAGGCTGACCTGGATTCAAGTATGTAGTCTCAGGATGACCTCGAAATCATGGCAATCCTCCTACCTCTGCCTCCCAAGTGCTGGGATTAAAGGCATGCTCCACCATGCCTGGCTAAAAGCTTTTAATATATATATATGCACATATATATTGGGCTGGAGAGATGGCTTAGTGGTTAAAGCACTTGCCTGCAAAGCCAAAGGACCCAGCTTCGACTCCCCAGGACCCACATGAGCCAGATGCACAAGGGAGCACACACATTTGGAGTTAATTTGCAGTGCCTGGAGGCCCTGGCACACCCATTCTCTCTCTCTCTCTCTCTCTCTCTCTCTCTCTCTCTCTCTCTCTGTCTATTTCTGTATCTCCCTCTCTCAAATAAATAAAAATAAAATATTTAAAAAACCACCATCTCTATTTTTCAACATTCACAATCTAGTGAAAAAGACAGATCCAGATAGAAGCAATTTCAAAGTGTACATTTAAGTAGTACAAAAAAAGTAGGTAAATTCCATAAAGACCAACAAGACACAGCCTGTGATGTTGGATGAGAAGAAAGAATACTATGTGAAGCCACACAGCTGCGTAACTTAAGGGTTGAGTAATCAAAAGACCCAGAAAGAAAGGTGATCTAAATTTTAAAATAAAATATGTTCACCAAACAGGCAAATTCCTGTTTGGCATCCTTGCTGAACACAATTTTAGTGGCAAGTTGAAAGGCAGCAACTGAACAAGCAGGCAGGTAGTTGGCAGGCAGAACCCCAGCATCAGGATCCCTAGAGGCCAGTCCTTATCAGCATCACTCTCCCTGAAGCCATGCAGCAGGCGAAGCTCTGGGCTGTGTCCCCAAGTGAGGGACCAGCTGTGTCCATGATTCCTCCCCCGGGTGGACCAGTTGGATGCTGGCCAGAAAGAAAGGATGCAGCCCACACCTGGCAGCATCCTGAGCAGCCACAGTTGTGCCATCAGAAAACGTAGGCCCATGCAAGGAAGCAGTTCCAGCTGTGGCTAAATCTTTCCCCATAGTATGCCAGCCAAGAAAACGATGGGAGAACCAAACTCCTCCTCACCAAAGACTCCTCCTGCCTATTGTCTCTCTCTCTCTCTCTCTCTCTCTCTCTCTCTCTCTCTGTGTGTGTGTGTGTGTGTGTGTGTGTGTGTGTTTCCTAGAGCTGATTTGTGTGGGGGAAATGTGGTGTGCATGTACCTGGACAGTTGGAGATGGTAGATTCAACCTTTAGTTGTGATCCTCTACCTGTTGTCTTTAAGGGTTGTGGTTCCTCCATGCCTGGGAGAAATACAAAAGTTGGAGGCTGGAATACATGCGAAGGCATGGTTTATTATAGGGATATGCTGTTGACTACCCCTGTATCACTGCAGGTGACATGACAACACTTAATGCATTAAACACAGCCTGAGCTACAAAAACCAATAACAAGGATTCTATGGATGGTGCCCATGTACAGTTTCAATAGTTGGGTAGCTTTGAAACATCCCAAGATTGTAATATATATGCTATGTGGACACCTGCCAAGAATGTTAGGAAGCATATGTCATTCACAATTTCATATTCCTTACCCATTACCTAACTAGGTGATACCCAAATCTGATATTAATCCTGAGGCCAAAGAGCAACAGAGGCATTACTCTCATTTGTGCTATTCCCTGCCCATCCCACCATATTGCTATTAAGCTGCAAACTGGGTGTGTTAGAACATACAGTTGTCAGGCCATTTACCACCAGAACTGCTCTCGTTTGTGGGTTATTTGGTGTGTATGATGAAGGGAACTTGAGTTTCTCCAATGTTGGACCTACTTGATTATAGCAGCTATCTTGTCACAATTGTTTGCTGTGTACTGTCTCCTGCTGTTCTACAAAATAGTTCGTATACAGTTGGCAAATTTCTCTGTGTGAAGCTGGTTGTTTTGTTTTGTTTTGTTTTGTTTTGTTTTGTTTTGTTTTCTGTTTCTTTTTGGCAAGCAATAATCATTGTGTTGTCGGTAAAAAGTAGGCATTATTTCTGACAAGCATACCTGGGAATGGCGAGTATGGAAGTTGTGACCCACGGGACCCCAAGATTTTATTATTTGGCTAAACGTGGGACCTGGAGATTGGAACCCCTGAAGATTGGAATCAGCATTCTTAGGCTTAGGAGGCAGGCGCCTTAACCTCTAAGCCATCTCTCCAGCCCAAGATTTTATTATTTGTATTGAAATGTTCTTTGCCACTGTGGTTCACCTTCACACAGTTTTAAACGTCTACCATATTGCAAGGGGCCAAAGACAGTTCGTATTTTGACTCTGCCCGCTACGTGGGATGTTGCAGACATTGCACATGTTTTTTTCTGAACAAGTAAGGCATGTAGGAAGGACAGGGAGAGGGCGTCCTCTAAAAAACGTTTAGTTTTTTTGTTTTTGTTTTTGTTTTTTTAACCTGAGGATCAAGACCAAAATGAACAAACAAGCTTATTGTCATCGTCACCACAGGACATGGTTTCTGCTACACTTTCTATGCCACCTGCACTGATGGGTCAGTACCGAGGGTTTGGACTCACTGTGACTCCACAATGCTTCCTCCTCCTCTTACTGCTGCTAGTAATGTAACTACTCCTGAGGTTAAGTTTGTGAACAGGAAGCTGGTGATATTCCAGAAGAGGAAGAAAGGCCTGCAGATAACTCCATGGGCTAGCACTCAAAGCACTGCCACCACCGTGTCCCCCTCAGCTGAAGATGCTATGCTTAGGACAACTACAAATCATAGAAATTTTTAACTCAAAGATAGGCAAAAACAAAAGTACGACTACTATATATTTGTACATAGGTGATTTTTATGTCACTAATAATGTTTAGGCTTGATTTCCTAATGTTAGAGCATCATATATCCAAAGACCCCAGCTGAAGGCTTCTGGCATGACATTGCTTTTATCAAGAGGACAGACACTCAAAGACATCAGTGCTGGGCTGGAGAAATGGCTTAGGGGTTAAGGCACCCGCCCCCCAAGCCTAAGAACTCCCATTCAATTCTCCAGGTCCCATGGTTAGCCAGACGCAAAAAGTGATGTGAGGGTGCAATGCTGCACTTGCCCACAAGGGGGCGGACACGTCTGGAGTCATTCACAGCAGCTGAGAGGCCACTGGTGCCCATTCTCTGTCTCTGTCTCTCTCTCTCTCTCTGTCTCTGAGTCTTTCCAAAACAAAAAATCAGTGCTTCCTACCACTGCTGCATGAATATAATACTCAGAAGATCAGAAATCCAGATCAGATCAACTTCATCATCACCATGTACTATCTAATAATTCTCAACTAGATATACTTCAATAAGTAAAAATTTGTTGGGCTGGAAATATGGCTCAGCGGTTAAGGCATTTGCCTGCAAAGCTTAATGACCCATGTTCAAGTCTCCAGTTCCCATGTAAAGCCAGATGCATAAAGTAGCACATGCATCTGGAATTTGTTTGTTTGCAGTAGCTAGAGATTCTGGTGCACCCATTCTCTCTCTCTCTCTCTCTCTCTCTCTCTCTCTCTCTCCTTTCTATCTGCTTTCAGATAAATAAATATTTTTTTAAAATATCAAAAAGTAAACAAGCCGGGTGTGGTGTCGCATAACTTTAACCTAGCACTCAGGAGGCAGAGGTGGGAAGATCGCCATGAGTCAAGGCCACCCTAAGACTACATAGTGAATTCCAGGTCGGCCTGAGCTAGAGTGAGACTGTACCTCGAAAAACAAAAAATAAAATAAAAAAAGGAAACAAGCCACATATCTTTACCCCCAGCTCTCAGGAGAATGAGGTAAGAGGATTGTCATGTGTTTGAGGCCAGCCTGGGGCTACAGAGTGAATTCCAGGTCAGCATGGACTACAGTGAGACCCTCTATCAAAAAAAAGAGGGGCTTGGGCTGGAGAGATGGCTTAGTGGTTAAGGCACATGCCTGTGAAGCCTAAGGACCCCAGTTCAATTCTCCAGGTCCCATGTAAGCCAGATGCACAAGGGTGCGCACATGTCTGGAGTTCATTTGCAGTGGCTAGAGGCCCTGGTGACTCCATTCTCTCTCTCTCTCCCTCTCTCTCTATCATAAGTAAATAAAAATAAAAAATATTTTAAAAATAAAATAAAGTCTGGAGATGACTTAGCAATTAAGGTGCTTGCTTGTAAAGCCAAAGGACACAGGTTTGATTCCCCAGGATTCACATAAGCCAGATGCACAAGGTAGAACATGCTTCTGGAGTTTGTTTGCAGTGACTAGAAGCCCTGGTGTGCCTATTCTCTCTCTCCTCTCTCTGCCTCATTCTATCTCTCTCTCCCAAATAAATAAATTAAAATATTTTTAAATAAAATAAAATATGGGCTGGAGAGATGGCTTAGTGGTTAAGGCACTTGCCTGAGAGGCCTAAGGACTCATGTTCACCTCTTCAGATCCCACATAAACCAGATGCACAAAGTGATGCAAGTGCACAATGTCATACATGTGCACAAGGGGGCACACACATCTGTTTGGTTGCAGTGGCTGGAGGCCCTGGCACACCGAATCTCTCTCTCTCTCTTTTGTTCTTTCACATTACATAAAAGGTCCAGTCTGTTGGGCTTGCCCAAAAATAAATAAAATAAAAAGTGTTAGGGGTTGTTGCAGTTACATTTTGTGTTGCTAGACAAACATGCAACTAGAAGCAGCTTATGGGAAGAAAGGGCTGATTTCAGGTCTTCAGAATCTAGGGGAAAGACCATCAATGATGAAAGAAGCTAACTCACTCCATCTTACACCAGTGTAGTAGAGAGAGAGAAAAAATGAACAGCTGGGCTGAAGAGATGGCTTAGCGGTTAAGGCATTTACCTGCATAGCCAAAGGACCAAGGTTCAATTCCACAATACACATAAGCCAGATGCACAAGGGGCACATGCATCTGGAGTTCATTTGCAGCGGCTAGAAGCCCTTGCATGCCCTTTCTCTCTGTGTCTCTCTTCTCTCTCTGTGTGTCTCTCTTCTCTCTCTCTCTCTCTCCTAGCAAATAAATAAAATTTAAATTTTTTTTAAAAAACCAACAGCCAGCAAACACGAACAGCCAGAGTGCAAACTGCTCTGAACACACCTTACGGTTGGACAACATCCGCCCCCAGTGACATACCCCTTCCCCAGCAGGGTTCCACCCATGAAGACTAGTAGCCAGCTCAGTCTGAGTCAAAAACACCTGAGTGGATGGGGCATCCATTCAAACCACCACAGGAGTGCATGAAAGGTCTCTACACAGCTTCCTCAGAGCCAGCCAGAGAGCTACAGTGGGGAATTTAGCATTTCCTGTGGGGATGTTGACAGAGTGAGGAGAAAGATGAAGTATTTAGAGCAAAGTTCAACTTATAAGGATGACAACTCCATGGAAACGGGCCTCACCTGGGGAGTTTCTGGAGGTCTGACTGTGTGTTAACTCATTCTGTTCCAGACATCATCCTGAGAGACAGATGTGCAATAAAGCCCAACCCCAAGGAGAAAGGATGCTTTCTAAAAATGGAAACTTTTATGAAGCCTTTATAGACAAGAGGACCATAGAAATCCTTAGTTCAAACTTTTTACTTTATCCACACTACCCTTTCTTTTTTTCTTAAAGAAAAGTACTTGTTTTGTTTGTTTTAATTTTATATTTGACAAGTCTGTTTTGATCAAATTCACCCTCCATGGACCCTCTCACCCCCCTTCCACTCCCACTAAATCCCTTGTTTTCAACTAATCACCTTCCTACGTCCGTGTCTTTTGGTTGTGGCCAACTGAGTTAAATGAGGGTTGCATGTATGGGTATGGGTGGGTGAATTAGGGTTTTTAGAGGCAGGGTCTCACTAGGGAGACTAAGCTGACCTAGAACTCACTATGTAGCCCAAACTGCCTAGATGTTACAATCCTCCTGCCTGGGACTATAGGCATGTACCATGATGCTTAGCTCCAATGTACACAATTTCACCATCCATGAATAACAGATAGAGGGCCCATATCTTCCACATGGTGGTGCATGTGTCTGGAGTTCAATGACAGTGGCTGGAGGCCTGGCCTGCCAATTCTCCCTCTCTCTCCTCTCTCTCTCTCTCTCTCTCTCTCTCTCTCTCTCTCTCTCTCGGTTTGGTTTATTGAGGTAGGGTCTTGCTGTAGCCCAGGCTGACCTGGAATTCACTATATAGTCTTAGGGTGGACTTGAACTCCCAGCAATCCTCCTACCTCTAAGACGTGTGCCACCACGCCCAGCTTGCTCTCATTCTCTTGCATAAAAAAAGGCCAGTCTGGGCCAGGCATGGTGGCACACGCCTTTAATCCCAGCACTCAGGAGGCAGAGGTGGGATGATCACCATGAGTTCAAGGCCACCCTGAGACTACATAGTGAATTCCAGGTCAGCCTGAGCTGGAGCGAGACCCTACCTTGAAAAACCAAAAAAAAAAAAAAAAAGGCCAGTCTGTTGAGCTTGCCTGAAAAAAATTATAATTTAAAAACGTCAAAAATTAACAATGACTGGGGGGCTGGAGAAATGGCTTAGCAGTTAAGGCGTTTGCCTGCAAAGCCAAAGGATCCCCATTTGATTCTCCTGGACCCACGTAAGGCAGATGCACAAAGGGGCACATGCGTCTGGAGTTCGTTTGCAATGGATGGAGGCCATGACACACCCATTTTCTCTCTCTCTTTCTCTTTCTCTCTCTCTCTCTTTCTCTCTCTCAAATAAATAAATTAAATATATTTTTAAAAATTAATAATGACAGGGGCCGGAGAGATGGCTTAGCAGTTAAGTGCTTGCCTGTGAAGCCTCAGGACCCCAGTTCGAGGCTCAATTTCCCAGGACCCACATAAGCCGGATGCACAAGGGGCACATGCATCTGGAGTTCATTTGCAGTGGCTGGAGGCCCTAGTTTGCCCATTCTCTCTTGCTCTCGCTCTCTCTTTCTCCTACCTCTTTCTCTGTCTGTTGCTAGTAAATAAATAAAAATAAAACAAAAATTTTCCTAAAAATTAACAATGACAAAAAAAGGACAAAGTGAAATGAACACACCCTAGTTTGGAAAGGATTATCCTATGACTCAGTAGAGTTCCATGGAAGGACGGGTTTTGAACGCCTCATGTCTCTGTGGTGTTTCCTATAGCCACCTGTACTGATGAGGGAGGTGCAACTCAACGCTGTCGTTTATTGAAACCTATAAAACTGGATTTGAGGTCCTAGTGTCTCAGTGACGCTGAAACAAATTACCTTTGGATTCCATTGAGTTTCTGGTGCAGCTGTGCTACGTTGGACGGCGCAGTTCTCATGAGGCAGCGATAGGACCCACTGTTGGGTGCTCTGGAGGTCTACAGTTTACACTACCTGCAAACCTTGGTTGTGTGCGTGTGCGTGTGCGTGTGCGTGTGCGTGTGTGTGTGTGTGTGTTAGTTTCACTCTCTGGATATGCAACCCCACTGGGGGCGGGGGAGGGCAGAACAGTTACCAGCAGCGCCCACTGACCTCAGCAGAGGCACACAGGGAAGCTATCTGCCTCAGGATCTCAGTTCGATACTTCAGCCCCTGGCTCCTCAGCCTACATAATCCCCAGCCTCTCTGACTGATGCCTCCAGTTCTCGGTACTACCTCCACAGCTCTTCTCTGTCTGGCTGTTCCAGTGGCTGGTGTCTGGAGGAGGGAAGGGTATATGCTGTTGTCTGGAGAGTCCCACCTGTCCTCAGCTGCAGCCCTGTGTGCCCGGGCTGAAACTCTGTCAGATTCTTCAGTCCCGGGCTTTATTGCCTGCACTACTTAAGGGTTTCATGGCCAATGGGGTGTCCAACCATCCATCATCCAGCTAACTGTTCTTGTGGGACAAGTGTGTATGTGGGGGAAGCACCCCACTGACCTTGGCCAGAGCCACGTAACATGTCTGTGATCTCTTCTGCCTGTTACGCCATGAAGATCTCACCTGGCTTAATAAATTCATTGACAGCTACTGTCCCTTGCAGGAATAGAGATTTTTATCTGATATTCTGACTGTTTTCTTTCACCAAGTCACACCGATGGGGCTTCTCATCTCATCTTCTCCAGAACTCCCTCTTTGTGATGACTCTTCATAATGAGCCCAAGTTCAATTCTATCCCTTATGGACGAGTAGAGTTCAGAATTACTCTTTCCAACTACCTCCTACTCAATTGTTATGTACTAAAACATTGGGGATGGTCTGGAGAGAAAGTAGGTACAGCGATGTCAACGTGAGTTAAACATTGGGGGTGGTGTGGAGAGAAGGTAGATACAGTGATTTCAACGTCACTTATGATTTCTTAGATCTCTACTGTCTAGCACAACACCCAGCAGCCACATGTGCACTAAGTATAAAATATACACTGGACTTCAAAGTGTGAAAATAAGGATTGGGAACTACCTCAATCAATTATTTTTATTCAATTGCGTGCGGGAACAATGCATTGTTGGATATACTGGGTTCACCAAAACATGTTACTAAAATTAATTTCATGCATTTCCTTTCACTCTTTTCTCACGGGACTGCTTGAAAATATTAAATTATGTGGCTCATTTCTGTGTTTCACACTATATTTTTAGATAAGTAAGTAAAGGTGAGCAGGATCCGGAGCAGCAGGACTGAGAGCACAGGGAAAAGTGTTGAGAGAAACATTTACAGTGTATAGAAAGCCAGTCAGACATATTATCACTTATCTGAGAAATGCAATTCCATGTGAGTACAGCACCCTTACCCGGCAGAAGGTAGGATTCATTTCACAGTCAGATTTCTCCTAGAAGCATCCCAAGCAGCCCTTGATGGATGGATACCTTGAAAATAAATCACAAATCAACTCCGAATCCCATGAGCTACAGGAGCTGATGGACCGATGCGGTCATTCCATAAAATGAAAAACTTGCACTCAGTATGATCGCCAGAGAAACATCACGCAGTACCCCATTAACACGAGTGTGTTTTACATGCCAACCGTAATGCTTTTCACTTAAAACTTAAAAACAAGAAATGACAAGCTTCTTCACGCTGTTGCTATAGGATTCTCTACAAAACGTCTGACTTCATCAGCAATACCACTCGCCATGCAACTACTCAGGCCTGGCTTTTGGGGTTACAACCCAAATCTCCCCAAGTGAGCTGGAGAGATGGCTCGGCAGTTAAGGTGCTTGCATGCAAAACCTAGGGACCCAGGTTTGATTCCTCAGTACTCACATAAATCCAGATGTACAAGGTGGCACATGTGTCTGGAATTCATTTGCAGTAGCTAGAGGCCCTGGCACACCCATTCTCTATCTGCCTCTCTCTCTCTCTCTCTCTCTCTCTCTCTCTCTCTCTCTCTCTTGCTTGCTCACTCACTCTCACTCTTTCTCTCTCTCTCTTTCAAATAAAAATAAATAAATAAAAATATTTTTTAAAATCCCTATGAGTGTGAAGTTCTCATAACTGCTTCTTTGGCATCCTTTTAAGGGCTGACCAACTGGCTAAGAAGTTTATAGAGGGCTGAAGAGATGGCTTAGCAGTTAAAGCATTTGCTTGCAAAGCCTAAGGACCCATGTTCAACTCTCCAGATCCCACATTAGCCAGACTCACAAAGGTGAGGCAAGCTCAAGGTCACACATGCCTTCTAGGTGGCACAAGCGTCTGGAGTTTGACTGCAGAGGCTGAGGGCCTGGTGTTTTATCTAAAAAAATTTTTAATTTTTTATTATTTTTTGGAGAGAGAGAGAGAGAGAAGACAGAGATGGGCCAAGTCTCTCTCTCTTTCTTGTTTTATCTAAAAATTTTTTTTCTTAGGCTTAATTTAAAAATCTCTCCAGCCCTAAAAATTTTTTTAATTTAAAAAAGAAGTTCATAGAAACCATTGTCTCCCAGAAATGTTAATTATTCTTCATGGTGGCCCATTCTTCAGCACACTATCAGTGGAGTCAGCATCTATCACTGACTCATTGGCTCAGTGCATATTATGATAAAGGATCAATCTTCTGAGTAAATGGCAAAAATAGATATTAATCTGCATCATTGAATCTGTTTAGCATTGCTTTATGTGGTAGTTCGAATAGATGGCCCCCAACATATTCAGTGTTTTATTAGTTTGTAGTTTGCATCTGCATACACTTGGCTGGAGGTAATGTCACTGGGCAGATCTTAAGGTGTGGTGATGGGTTTGAGATTTCAATCTAAAGATATGCAAAGTGTGCCTAGCTGGAGTTCCTGAGGTGTGCTGTGCTGTGTGGCTTTAGGCTTGTGGTTTTCTTTCTCTGTGTTTGGTCCTGTGAGAGCAGGCCAGCTTCTTCTCTCATTATGGAACTTCCCCTGGATCTGTAAGCTCCAATAAATCCCTTCCTCCATCACTGTGCCTGGTCTGAAAGTTCATCTCAGCAAACCTGAAGCTGTCTGCTACACTTTATTACTCTCATTTTTTTTTAAATTAATCAGTCAGCATTTGCCTCAACTGTTTGGTGGAACATAATGAGGGATTGTTTTCAAAACTCTTTCTTGAACTATAGTATAAACCCAGACATGCACCAATCAGAACAACATGAAGCCTTTCAAAAAGTGAATACAGGGGGCTGAAGAGATGGCTTAGCAGTTAAGCACATGCCTGCGAAGCCTAAGGACCCAGGTTCAATTCTCCAGGTCCCACATAAAGCCAGATGCACATGGTGGCACATGCATCTGGAGTTAATTTGCAATGACTAGAGGCCCTGGTGTGCCCATTCTCACTGTCTCAAATAAATAAATAAATAAATAAGTGAATACACCTACGAATCCAATATCAGACCAAGACACCACACATTAGCAAGACCCTACATGCTTCCTGGAGGACCACCTACTCACTGCTGTTAGTCACATACACCCACAGGAAAACCAGTCTCCTGATTTCTAATGCCACCTTGCCACCAGTGGGGGTCACAGCACACACACACACACACACACTTTTGTATCTACCACCATCTCTCATTCTAGATTACACCATTTTCACTCATTTCAACTATACAGTTGTAGATCGATCATTCTCCTTGCCATGCACTATTGCATTATTAGAAAATACCACATTTGACTCATCCATTCTGCAGTTGGACTTCAGACTACCACTCAGAGAACAAAATCCTCTGCAATACCTTTCCATGAGCCTATATTTACATTTCTGATGGGATTATGTATCCTAAGGATCTAGCTCTGAATATATTTAAAGAGTCTGGTGTTTTGTTTTGTTTTTTGTTTTGTTTTGTTTTTGAGGTAGGGTTCCACTCTAGTCCAGGCTAACCTGGAACTCACTATGTAGTTGCTGGGTAGCCTCGAATTCACAGTGATCCTCCTACCTCCGTCTCCCAAGTGCTGGGAGTAAAGACGTGCGACACCACACCCAGCGAGTCTGGTATTTTTAATTCTGAGTTCTAGATCAAAACTTTTAGGAGAAAAAAAAAATCATGGATTACTACCTTTCTCATCAGTATGATCAAATTCCTAATGAAAAGCACCTTATGGAAGAAGGATATTGTTGGCTCACAGTTCAGTCCATCCTGGTGAGTGAGGGGAGCGGCTCAGTCCATGGTGCCAACCAGGAGACAGAGAAAGGGGATGCCAGTGCTCTTCTTTTCCTGCTATTCAATCTGAAACCTAGCAGCAGGGTTCAGCATTTAAAGTACTTCCTTGCAAAGCCTGACAGCCTGGGTTCGATTGCCCAGTACCCATGTAAAATCAGATGCAATCTGGAACCCCAGCCCATGGGATGATGCTGAGGCAGGGGACATTGGTCTTTCTGTCTCTCTAAAATTGCCCTCAGCTGGTCATGGTGGTACATGCCTTTAATCCCAGCACTCAGGAGGCAGAGGTAGGAGGATTGCCATGACTTCAAGGCCACCCTGAGACTACATAGTGAATTCCAGGTCAGCCTGAGCTAGAGTGAGACCCTACCTTGAAAAACCAAAAAATAAAAATAAAATAAATAAAATAAAACAGCCCTCATAGACACACCCAGGGGTATGGCTTAATTGAATAAATTAAACAAAATCAACTATCAAAGTCCCTTTATCACTTTCCTGTGTCTGAAAAAAAAAATCTTTGGGCTGGAGAGATGGCTTAGTGGTTAAGGCGCTTGCCTGCAAAGCCAAAGGATCCTGGTTCAACTCCCCAGGACCCATGTAAGCCAGAGGCACAAGGGGGCACATGCATCTGGAATTCGTTTTCAGTGGCTGGAGGCCCTGCCATGCCCATTCTCTCTCTCTCTCTCTACCTGCCTATTTCTGCATCTCTCTCTCAAATAAATAAAAATAAAATATTTTTTAATCCTGATTTCTTTGGAGGAAAGAATGAGAACATTGAGATGTATCCAATTATTAATAGCATGGAATTATTAATAAAAGAATATTAACATTTGATTGTGCTTTTGAGAGGAGAATGCCAGAGGAGATTTTAATTTTCTTAATCTACTTTAGTCACTGTAGAAAATGAATTCTGGCAGTCAGAACCCAAAGCCAAGCAGTTCTTGCCTTAGTCCATTCCAATTTCACTCTCCAGAGGACCAGCTTATTGAAGGTCATATTAAAAGAACATAAAAATAGGATTGCACCAATTGCCACTGATCCATTGCAGATTTTCCTCACCAGAACACACAAGCCAGAGCAGAGACAATCAGGATAGGGGACACAGGAGTGACAAGACACAAAACCAGTCTGTTGGGGGCTGGAGAGATTGTTTAGTGGTTAAGGCACTTGCCTGTGAAGCCTAAGGGCCCAGGTTCAATTCCCCAGTACCCACATAAGCCAGATGCACAAGGTGGCACATGCATCTGGAGTTCATTTGCAGTGGTTGGAGCCCTGGTGTGCCCATTCTCTCTCTCTCTCTCTCTCTCTCTCTCTCTCTCTCTTCTCTTTCCCTCTCTTTCTCTCTCTCATAAATAAATAAAAAAAAAACAGTCTGTTGGAAATGCAAAACACGAAGTCACGTTGGAAAGCAGTGTAGCAGTGACTTCAAAACTAGCAGATTCTTACCACACACCCCAGCAATCACATTCCCCAGTATTTACCCAAAGGTTTGAAAATACATGTCCACCCAAAAACCTGCACATGTTAGCTGATAGCAATATCATTTATAACTGCCAAAACTTAGAAGGAACCAGATGGCCTTCAACGGGGGAATGAATAAACAAGCTGTGATGTATCTACACAATAGAATAGTCTCTGAAAGGATTTTCATTTTGTAAGTGAAATTGTAAGGAGATTTTTATGAGGTGCATTGTTCCAGTTTAGAAATGACAGAGTGTGGATATGGTTAAAATGAAAGGTCACTGGGGCTGGAGAGATGGCTTAGCAGTTAAGCTGTTTGCATGTAAAGGCAAAGGATCCCGGTTCAATTCTCCAGGACCCACATAAGCCAGATGCGTAAGGTGGCACATGCATCTGGAGTTCAATTTGCAGTGGCTGGAGGCCCTGGCATGCCCATTCTCTCTCCCTCTCTGCCTCTTTCTCTCAAATAAATAAATATAATAAAATATATTTAAATTTTTCTTTAAAAAAAAAAAAATGAAAGGTCACAGATATCAGGCCCTAAGCAAGCCTAAGTCCATTGCTTGTTTCTTATGAAGTTCCCAAAAAGTGCTTCATCTGCCTCAGATAAGTCTCAATGGACTGATAGATCTATAGACATGTAATGCTGCAGGGTCAGAGCCAAATTACCTTAGGCTACCTTTAGTCCCTTAATAGCCATGTATTGCCCACCTCTGTGTCTGAACTAACATCCTAGTGACTAACAGCTTATCAGGTGTGAGCCTTTTTGGAATGCAAGAACAGACCCCTCCCCCCATCTTCCACCGACCCAAGGGCTAAGGATGTCATCAGAGAGCATCTGAGGCCCATGGGGGAGATTTCCCACCTACCTGATGGTCAGTCAGTGTATTTACAAAGTGCCTTGATCATGACTTTCTTGTGTTCTGTAACTATAAAACCTTCATGAAATTATTTACATGTTGGAACATGGAACTTGGGGTGACCTAAATCTGTGTTCCTGGGCCATGGTCACTCATATTTGGCTCCAGAATAAACTATCTCTTACCCCCTTTGAGGTGAGAGCTGTGTCTTTCTTTCTTTTCTTTTCTTTTCTTCTTTCTTTTTTTTTTTTTTTTGAGAGAGAGAGAGAAACAGAGAGAGAGGGGAAGAGGCAGAGAGAGAGAATGGGTGTGCCAGGGCCATTTTAGCGACTGTGAACAAACTCCAGATGAGTGTGCCCCCTTGTGGGCAAGCATGGCATTGGGAGTGCTTGCATCACTTGTGTCTGGCTAAATGTGGGACCTGAAGAATAGAACTTCTTAGGCTTGGCAGGCAGGCGCCTTAATCGCTAAGCCATCTCTCCAGCCGGAGAGAGCTGTGTCTTTTGTGTCAACACTCTGAGATCCTTGTTTGAGAAATCTTAGAAAAGGAAACATTAAGCTGAGTGTGGTGGCTCATGCTCTATGATTCCAGAACATAGGAGGCTGAGGTAGGAGGTTTGCTGTGAGTTCAAAAACAGCCTGGGCTACAGATTGAGCTCCAGGTCAGTCTGGGCTAGAGTGAGACCCTACCTCAAGAGAAATAAATAAGAAAAGGGAGCCAGGCGTGGTGGCACACGCCTTTAATCCCAGCACTCGGGAGGCAGAGATAGGAGGATTGCTGTGAGTTCGAGGTCACCCTGAGACTACATAGTGAATTCCAGGTCAGCCTGGGCTAGAGTGAGACCCTACCTCGAAAAACCAAAAGAAAGAAGGAAGGAAGAAAGAAAGGAGGAAGGGAAGGAGGGAGGGAGGGAGGGAGGGAGGGAGGGAGGAAGGGAGGGAGCAAGGAAGGAAGGAAGGAAGAAAAGGGAATATTATCTATCGACAACCTTTGTTTGTGTGATGTGGTATGCATGCATACATGTGTGCATATTCTTATGTATGGGTACATGTATGCATGTCAGTACTCATGCACATGGGTGTGTGTGTGTGTGTGTGTGTGCACGCTCGTGCATATGGAGGCCAGAAGTTAGTCACTGTCCACCCAGAGCTCACCACGTTAGCTAGAATAGCTAGCTAGCTAGTCCCAGGTCTCCTCCTGTCTCTGCCTCCCCAGCGCTGGGATTACCTGTGTGTGTCCAACCATGCCTGTAGGTAATTTTGATTTGGTTAGCTGGGTTGACGTTTTTTAACCCTCAGCCAGTGGGGGAAGTCAAATTAGATCTTGCAGTGAGGGGGTTCGTGCCCCTCCTACGTCCCCTTGATTTTTCCATATCTTCTTATCCTGTCTTAACATCACCATCTCACCCAGAACTTGCGTACAGCTTGAAGGCGCCAGAACAACCCAGGCATTAAACTGCCTGCCAGAACTGGCAACCCCTTCTTGGTTTTCGACTTGATGACTAAAACCAAGCAACAGAAGGGAGGAGGTGGAGATCCAGATGATTCAAACATCCCTCTTCCTGGGAATCAAGATCCTTCAACACAGGGGCTGCTGTGCCCCTCCCACCATGGATGCTGTACTCAGCCAGAACCTGGCGCTCCCGGCCACAAGTCCCACACTGTCTCTGCTACCTAAATGATAACGGGGTCACAGGGCAAAGCACGGCGGCCTGCAGGCTTTGAAGATCACAGCTTTGTGGGCTTCACAGGGCCCTTTAGAGCTTGAAGGAGAAGCAGGAACTGAGGGAGTTTTCCAGAAAGAACATGGCATGGGGCTGATGGGGGATGAAGGTCACCTCAACTTAGAAAACAGGGTGGCCTTGACTTTACAAGAATCTCCTGTGGGCCACTTCACTAGCAAATTATTTTCTTCGATCCTGAAAGTGGGATAATTCCATTTATTATTAGTCACAGTAGGCCAAGATTTATTCCAAAAAAAATTGGCATGGCCATTATGTTTTTTGGGTTTTTTTATATATATATATTATGGCTCAGTTAAAAGATCTTGGATTAGGGGGATGTTTGAACATAACTGAGATTGAGAAAAACTATGGGGACTTTTAAAGTTGAACTAAATGCATTGTATTGTATATCATGTATGGTTATCAGTTTATGGGGGTCAGGGGCAGAATGTGGTGGTTTAATTCAGGTGTCCCCCATAAACTTAGGTGTTCTGAATGCTTGGTTCCCAACTGATGGAGATTTGGGAATTACACCTCCTGGAGGCAGTGTATTGTTGGGGGTGGGCTTATGGGTATTATAGCCAGTTTCCCCTTGCCAGTGTTTGGCACACTATCCTGTTCCTGTTGTCCACTTGATGTTGGCCAGGAGGTGATGTCCACCCTCTGCTTATGCCATCATTTTCCCTGCCATCCTGAAGCTTCCCCTTGAGTCTATAAGCCAAAGTAAACCTTTTTTCCCACAAGCTGTTCTTGGTCGCTGATTTTTGCCAGCAATGTGAATCTGACTGCAACAGGTAGAAACATTGCATGGGTTGAATTTCTACCACTGTTCAACCAGAGAAAACTCACATTTATGTCTCCTTAAAAAAGCTACTCCCACACCACGTGTTTGGGCTGCAAGATCACTGAGAAATCTTGCTGGAGCTGAACCCTGTAGAACAGCTGACTGAAATATGGAAAAAGCTGTGCTGCATACAGCTGTATGAGAGAGAGAAATAAGTCATCAGTGGAGATAAACAACAGTGGTCACTGCAAGCCTTAAGTTTGGCCAGCTAGGCCAAATGAGCCAATGAGTGCAATAGTGGCATGTCAGTTATGGGGGAAAACAGTCGCTCTCTAATGGGACTGGAGGCCCGCTTCATGGGAGGGAATACATCCCTGATACTGAAAACCTATGATGGAGGAGGTCATGAGCCCTAGGGGTATAATGCCTGCTGGTGTTTGTCTAAATCACATATTATGCTCATCAAACTGCCCGGTAAGCACTTCTCATAATGTTCACACCCATATATTAATGCTACTCTCACTTTTGGTTAGAGAAGCTTCTCTTTTCAGATGGTGTTGACCTCTGGGATGACTCAAAAGGCACAATAGTGCTGAGAAGAGGTGACAGAGGAGTGCTCAGCACTGAAATGCCTCTATCACACCTTCCAAGGCTCAGGGTCCATTGTGGAAGAGGTGGCAGGAAGAATGTAAGAGCCAAAAGAAGGGTAGGACTCCTTACAATGCACTCTTCCAGACACAAAATGGCCTGAATATTCATGACCTTGCAGTGCATAACACTACCTACACACGACCAGGATAATAGGAGGAAAAGATGATGATATCAAAATAAAAGAGAGACTGATTGAGAGGGGGAGGGGATGTGATGGAGAATGGAGTTGCAAAGGGGAAACTTAAGGGGGGAAGGAATTATCATGGTTTATTATCTTATAATTATAGAAGCTGCTAATAAAAAAATTTTTAAGGCTGCTTCCATGTAATATTGCAAAGGAAAACAAATAAAATTTCCAAATCATTCCCAAAAAATTGAAATGTTTTACAAAAGAAAAGACATTGTCATTTCATTCAGAGAGTGAAATACACTATTAGTGGGAAGAGGCAAACACTTTTCTCATGCTGCTGTTAATGAACTCCAGGTGCATGCACCGTTTCATGCTTCTGGCTCTATGTGGGTACTGGGGAATTAAACCCAAGCAAGTGCCTTTAACTTCCAGTCCGTCTCTCCAGCCCCAAGCAAACACATTCAAATGCCCACTTTACTGATAATAAAAATGGGATAGGGCTGGAGAGATGACTTAGCAGTTAAGGCGCTTGTCTGTGAAGCCTAATGACCCACATTCAACTCGCCAGATCCCACGTAAGCCAGATGCACAAGGTGACACATGCACAATGTCACACACGTGCACAAGGTGGCTCACACATCTGGAGTTCGACTGCAGTGGCTGGAGGCCCTGGCATGCCAATTCTCTCCCTCCCTCTCTCTTTCTCTCTTTCATAAAAAAAATGGGATAAATCACACATTCAGCGATACTTTTTTAAAAAATGACTAACTCCAGTGTTTTGTTTCTTCTTCTCCCTCAGGTTCTCTACCTAAGCATGGATCTGGCCCCTCAGAAACTGAAGCACCAGGGTAAGGACAAGATGGTTCAGTGGATAAAGCACTTGCCAGGCGAGCACGAGTAGCTGGGTTCGAATCCCCAGAACCCACATAAAAACACTCTCACAGGCATCTGTCACCCAGTGAAGCTCATGGGCCAGCTACCCTGGTGACTGCAGCAAACAAGAGACCCTGTCTCAAACATGCACCATGGCATGTATATGCACATGCACATGAGGGTGTGCATGCATGCATACACACACACACACACACACACACACACAGTTTTTAATTTAAAAAAAACTAAATTTTAAAAAGGCAAGTAAACAAAGCCCCATGATCTTGGTTTTAAAACATCCTCAGGGCTGTAGCATACTACATGGTTAGCAAGTTCAATTTCATTGCTGTAGAAGTATTATCACACCAAGTATCAAATGTATGCTTTAAAAGTAGTTTTACATTTTTCTTATTTTTTTATTTATTTATCTGAGAGAAAGAGGCAGAGAGAGAGAGAGACAATGGGTGCACCAGGGCCTCCAGCCACTGCAAATGAATTCCAGATGCATGCCCCCTTGCACATCTGGCTTACGTGGGTTCTGGGGAATCGAACTGAGGTCCTTTGGCTTTGCAGGCAAGTGCCTTAATGACTAAGCCATCTCTCCAGTCCCTACTTATTATCATTTATTATTATTTTTATTTATTTATTTATTTATTTATTTATTTATTTATTGAGAGAGAGAGAGAATGGGCACACCAGAACCCCTAGCCACTGCAAATGAACGCCAGATGTATGTGCCACTTTGTGCATCTGGCTTACATGGGTACTGAGAAATCAAACCTGGGTCCTTAGGCTTCACAAACAAGTGCTGTAACTGCTAAGCCATCTCTCTAGCCCTTTAAAGATAGTTTAAGAGGCTGAGGAGATGGCTCACTTGTTAAAGGCACTTATGTGCAAAGTGTGCCAGCCTTGGGTTCAATTCTTCAGCCACGTACAGAGACAGACAAGGCATTCGTTCACAATGCCAAGAGACCCCTAGAGTGTCTCCCCAGCTACACACACACACAAGCAAATAAAGAAATAAAATTTTAAGAATATTTTTAAAAACCATCGCTGCTGCTTTTCTGGAAGAAACATGGCTACTTTGTAAAAACAGGTCCCTGCTTTCTTCAAGGGCAAGTTAGTAGGCTCCACCTAGCATTTATTAGCCTTCACAAGGAGGAAAGGTCTGATCCCTAAAAGCATCTAGCTTGGTCTGCATTGCAGTTTCTTCCTGTTCGTGCATGAGAGCTCATGTGGATGCACCCGTCACTTGAGAAATGATTGTCATCTTTCTCGGTAATTCTGAGGAGGAGCCTCATTTTTAACTCCATCTAAAATACATTAGGGGAGCCATCTAGCGTTTGGAACTTGGCAGTTAGAAGCTAGAGAGAACATCCCTCCTCCCTACATTTGATTCACCATCTGTGTTCATTCTCAGCTATCTGCCGCATCAACACAGGGCATATATCTCATTGCGGGGGAGAAATAAGTTAAAAAATTGGAGCTCATTAAGCTGCCTCACAGCTGATTGCCTGGAACCTGGAGCGAGGAGCTTGGCTCCATGGTTACTGCAATTTTCTCCTTTGGTACCCGGCACAGCAAGGCAACAACGTGTTGTACGTAGTGAGCTTGAAGTAAGTACATTGTTTGCTTGGAAGCTTCCTGAACAAGCATCTTGTATGATACGTAGCTTTTTTTTTTTTTCCAACACAAAAACAGAAGCAGACATGACTGTGTAAGTGACAGTCTAGTTGAGGAAATTTCAGAAGCATCAGGAGCGGCCTCCCCAAACATCTTCTCCGCCTTCTGCTATATGCTTCATAACTTCACACGACCTTTATTGAGGTATAATTGACATAGAACAAACAGTATGTGCTTAAAGTTGTGAATCCCTGAGTTCTGGCATTTGCACACACTAGGAGCCATGGTCACAGTCAAGTTACTGAACATTTATTCACCATCAAAAGTTATGAGCCAGGCATGGTGGCACACGCCTTTAATCCCAGCACTCGGGAGGCAGAGGTAGGAGGATCACCATGAGTTTGAGGCCACCCTGAGACTACATAGTGAATTCCAGGTCAGCCTGAGCTAGAGCGAGACCCTACCTCAAAAAAACAAAAAGAAAAGAAAAAAAAAGTTACAACACGTCCTGCCCATCCTCCTCCCCATCTCTAGGGAACCAGTGCTCTGCTTTCTGTCCATACAAATTACTTTGCAGGCTGGGGTGGGCCCCTGTGATAGAATGCCTACCTCACATGCCCAGAGCCCTGGGTTCAATTCCCAGCACCCTCCCTAAAATATTGGACTGCATGTCCAAAATTTTAGAAAAACTGAAATCACATAGTATGTTCTTGGCTTTTTTATGTGAGAAGGGTTATCCATCTTCTTTCACTCAGCGTAATGGTTTTGAAATCCCTTCATGTTATGTGAATGTCAATACTTTGTGGCACTTTATTAATAAATAGAATTCCATCGTAGAGATATACCACAATTTGATGAACACCACACCTTCCGATGGGCATTGCTATTTCCATAGTTTATTTTTCTATTGCAGATAAAGCTGCTATATGTATTACACACACACACACACACACACACGTCTTGCATACTCATGTTCGTTGCTCTTAGCCAAACACCTAGAAGGAGATACACTGGCTTGGGTCACTGGTGTACAGATAACACTGTAAGAAACTATCAGTTTTCAAAAAGGGTTATGTCATTTCGCATCCCACCAACAATGTATAAGAGTTCCGGTGGCTCCAGGTCTCACCAGCACCTGATAGTTTCAGAATTTCTTTGGATTACAACCATTCTAATGAACACATAGTAGTAACTCACTGTGATTTTTTTTTATTTGAGAGAGACAGAGAGAGAGAGAGAAGAGGCAGAGAAAGAATGGGCACTCCGGGACCTTTTCAACCACTGTGGACAAACTCCAGACGCGTGCGCCCCGTTGTGCGCATGTGCAACATTGCACGCTTGCATCACGTTCGTGTCTGGCTAAACGTGGAACCTGGAGATTTGAACAAGCGTTCTTGGGCTTCGCAGGCAGGCGCCTTAACCACTAAGCCACCTCTCCAGCCCTCATTGTGTGATTTTAATTTGCACTAAATTGACTGATAGCATCTTTGCATGTCCTTAATTTGCACACAAAGTGCCTGTTCAAATGCTTTGGCCATTTTTGTTGGCGTCTTTAAAATCTCTTTAATTGTTGAATTATAAGGCTTCTTTATATATCCAAGATGCAAGTCCTTTGCCAGAAATATGTGTTGCAAATATGTTCTCCCCATCTGTCACTTATCTTTTCACTTTATTATTAGTATCTTTTGCAGAGCAAAAGATTTCCATGTCAAATGTATTGACATTTCTTTTAAAATTCATGCTTTCGTGTCTTCTTGAAGGAAACTGTGGCCAAGAACCGGGCATGATGATGAACAGCTCTAACTCCTCCCCCATCCCCAACCAAGGCTAGGCAGGAGGACTGAAAGTTTGAGAACCAGTTAGGCAACATAAAGAAACCCTATCACAAAAAAAAAAAAAAAAAAAATCCAGGGCTAAAGAGATGTCTTAGTGGTTAAGGCACTTGCCTGCAAAGCCTAAGGACCCAGGTTCAATTCCCTAGTACCCATGTAAGCCAGATGCATGAGATGGCACATGCATCTGGAGTTCATTTGCAGTGGCTAGAGGCTCTGGTGTGCCCATTCTCTGTAACTGCCTTTTCCTCTCTCTCTCTCTCTCTCTCTCTCTCTCTCCCCCCTCTCTCTCCTCCCTCTCTCCCCCCTCTCTCTAATAAATAAAATACTTTTTAATTTTTTTCATTTATTTTATTTATTTGAGAGATTCCTGGGGAATCGAACCTGGGTCCTTTGGCTTTGCAGGCAAGCACCTTAATCACTATGCAACCCCCCCAGCCCCTAAAATACTTTTTTAAAATATGCAAATTGCAATCAGAGAAAGAATATTATATCAAGGCCACTAACACAGTCTCTTATTTTCTTCTACACTTCCAATGATGTTGGCTTACCAAGTTAAATGAGCAAGATCCATTATCCTATATAAGGAACCACAACCTAACTAAGTATATAAACTAATCACAATCTAAATTAAGAGTATAATGAGGGGCTAGGAAGATGGTTCAGTGGTTAAAGGCACTGCTTGCAATGACTGCTGGCCTGGATTCAATTCCCAGTACCCATGTAGAGCAAGGAGCACAAAGTACAGCATGTGTCTGAAATTTGTTTGCAGCAACAAAAGGCCCTGGCATCCTCCCTCCCTCCCTCTCTCTCTCTCTCTCTCTCTCTCTTGTAGGGGGTCAAGGTGGTGAGCCAACGCTGCCAGCCACTGCAATCAAACTCCAGACACATGTGCCACCTTGTGTGCATGTGCGACCTTGCATGCTTGTGTCACCTTATGCATCTGGCTTACGTGGGATCTGGAGAGTCAAACATGGGTCCTCAGGTTTCACAGGCAAGTGCCTTAACTTTTCTCCAGCCCTAGATAAAAATATTTTTTAAAGCAGTATAACAGTCAAGTTTTGAACCATTACAGTCAGATTTAAGCCAATTACAGCTAGCCAACACGTTGTGCCATGGACAAATAAGCAAAGCACCTCTCATACCACATCCAAATATGGCAGATGCCTAATATTATCCAGTCAATTTGTTGATGGTTTATAATGACCATCAACATATTATATTGATTGTCAATTTACAGGAACTCGAGTCACCTGGAAGACAAACCTTTGAGCATGTGTATGAGGGAGTTTCTAGATTGGGTTAATTGAGGTGGGAAGACCCACCGTAAATGTGAGAGACATCATTTCAGGGGGGTCCTAGACTAAATAAAAAGGAGAAAGTGAGTTGATACCAGCATTCAACACCCTCTGCTTCCTGACTGAAGACTAATGTGACCAGCCACCTCCTGACCCTGCCACCATGCCTTCCCCACCATGATGGACCATATCCCTAGAACTGTAAGCCAAAACAAATGTCCCTCCCTTAAATTGCTTCTCATCAGGTATCTGCTCACAGAAATGAGAAAAAAAAATAATATAAAACTTTGGTACCAGATGTAGGGTCAGCTGTGATTAACCTGATTGGGTGGTTCATGGGCCTTTGGACCTGGTTAGCAAGAGTAATATGGAAGAGTTTGGAAATTTGGGCTTGAAAAGCAAGCAGAGTTTAGGGAGACATTCTAATTAAAAGTCAAATGACAAAACAGGTACAATTCATGAGGTTTCAGAGAACAAAGACTAGTTGGAACTGAAATTGAGGTCAACTGTGTTCTAGCACAGAATCTGGCTGCATTTTTCCATGTTCTGAGAATTTGATTTAGAGTGAATTTAAAGTCATATTCTTACTGTTTAGTGGAGGACATTCTGAGACAGGATAGCATTCAGGCTGTGGTATGGTTGCTGCTTACTACTCTTTCCCAGGTCTACAGTGAGACAGGCAACAAGTGGGACAAAAAAGATACAAAAAACAAGCAGCTGAAGTTGTAGACAGGGTGAGTGCTGAGAAAGGAGGCAGCTATAGCTGTTAATGAGATTCACACTATTAAATAGAAGCCCTGTGCTTGTCACTGGGATAATAAGAAAAGGTGCCCTGAGATCTGACCAGCCAGCCCAAATGTGACAATGGGTGCAATAGTGGCATGTCTATTATGGGGGAAACCAACTGCTCTCTGATTGGACTAGAGGCCCACTGCACAGGAGGGACTACATTCCTGGTACTGAAAACCTAGTCAAAAGCCTATGGCTGGGGAGGTCGTACACTCTAGGAGAGTAACAATTACTGTTATCTAGCTAAATGTATGCATTATGCCCACCAAACTGCCCTATGAGCATTTATGTTTATGCCCATGGATTAATGTTCCTCTTACTTTTGGTTACAGAAGCTTCTCTTTTCAGATGGTGGTGACCACTGGGCTGACTCAAAAGTCACCAAGTCACCATAGTGCTGAGAAGTGGAGTGTCCAGCACTGAGACATCTCTATCACACCCTCCAAGGCTCAAGAAGAGATGGCAAAAAGAATGTTAGAGACAAAGGAAAGGGAAGACTGCTTACAACGCTGTCATCCAGACACAGAGTACACCTGATATTCATCATATATATTCACAGGGCCTAATGCTACAACTTGCATAATGTGAGGGGAGGAATGATGACATCAGAATTGAGACTACTTGGAAAAAGGAAGGGAAGGGCTGGAGGGATGCCTTAGTAGAAAAGGCACTTGCCTTCGAAGCCTGAGGATCCAGGTTTGATTCTCCAGATCCCATGTAAGCTAGGTACACATGATGGCGCATGCATCTGGAGTTTGTTTGTAGTGACTAGAGGCCCTGGCACTCCCATTCTCTCTCTCTCTCTCTCTCTCTCTGTCAAATAAATAAATAAATAAATAAATAAATAAATAAATAAATAATAAAATATTTAAAAAAGAAAAGGAAGGGATTCAGTAGAGGGGGGATTCGTAGGGGGACAAGGAGTGTAGTGAGAAAGGATTATGGTCACGGTTTATTGTCTATATTTATGGAAGTTGTGAATAAATAGCTTAAGAAAAGAAAGGTGCCCCAAGGACAACAGACCCCACAATTGAAGGCTCCATCATTTATCTTAAGACTCCATCACTTATTTGAAAGAGCCTAAACTGAGAATGGTGCTGAAGGGTTTTCCTGTTTAAAAATAAATAAATAAATAAATAAATAAATAAATAAACCTTGGGAAGTGTCTCCACAGGGCCAGCACACAGAGGCCTATGGAACTGTGTCTGAAGGGAGCCATCTACATCTTGAGCTGCTAGCAGAACTTGGTAGCATGGTCCACGTGGTAGTGGTTTTGCAAGCATGAATGAAGCAAGGATAAGGGCATCACGAAAGCTTATATACCAAGGTTCTAGAAAACCGCTAAGGCCAGAGAATGTGTGGCAGGGTCAGAGTCCCTGCAAGGAGTTCCTGAGAGGCCATTTCATGAAGCTGTGATGGTGATGTCTAAGTTGAAATGGAGACCCCGAGATGCTGGAGTTGTCAGAACCATGGGGTGTCTGCTAAGGAAAGCTGTGGACATAGAGTAAAGCTGGCCCAAGAGAGACTATGTGTGCTACACAATAGCAGAGCTGGGGGGGTATGGCTACCCAAGATCCTTGAAGCCCAGATGGTTCTATCATGAGCCCCAGATGCCAAATGGAGAGCTCCTGGACTTGGGGTTGCCCTGCTGGGCTTCAGTCTTGCTTTTATCCATTCTTGTTATTTTCTCATTCCTCCCTTTTGGAAAGGGAGTGTTTATTCTGTGCTATTTCATGCTGGAAATATATAACTTTTATTATGACATAGGAGTTCATAATAGTTAAAGAGATTGCCAGAGTCTCAGAACAGACTCTACACTGACATTTTTATTTTATTTAGAGAAAGCAAGACAGAGAGAGAGAATTGGCATGCCAGGGCCTCAGCCAATGAAATTGAACTCCAGACATTTGTGCCACCTAGTGGGCATGTGCGAACTTACACTTGCCTCACCTTTGTGCATCTGGCTTACATGGGATCTGGAGAGTCGAACATGAGTCCTTAGGCTTTGCAGGCAAGCACCTTAACTGCTAAGCCATTTCTCCAGCCCTACACTTACATTTTTGAACTATAATGGAACTGTTCAAGACTATGGGGACTTTTGAGGTTTGGACTGGATGCTTTCTGCATTGTGAAATGGGTATGGGCCTATGGGAACAAGAGATGAATGGGTATGACTTAAAAATGACATGCTTGGGTGTCAAGGGGTTGACATGTGATGAGTACTGCTGACTGCCAACTTGAAAGGCTATAGCATCACGTAGGAGACAAACCTCTGGGCATGTCTATGGGAGTCACTAGATTAGGTTGAGGTGAGAAGTCCCATCCCGAATATGGATGGCACCATTTCAGGGGCTGAGGCTCTGGGCTGAATAAAAAAGAGAAAGCATTGGGCTGGAGAGATGGCCTAGCAATTAAGGCACTTGCCTGAGAAGCCTAAGGACCCTGGTTGGATTCTCCAGTCCCACATAAGCCAGATGCACAAGGTGGTGCATGCATCTGGAGTTAGTTTACAGTGGCTGGAGGCCCTGGCGCGCCCATTCTCACCCTCTCCCCTGCCTTTCTCTGTGCCTAATAAATAAATTAATTAATTAAATTAAGATTTTGAAAATTTTTAAAAGGAGAAAGCAAGCTGAGCACCAGCATTGTCTGCTCTCTCCTTCCCGACTGTGGACCTGGTATGACCAGCCCCCTTTGAACCCAGCTGCCAGGCCTTTTCCAGCATGATGAACTGTGTCCCCTTGAACTGTAAGCCAAAAAAAAAAAAAAAAAAAAAAAAAAAAAAAAAAAAAAGCTTCTCCCTTAAGGTGCTTCTTGTCACAACAATGAGAAAAATGAAAAATAACTAACACAGATGCTTTCTCTACTCTGCCTCCGTTATCTGTCTGATACATGTTTCTCACTTACTCTTGGGGTATAGAGACTATTGTTGTTGTTACTGTCGTGAGCATTGCTCAATTTATGATTCACCTTTTGTTAAAACAAATAGTATTAACTTTAATTTGTCTTCAGTGTTTCTTTGTTTGTTTGTTTGTTTTTAATTTTTAAACCAGCCAGACATGGTGGCACATGCCTTTATTTTTAAAAGATTTTTTTTATTATTTGTTTAAGAGAGAAAAGAGTAAGGATGAGTGTGCGGGACCTCTTGAATCTGCAAATGCACTCCAGGTGCATGCACCATTTTGTGTTTCCAGCTTTACACAGATACGGGAAATCAAACCCGGGGTGTCAGGCTTTGAAGCAAGCACCTTTAACCACTGAGCCATCTCTTCAGCCCCTCTTCAATCTTTCCTTTTTTTTTTTTTTTTATTAGTTTTTAACTTTGTATTAATTATAACAGGTTATTTTCTTCTATCCCCTCGCCCCAGCTCCTGTTACCCTGGAGTCCTCCTTAGAGGGGTTATGGTATTCACTGTGGGGTCATGAAGGCCTCAGTCAGTCCCTGTGAGGTAGCTGGGGCCTTCAATCTGTCTTTCTTTTTTTTTCTTTAATCGTTCTTTGAATAAGCTCTTATATTTAAACCTGTGGCCCATTTACAAATGGCTTTTGTAAGTGCTGAGACACAGGAGTTATTGGGAGTTTTTGCTCATTCGGGGTTTTGTTTGTTTTTGCTTATGTAATCTCAGTGTGCTTAACTGCAGGGGTTGACTCTGAGAAGTTCACCACACGATTTGTCATTGTGCAGACATCCTCAGTGTATTTACCAAACCGAGCTGGTATGGTTTTCAATCACTTGACGTGACCTTTCAGTACGATCAAAAGACAGAGTAAACACAAATGTATGAGTCATATTGTTTTCTAGTACACCATATTCTTATGGGATCAATGTCAGATATATGGTTCATGGTTGACAGAACTGTCATTATGTGTACCAGGACTGAATGCTATATATCCAATGGTCCCATCACCCTGTTGAGAAAAGCAGATTCTTGCCTCCAGTGAAATGCTTTTATAGGGCTGGAGAGATAGCTTAGCAGTTAAGGCACATGCCTGCGAAGCCTAAGGTCTCCTGTTTGATTCTCCAGTTCCCATGTAAGCCATATGCACAAGGTGGCACATATGTCTGGAGTTTGTTTGCAGTGGCTAGAGGCCCTGGCACACCCATTCTCTCTCTCTCTCTGTCTCAAATAAATAAATATTTTTTAAAAATGTTTTTATACCTTTGTCAAAAACCAAGGAATCTTGGGACTTCTTTTAGGTTGTGTTTTCTGTTCCACTGATCAATAACCTGCTGCAAATGCCACCATCTTAATTACTGTAACTTTATGACAGTTTGAAAGCATGTGGTATAAGTCTTTTAACTTTATTTTCATCTCAAAGTTGTTTTTGCATACTCAAAGTCCTTTTTTATTTCCACATGAACTTTAGAATTCGCTTGTCAACTTCTATTAAGAAAGTCTGCTAGGATTTTGATTGTTATTGCATTAGGTGATGTGGATAAAATAATAAATTGCTGATCCCTAAATCTCTACTGATTAAGTATTTTGTTGTTTTGTTATTTTTTGGAGAGAGACAAAGAGAGAGGGAGAGGGAGACAGATAGAGATGGGTGCGGCAGCAGTCTCTCAGCTGCTGTGAACGAAATCCATATGTGTGCTCCCCCTTATGGTCAAGTGCGGCATTGCGCCCTTGCATCACTTTGCATCTGGCTAAACGTGGGACCTGGAGATTGGAACCGCTGGGGATTGGAACCAGCATTCTTAGGCTTAGGAGGTAGGCGCCTTAACCACTAAGCCATCTCTCCAGCCCATATTTTGTTGTTTTATGTCAGCAATGGTCTAGCATTCTTTATGCACAGGTCTGGCTTATGTATTTTATGCTGTTATGAATAGTATTTTTCATTTTTGATTGGTCATTACTAGTAAATAAAAATAAAATTTTTGTTTGTTTGTTTGTTTGTTTTGTTCTATATTGAGGTAGGGTCTCACTTTGGCCCAGGCTGACCAGGAATTCACTATGTACTCTCTGAGTGGCCTCGAACTCGGCAGCAATCCTCCTACCTCTGCCTCCCAAGTGCTGGGATTAAAGGTGTGTGCCACCACACCCAGCTCTACAAATACAATTTTTATTGTTTTCAATTTTGTTTCTGAGATAGAGTCTTAGGTAGCCCAGGCTGACCTCAGACTTTCAATCCTCCTGTCTCAGCACCTCGATTGCTAGGGTTATAGGAATATGCCACAAAACCAGCAAGAATTCACTTTTACATATTGTTGTATCCTGCAAAGATTACTAAATATACTTATTAATTTTAACTTCTATGTTGTAGATCTTTAAGATTTTCTAGGTAGTCATGTGATCTGTGGACAACTATGGTTTTATCTCTTTATACTCTGTGTGCCTTTCTCTCATTTTCTTTTCTTGTGCTAACTAGACCTTCCAAAACTACATTCAACAAGGGTTTGAAAGCTTGTTTTTTATTGTTCTTATTTATTATTATTATTAGTTATGTACACACCCAGTGTGTAAACAGCACATGTTGGTACCATCCTTACCCTCATCTCTGCTCCTGTCCCTCTGAAGGGACCCTCCGCATTGGGGATGCCAGTTATCCCCATGGGGATTGTGGGTCATGCGTTGTAGGGGTAGCCATCAGTTATGGGGAAGAGACAATGTCTCTGTGCATAATGTCCCAACTTGTGGCTCTAACAATCTTTCCGTGCCCTGTTCCATGAATTTCCCTGAGCCTTGTTGGGATCGTTTCAGGTCTACTTCAGTGATGAGGTCATGGGAGTCTCTGTGTCTCTGGATATCTGGTTTGGTAGGAGGTGAGTGTTCTGTGTGTCTATCTCCTTCACCCTTGTGCTGGTACCTGGTTCACCAGTAAAGCAGCACTCTTGCTCATTTCCCCCATTACTCTATGGTTTCAGCTGGGGCCCTGGTGAGGTGTGATGGACTAATTCTCTCCTCAGGTTCTGCATCCATCTGAAAAAGAGAAGTAGATCCTCCAGTGGAGAGTGAAGTCAGCACTGAATAAATGGAATAACCATTATTAGTTTAGAGAGAATTTAATATGTATAGGCTCTCTTGTAGCTCAAAATTGGTGAGAGCTTGATATTGGAGATCAGGCTCATTTTTTGGATATGGTTCTGACTTGTTTCCCAGTTCCAGCTATGGGTTCTGTTCCACTGAGTGGATCCATTAGCCAATCTAAGAGCAGTTGGTAACCCTCCATGGCTGTGTGCCACTATTGCACTTGTGTGAACATCACATCAGGTTGATTGTTGCTGAGTAGCTTAGACCTCAAGTTGCTTGGACAGATGTTGGCCATTTTCCCCCAGTCACTCATGTAGCACCTTCTGACACTACATGAGCTAACTGTCTGGGGACTGACTCTCTTCCAGATTCTAGCCAGGTCTCTCCATGTTCCATACTGATGGCATATGGTGTCTTCAGTGTAGGGTCTTACCATTAACCTTTGGTGGGTAATCAAGTGCTCTTACGGAAGTCTATCTTCTTTTGGGAAACCTTGTGGGTCTCTGATCAACAGTTCATTGTGGATGTTAACCACATCCTGGTACTTTCCTTCCCCTTGAGGTGAAGCATGGTTAGGCAGATGCCATGTTGACCAGAAGCCTATTGTTCTTTTTTTATATATATTTTATTTTTTAGACAGAGTCTACTGTAACTCAGGCTGGCCTCAAACCTTGCATTACAATCCTTCTGTCTCAGCCTCATGAACTCTGATCTTAACTATAGTAGGTTTTTCATGAATGTCCTTTATCAGAAGGAGTAAGAGGTTTTTTTAATATTTTATTTATTTATTTGAGAGAGACAAAGAGGCAGAGAGAAAGAATGGGCATCCCAGGGCCTCTAGCCACTCTCAATGAACTCCATGGAATCTGGGGGTCCAAACTAGGTACTCAGACTCAAGCAGCAAAGCCTTTTTATCCCCTCAGCCATCTCTACAGCCCTACTTTTATAGATCCTTAATGGTGATGCTTAGATTGTTGATTTCAGATTTTTTTTCTACTTTTACAAAGTGTTTCATGCTATCCTCCCCCTCACACTACTTCAGCTGCACCCTACAAATAAGAAATCATGTTTTCATTTTCACTCGGTCCAAAATTCTAGCACCATTCTTCACAGAGTTAGAAAAAATAGTCTCCAAGTTCATATAGAATCACAAAAGGCCTCAGATAGACAAAACTTCAACAAAAGGAATAATTTTGGGCTGGTGAAATGGCTTAGCAGTTAAGGCGCTTGCCTGCAACGCCTAAGGACCCATGTTCCACTCTTCAGATCCCTTGTTTCCCAGACACACAAAAGGTGAGGCAAGCGCAAGGTTGCATATGTCCACTAGGTGGCGCAAGTGTCTGGAGTCTGATTGCAGTAGCTGAGGCCCTGGCATGCCAATTCTCTCTCTGTGTCTGTCTCTCTCTCTATTTTTTCCTCTGTCTCTCTAAAAGAAGGGAATAATTCTACCTGATTTCAAAAGGGAGGGTACTGGGAGGGGACTATGATCATGGTAGATTGTATATGACTTCATCTGCCTGCTTCCTTACTTACTGAAGATTTTAGTGTTTACATTACACACATTTAATTTGTCACAGATTTCCTTTCAATACTACTACGTCACATCACCTAAAGACCCTACAGTCCTTCACCCCCATTTTCCTCCTACTGGCTTTTGTGCTAGTTTTGTCACATTTTATTTTCTTCTGTACATGTAGATGTCTTTATATTAGGGTCGTGGTTCTTATCATTAATTTGAAGCTTTTCTGGGTTCAGATGCACTGACGTGTAAAAGAGGCACCTGAGCAGGTTGGGATGAAAAGTGAGGAAGGGAAGAAAGTCTGACAGTGCTATGTGAATAACCTCTACCAGGGGATAAATACAACAAAAAGAAACCAACTGTAAACTCTTGGAAGACAAGCTTAACCAACAGATTGAGAATTCTCATCATTTTCCCATAAATTCAGAATATTGTCCGGTACATTTAGAATAGTAATCTTTGTTCTTTAAGCTATAAGAATTAGACAAAGTAAAGAGAATAAAATATGATAGCTTAGTTATGAAAATAACTGATTCCAAAAAAACCAATTCAGTGTTGTTACCTCATGGGCTAAATAAGTCGTTCATTGAATATGTTCATTACTCATCATTTCCAGATTTATGTCATGTCATATAGGCCTATTACTTTCTCAGAGATTACTCTATCAGAGACCAAACAAGTTTATAATGGTGATATAACATAATTAAAACTAATTTTGACCTTCTTGTCAAATGTCCTCCCATAAATTATTTATTCACAAGGGAACCTTAAAACAGAATCTTTTGGCTACAAAACATAGAAATTTGAAGGTTGGTTAGGTGTTTGCCTGGCAAGCACAAGGCATCTGAGTTTGATTGTCAGTACCCACTGTGTAAATGCCAGGCATGGTAGATGCATTCTTGCAATCCCAATGAGACAGGAGGAGACAGGAGGATCACTGACCAGCCAGTCTAACCTAATTAAGTAAGCTTGAGGCCAGAGAGAGACCCTGTCTCAAAACTGAGATGGGTGAAATTCCTGAGGAATGACACCCAAGTTGTTCTCTGGCTTCCACACATACATCCACCTGCCTGCATGTGTGTGTGTGTGTGTGCGCACACACACACACACACAGAGAGAGAGTCAGTGTCTCTGTCTCTGTCTCTCTCTCTCTCTCTCTCTCTCATATGCATTAAAACAATTTCAATTCCTAGAAATTTGCAGACAGCTGGGGAAAATGGCTCAGTCAGTAAAGTGCTTGCTGTGCATGCGTGAGGACCTGAATTCAGATCATCAGTACCCAGCCCTCGGGATACAGAGACACTGCATCTTCCTGGAGCAAAGTAGAGAGTCTAGGCAAAACGGTGAGCTCTGGGTTCAGTGAGAGAATCTGCCTCAATAAATAAGATGGAGAAAGCCAGTCGCTGTGGCGCACGCCTTTAATCCCAGCACTTGAAGCAGAGGTAGGAGGATAACTGTGAGTTTGAGGCCACCTTGAGACTACATAGTGAATTCCAGGTCAGCCTGGACCAGAGCGAGATCTTACCTTGAAAAAAAAACAAACAAATAAATAAATAAGGTGGAGAGACATCGAGGAAGACACTTGACATCAACCTTTGGCCTCCACACACATGCATGCACATCCACACATACATGCCACATGCAAAAATAACTGCAAAAAGACTCAATAAATATAAAGCTTCCCTCTGTCTGTTACTATACCCTTGTGCCCACTCCCACTCCTCCATCTGCCTGGATGCCACAACACAGAAAAAGGACTGGAAACCTGCCCATTCCCCAGCCTTGGAAACTCTTCAATAGCCATAGGCTCCAGGCTTAAGGATTATATGCTCCCAAGTCCTGAAGACGTCTGAACATTCCACGGAGGATTTTTGACATAAAGGAGCCATTCTAAGTAGAAAGTCTTCGGAATAGTTTTCTGTTAAAAAAAAAAAAAAAAAAAAAAAAAAAAAAAAAAAGGCTACTCGATAAAATGTTTTTCTGAATCACCTTATGTCTATGAGGAGACAAGTGTTTTCCAGTGTAAAAATCTATATGAAGTTCAAGCTCTCCTTTTTAAAATATTTTATTTTTACTTATTTATTTATTAGAGAGAATGAATGGATAAATGGGTGTGCCAAGGCCTCTAGCCACTGCAAACAAATTCCAGATGCATGTGCCACCATGTTCATCTGGCTTATGTGGGTCCTGGGGAATCAAACCTGGATCCTTAGGCTTCATAGGCAAGCTAACCACTAAGCCATTTCTCCAGCCCCAAGCTCCCTTTTCTGGCTCCTTCTTCCTTCCCTTTCCACAGTCTTCCTCTCCTGTGTCTGTGGCTGTTCTTCCTTCTTCTCCATCTCCTCTAAATACAGTGGGATCTAAGAGGGTGGTCTCTGGATTCCACTCTAAGTTCAAATCCTGACTTTATCCCTTAGCCATAGTGCCACAATATCAGTACTGCCAATATCTTTGTGTGTGTGTGTGGTTTTTCAAGGTAAGGTCTTGCTCTAGCCCAGGCTGACCTGGAATTCACTATGTAGTCTCAGGATGGCCTTGAACTCATGGCGATCTTCCTACCTCTGCCTCGTGAGTGCTGGGATTAAAGACATGCACTACCACGCCTGGCTAGTATTGCCAATATCTTACTGGTACTACTAGCCTGGCCAATTATAAAAGTAACTGGACGCTGAAGAGATGGTTTAGCTGTTAAGGTGCTTGCCTGCATAAGCCAGATGACCAAGGTGGCGCATGTGTCTGGAGTTTGTTTGCAGCAGCTGGAGGCCCTGGCGCACCCATTCTCTCTCTCACACTCTATCTGCCTATGTCTCTTTCTATCTCTCTCTATCTCTCTCTCTCAAATAAATAAATAAAAATTTAAAAATACTAACTGGACACCTTACTCTCTACTCTGTGCCTCAGTTTCCCCATCCACAAAAGTAAGGGTAGTAATTATTGCTACACTTTATAAGAATGTGGAATACAATAGTGGATACCAGAGTGTCCACATTTTTCTTTTTCTTTTCTTTTCGTTTTTGGTTTTTCAAGGTAGGATTTCACTCTATCCCAGGGCTGACCTAGAATTCACTATGTAGTCTCAGGTCTGGCCTCAGACTCATGGCGATCCTCCTACCTCTGCCTCCCGAGCGCTGGGATTAAAGGCACACCTGGCACCTAATCACATTTTTAAAATCTTTATGCAGATTGACAAACTGATATATTTCTTCATAAATATGCACAGAAATATCTATGTATAAATAACATAAAAATTACCATTTTTAAATATTTGAGAGAGTAAGAGAGAAAGAGATAGAGAGAGAAACTGGACACACCAGGGCCTCTAACCACTGCAAACAAACTCCAGAAACATGTGCCTCCTTATGCATCTGGCTTTATGTGGGCACTGGAGACTCAAACTCAGGTCCTTAGGCTTTGCAGGCGAGTGCATAACTGCTGAGCTATCACTCCAGTCTGAAGAAATATCTACCATTTTGAGCATTTTTTAAGTTTGTAGTTCAGCACCTTCACATTTCTGCCTAACCAGTCTCCAGAAGTCTTGTGTCTCCCCCCCTGTTTACAGTAGGTCTGGAAAAGCAGAGATCCTTGGAGAAACATCTCTTTCCTAGAACAGGAGGTTCTAGGCTTTGCAAGCATATAGAGTGCTTTGGTATGAGAAACAAGTCCATGAAAACTACATGATCACAGTCATGGTACAAATATCTATGCAAAAACAGACTGTAAAACCAAATTACTAAGTCAATAATCAATGAAACTTACAACCAAATCTTCATACAGGTATTGTAGAAAGGTGTGTATTTTGTGTCTGTTTCACGGTGGCACTCTCTGATCCCCCACAGGACTGGGTTTCTAGCACCATTTTGTACAGAAATAACCACAGCTCTTTGACCTCTTCAAACTGTGGGAACATAAATGCACTCGTATACAGTATTGTACTCCACATTCTTATAAGATAGGAATAATTTGCACCCACACTTTTGTGAATAAGGAAACTAAGGCACAGAATAATGCACTTAGGTGGCCAGTTACACTTACAAGTCAGGATACTAGTACCTATAAGATATTGGTAACACCAATATGAGCACTATGTCTAAATGACAAAGTTGGGATATGATTTCAGAGTCGGATCCAGAATCCACTCTCCTAACTCCTACTGCATTTAAAGGAGAAGAGCAAGAAGAAAGACACAGGGCTGGGGAGATGGCTTAGCGGTGAAAGCATTTGCCTGGAAAGCCAAAGGATCCTGGTTCGACTCTCCAGGGCCCACGTAAGCCAGATGCACAAGAGGGTGCATGAGTCTGGAGTTCATTTGCAGTGGCTGGAGGCTCTAGCATGCCCATTCTCTCTCTCTCTCTCTCTCTCTCTCTCTCTCTCTCTTCCTCCCTTCCTCTTTCTCTCAAATAAATAAAATATTTTTTTAAAGAAGAAAGATACAGAAACACACAAGAGAAAGAATGGAAGAGGGAGGAGAAAGGGAGGCAGAAAAGAAAGTCTGGGAGCTGGAGAAATGGCTTAGCAGTTAAGGTGCTTGCCTGCAAAGTCCAAGGACCCAGGTTCAATTCCCCAGTACCCATGTAAGCCAGATACACAAGGTGGCACACTCATCTTGATTTGTTTGCAGTGGCTACAGGCTCTGGTGTGCCCACTGTCCCTCTCCCTCCCCCTCTCTCTCCTTCTCTCTTCTTTCTCTCATAAATAAATAAAATATTTTAAAAATAAAATAAAATTTGTTTAAAAAAAAGAAAAAGGGGGATGGAGAGATGGCTTAGCAGTTAAAGCGTTTGCCTGCAAAGTCAAAGGACCTCGGTTCAATTCCCCAAAACCCACATAAGCCAGGGGCACAAGTTAGCACATGTGTCTGGAGTTCATTAGCAGTGGCTGGAGGCCCTGGCATGCCCATTTTCTCTCTCTCCTTCTCTCTCTCTCTCTCGCACTCTCACAAATAAATAAAATTTAAAAAATATTTTTAAAAAAAGAAAAGGAAGTCTGAAGCATGGACAGAATCCTTCACTGGATTTTTTTTTCTTTAGAGAGAGAGAGAGAATTGGTGTGCCAGAGCCTCAGCCACTGCAATGGAACTCTAGATGCTTGCACTACCTAGTGGGCATGTGTGACCTTGTGCTTGCCTCACCTTTGTGTGTCTGGCTTACATGGGATCTAGAAAGGCAAACATGAGTCCTTAGGCTTCACAGCAAGCACCTTAACTGCTAAGCCATCTCTCCAGCCCTCACTGGATATTTTATATTGGCAGAAACACAGTGATAGATACTAATGCATGGATGGACGACTGAGTGTTCCTGTGGAATGGAATGGTCATATTTTATAGGTCCATCTGCACCAAGTTTCCATGCCTGGTTATTAATCCCATGTTACAGAAGGGACCACAGAGAAAGGAAGAGTTTCTGAGCCTTGAGCATTAGCTACATCTTGACAAGGTCTCCCTATATACTACAGCCCCCTTGGGGCTGGACTGCTGGTGATGATTTTCTTGTCTATCTCTCCATGGACTGGTGATATCAGTAAGATCCCAGACAGTGTGTTTTAATGGGTGCTGTATTGGTCAGGGTTCTCTAGAGGAACAGAACCAACAGATTGAATTATATTAAAAGGGAATTTACTGTATTAGCTTACGGTAGTTCAATAGCAGTTGCAGGCCTGAGAATCAAGGAATCTGGCAGCTGCTCAGTCCACGTGGCCAGATGCCTGAGCAGTCCCGATCAGACACTGAAGGCCTGGAGGCTTCCTGTGGAGCCACTGGTCTTCAATCCACGCTGGCCTTCAGTGGACGCTGGTCTTCAGTCGACGCGGGTCTTCAGTCCACGCGGGTCTTCAGTCTGTGCTGGAAGGCAGCAAGCAGCTCCAGCAGCCAGGTGGAAGGAAGGAAGGGGCTCTTTTCATCCATAGCTTCTTATATAAAGTCCCCTTAATAGTTTATCCAGAGATGCTAGAAGAACCAACCAGCATCACTATTCATTTTACTTCTTCACAAATATTCAAAAGTTTTAGATACAGAGTCACTAAATTCCTTGCTCTTCATAATATGACTCAGGATCACCAAATACATCCATCTCATGGAGTTCTTTAAATAGTTCCCACCATGGATTATTAGTACCCTCCTTATTATCAGTAGAGCCTTTAGCAGCACTGAAGTTGGAGCACCAACCCCAGAGAGCACCAAGCCCACGAGGAAGTCCATCCTTACAATTGTGTTTCTCTAGAACCACTCCTGGTATCACAATCTTATATGCCTTCCTCCATCATCCCACAACCCTTAAAATCCATTCCCACACATATTCCCCATGCTTCTGCCTGTGCAAGTTAGCAAACTCCTGAAGTTGCTTAAGGGGTGTACCTTGCCTCCTCTTGAGTCACGCTTTCTATCTTACCTTTAGGGGCCTGCCCAGCCATATGTCTGGTTGTTGACCTAGAGGCAAAGATAGGTGGGCGCTGAGGAGTATCAGCACCTCCTACACCTTCACAAGGTCTCCCTGTACACTGCAGCCCTCTTAGGACTGGACTTTGGTGAAGATTTTCTTGTCTGTCTTTCCATGAACTTGTGAACTCAGTAAGATGCCAGACAGTGTGTGTTCAGCGGGTGCCTAGCAAAGTTTTATTAAATCAGTGAGTGAATATACACCTGGGTCCTAGGTAAGGTATTGAAGGGCAATAGGAACAGATTCAAGAAACCTACCCACCTTCTACCCACTGAAGAAAGTGGTTCATCTGTGATAACTCAGAACACTATATAAAAGTTCAGCACCCATCTTGTGAGAATTTGGAGATGAGTAGCCGGGCGTGGTGGCACATGCCTTTAATCCCAGCACTCGGGAGACAGAGGTAGGAGGATCGCCGAGAGTTCAAGGCCACCCTGAGACTACATAGTGAATTCCAGGTCAGCCTGGACCAGAGTGAGACCCTACCTCGAAAAACAAAAACAAAAAACAACAACAAAAAAAAAAGAATTTGGAGATGAGAGGAGCTTTGAGTTTTGCGTCTACCTATATCAAGTATGGCTAATAAAACAGAGCTGAGCCGGTATGGTGGCACACACCTTTAATGCCAGCACTCTGGAGGCAGAGGTAGAAGGATCACCATAAGTTCGAGGCCACCCTGAGACTATATAGTGAATTCCTAAGCTAAAGTGAGACCCTACCTCAATTTTAAAAATAAATAAATAAATAAAGCTATCTCTCTCAAATGTTTTCCTTTAAGACACCCCAAAACAAAGCCAGGCCATAGGATGGATGTTTGATAGTCTGGGTGTATCAGCCTCATGCTACCATTAATTAACAGTACTTTACATGTGGTTTCTTTTTAAAAAAAAAAAATTATTTAAAGTTTGTATTTATTTATTTATTAGAGACAGAGAGAGGGAGAAAGAGTGAGAATGGGTGCGCCAGGGGATCTAGCCACTGCAAACGAACTCCAGACACATGCGCCACCATGTGCACCTGGCTTACGTGGGACCTGGAGAATTGAACCAGGGTCCTTAGGCTTCACAGGCATGTGCCTTAACCGCTAAGCCATCTCTCCAGCCCCTTAAAAAATTTTTTACTTATTTATTTGAGAGAGAGAGAGGCAGATAGAAAGAAAGAATTCACCTTGTGCATCTGGCTTTATATGAGTACTGGGGAATTGAACCTGGGTCCCTAGGCTTTGCAGGCAAGTGCCTTATCTGCTAAGCCATCTCTCTAGCCCCTACATGCCCATAACTTCATGTGCTTCATGTCAATAACTTCCTGGAGGGGCTAGTGTTTTAACTATGCTACACTCCACAATGACCAAATAATATTTGTGTGTGTAATGTAACATGCATGTGTGTTTGCATGTGTGAGGGTGCACACACATGTGTGTGCATGTACATGTGGACAGCAGAGGTCAGTATCAGGTGTCTTTCTTTTTTTAAATTACTTTTATTGACAACTTCTTTAATTGTAGACAATATCACATGTTATTTCCCTCCCTCCCCCCACAGGCGTCTTTCTTGATCACTTCCCTCTTTATTTGACTGAGCAGGGGCCTCTTGTTTGAACCCAGAACTTGTGCATCCAGCTAGTCTAGCTAGCCAGCTTACCCTGTGGACCCCCCACCCCATCACCAATTCCTAAGTACTGGTTTACAGGCAGGCCATCCCACCCACCCAGCATTTTACTTGGGTGCTGGGGATCTGAGCTCTCATCCTCATACTTGCATGGCACGCACTTTTATCCAATGAACCATCTCCACAGCCCACTAGATATTTTTTTTAATTAACAAATTATTTACCAGCATTTAGAATATAAAACGGGCTGTTCAGACAAAATCAGAGGGCTGGAGAGTTGGCTTAGCAGTTAAGGCGCCTGCCTGCGAAGCCTAAGAACACCCGTTCGAATCTCTAGGTCCCATGTTTAGCCAGATGCAAAAGTGACGCAAGCACGCAATGCCATGTATGCCCACAAAGGGGTGCATGCATCTGGAGTTTGTTGACAGCAGCTGAGAGGCTCTGAGATGCCCATTCTCTGTGTGTGTGTGTGTGTGTGTGTGTGTGTGTGTGTGTGTGTCTCACTCTGTCTCTCTCAAATTAAAAAAAAAAATCAGAGATATTGATGAGTCATTCAATGATGCTTTGGTCTTTGAACGTATTTTAAATTTAGTCTCCCTTAAAGGCAGATTTGAGTTAGTTTTTATTCTATTTTAAACATCATAGTAATCCTTTTATTATCAAAAATTTGATAAAATAATTTTAAGGCTTCAATGACAACTCTAGGAGGCACATTAATCTTTAAAAGCCTGCCAGAACTGACAGCCCCCGCAACCTTAAGAGAGAAATTCAAATTTTTCATTTGATCATTAGGTCAGGAAGAAATGTCCCCCTCATGTTACTGATAGATGTCCCAATCTGTCTTTGGATCAAGCAGACACATTTCAAATTTATTCATAGAACACATTTCACACCTCCTCTGTGTCATAAATTTAATATGCATCTTACATCATATTGTACCAAAATGCAAACCTGCAGTGGCTGTTATAAATTGTTTTAAAATCACAATATTCTGAATCAGATTAGTGTTTACTTCAGCCCTGTTCACACCAAAAGATGTTGCTGAAAGCCTTTCATTTATTGTCACAATTACTTTACACAGAAATAAATATCATGCTGATTTTTGGTGTTGTGGGTTTTTTTTAATTTATATATATATAGAGAGAGAGAGAGAATCTGCTGCCACCATTACTGCCTGTCCCTGCAAAGCGCTCTGGGATTTCACACAATGTATTTGGTCCATTCTCCATTTGGCTCTTACAATTGTATCATGTTTTTGGTATTCCCAGAATATTTTGTTCGTGCACACACACGCATATGGAGGCCAGAGGTCTACATCAACATCTTCCTCAATCACTCTTCCACCTCGTGTTTTGAGACAGGGTCTCTCACTAAACCCAAAGCTTACTGATTCAGCTAGAGTAGCTTGCCAGTGAGACCCAAGAATTCACCTATCTCCACTTCCCTGGCACTGGGATTAGAAGCATATGCCACCTTGCCCAGTGTAGCAGACAGCTTCAGGTTCGCTGAGATGAACTTCCAGACCAGGCACAGTTATGGAGGAAGGGATTTATTGAAGCTTACAGATCCAGGGGAAGTTCCATAATGGCAGAAGAAGCTGGCCTGCCTTCCCAGGACCAAACACAGAGAGCAAAGCCACAAGCCAAAAGCCACACAACACAGCACAGCTCAGGAACTCTAGCTAGGCACACTTTGCATATCTTTAGATTGAAATCTCAAACCCACCATCACACCTTAAGATCTGCCCAGTTACACTGCCTCCAGCCAGGTGGCTGCAGATGCAAACTACAAACTAATAAAACATTGAATATACTGGGGGCCATCTATTCAAACTACCACACCCAGCTATTACATGGGATCTTGGGATTTGAACTCAGGTCCTCAGACTTACAGTCCAAGCACTTTACTGTCTTATCCATCTGCCCAGCCTCTTCCCAGAAGTTTTAGTCAAAACACGTGTGGGCAAAGATGTTTAAATACTTTAGGTTCTCAATGAAAATATCATTATTGAAAATGTGCTACCTAATTCTTTCTAGAACATTCTATTCTATGTAGAGACAACAGTGCTGTTCCATCAGCAGCAATGGGAAATGCATGGCATTGCTCTGCTAATGAGAAAACAGGTCTGGAGTCAGGGGATGTCTGGCCCTCTCAGATTCCCACGTCTGTAGCTTTCTCTAGCAATGCTAACCAGACTGTAAGATTGCTAAATTAGTCACTGTGGTTGTTTTAGGACAAGGCTAATCACCTAAGATTATCAAACAGAGACATTTCTGTTTCGGGCATTCTCCCTCAGGTACAATCGACAAACAGGGAATTAAACTGTTTCAGTCAAAACAGAACTGAAGGGCCAGGCATGGTGGCGCACGCCTTTAATCCCAGCACTCAGGAGGCAGAAGTAGGAGGATCACCATGAGACCATGAGTTCAAGGCCACCCTGAGACTACAAAGTGAATTCCAGGTCAGCTTGGACTAGAATGAAACTCTACCTCGAAAAAAAAAAAAAAAACAGAATTGAGGAGCTGGAGAGATGGTTTAGCAGTTGAGGTGCTTGCCTGCAAAGACTAAGGACTCATGTTCGACTCCCCAGATGCCACATAAGCCAGATGCACAAGGTGATGCATGCATAAGGTAGCACATGCACACAAGGTGGCGCACGATCTGGAGTTCGATTGCAGTGGCTGGAGACCTTTGCACACCAATTATCTCTCTTGCTCTCTCATTAAAAAATAAATAAATAAAAGCCGGGCGTGGTGGTGCACACCTTCAATCCCAGCACTAGGGGGCAGAGGTAGGAGGATTGTGGAGAGTTTGAGGCCACCCTGGGAACACATAGTGAATGCCAGGTCAGCCTGGACCAGAGTGAGACCCTATCTTGAAAAAAAAAAAAAAAAATCTTGAAAAAAAAAAAAAAAAAGCCAGGCATAGTGGCACATGACTTTAATCCCAGCACTCAGGGGACAGAGATAGGAGGATCGCCATGAGTTCAAGGCCACCCTGAGAATACAGAGTGAACTTCAGGTCAGCCTGAGCTAGAGTGGGACCCTACCTCAAAAAAACAAAGAAAACAAAGAAGAAGGAGGAGGAGGATAAGTGAGGATCTTGGAACAATAATAAAGATCAGGGTATGGCCACCTCAGACACAACAAACCCAGAGATTCAGATCAGAACATCAGGGCCTGGTGCCTCATACCAGGGCTAGCACAGTGTACCTTCTCAAGGCTGGCCTTCCAGCAGCTTCAGCCTTCTTGGGACCAGTTAATAAATCCAGTTATAAAGAACCAAATGCCTAATGCATGCAGACAACTTTGCTAGTCCAGTGGAGTGTGTAAAGAATAAAGGGAGAGGTCACAGGCCACTCACAATGACAGACTGATAAAATATATATACATATATATATTTCTCACACTTACAAGTTACATCATGGCCCACACATTTTCATAAGATTAATTAACCCTCAAAGCAACTAAGTGAGGTCTTAAGACATTTAAAGATTTTTTTATCTGAATGATATAGGTTTTCTTTTTCTTTTTCTTTTTTTTTTTTTTTTTTTTTCCAAATAGGGTCTCACTCTAGCCCAGGCTGAGCTGGAACTCACTCTGTAGCCCCAGGATGGCCTCAAATTCATGGCAGTCCTCCTACCCTAGCCACCACACCCAATCCAAAATGATATTTTATATGTCAACAACTAAAGAAATGTCCAAAGCCAAATGGTTAAATTAAAAAAAAAAAAAAAAGACTGAGTGGCTGAGGGTAAAAGAAGAAAAAGTATGTCCAGTTATGAAGCCCATGCCAACCTATCAGTCGACTGCAGTGGGCAGGAGGAGGGCCTGTTACTGTGCAGGGACAGGGAACATGCAGGCTCCTGGCTTCTGTCCCATCTGACCACGTGAGTTGAGAAAGGAAGAGTGCAGCTCCCACAAAAAGATGGTAGACTAGTGCCTGGCTAGCGAAAATCACCACTATTCACTATTCACTGTGTCCCGTGGATGAGCAGCCTAAAGATTGACAGGGAGCTTTTTTTTTTTTTTTTTTTTTTTGGCTTTTCCAGGTAGGGTTACCTTCTAGCCCAGGCTGACCTGAATTCACTAATTCACTATGTAGTCTCAGGGTGGCCTTGAACTCAGGGTGATCCTCCTACCTCTGCCTCCCAAGTGCTGGGATTAAAGGTACATGCCACCACACCCAGCTGGAGCTATCATTTTTGACAGGAAACCAAATAGCCTCAGGTTGATATAAAATGAAACAAAGTCCCCAGAGCAGAAGAGCACATGGCTATCTATTTGAAGATGAGGGCTCTTACTCCCATTCTGCGGTTGCTGAAAGGCTTGACTTTGAGAAAGAAGACCACTCTAGGTTTGCTGTTTAATAACACCCATGGGGCTGGAAAGATGGGCCAGCGGTTAAAACGCTTGCCTGCAAAGCCTAAGACCCTAGTTGGATTCCCCAGTACCCATGTAAAGCCAGATGCACACAGTGGCATATGCATCTGTAGTTTGTTTGCAGTGGCTGGAGGTCCTGGTGAGCCCTCTTTTCTCTCTCTTTCTCTCTCTCTCTGATAATGATAATAATAATAATAATAATAATAATAATAATAAAATAACATTTGACACCACCAGGAGATCCTACCACAGTGGTCCTTTATCCCAAACCACCAGCCTAAGATTTTCCACACTCACTCAATATACACAGGATCCACCAACCCATGCTAAAAGCCCATGTGGATGACCCTGAACCCCTCATGTTCAATATAACCCCCACACCCATTTACACACACGCATACATACATCATGGTATACCATTTGGCCTTTTTTTTTTTTTTTAATAAAAAAAAGGAAATCCTGGGCTGGCGAGATGACTTAGCAGTTAAGGCACTCATCTGCAAAACCTAAGGACCCAGGTTTGATTCTCCAGGTCCCATGCAAACCAGATGCACATAGTGGCTCACGCATCTGGAGTTCATTTGCAGTGGCTAGAGGCCCTGGTGTACCCATTCTCTCTCTCTCTCTTCCTCCCTCCATATCTCTCTCTCCTTCTGTCTCTAATAAATAAATAAATAATTTTAAAAGATTTTTAAAACTTAAAAAAGGAAATCCTAGGCCGGGCATGGTGGTACACGCCTTTAATCCCAGCACTCGGGAGGCAGAGGTAGGAGGACTGTTGTGAGTTCAAGGCCACCCTGAGAATACATAGTGAATTCCAGGTCTGCCTGGACTAGAGTGAGACCCTACCTTGAAAAACCAAAAAATAAAAAAATAAAAATTTTTTTTAAAAAAAAGGAAAAAATTTGTCATTTGCAACAACACAGTTGAACCTAGAAGTCATTGGGTTAAGTGAAGTAAGATAGTAATCAACACGTAAGTATTGGATGATCTCACAGACATGTGTGTAACAAAGCCAGACTCGCAAAGCCAACAGTAGAATGGCACTTCCAGGAAATAATGGTTAAAGGGTACAAAGCTTCAATGAGCTAAGAGGATTATGTTCTGTTCATCTTCAGTACATTAAGGTGACTGTAGTTAATAACATGCCATTGTTCCTCAGTGACCCTGGGTCCAGGACCCTACAGATGCCCAAGTCCTTTATACAAAACGGCATAGCATTTGCACATAACCTACACACATCTTTTTGTATGTTTTAAGTTATGCCTGTGTTACTTGTACTACCTAATGCAATATATAATGTTGTAATATGAGAGTTTCACAGAAAATGACAAGAACAAAAAAGCCTGTTATATGTCTAGTACAGACAGCCATTGCAGGACTAACTACCTTTCCCATCCTCAGTTGGTTGAGTCTGTCCATGGGTATGGAGGCTCGGTCCCATTGTATATGTGAAAATTGCTAAGAGATTAAATGTTCTCACCACAAAAATAGTGAGGCGTGAGCCAGGTGTGGTGGTGCACGCCTTTAATCCCAGCACTCAGGAGGCAGAGGTAGGAGGATTGCCGCTAGTTCGAGGCCACCCTGAGACCACAGAGTGAATTCCAGATCAGCATGGGCAGAGTGAAATCCTACCTCGAAAAACCAAAAAAAAAAAAAAAAAAAAAAAAAAAAAAAAGTGAGGCAATATATATGCTAATTAACTTGACTTAATCATTTCACAATATTTACATAAATCAAAACATTAAGTTGTATCTTGTAATATATGCCATTTTAACTTGTAATATATACTATTTTAATTTGTCAATTATATCTTAATAAATCTGAAGAAAATAAGAAAAGTAAAGGGGCTATTGTTTTAGATATGCCCATTTAGCTATGCCTTTCTGGAATAATTCCTCTGGCATGATATAAATTCCTATGTAATGTATGCACATTATAACAATACAAATTTAATCTTTCCATCCCTATACTTTTGCTATTGTAAATAATTTTACTGCCACGCATGTTATATACCCTGTATATGTTGCTACTGTCTTTCTTTCCATAAGTCATATTTTAATAAAATTCTGTAATGAGAGGTTTGGAAAATAAAACGGAAGGCAGGGAATGCGTTGGAATAATCCTGTCTTGGGTATCAGCCCCACGTGACCCACGCGTTAGGCTTGAACAAAGTGTTTTGACTTTATTTGCAGGGTGCCCACTAGTACGCGAAGTGATCGCGAGGGGGCGATAAAGCATCTCTTTTTCACCCTGCTCTGTAAGCGCAGGCGCAGAAGGAAGGCGTCCACGCTCAGGAAAATCATTACCAACTTCCTTTCTGCAGACGAGTCACTGACCCGCCTGTCACTTGGCAAAACAAGCCGGGCAATGAGCCTCAGAGGCCCGTTCTTTTAAGTTAATGATTTATTGATTTTGGTTGCTGGCACGCTCACTTTTAACCCTTGGTTTGACTTCACTGAGCTGCAAAAGTTTTCTTAAGCAGTTGGCTGTCTTGCTGGAATTCTAAAGAGAAAACGCTAAACCTTGGATGTTTTTTAGAACCCTTCATTCTACGACCCCAGGCTGGCCCCTACTTCCCAGCACCTGTTTGCACAAGCCACAGGTCACCAAGGAAGGCCAGCAGAGGGTTCAGCAACTGGTCTATGCTGCTCCAAGGGTGAGCTGGCATCCAAACGTTCACAGGTCAAATAAAAACAGGACCAGTCCGTCCCAGAATGCCTGGGTGAGTTTCCTGAAAGGTCCAGGGGCTTGCCAGCTCCTGTTAAAAGCTGAAAGCCACTGACCTGTGCAGTCCACTTCATACTGTAACTTGCACACTGAAAATGAGACAAGAGTGTAATACAATGTTCCACATACCTGTACCAAGGTATCTTTAGCAAAATTTTACTATGTTTTGCTCCCAGGTGGGATGTCTAGGAGTGACTTGTGTCAGTTTCGGGAAGGCAGGACACTAGAATAAGGGACAGGGTGGACATCCTTGCAGGCATGCCTATCCTTAGGAGGAGGGGTTATCTCTAAGTTCAGCCAAGAGGCAGACTCTGTTCAGAGGATGAAACATGCAAGCTCTCCAGGGATAGGAAATGGCCATGCAAACACTCCCCGGGAGCTTCTTGTCTCCCAGAGTGACCATCAAGACAGCTGAAAGAGCTGAGCTGTAAAAGCTGTGAGCTGGGCTGGAGAGATGGCTTAGTGGTTAAGGTGCTTACCTGCGAAGCCTAAGGACCCATGTTCAACTCTCCAGATCCCACGTCAGCCAGATGAACAAAGGTGAGGCAAGCATAAGGTCGCACATGCCCACTAGGTGGCGTGAGCATCTGGAGTTTGATTTGCTCTCTCTCTAAAATTAAAAAAAAAAAAAAAAAAAAGAAAAGAAATCATTAAAGCTATGAGCCTAGAAGCCCAGGGAAGGCAGGGGACCCACCCTCCCCCAAAGATCCATAGTGACAGTAAGTCAATGCAACAACATCATCCCTCTGTCAGAAGGGGGCAGGGATTGGAGGACCTTCTTGACCAGAGGCCATCCTTGTGATAATGAGGGACATTCAAGGAAGCAAGTAGTTGCAGAAGTCTAGCCCAGGTTTCACTGGCTCAGTCCCAAGGCTGCATCTGCCCAGCAGGTGCTGACTTTTAGTAAGGTGTAAGGTCCCAGGAGGCGTTGGAGGTGGCTCCAGCAACTGCCCAATATACTGGCTACCTGCTGGTCCCCAACACAGGACTGCATAACCCGCGGGCTCTTAAACGATTGGGGAAGGGGGAGAGATCCAAGAAGGATATACTGTCCTTTCTGCTAGTCAAGAACACATAACTTTGGGGTGGTTTTAATTGTTTTCAAGACCATGAAACCATGGTTGCAATTCCACTTAGTGATCTGAGTCACATGAATAGTAAGAATGTAAGAGCCAAAGGAAGAGGAGGAATGCTTTGGAATACTGTGACTGTGGCGTTCATGGCCTCACAGTGGCTGATGTTGCCTATAAAAGACCTACATAGGGGGCTGAAGAGATGGCTTAGTGGTTAAGCACTTGCCTGTGAAGCATAAGGACCCTGGTTTGAGGCTCAATTCCCCAGTACCCAGGTAAGCCAGATGCACAAGGTAGCTCATGCATCTGGAGTTCGTTTGCAGTGTCTGGAGGCCATGGTGTACCCATATTCTCTCTCTCTCTCTCCCTCTTTCTCTGTCTGTTGCTAATAAATCAATTTTTAAAAAAATTTAACAAAAGACCTGCATAATAGAAGGGAAAAAATGATGACATCAAAATAAACCAGGGACTAGTTGGATAGAAAATAGTATTTAAGAGACGGAGAATAATAAGAGGTGATAAAGGAAGGGGATATGATCAGGTATATTGTGTATGTGTAAAGAAAATGTGAATTTTCAACCCAGGCTGCAATATGTACATAACAACAATCTGTGGGGTTGAGAAGCCACATCTCTCTGGGTCTCCACTTCTCTAAAACCTCTCTTCCATGTAGTTGTGCTAATTTAATGTATTGTTTGTATTGTTTCACCCCCATTCCTCACAGATGTTTAAACTTAAGAGCCTTGTCTCAAGAGGACGGGATGAGGAAAGAATGAGGCTCTAGCAGTGGAGTAAGGAAAGACAGAAAGGAAAACAGAATGCCATGACAGATGACTTCCCATAATTCAGAATGCTGCAACATGAATTGGCTACATTCTTTGACATTAAGAGTCTGACTCAAAAAAAAAAAAAAAAACTCAAAAAAAAAAAAAAGATTCTGACTCCAGTGGCTGTGGAGATGGCTCAGCTGTTAAAGACACTAGCTTACAATGCCTGCTGGTCTAGGTTCAATTCCCTAGCACTCACATAAAGTCCAATACAAAGTGGTACATGCATCTGTGATTCCAGTGTCCCACAGCAATGGGAGGCCGAGCCAGGAGAACACAAAGCTCACAGGGCAGACAATCGGACATTTGTTTGCAGTCTAGCAGTTCATTTGCAGCATCAACAAACAATTGTCTTGGGGCTGAGGAGATATCTTAATGGTTAAAGGTGCTTGTTTACAAAGCCTGTTGGCCCAGGTTAAATTCCCCAGTAGCCATGTAAAGTCAGATACACAAAGTGGTACATGCATCATGAATTTGTTTATAGGGGTAAGAGACACCCATTCATACTTATTCTCTCTCCCCCTCCCTCCCTCTTTCAAGTAAGTAAATAAAAAATAGGTTTTAGGCTGAGTGTGGTGGCTCATGCCTTTAATCCCAGCACTTGGGAGGCAGAGGTAGGAAGATTGCCGTGAGTTCTAGGACACCCTGAGAATAAAGAGTGAATTCCAGGTCAGACTGGGCTAGAGTAAGAACTTACCTCGAAAAACCAAAAAAATAAATAAAAATAAATAAATTAATAAAATTAAAATTAAAAAACGAAATATAGATATATTTTTTTAACAGAAAGAATAGAATGAATAAGCAGGGGACCCTGCAGACTATGAAATAAACCAGCCAGACAAAAAGTACACATTTGTGCAATAGTGACACACAGCCTCTGTGGGTAACCAACTGTTCTTGATGCTTGCTCAGTGGGACAGAACTCATATCTGGGACTGGCAATCAAGACAGAATCTCCATGGTCAAGAAACTCAGACACACAAAAAAAAAAATCTCTCAAATAACTTATCATACCCCCTTTAACCCTGGCTGCTCTCACTCTTGGTTGGAGAATCTGTTTAATTTTACAGATGACAGAGAAAATGGAGGAGAACTAAGATCCATTGATGAGGCAAGAAGATAACTGACTGCCCACCATGAGACATGCCTCCTCTACCACACCTGCCAGGGTCCAGGAGAAACTGCAGAGGAAGTGACATCATGAACACTGCTCTGTTTAATTTTACCCAGATGACAGACTGAAAATGGATCAAAACCCATCAAAGCAGATCCAGATTGATGAGGCTCAACAAAATCAGACTGCCAACATGCCTACCATGGCTCAGGGAACACTGTGGAAGAGGGGGTGGAAAGATTGTAAGAACCACAGAGTGGATAAGAATATTCTGTAATTTACATGAACACTGAATGTATGTCCCCATAGCCTCACCTGACAACCAGCATCTCCTGCAGCCTGCTGGAGGGTGTGTCACTGGGGGAAGACCTTGCAGTCAAACTCTAAGGTGTGTTTAGAGCCACTTTAAGCTCTAGCTGTTCGGGTTTGCTGGCTGTTGGTGATTTCTCTCAGCTGTGGATGTATGGTGGAGTGAGACAGCTTCTTCTGCCATGAAAAAACTTCCCCTGGATTCTGTAAGCCTGAAATAAATTATTTCCTCCCATAAAAAAAAAAGAATATTCTGAAGCACAGTCCCCCAGAAGGACTGACTGAGGCCTTCTCAACCCCACAGTGAATATCATAACCCCACTGAGGAGGGCCCCCAAGGTAAATGGGAGCAGGGACAAGGGGATAATATATATATAATTATATTTTGTGTTATAATATATATAATAATTTTTTTTAAAAAAGAAGAAAGAATCCTTGTCTCAAAGAAGGTGAAGCACATAGGCTGGAGAGACAGCTTAGTGGTTAAGGCATTTTCCTGCAAAGCCAAAGGACCTCGGTTTAATTCCCCAGGACCCACATAAGCCAGATGCACAAGGTGGTGCATGTGTCTGGAGTTCATTTGCAGTGGCCAGAGACCCTGATGCACCCATTCTCTATATCTATATCTGCCTCTTTCTCTCATGTTCAAATAAATAAATAAATAAATAAATAAATAAATAAATAAAATTTTTTTAAAAGAAGGTGAAGCACAGACACCTGAAAGTTGCCCTTTGACACACACACACACACACACACAAAAATTTAAAATTTTTTAAAGATATTTAACAATATCTAACCCCAGGCTGGGGACATAGCTCAGTGGTAGAGCCCTTGCTTTATATACAAGAAGCCCTGGGTTCAATCTCCAGGACCACATGCAAAATAAAATCAATAAATAAATCTTTTCAGAGGTTCAATGGCTAAAGATGCTTGCTTGCAAAGCCCATCAGCCTGGGTTCAGTTCCCAAGCCACCCATGTAAGCCAGACACAAAAAGTAGCGCAAGGGCTGAGAGATGGCTTATCAGTTAAGGTGCTTGCCTGCAAAGCCTAAGGACCCATGTTTGACTCTCCAGATCCCACATACACCAGACCCACAAAGATGAGGCAAGCACAAGGTCACACATTCCCACTAGGTGGCACAAGCATCTGGAGTTTGATTGCACTGGCTGAGGCCCTGGTGTGCCAATTCTCTCTCTCTCTCTCTGTCTTAAAAAAAAAGTGGTGCAAGCACCTAGTGTTCCTTTGCAGTGGCAAGAGGCCCTGATGTGCCGCCCCACTCACACATTCAAATAAATAAATAATCTGACTCGGTCCATGAAAAGATTCAAGCATCAAGAAGAATCCAGTGTCACCTTGATACAAGTGCTTAGGACACTGAAAAGTAGCCCCAGAACTTCCTCCCTCCCATCCACCCACCTATCTGTTCTGCTCTGTGACATGCTGGCTCAATTTCTATTCTCTCGTACCCCCTTTCCTAACTGGCCTATCTCCAAGTCTCCTTCATGGGCTCAATCTTGGGCTCCCAACGCTGCTTGTGTTATGAAGTCTGTTGTTCCCATTCTGTAAGCCACAGTGCCATGTCATTGGTAAAACTTCCCTGAAAATAGTTAATTGAGTAAATATTGTTACCTGTCTCAATATTGGATTCTGAGTGGTCTTAACCACTCAGAAACACCACATGGACCTTACTCAAGTACAATAAGTGTACTCTAATCTACAATTTTCTAAAAGGCTTGCTAAAATTTCCCAATCATTGTGAAAGAGGTGGTGGAGAGAAAAGGCTATTCAATACAATTGTTGCTCTGTAATAATGTGTGCATGTGTGCAATAGGACTTGTTATTAAAATTCTATAAAGCATGTATATTCATTTTTTTAAAATCTCCTATGGGGCTAGAGAAATGGCACAGCAGTTAAGGCACTTATTTTTTTTAATTGTTTTTATGTTTGGAGAGAGACACAGAGAGAGACAGACAGAGAAAGAGGAAGAAGAAGATAGATAGAGAATGGGCGCGCCAGCAGTTTCTCAGCTGCTGTGAACAAAATCCAGATGTGTGCACCCCCTTGTGGTCAAGTGCAGCATTGCGCCCTTGCGTCACTTTGCATCTGGCTAAATGTGGGACCTGGAGATTGGAACTGGGTTCTTAGGCTTAGCAGGCAGGCGCCTTAACCACTAAGCCATCTCTCCAGCCCAAGGCATTTAATTTTGCCTGCAAACCCTAACAGCCTGGGTTTGATTCCCCAGTACCCACATAAGCCAGATATACAAAGTGGGCATATATGCCTGGAGTTCATTTGCAGTGGCTGGAGGCTCTGGTATACCCATTTTCTCTCTCTCTCTCTCTCTCTCTCTCTCTCTCTCTCTCTTTCTCTCTCCTTGCAAATAAGTAAAAAAATTTCTTACAGTTTTTTTTTTGTTGTGGTTTTATTTTGTTTTGTTTTATTCAAGGTAGGGTCTTACTCTGGCCCAGGCTGACCTGGAGTTAACTATGTAGTCTCAGGGTGGCCTTGAACTCACGGTGATCCTCCTACCTCTGCTTCCTGAGTGCTGGGATTAAAGGCTTGCGCCACCAGCCTGGCAAAATATTTTTTTAAGAAATCTCCCATGATGGTTGAGGTTCCAATTCAACCTAGTAACTGTTGTATGGGGTGTTATTTTATTTATTTTATTTTATTTTTTATTTATTTATTTGACAGAGAGAAAGAGAGTGAAAGAAAAAGAGAGAGAGAGAGTGAGTGAGAGAATAGGCATGCCAGGGCCTCCAGCCACTGTAAACGAACTCCAGATGCATGTGCCACCTTGTGCATCTGGCTTATGTGGGTCCTGGGGAATCAAACAGAGGTCCTTTGGCTTTGCAGCCAAGTGCCTTAACCACTAAGCCATCTCTCCAGCCCTATTTTATTTTTTTAATGAAAGAATGGAATGTAATTCCCCAATAAAAGGAGCCAAAGTTCCCTAGGGAAATGGTTGATTCTGACACCAGAACAGGAACCATGGAGCATTCTGCAGCACCATTGTCTAAGGAAGTGCTCACACACAAGTAAAACAAAAACCCCAGCCTGATGATGGCACGTCAAAGGTATGGGGGAAAATCCAAAAGAGCCCCCCAGTGTTCAAAGCTGGGACCATTTGAGCAGCAATATGACACCGAATTACGTTGTAACCTGAAGTACAAAATACATGCCTCTGGGTCCATGGCACAAATAAGCAACCAAAGAAATATGTGAACAGATGGAGAAGAGACAGAATCATTCCAACTCACATTTGTAGATATTCTTCCTTCATGATGTGGAACATGACTTCTGCTCATGAAATATGGGCTGAGCACAGTGACTTCCTTCCAAGTATCAAAAGTGGGGAAGAATCACTTCACAGCATGGCAACCTGATAACCACTACCTACCCGGGCCTGGTGACTAAGAAAAGTCAACACCAGCCCTAAATCAAGGTGACAGCAGATACTCAAGGTGGGGTGAGAAGAGCACTTACTGTCTTCCTTCTCCAAACACATTGACTCCAGTCTAATCAGGAGATAAAGGCAGAACCCTAGTTCTACTCCTCACAACTGCTAAGCTTATCAGAAACAAAGGAAGCAGGGCTGGGAAGATGGCTCAGTGGTTACAGACGCTTGCTAAGCAATGCTTGCTGGCCTGGTTCAATTCCCAAACCACCCCTGTAAAGCTGGAGGCAAAAAGCGTCATGAGTGAATGGCACTGGTTTGCAGTGGCAAGAGGCCCTGGTATGCTCATACACCACCACCACCCCCCATAAACACACACAAATAAATATTTTTTTAATATTTTCATTTATTTGAGAGAGATAAAGAGAAAGAGAGAGAGAAAGCCAGGACCTCTTGCCACTGGGAATGAATTCCAGATGAATGCATCACTTGTGCATCTGGCTTATGTAAGTACTGGGAAATTGAGCCTTGAACTGGATTGTTAGGCTTCACAGGCAAGCGCTTAATTGCTAAGCCATCTCTTCAGCCCCCTCACTTGTTTTTTAAAATTAAAAAAAAAAAAAAAACTTAGCCGGGTGTGGTGGCGCACACCTTTAATCCCAGCACTTGGGAGGCAGAGGTAGGAGGATCGCCGTGAGTTCAAGGTCACCCTGAGACTACATAGTTAATTCCAGGTCAGCCTGGACCAGAGTGAAACCCTACCTCGAAAAACAAAAAAAAAAAAAAAAAAAAAAAAAAACTTATTTGGGGCTAGAGAGACTGTTTGATGGCTAAACGTGCTTGCTTGCAAAGCTCATTGGGCCTGCTGGCCATCTCTCATAGTGCTAGAAAGTGCTATGTGGGGGGCTGGAGAGATGGCTTAGCTGTTAAGCGCTTGCTTATGAAGCCTAAGGACTCTCATTCAAGGCTCAATTCCCCAGTACCCACATAAGCCAGATGCACAAGGTGGCATATGCATCTGGAGTTCATTTGCAGTGGCTGGAGGTGTCCCTCTCTCTCTCTCTCTCTCTCTCTCTCTCTCTCTCTCTCTCTCAAATAAATAAATTAAAAATAAACAAAATTTTAAAAAGAGAAAGTGTTATGTGGGCTGCTGTGAGATAATGATCACCAATATTGTGAACAAGCAGTGGGTCTTGCAAGCTACAAAATCAACCAGCCAGGCAAGGGGTACCCACCAGTGCAATAGTGGCACATAAGTTATGGAGGAAATCAACTGCTCTTTGATTGGATATGAGGCCCACTCAGTGGGAGGGAACTCATGCAAAGTACTGAAAACAAGTCATAAGCCTATTGCCATCAAACCTAGAGGGAAGCTGTCACTGTTCTTTGGCTCAGTGAAGAGGTTGTGCCCATCAAATAGCCTTCTAAATGTCTATGTTTATCTCCTTTGATCAAAGCTGCTCTCACTCTTGGTTAGAGTGCTTTACATGGACAGTGAGAGACCCAAGACCCATCAAAATAACAAGAAGAGAAAGCCCAGTGTGTAGCACTGGATAAATGATCTCTATCACATCTGCCAGGGCCCAGAAAACATGACAGAGGAAGTGGAGGATTAAATATAAATGCTGCCCTCACTGAGAACCTCCTCTAGGGAGATAGCCGTAGACACCGAGGAGACTCAAAACTCGCCAGAGAAGAAAACCAGAGGCTGCTGAGAGCTCAGCACTAAAGTAGACTCCTAACACGCCCTCCAAGACTCAGAGGGCACTGCAGAAGAGGAAGCAGAAAAAAATGTAAGAGCCACAGGGTGGGAAGGCAAATTGTGAAGCAATGTCCTCCTCATAGGAACTGACTGATGCATTCATTACCCCACAGTGATTGCCTATAACCCCCACCGACGAGGGTCTTCAGTGGAATGGGGCTGGGGGAGAGGGCACATCAGAGGATAATCCAATGGGAATACAGCTAATTTGCAGTATGTTAAAGTTCCTAATAAAAATAATTTTAAAAGCCTGGCATGGTGCCACACGCCTTTAATCCCAGCACTCAGGAGGCAGAGGTAGGAGGATTGCTGTGAGTTCAAGGCCACCCTGAGACTACATAGTTAATTCCAAGTCAGCCTGGGCCAGAGTGAGACGCTACCTTGACAAACCAAAAAAATAATAATAATAATAATAATAATAATAATTTTTTTTTTAAAAAGGGAATTTTGTGAAACTGTCCCATCTAAGATGAGCCTGGGATAGAATGATCCAATGTAATGTGGTGTTCTGGATGGAGTTTAGTCAGCCACAATGAATTAATATTGCTCTGTTAATTGTAACAAATGTTCTACAGTAATGTAGGATCCTAGTAATAGAAGAAAGTGGAATAGGATATATGAGAATCCTCTGTACTATCTTTGTAATTTTCCTGTAAATCTAAAGCTACTTAAAAAGTAACAGTCTGTTGTTTTCTTTATTATTGAGATTTTGGTTTTGTTTTGGTTTTTGTTTTGTTTTTTTTTGTTTGTTTGTTTGTTTGGTTTTTGTTTTTGTTTGTTTGTTTGTTTTTTGCAAGGTAGGGTCTCACTCTGGTCCAGGCTGACCTGGAATTAACTGTGTAGTCTCAGGGTGGCCTCAAACTCTCGGCGATCCTCCTACCTCTGTTTCCCGAGTGCTGGGATTAAAGGCGTGTGCCACCACGCCCGGCTTTTTATTGAGAATTTTAACATGTGAACATGTTGTAAATTGATCATAATTCCCTTCCCCGCTCCCATTCCAATGGACTGCCTGCTCCCTCCAAGTCGTCCCTCTTCTCGCCTGATGTCTCATTCTTAAAAATCTATTTTTAAAACCTGATCTAGGTTAGGGAGGCCACTCATTAGCCAAGAAATCTGCCTCCTGTGGAAAATTATTAATACAGACTGACAATTAAAACCCTATTCCTAAATCCTGACCCTATTAATGAAAGGACAGCAGACTGACTGGATAAGTCAAGCCCCCAGTTAACAATGCACTATGTAACCATTTCTTATTTGGAAACGCCGAGAAAGAGCAATTATAACATTTACTTAAAGGTCTTATCAGGAAAAAATAAAAGATATTTAAAACATAGATTTAATTATAGTATAAAGTGGTTCATTTATATGCAAACATCAGAATTACATAAGGTTTTAGGTGGCAGGTAGCAATGAGGAGTAATTAATGAATGCACACAGAGAATCTCATGTTAAGCATATTTTTTTGACGGTTGGTTTTTTTTTAAACATTTTTATTTATTTATTTTCAAGGAGAAAGGGAGAGAAGGGGCATACCAGGGCCTCTTGCCACTGCAGATGAACTCCAGATGCATGCACCACTTTGTGCATCTGGCTTTACATGGGTACTGGGGAATCAAACTCAAGATGTCAGGCTTTGCAAACAAGTACCTTTAAGCACTGAGCCATCTCTTCAGTCCTGAAGGTTTTTTTTTTTTTTTTCCATTACTTTTAAATCAAGTCAGAGGATGCTCTCATTTACAGTTTAGATGTCTCCAAAGAGCCTTGTATTACAATCTTGGCACCACTGGGAGGTGGTAGAATCTTTTGGAAGTGGAGCCCCATCTCTTCCTCTCTTTCATATCCCAGCCATGAGAAAAGAGCTTCTGCTCCCCACATGCTTCCACCATGTACTGCCAACTCACAGGATCAAAAGCCATAAGGCTGACTGACCGACCATGGACAGAAACCTCCAAAACTGCAAGTCAAAAGAAATCTTTCCTGCTTATACATTGATTATCTCAGGCATTGTGTTATAGAAACAGAAAGCTCACCAACACAGCACTGTACATTTAGTCAGATTTTTCCTCCCTAGACATAGTCAGATGGCCCACCCTAACACAGCGAAATGGCTCACTTCAGCTATGGCAGTACGTATCAAATCCTGGTACTCCTGTGTTCTTGCTGTGAATGTGAGATGTTGCTTGGCCTGTGGTCTTATCATTGCACTGTATGTTGGGCTACATCATGAATGGTACTGAAGCTCTGCAACACTATCTTTGGAGGTCCAGTCTGAGGGGGTCAACCTGTGGTGATGCTAATATGTAAGAAGTTCTTGGGCTGGAGGGATGGCTTGGTGGTTAAGGCATTTGCCTGCAAAGCCAAAGGACCCCGGTTCAACTCTCCAGTACCCATGTAAGCCAGATGCACAAGGGGATGCATGCATCTGGAGTTCATTTGCAGAGGCTGGAGGTCCTGGCATGCCCATTCTCTCCTTCTCTGTCTCTCTCTGTCTTTCTCTCTCTCTCTCTTTCTCTCTCTCAAATAAATAAATAAATAAAATATATTTTTAAAAAAGAAATTATTTCAGAACTCTCTGAGTTATAGACCTGGAGACCTACTTATATGTGCCAATTGTCCCCTCCAGATACTAGGCTGGTGGTCAAGGACATTTCAACTTCAACTGTTTGCTGCAGTGCTATTTTATGATCCTGGGTGATTTGGGTCACCAGTGTTCTAGTGGCACCCTGGTGTCATGATACCACCATGCTCAGCAGGAGGTGGCAGCTTGCTGGTTACCCAACTATACAGGTGACAAGCCAACCCTATCCACACCACAAACTCATGTTTGTTAATCTGGAAAAAGCCTCAAATAAGGAACTTGAGCTACTGTCCTAGCAGAGCCAAGGAGAAGGTCAGGGTGAGTGAGCCCTTGGTTCTCTGGGATATCATGGGTACCGAGTATCCTAACTAACATGGAAGAGAACCACAGAGAGTTCATGTCTACATAGCCTCATTGACCACAAAAGGAAATAGCTGTTTTTATTATTTTATTTTTGAGTGAGAGAAAGAGGCAGAGAGAGAGAGGGAGAGGGATGGGGAGGGAGAGAATGGATAAGCCAGGACCCTTCAGCCACTGTGAACAAACTCCAGACACATGTGCCACCTTGTGGCACATATGTGACATTGCACGCTTGCATCACTGTGTGTCTGGCTACATGGGACCTGGAGATTCAAACATGCGTTCTTAGGCTTCACAGGCAAGCACCTTAACTGTGAAGCTATCTCTCCAGCCCAGAAATAGCTTTTTAAAAGATGGAACAGGGGCTGGAGAGATGACTGGACATTTAAAGGCCCTTTCTTTCAAGGCCTGACAGTCCAGGTTCAATTCTCCAGTACCTACATAAAGCCAGATATACTAAGAGGCGCATATATCTGGAGTTCATTTGCAGTGGCAGGAAGCCCTGGCAAACCCATGCTCACTCGCTCTCTCTGTCTGCCTCTGTCTTTCTTTCTCTCACACAAATAAATAAAATATTTTTAAAACTAAAATAAAGACAGGACACCCCTAAACTCAAAGAGGCAACCAGCAAGCACTGTAGTAAGGACAGCAGCAACCATGGAGACAGGTGTTACCGTGGGCTGGTAAGGGGAGAAAGCATCCTAAGGAAGTGAGGGACAGCTGATTGGCATAGCGCTATGGTGATTACCAGTGGAGAGGGAATATCCAAGGTGCTTAGGGTTTTTTTGTTTGTTGGTTGGCTTTTTGTTTTTGTTTGTTTGTTTGTTTGTTTGTTTTTAAAGATTTTATTTATTTATTTATTTATTTATTTATTTATTTATTTATTTATTTATTTATTTGAGACAGAGAGAGGGAAAGAGAGAGAGGGAGAGTGAGAATGAGCATGCCAGGGCCTCCAGCCACTGCAAACAAACTCCAGATATGTGTGTCCCCTTGTGCTTCTGGCTTATGTGGGACCTGGAGAATCAAACCGGGATCCTTAGGCTTTGCAGGCAAATGCCTTAACTGCTAAGCCATCTCTCCAGCCCTTGTTTGTTTGTTTTTGAGGTAGGGTCTCACTTTAGCTCAAGCTGACCTGGCATTCACTATGTAGTCTCAGGGTGGCCTCAAACTCAAAGCGATCCTCTTACCTCTGCCTCCTGAGTGTTGGGATTAGGGTTTAAAAAAAAAAAAAAAACTTTGTTTTTTAAAGATATTTTATTTATTTGAGAGAGAGAGAGAGAGAGGCAGAGAGAAAGAGGGAATGGGCGCACCAGTGCCTCCAGCCACTGAAAATGAACTCCAGACATATGTGCCCTCTTGTGCATCTGACTTACATGGGCCCTAGGGAATCAAACCCTTAGGATCTGCAGGCAAACGCCTTAACCGCTAAGCCATTTCCCCAGGATCCTTAGGCTGTGCAGGCAAACACCTTAACCGCTAAGCCATTTCCCCAGCTCAGTGCTTAGGGTTGTCAAAGACTCTAGTTCATGAGGCTTGTGAGGTGGCTGTTATGCCTTGAGGCCTTCACCTTGGTCCAAACTCGCTTGTCTGTGATTTTCAACGAAGCAAAAGAAATGTGAGGCTCAGATGTAACCTCCGCTGCCTCCTTCAATCCACAAGGGACTGTGAGTTCTAAGGTGCAGTCACCCTTCTTACTAATCCCCCCAGATCACAGCAGGAATCCTCGGCTAGTGGTCATAGAAAAGGGGATGAAAGACCTGGAGAGATGGCTCAATGGTTAAGGCACTTGCCTACAAAGCCTAACAACCTGGGTTCAAGTCCCTAGTCCCACGTCAAGCCACATGTACATAGTGGTGCACACATCTGGAGTTCATTTGCAGTGACTAGAGGCCCTAGTGTGCCCATTCTCTCTCTCTCTCTTCCCCTCTCTCTCTAATAAATAAATAAATAATTTTTTAAAGATGGTAATAGGATGGGAATATGATGAAAATATTGTATGTTCATGTTATGAAAGTTCTTAAAAAAGAAGACATCCTCTTAAGCCAAATGTCCTGTGAGAAGCAGGTCAAGGTTAGCATCTTTGGACAGCGTGCTGGATATAGCACACATGTCACCAGGGATCCAAGAGAGAGTGCTCCAGCTGCTTGACTTTCCCAGACAGGAACCCTCCTGGATAGCTCCTGGACCAGGATTAGTCCCCTTGTTTCCGGCACTCCCTTACGCCGTCTGGCTAACATTCCTCCTGACCTTTCCCGAAACAGTGTGAAACATGGCACCCCTGTGAGAGTGTGCCATGAGGCCAAAATGCTCTTGGCTCTGCCATGTCCTATAATAGCTGTGCTCTCTGTTTAGACTTTTGCAAGTCATCCACACTGCCCGCCAACAGTGGACAGAGCTGACCTTAACACAGGAAATGACAGGAGGGGGCTGAGGCCGTCTCCTCACCTCCCCATTCAAAACTAAGGATGACATTAGCAGTTGTGTGTCTAGAGTACTCCTCGAGGTACAGTGATGAAAGACACAGGGGAGAAGACCCAAAATGGGACCGAAGACCTTGGCTTTGGGCATTGCCCCTTACCTTGTTGACCCTAGGCAAGTCATGAGTGTTTGTTGGACTTCATTCTTGCTCTCTCAAAACAGGATCATTCTGGCTTCAATCACTACTTCTCTTGCCTAATCTGTCCTGGGAGCTGACCTGCAGGAATTACATGGAAGGGCTCATTACCCTCTGGCTTCTGGTTAATATCTAACAACAGGGCTGGAAAGATGGCTTAGCAGTTAACTGCGAAGCCTAAGGACCCCGGTTCGATTCTCTAGGCCCACGTAAGCCAGATGCACATGGTGGCACATGCGTCTGGAATTCATTTGCAGTGGCTAGAAGCCCTGGTGTGCCCTTTCTCTCTCTCTCCCTCTCTGTCTAAAATAAATAAATAAATTTTTTTTTAAAAAATCTAACAGGACTGAAGAAATGGCTTAGCAGTTAAGCACTTGCCTGTGAAGCCTAAGGACCCAGGTTCGAGGCTTGATTCCCCAGGACCCACATAAGCCAGATGCACAAGGTGGCACATGCATCTGGAGTTCATTTGCAGTGGCTGGAGGCCCTGGTGTGCCCATTCTCTCTCTCTCTCTCTCTCTGCCTCTTTCTCTGTCTGTTGCTAATAAATAAAAATAAACAAAAATTTAAAAAAATAAAGGCTATTTGTGACAAAGCTATAGCAAAAAAAAAAAAAAAAATTTAATAACAGAGTCCCAGAAAGAGTTCATGAGAAAGAGGGACCGGAAGGAGGATGGGACACTCATCCCTCCCTTCTTGCTGGGTCTTCCAGATGTCCCCCACCCGAAGGACCTGGCTCCTTCAAGGCAGCTGTGTCTGCAATCATGCCCTTCTGGTTTCTGGAAACTATTCCCTCACCTGGCCTTTCAGCCCCAGTGGTAAACAACACTTCCCTAGCCCAGGTGTTCTGCCATCCCTACTGGCTTCCTTTCCTGCTTGTGTAAATGGTGTAAACGGTTTAACAAGTTTTGACCTTCCTGGAAGGAACTCAATTTGAAAGTGCAAATGTTTTCTTGCTGAGACTACAAGGCTCTGGTGATGAGTCTGTGGAGTTCCCTGGGGATTTCTGGGACGCCATTTGCACATCAGCTGGGACTTCACTGACACTAGAAAGCCTGAAAACAGCTTCTATAGCCCCAGTAAGGAAATTTGGGGTTCTCCGAACAGATTTCCTGCTCTCACTGACTGATGCTGACTGAAGTCTATAGAGGGCTGGAGAAATGGCTTAGCAGTTAAGGCGCTTGCCTGTGAAGCTTAAAGACCCAGGTTCGGTTCCCCAGTACCCATGTAAGCCAGCTGCACAAGGTGGCGCATGCATCTGGAGTTCGTTTGCAGTGGCTGGAGGCCCTGGCTATGCTCTTCTCTCTCTCTCTCTCTCTAATAAATAAAATTAACTTTAAACATTTAACATTATCTTTTTATCTGCTCATGTAGTGTACATGAGTGTATGCATGTGCTTGTGCTTGTATGTATGTATGTAGGCACACATGTTTGCATGGGGGGGCAGAGGTCAACATTAAGAATCTTCCTCAATCACTCTCCGCTTTATTCTTTGAAGCAAGGTTCTCTCACTGAACCTAGAGCTCACCAGTTCAGACTGCTGCCAGTGAGCCCCAAGGATTCCCTGTCTCTGCCCTCCCAGTGTTGGGATTCACATACACAGTACCACCCCCATTTCTCATGGGTTCTAGAGATCTAAACTCAGGTTCTCATGCTTGCACAGCCCTTCCCCACTTAACAATATCTTGTAAGCAACATATTGCTGCATTTGTTTTACAAGAGGGTGTGGTCGCACACATATGTGTAATCTCAGCACTGGGGAGACAGAAACAAGAGGGTCACTGAACGTTCAAGGCCAACCCTGTCTACATATGAAATTCCAGACCAGCCAGGCTATATAACAAGATCTTTAAATGTCTACATGTCAGGATAATGCAATATTTAATTGGGAAAAAATGCAAGGAGGGGATTTTCCTACTGTAAACTATTTGTCAGCCACAGATAGATGGCTTCTAGATGCTTCTATGCATGATTCTGAGACTCTCAGAGTACACCTTGAGGAGATGGGCAAGAGCATTTCTCTCGATTAAACTTCTAGTCAGTGGAACAGGGTGACAGCCAATGGAGACGAATGCATAGGACCAGCTTTGGGCTTGTGTCTGCAGTCCATTCCCTCCCCTGCCCAGGATGGCAGCCACCTTACAAAGAGAAGGAAGTTGAAGCCGGGCGTGGTGGTGCACGCCTTTAATCCCAGCACTCGGGAGGTGGAGGTAGGAGGATCACCATGAGTTCAAGGGCACCCTGAGAATACAGAGTAAATTCCAGAGTGAGACCCTACCTGGAAAAACCAAAGAGAGAGAGAGAAAAGGAAGCATGCATATTCCCTCAGCCTAAGGGATTCTTTCTTGGCCTCATCACAATCTCTCTTAGTAATATAACAGCACTCATAGCTACCTGCCATTTCTTGATAACCTCCTATGTACCAGACACTGTGCTTAATGCTTTCTATATGGAATTGACATTACCCATTACCATGCTGTCAGTCCAACTAACTTGGCCAGAAAGACATCCAGCTCCTGTCCATCAAGGAAGTCCCAACCACTTAATCCCTAGGGTAGGATCCACATCACCTACAGGACTTCTAGACAGTTCTTCTTGCTTCAGCCTCTTCAAAGAGAAACTCAGAAAGAGAAGTTGGCCCAGGCCTGGAGAGATGACTTAGCAGGTAAGGCACTTGCCTACCAATCCAAAGGACCCAGGTTCAGTTCTGCAGGAACCATGTAAGCCAGATGCGCAAGGAGTTTGTTTGCAGTGGCTGATGGCCCTGGAGAACCCATTCACCCACCTCTAGAAAGAAAGAAAGAAAGAAAGAAAGAAAGAAAGAAAGAAAGAAAGAAAGAAAGAGAAAGAAAGGAGGGAGGGAGGGAGGAAGGGAGGGAGGGAGGGAAGGAGGAAGAGGGAGGGAGGGAGGAAGGAAGGAAGGAAGGAAGGAAGGAAGGAAGGAAGGAAGGAAGGAAGAAGGGAAAAAGAAAGAAGAGGAAGTTGAAGCTGGGCATGGTGGCGCACACCTTTAATCCCAGCACTTGGGAGGCAGAGGTAGGAGGATTGCCATGAGTTTGAGGCCACCCTGAGACTCCATAGTGAATTCCAGGTCAGCCTGGGCTACAGTGAGACCCTACCTCAAAAAAACAAATGAAGAAGAAGGAGAAAAGAAAAGAGGAAGTTGGCCCAAAACTACAGGGTGCCTAGATCTCTGAGTGACCTCCTCTAAGATCCAAGTCTCCCTTCAGGAGGTCTTTGCAGGGCTAAGCAGAAGCAAGACTGTCCCGTGAGGAACCTAGAGTCACCTGGTTCACTTTTCACTCACTTTAAGGCTTCCCACCAGCATCCCAGATCCCCCGCATTCTACACTGTTGGCAGTTCTTTTTTAAAAAATATTTTTATTTATTTATTTGAGAGAGAGAGAGATAGGTACAGAAATAGGCAGGTAGAGAGAGAAAGAGAGAATGGGCATGCCAGGGCCTCCAGCCACTGCAAACGAACTCCAGATGCATGCATCCCCTGTGTATATGGCTTATGTGGGTCCTTTAGCTTTGCAGGCAAACGCCTTAACCGCTAAGCCATCTCTCCAGGCCCCCTGTTGGCAGTTCTATTCCAGGGTCTTTTCCACCTAACACCCTCTCTTAGCAGAGATTCAGACTTTCTCCAAAATGACATCTGTGGCAGGCTGGGGTTTGGGAACTGAAACACCAAGAAGGGCTACATGTTCACATCTCGCTTGTTCCTCTGTCATGTCCATGTTACAGCTGGGGAAACTGAGGCTCAGAAGAGTTAAGCAACATGCCCAAGGTCACCCCCTGTGGTGGTTTGAATTAGACATCCTGATACACTCATGTGTTCTGACTGCTTGATCCCCAGCTGATGGCAGTTTGGCAGGTGGAGCCTTGCAGGACAAAGTGTGCTGTTGGCGGTGGACTTAAGAGTGGTATAACCTGCTCCCACTTGCTAGAATTCAGTTCCACTCTCCTGCTGCTTTTGCCCACCTGCTGTGGTGTCCAGCCTCTACTCATGCCAAGCTTTCCCCTGCCATCAAGAAGCATCCCCTTAAAGCCAGGCATGATGGTGCACGCCTTTAATCCCAGCACTTGGGAGGCAGAGGTAGGAGGATCACTGAGAGTTCAAGGCCACCCTGAGACTACACAGTGAATTCCTGAGCTAGAGTGAGACCCTACCTCAGAAAACAAAAAATAAAAGCTTCCCCTTAAGACTATAAGCCAAAATAAATACCCCTCCTCCAAGTAGCTGCTTTTATTATTTTTTTTTAGAAAGAGAGAGAGAGACAGAGAGACAGATAATTGGTGTGACAGGGCCTAAGCCACTGCAGTTGAACTCTAGACACTTGCGCCACCTAGTGAATGTGTGCGATCTTGTGCTTGCCTCACCTTTGTGCGTCTGGGATCTGGAGAGTCAAACATGGGTCCTTGGGCTTTGCAGGCAAGTGTCTTCACAACTAAGCCATCTCTCCAGCCCCAGTCCCCATCAACTGTTTCTGATAGGTGCTTTATCCCAGCAATGTAACTGCAAGCCCCCCTCGCTCTGCCACTGGATTCTGAAAGCAGATGGACAGAATCCCAAAGCCCAGGCTCCTTAGATGATGGTTCTGTTCTCTAAGCATCTCTTCTTTGTTCTTCAACACGTCACACTGATGCTAATTTAGTTTAGAGGCCCCAGCGCTGGCAGTATCTGGTTTATCTACATCTTCATTTTGTAGGAAATAAAACACAACCACAGATTCCTATTTCCAATTTCTGATGTGGAAAGAAACCTCTAGAAGAAGAAGTTAAAAAAAAAAAAAAAAAAAAAACTGCTGCTCTAGTTTTAAATTAATCTTGTATTGTCAAGACACTGTGAGTCTAAAATTGAGGCCTTTTGGGAGTCCGGGGTAATTTTTAGAACCACAGTGAATTACAGAGGCTCAAAGTCAGAGCCAAGGCAAGTGTCTCTGATGAATGAGTAAGCAAAGAAGTGTTCTACTACAGTTCAAACCCCTGAAGTCATGCTAGCCGTTTTTAGAACACACGAAGCTTTTGCTAAGTTCAAGTCAAGTTCAGCAGAGCAAAACAAGAAGCACTCAGCTGACATTGTCCTACGGAAGGACAGGCAGGAGAATGGACTTCAACCCCAGGACTTGGCTTCTCAGGCCGTAAGTTATACAAACACAGATAGCAATGCATACCCTGCTTTAAAGAGCCAAAGAATACTGTATCTCCAGCCCCAGAATGGTCCTCTTACAGGCAGAAAATAAATATACAGTATTCAAATCAATGGTGGACACGTGTTCAATGAGAGTACTGTGTGTCTAAGTTAAAAATCAGGATAGTAGAGCACACTTTGAGTCCCACCACTCAGGAGGCTGAGGCAGGAGGATCACAGACAGTTTAGCCTGGGATGCAAAATGAGTTTCTGGTCAGCCTGGGCTAGAGAGACACTGCCTTGAACAAAACAAAGTCCAGGAGTGTAAAAACAGCTAAAAGAGAAAGGCCAGGAGGCCCAGGGAAACTGGTTTTACATAAACAGGGTTATCCACAGTAGACTCTAGGGACAGGAACTGAAGCATGTCCAAATCATTGGTGGGTTAGAAGAGCACTGGGGAAGTTGGTCAGGGTCTCAGTAGGAAGCAGGTAAACACTCCAAATAGTATTTAATAAAGACACTATGGTGGGGTGTGATAGTGCATTCGTAAAATCCCAGAACTCAGGAGGCTGAGGCAGGATGACTGCCTCATGTTCAAGACCAGCCTGGGCTACACAGTAGTACAAAAGCCTACTGTTGGGGTTGGAGAGATGGCTTAGCGGTTAAGGCGTTTGCCGGCAAAGCCAAAGGACCTAGGTTCAATTCCCCAGGACCCAGGTAAGCCAGATGCACAAGGCGGTGCACGTGTCTGGAGTTGGTTTGCAGCAGCTGGAGGCCCTGGTATGCCCATTCTCTCTCTCTCTCTCTCTCTCTCTCTCTGTCCTTCTTTCTCTCTCTCTCACTCTCTCAAATAATAACTAAATAATTTTTTTTTAATTAGCTTCTAGCCGGGCGTGGTGGCGCACACCTTTAATCCCAGCACTTGGGAGGCAGAGGTAGGATCGCCATGAGTTTGAGGCCACCCTGAGACTACAGAGTGAATTCCAGGTCAGCCTGAGCTAGAGTGAGACCCTACCTCGAAAAACCAAAACAAGAAAAAGAAAAAGAAAAAAATTAGCTCTGCTGTTCTAACAATGAGGGGGTGAATAAAAGACATGGAAATTTTAACAACAAAAAAAAAAAATTTAAGCCTACTGTCAACTTGGGGAGCTGCAGGTGGGAAAAAAATATTAACACCTCAGGAGCTTCATCCCATGGGAACTAGCCATGGCACTATTTCTTTTAGAAACCGTAACTCCCAAATCTAAGAATGCTTTGACAAAGTACTAAAATAATGGCTGTGTCAGCTCTGCGTCATCGCTGTCCAGGGAAAGAACGGGTTCAGCCCCTCTGTGAGTACACGCACGCCCTGACCTACCTTCTCTCCCCAGTGTCCTGAGCTGCCTGTGAAAGTGGGTCTGTTGTGTCACCTGCGTGTCCTCAAAAGCCCAACTGAACCCCTGGGTCCCTGGGGACTGAGATGTGCAACTTTGGCTTTTCTCTCTCCACCCCAGCACTCACACGCCTGCAGGCACAAGCACGCACACAATGCAGCGTGCAACTCCCTCTGTTCCTGGGGCAGGAGCCGGACTTCCGGGGTGGACCCGAAGTTGCAGCTTCTCTTTCCCTCCTGTATGTGCAAAATCAGAGAACCTGGGGTAGCAGGAGACCTTGACGGGTCCTGGACAGCTCCAACAGTGTGTGAGCAATCCCAAGACACGTGACCAGCTCCTGTGGGCAGTTCTAACCGCGCCGTCCCCTTGTCTGGGTTCATTTTCATGGGCAATGTGAGCTTTCTGGATCGTGATGATTAGGAGCGCCATGGAGATTAGGGAGCCTAAGACACATCCATCTTCTCTTTAGAGGTCCTCCTACTAACACATGGAATGAGCTATCTAGATTTGCTGCAACTCTTCCGCAACAGTTTAATGAAGCTGGGACAATAGCTCAGTGGTTAAAGTGATTGCTACCAAAGCCTGACATTCTGGGTTTGATTCCCCAGTAGCCACGTAAACCCAGGTGCACAAAGTGGTACATGTGTTTGGAGTTGTTATGCAGTGGCAAGAGGCCCTGGTGTGCCCAGGTGTGATATCTCTCTCACTCACCCCACCCTTACAAATAAATAGATAAAAATATTTTTAAGCCAAGCACAGTGGCACATACCTTTAATCTCAGCACTCAGGTAGGAGGATGGTCATGAGTTGGAAGTCACTACATAGTGAGTTCCAGGACAGCCTAGGCTAGAGTGAGACCCTACCTCAAAAAACCAAAAACAAAACAAAAAAAATATTTTTAAATGATTTAAGGGGGCTGGAGAGATGGCTTAGTGATTAAGATGCTCGCCTGTGAAGCCTAAGGACCTAAGTTCAATTCCCCAGTACTCATGTAAGCCAGAAGCACAAGGTGGTACACGCATCTGGAGTTTGTTTGCAGTGGCTGGATGCCCTGATGCACCCATTCTCTCCCTCCCTCCCCCCATATATAAGTAAAATTCCTTTTAAAATTATTTAAGGGCTGGAGAGATGACTTAGCCATTAAGGCACTTGCCTATGAAGCCTAAGGATTTGCATTCAACTCTCCAGATCCCACATAAGTGAGACACACAAAGGTGAGACAAGCGCAAGGTCGCACATGCCCACTAGGTGGCATACGCATCTAGAGTTGGATTTCAGTGGCTGAGGCCCTGGTGTGCCAATTCTCTCTCACTCTCACTCTCACTCTCACTCACTCTTGCTCTCTCAAAAAAAAAAAAAAAAACTTTTGAAAAAGAAAGTTGGCACCAGAGAGTTGGGGTGTGGCAGTGACGAATCTGACCATGTAGATATTGGACTTTTGGAACCTGTGTGCTGGAGGAGGACTGCGTATAGACTTGGAGCTTGTGACTACAGAAGCCTCACCATGGGGTAAGCCAAATTTTATGAGAGTTTAAAAACACTAAAAGAAGAAAGAATTGTATTTTTCAGCTTTGCTTATGAACCTCCAACAGGGAAGGAAAGACTGCAAAGAACTTTCCCCACGCCTCATTGGGAGATAGCTGTGAGACGTATGATTTGGATGTGAAATGTCCCTCAGGGGTCCATGTGTTTGAATACTTGTTGCCCAGCTGGTGGTGCTGTTTGAGGAGGTTATAGGCCCTGTGGAGGGTGGGGACTACCTGGAAGAAGTGGATCGCTGGAAAGTGAGCCTAGAGTTTGTAGCTCAGCTCTACTTCCTGTCTATTCTCTGCTTCCTATTCCACTGGGAGGTGAGTAGTACCAGGTACACAGTCTGGCCACCATGCCTTCCTTGACATCATGGGCTGTATCCCCTCAAACTAGGAGCCAGAATAATTCCTTCTTCCATTAAATTCCTTTGTCAGGACTTGGTCACAGCAATGAGAAAAGTACAGTGAGAAAGACTAGGACAACCATATTTTAGAAAGTTAAGAAAATATGTCTTTTAAAAAATATTTCATTTGTATTTATTTATTTATGAGGGAGACAAAGAGGGACAGAAAATGGGCTCACCAGGGCCTCTAGCCATTGCAAATGAACTCCAGATGTATGCAATACCATGTGCATCTGGCTTATGTGGATACTGGGGAATTGAACCTAGGTCCTTCGGCTTAACTGCTAAGACATCTCTCCAGCCCAGAAACAATGTTTTTTAAGTGGACAGTTTAGAACCATGTAAGAAAAATGTATAGCCTTACCATGATTTTCTTTTTTTTTTTTTTTTTTTTTTTTTAAATGTATTTATTTATTTACAAGCAGACGGAGAGAGAGAATGGGTGCATAAAGGCCTCTTGCCACTGCAAACAAACTTTAGACACATGCACCATTTTTTGCAACTCCCTTTACATAAGTACTGGGGAATTGAACCTTGGGACAGCAGGCTTTGCAAGCAAGTGCCTTTAACCACTGACCCATCTCCCCAGTCTTATGATTTTAAAAAGTATTTGCCGAGCGTGGTGTTACACACCTTTAATCCCAGCATTTGGAAGGCAGAGGTAGAAGGATCACTGTGACTTTGAGGCCACCCTGAGACTACATAGTAAATTCCGGGTCAGCCTGGGCTAGAGTGAGATCCTACCTTGAAAAATCAAAATAAATAAATAAATAAATGGAAAACAAAAAAATGAATAAAAATATTTATTTTTGGTTTTTTTGTTGTTTTTTTGTTTTGTTTTGTTTTGTTTTGTTTTGTTTTGTTTTTGTTTTTGTTTTTGTTTTTGTTTTTGGTTTTGAGGGTCTCACTCTAGCCCAGCCTGACCTGGAATTCACTCTGTATTCTCAGGGTGGCCTCGAACTCATGGCAATCCTCCTACCTCTGCCTCCAGAGTGCTGGGATTAAAGGCGTGCACCACCACACCCAGCAAAAGTATTTATTTTTAAGAAAGTAGACCAGGTTGGAGAAATGGCTCAGCGGTTAAGGTGCTTGCTTGCAAAGCCTGATGGCCTGGGTTTGATTTCCCAGTACCCACATAAAGCCATCAAGATAATCCCTCATCAGCATGTCTAGAGGGTCACCTAATCTAGATAATCCCTCACAGGTCTTATGAGGTTGACAGTCTAGATTAGGTGGCCCTCTGGACATGCCGGTGAGAGATTATCTTGATTGGATTGGCTGAGGTGGGAAGACCCATCTTAACTGTGTGGCTTCTACCTGCTGGTGTTTTGAACTATATAAAAAAAGAGAACTAGCTAGGTGTGGTGGCATACCCCTTTGATCGCAGCACTTAGGAGGCAAAGGTAGGAGGATTGTCATGAGTTTGAGGCCAGTCTGAGACTACAGAGTGAGTTCCAGGTCAGCCTGAGATACAGCAAGACTCTACCTTGCAAAACCAAAAACAGAGAGAGAGAGAGAGCTGGCTGAGCAGCAGTATTCACCGCTCTCTTCTTCCTCATTGTGGCCTGAATGTGAACAGCTGCCTCAAGCTCCTGCCACCACACCTTCCCTGTCAAGACAGACTGTTATCTGGAACTGTAAACTGAAATAAACCCTTTCCTGCTCCAGCTGATTTTTGTCAGGTACTTTGTCCAGCAATGACATGATAACTAACACACACCAGTGCTTGGCCATCACTATGTCACAATGTCTCTGAAATGTTTTCCTTCCCCCGTCAGAAGTCATTCATTCTTTATTCAGTCAGCAACTATTCGCAAATTGCTCATATTACACCATCAGTTCTTAATTCTGAAAATACTGATATGCATCATTCCCATCTCTGGCCTCAAAGAGCTCATAGTCAGTGGGAGGAGCAGGGTAAGAGAGCCCAGTGAATCATGAGCTGAGAGCGTACAAATAAGGAGGGTAAACCCAGCCAGCAGGTCCACCCAGCATAATCAAGACACAGAAACTCAGGCCGGAAGGAGAGGTGGGCTATGAGCCCAGCAGGAAATGGATTCCAGAGAGAGGGAACTTATCCAAAGGCAAGAAGAGCATGAAGTAACCGGAAATGACAAGTATTTCAATGTTTGCCCTTGACAGTGGGAAGAAGACGCTGGGAAAGTATGCGGGGACCAGGTTTGGAAAGAAGTCCCATTCATGCTAAGAACAGCCCCCAAACTGAGTTTTGTAGGAGGTCAAAGGCCAGCCTTGAGCCATCAAAAACATGATGATGGTGCTGGAGAGATGGCTTAGCAGTGAAGCACTTGCCTGTGAAACCTGTGAAAGGACCCTGGGTCAAGGCTCAACTCCCCAGGACCCATGTGAGCCAGACACACAAGGTGGTGCATGCATCTGGAGTTCATTTGCCGTGGCTGGAGGCCCTGGTGCACCCATTCTCTCTCCCTCTCCATCTGTCTGTCACTCTCAAATCAATAAATAAAAGTAAACAAAATTGAGCCAGGCGTGATGGTGCACACCTTGAATCCCAGCATTCAGGAGGCAGAGGTAGGAGGATTGCCATGCGTTCGAGGCCACCCTGAGAATACAGAGTGAATTCCAGGTCAGCCTGGGCTAGAGTGAGACCCTACCTCAAAAAACCAAAATAAATAAATAAACAAACGAAATTTTTTAAAAAATGATGATGAGTGTGAAAATCCTATAAGCCTCTCCCTCCCTTCTTCCCCCACCTTCCTCCCTTTCTTCTTTCCTTTCTTCTTTCCTTCATTTGAGAGAAAGAATGTATGGGTAGGTATAGCAGACAGCTTCAGGTTCGCTGAGACGAACTTCCAGACCGGGCCCAGTTATGGCAGAAGGATATTTATTGAAGCTTACAGATCCAAGGGAAGTTCCATAATGGCAGAAGAAGCCAGCCTGCTTTCACAGCACCAAACACAGAGAGCAAAGTCACAAGCCAAAAGCCACACAGCACAGCACACCTCAGGAACTCCAGCTAGGCACACTTTGCATATCTTTACATTGAAATCTCAAACCCACCATCACACCTTAAGATCCACCCAGTGACACTGCCTCCAGCCAAGTGGCTGCAGATGCAAACAACAAACTAATAAAACACTGAATATTGGGGGCCATCTATTCAAACCACCACAGTTGGTCAGGACCTCCTGCTGCTACAAATGAACTCTTGAAATGCATACCATCCACATCTTACTTTATGTGAGTACTGGGGAGACTAAACCCAGGTGTCAGGCCTTACAAGCAAGCACCTTTTAATCACTGGGGCTCTTCTGTTTAAAACTAACTCATATCAAGACTGAGAAAGAAGGACTAAAGATGTTGCTCAGGGGATGAAGAGATGACTTAGTGGCTAAGGTGCTTGCCTGCAAAGCCTAAGGACTTATGTTTGATCTCTCTCCAGGTCCCACGTAAGCCAGACACACAAAGGTGATGCAAGTGCACAAGGTCACGTGTGTGCACTAGGCAGCACAAGCGTCTGGAGTTCGATCGCAGTGGCTGAGGCCCTGGGGCACCAATTCTCTCACTTTTGCTTGCTCTCTTATAAAAAAAAATTGTTGGGGCTGGAGAGATGGCTCAGCGGTTAAGGCATTTGCCTGCAAAGCCAAAAAGGATCCAGGTTCAACTCTCCAGGACCCACATAAGTCAGATGCACAAAGGAGCACATGCATCTGGAGTTCATTTGCAGTGGCTGGAGGCCCTAGCATGCCATTCTCTCTCTCTCTCTCTCTCTCTCTCTCTCTCCCTCCCTCCCTCCCTCTTTTTCTCTTCCTCAGTCTCTCAAATAAATAAATTAATTAAATAAAATAATAAAATTTTAAAAAGTTGCTTAGGGCAATGTGTTCCACCATCTGGCTCTAAGTAAAAGACATCTGTGTTTTTCACAGGAGTGACCCTTCCAGGAGTAGAGATCCAGCTGCCTCAAAGAATAATTAAAAGAAACCTGAGCTAGGAAGATGGCTCAGTTGGTAAAGTGCTTGATGCCCAAGCATGAGGATCTGAGAATCCCAGCACACAAAAATGCCAATTGAAAGCCGGGCGTGGTGGTGCACACCTTTAATCCCAGCACTCGGGAGGCAGAGGTAGAAGGATTGCCTTGAGTTCAAGGCCACCCTGAGACTACCTAGTGAATTCCAAGTCAGCCTGAGCTAGAGTGAGAGCCTACCTTGAAAAAAAAATGCCAATTGAGTTGGCAGTTACATCTGTAATGTCAGTAGTAGGGAAGCAGAGACAGAAGATCCCTGAGCTTACTGGCCAGCCAGTCTAGCTCAACTGATGAGTCCTGGGTTTAGCAAGAGACACTGGCTCAAAACCATAGATGGAGCTGGGCATGGTAGTGCACACCTTTAGTCCCAGCACTGGGGAGGCTGAGGTAGGAGGACTGCAGTGAGTTCGGGGTCAGCCTGGAGCTATAGAGTGAGGTCCAGCTAAGCCTGGGCTAGAATAAGGCCCTATCTCAAAAAAACTAAAAATTAAAAAAAACCCTAAAAATTAAAAAGAGTGTGTGTGTGTGTGTGTGTGTGTGTGTGTGTGTGTGTAGAGAGAGAGAGAGAGAGACTGAGGAAGACATCTGATGTAGACTTCTGGCCTGGCTCCATTGTGAACTTGCACACATAAAAACACACATACAAGGCTAGGTGTGGTGGTGCACACCTTTAATCCCAGCACTCGAGAGGCAAAGGTAGGAGGATAGCTATGAGTTCAAGGCCACCCTGAGACTATATAGTGAATCCCAGGTCAGCCTGAAAAAAAAAAAAAAAAAAACACATACAAGCAGGGTGTGGTGGTGCACGCCTTTAATCCCAGCACTGAGGAGACAGAGGTAGGAGGATCACTGTGAGTTCAAGGCTACCTGAGACTACATAGTGAATTCCAATTCCAGGTCAACCTGAGCTAGAGTGACAGCCTACCTTGAAACACCAAAACTACACACACACAACACAAGACAACACAAATAAATATTTAAAAGTATATTTATAAGTGTTCTGGAGGTTGTGCATAAGGTTATACACAAATATGCTATTTTATACAAGGACTTACCCACCCACTGATTTTGGTATCCACGGGGGTCTGGGAACTAATTTCTCCACAGGTACCAAAGCACCCCTGTAAGTATTGACTTGCTCAGGATCACACAAGAACCAGTCAGAGCAGTTTACACTCCAGTCAAGTCAGTCTGCTTCCAGGGTTTCCTGTGCAGCAGCTCCTGCACTCAAATGAGGAAATGAAATGTTACAACAGAGGAAACAGGAAGAGCTTTCCAAGGAAGCAGAATGCCGTGACAGATGGCTCGTGAGATTGTCACGGCAATCACAACTCACGTTCTCGTTACACTTTGTAACTTCAGAGCATGCTCAGATACGTCTCATGGATTGCTGTATCCCTCTGGACACAGAGTGGGGCAGAGGCAAGAGCATCCTCTTTAGTGCATGGCGAGGCTGTACCCGACTTCCCTCCATGCAGAGCTGGTAGGCTGAAGAACCGCAGCTCTGCAAGGCTAACAAGCAACCTAGAGGAGTAGGGCTCTCTTGCCAAGTGCAGACGACCTTGGCATTTGAGGTTCTGGCAAAAGGGAAAGAAAGTGAGAAAGTGTGCCTTCAGATTAGCTGGCCTGAGCTTAAGTCTCATCCAAAGCCTGTGAGAATCTCAGAGTTCTGAAACAGACCTGAAGGCCAAGGGGGCAGAAATAAGTCCCTTTGTCCTAAATCTGAAACCTCTCTTCAGGAGAAGCTGGACCTCTGGCTGTCTAATATTGGGATTTCAAGAGCCTCCATGCTCAAGAGCCACGTGGCTGGCCTTTGCCCTGAACCCTGGTCATGCTAAAGAGGGGCCATTGGAAGAGGCAACCATCAGCAAGGAAGAATGATGTGGGGACATGGTATTTAGTACGGAGCAGTGGAACAGCGATCTGAAACATGGATACCAGTGAGTGTAGATGGATGGGGAAGGGAGTGCAGGGGGAGGGGCTGGGGAACCTTCTGGCATGCTTGGAAACATCATGGTGAGAGTTCTGGAGTTGTTAACCTGGGCTGGAAACTCGGGCCTGTCACCTGCCAGGTACGGTGGTCATGTTACAAGGTTGTACTGATGAGGAAATCAAACCATAAAGCACCTCACACACCCAGCTGGCACATTACTTGGTGAATGAGTTTCCATGGAGTAAAATAGTACCAAAGGGGCTGGAGAGATGGCTTAGCAGTTAAGCGCTTGCCTGTGAAGCCTAAGGACTCCAAGTTGAGGCTCAATTCCCCAGGACCCACGTAAGCCAGATGCACAAGGTGGCACAGGCATCTGGAGTTCGTTTGCAGTGGCTGGAGGCCCTGGTGTGCCCATTCTCTCTCTGTCTGTCGCTTGCTAATGAATAAATAATTTTTTAAAAAAGAAATACTAAAAAAAAAAAAAAATAGTGCCAAGGGAGTTGGGGAGTTGGCTCAGTCAGTAAAGTGCTAGAATAAGGACCTGAGTTTGGATTCCCAATAATCCCATGAACTGCCAGGTAGGGTGTCATGCCCCTGTAATCCCACTGATGGGGAGGCAGAGACAGACAGACCCCTGGAGCTCACTGGCCAGCCATTCTTACCTAATTAGTGAGCTCCAGACCAATGACAGGCTGTCTCAAAAAGAGTAGATGAAAGCCGGGCGTGGTGGCACACGCCTTTAATCCCAGCACTTGGGAGGCAGAGGTTGGAGGATTGCCATGAATTCAAGGCCACCCTGAGAGTACACAGTGAATTCCAGATCAGCCTGGACCAGAGTGAGACCCTACCTCAAAAAACAAAAAAAAAAAAAAAAAAAAGAGTAGATGAAGGGCTGGAGAGATGGCTTAGTGGTTAAGCCTGCAAAGCCACAGGAACCAGGTTCAGTTCAATTCCCCAGTACTTGTGTAAAGCCAGATGCACAAGGTATCACATGCATCTGGAGTTCATTTGCAATGGATAGAGACCCTGGTGTGTCCATTCTCTGTCTCTCTCTCTCTCTTTCTCAATAAATGAATAAATAAATAACTTTTATTCGAGACAGAGAGGGAGAAAAAATGCATCTGGCTTACACGGGACCTGGAGAATCAAACCTGGGTTCTTAAGCTACACAGGCAAGCACCTTAATTGCTAAGCCATCTCTCCAGACCAATAAATAGCTTTTTTAAAAAAAAATAATAAGAGTGGATAACTGGGGAGGCAGAGGTAGGAGGATCGCAGTGAGTTCAAGGCCAGCCTAAGACTACATAGTGAATTCCAAGTCAGCCTGGGCAGCTAGAGTGAAACCCTACCTTGAAAAACCAAAAAATAAAAGGGGGCCGGGCATGGTGGCGCACGCCTTTAATCCCAGCACTTGGGAGGCAGAGGTAGAAGGATCGCCGTGAGTTCGAGGCCACCCTGAGACTACATAGTTAATTCCAGGTCAGCCTAGGCCAGAGTGAGACCCTACCTCGGAAAAAAAAAAAAAAAAAAAGAGCGGATGAAATACTTAGGATGACACCTAAGGTGTCCTCTGGCTTCCATAAGCACAAGCACATGCACACACACATATACACACATGTGCAAATGCTCATGAATACATGCAAATACATTCTTTAAAAATTTATCAGGCTGGAAAGATGGCTTAGCAGGTAAGGCACTTGCCTACAAAGCCAAAAGACCCAGGTTAAATTCCCTAGAACCCACGTAAGCCAGGTGCACAGGGTGGCACATGCATCTGGAGTTCATTTGCAGTGGCTGAAGGCTCTGGTGTGCCTATTCTCTCTCTCTCTCTCTCTCTCTCTCTCTCTCTCTGCCTTTCTTCCTCTATCTCTCTCAGGCAAATAAATGAAAAAATAATGATCAAGGATAGCCAAACAAATGCCTATAATCCTAGAACTTGAGAGACCAAGGCAGGCAGATCACTGCATTCTAGACCAGCCTGGGCTACATAGCGAGGCCCTGTGTCAAAAGCCTGAACCACACAAACAAAAAAATAAGCATTACTTAGGGGTGCGCATGTCTCCACCTCTCTCCATGGACTCCAATGAGCCAGAGAAATGAGGGGAAACAGGGAGCACCCTAATAACCAGCAGGAAGGAAATGGCTAACTGCACTAGGCTAAATTCAGTGGAATATTAAGAAACTATTTTAGCAGGGCATGGTGGCATACACCTTTAATCCCAGCACTCAGGAGGTTGAGGTAGGAGGATCATTGTGTAGTTCAAGGCTAGCCTGGAACTACACAGTGAATTCCAGGCCAGCCTGGGCTAGAGGCCCTACCTCAAAAAAAAAAAAAAAAAAAGTGTGGTGGTGCATGCCTTTAATCCCAGCACTTGGGAGGCAGAGGTAGGTGGATCACCGTGAGTTTGAGGCCACCCTGAGACTACAGAGTGAGTTCCAGGTCAGCCTGGACTAGAGCGAGCCCCTACCTCAAAAAAAAAGAAAATATACATTATTCGAATGGATAAATACAAAGACCATAAAAGTCTCTTAACTGGAGCCGGGCATGGTAGCACATGTCTTTAATCCCAGCATTTAGGAGGCTGATGTAGGAGGATTGCCATGACTTCAAGGCCAGCCTGTGACTACAGACTGAATTTCTGGTCAGCTTGGGCTAGAAAGAGACCCTACCTCAGGGGGAAAAAAATCTCTCAGCTGATTAGCTTAAAAGGACACACAATTCTAGATCTACTCTGTATTAAATACAGAACACCTGGCAGAAACCATAACATACGGGAGGAAGGATTTGTTCTGGTTTGTGTGTCAGGAGATATTTATGGTCCAGCATGACAGGAAGACACTGTGGCAGGAGTGGCTCGCAGCGGTGGCAGCAGGAGTGTAGGGCTGTTCCCCTACACCTCAGCAGATCAGGGAACAAAGGTTGGGCCAGGCTGTTACCCAGAAGGCCTGTCCCCACCCCAACAACCTGCTTCTTCCAAGTAGGCCTGTCAGTTCTAGAGCCTACCAACAATCGAGCAAACACATGGGCCTATGGGAGTCATTTCACATGCAAAGCACAACAGTCTCATAATTATGGAACATGCTGAAACACACATGAGAAAATGAAAACAGAGTAAGATTCTCAGGCTGGAGGGAAGGCTTAGCGGTTAAGGCATTTGCCTGCAATGCCAAAGGACCCAGGTTCGATTCCCCAGGACCCACATTAGCCAGATGCACCAGGGGGCACACGTGTCTGGAATTTGTTTGCAGTGGCTAGAGCGCCTGGTGTGCCCATTCTCTCTTTCTCTGTCAAATAAATAAATAGATAGAAATTTTTTAAAAATAGAGTAAAATTCTGGATCCTTCAAAATATTCATTGTAGGGGTGGAGAGATGACTTAGTGGTTAAGGCACATGCCTGTGAAGCCTAAGGACCCTGGTTCAATTCTCCAGGTCCCACATTAGTCAAATGCACGTGGTGGCGCATGCATCTGGAGTTCATTTGCAGTGGCTAGAGGTCCTGGCGCACCCATTCTCACTCTTTCTCTCTCTCTCTCTCTTCCTCCCTCCCTCTTTCTGTCTCTAATAAATAAATAAAAATAAAATATTTTTTAAAAATTTTAATATTCATTGTAATGGACTCTGGTTGGTAAATCCCAGGCCCAGAATTGGGTTGCCACCCTCCCCCCACAGTGATCTATTGGCTAGGGAGACCCTTGAGGTCCCCAAAAAACAATGTAGGCCATTGCCAAAGCACTTGATTACCTACCAGAGCTAAAAGATAAGATCCTATTGTTGAAGACACCATAGGCTGCCGTCATAGGACATCAGAATGCTATGCTGGAATCAAAGGGGAAACTAGCTCCCTCCTGGCTAGCCCTCATAGTGCTTGAAAGCCCTATGGGAGCTGCTGGGGGACAATGGTCACCAGCAGCAGGAATAAGCAGGGGACCTTGCAGACTATGAAATCAACTTGTCAGACGGAAAGTACACACTTGTACAATAGTGGCACACAGCCACTGCTGGTAACCAACTGTTCTCTGATTGGACATGAGGCATTCTAGTGGGAGAGAACTCACATCTGATACTGGAAACCAAGTCAGAATCCCATGGTCAGGAAACTCATAGACTCCAGAGAGAAGCCTCTGCTGCTCTCTGGAGAAGAGAGGGTTTGCACACCAAAAAGCTCTCAAATAACTTTGCATACCCCATTTAACTCAAGCTGCTGTCACTCTTGGTTGGGGAATCTGTTTTATTTTATAGAAGGCAGAGAAAGCGGAAGGGAACCAAGGTCCATCTATAAGACAAGAGGATAGCAGACTGCCCACCCTGAGACATGTTGCCTCCACCACATCTGCCAGGGCCCAGGAGAAACTGCAGAAGAAGCTGTGACATGAACACTGCTCCTACTGCTCACCTGACAACCAGCTCCAGGGTGGTGGTGACAGACATGGTGATCAATCAAAACCCATCAAAGGGCTGGAGAGATGGCTTGGCAGTTAAGGCACATGCCTAGAAACCTAAGAACCCCGTTGGATTCTCCAGGTCCCATGTGTCAGATGCACATGGTGGTGCATGGTCTGGAGTTGAACTTGCAGTGGCTAGAGGCTCTGGAGCACCCATTCTTATACTCTTTCTTTTTCATCTTTCTGTCTCTAATAAATAAATAAATAATAAATAAATTTTAAAACCATCAAAGCAGAAATCCAGAGGCTACAGAGAACTCAGCACTAAATCAGACTGCCAACAGACTCAAGGTACATTGCAGAAAAGAAGGTGGAAAGATTGTGAGAGCCACAGAGTGGGTAGGAATACCCTGAGGCATGGTCTCCCACAGGGACTGTCTAAGGCCTTTATGACCCCATAGTGACTACCATGACCCCACTGAGGAAGGTACCCAGGGAAACAGGAGCAGGGCAAGGAGATAAAAGAAGATGACCTTTTATAATATATGTAATTTAAATTAAAATATAAATTTAAAATATTCATTGTAGTGCTCAGTGTCATTCTTACTAAGGAAAATGCAAATTAAAACCACAGCGAGCCGGGCATGATAGTGCACACCTTTAATCCCAGCATTCGGGCGGCAGAGGTGGGAGGATCACCGTGAGTTCGAGGCCACTCTGAGAATACATAGCAAATTTCAGGTCCGCCTAGACTAGAGCAAACCCCTTCCTTGAAAAAAAAAAAAAAAAAAACGGGCTGGGCTGGAGAGATGGCTTAGCGGTTAAGGCACTTGCCTGCAAAACCTAATGACCTGGGTTTGATTCCCCGGGAACCATGTAAAGCCACATGCAGAAATTAGCACATGCATCTGGAGTTCGTTTGCAGTGGCTAGGGCTAGAGGTTCTGGTGCACCCATATTCATTCATTCTTCCTCTCTCTCTCTCGTCTGCTTGAAAGTAAATAATATTTTAAAAAAAGACAGAGTCGGGCATCATGATACACACCTTTAATCCCAGCACTCAGAAGGCAGAGGTAGGAGGATCGCTGTGAGTTCAAGGCCAGCCAGAGACTACATAGTGAATTCTAGGTCACCCTGGGATAGACTGAGACACTACCTCAGGAAAAAAAGAAAGACAGACAGACAGACAGACAGACAGACAGAAAGAAAGAAAGAAAGAAAGAAAGAAAGAAAGAAAGAAAGAAAGAGAAAAAAACAGAAAAAGAAATAACAGAATGAATTACCAGTACACACAAGGATAAATCTCACAGGTATAATGTTGAAGAAAAGAAGCCAGCTGCAAGAGTGCTGCGTACATAAAGTTGAAAGCCAACAACAGTGATCTGTGTGAATACAGAGAGGCCAAAGAACTGGGTTCTGCAGGGGAGGATTGACAGATTGGGGCATAAGCACTCTGGGACACTGGGAATATTCTAAACATAACCTGAGTGACAATTATACAGGTGCATCTAATTCACTAAGTTAAACTCTTAAGATGCATATAATCTAGTGCATATATGTTACATCTCAAATTAAAAATCAAAAAGTAGCCTGGTATGATGGCACATGGATATGGGGTTTACAAGAAGCACAGACCTGAAACATTCTTTTAAGCCATAACTCTTTTTCCATTCTTATATGGATCACCGTGAGTTTGAGGCCACCCTGAGACTACAGAGTGAGTTCCAGGTCACCCTGGACTAGAGCGAGCCCCTACCTCAAAAAAAAGAAAATATACATTATTCGAAAGGATAAATACAATGCCATAAAAGTCTCTTAACTGGAGCCGGGCATGGTAGCACATGTCTTTAATCCCAGCATTTAGGAGGCTGATGTAGGAGGATTGCCATGACTTCAAGGCCAGCCTGTGACTACAGACTGAATTTCTGGTCAGCTTGGGCTAGAAAGAGACCCTACCTCAGGGGGAAAAAAAAAATCTCTCAGCTGATTAGCTTAAAAGGACACACAATTCTAGATCTACTCTGTATTAAATACAGAACACCTGGCAGAAACCATAACATACGGGAGGAAGGATTTGTTCTGGTTTGTGTGTCAGGAGATATTTACGGTCCAGTATGACAGGAAGACACTGTGGCAGGAGTGGCTCGCAGCGGTGGCAGCAGGAGTGTAGGGCTGTTCCCCTACACCTCAGCAGATCAGGGAACAAAGGTTGGGCCAGGCTGTTGCCCAGAAGGCCTGTCCCCACCCCAACAACCTGCTTCTTCCAAGTAGGCCTGTCAGTTCTAGAGCCTACCAACAATCGAGCAAACACATGGGCCTATGGGAGTCATTTCACATGCAAAGCACAACAGTCTCATAATTATGGAACATGCTGAAACACACATGAGAAAATGAAAACAGAGTAAGATTCTCAGGCTGGAGGGAAGGCTTAGCGGTTAAGGCATTTGCCTGCAATGCCAAAGGACCCAGGTTCGATTCCCCAGGACCCACATTAGCCAGATGCACCAGGGGGCACACGTGTCTGGAATTTGTTTGCAGTGGCTAGAGCGCCTGGTGTGCCCATTCTCTCTTTCTCTGTCAAATAAATAAATAGATAGAAATTTTTTAAAAATAGAGTAAAATTCTGGATCCTTCAAAATATTCATTGTAGGGGTGGAGAGATGACTTAGTGGTTAAGGCACATGCCTGTGAAGCCTAAGGACCCTGGTTCAATTCTCCAGGTCCCACATTAGTCAAATGCACGTGGTGGCGCATGCATCTGGAGTTCATTTGCAGTGGCTAGAGGTCCTGGCGCACCCATTCTCACTCTTTCTCTCTCTCTCTCTCCCTCCCTCCCTCTTTCTGTCTCTAATAAATAAATAAAAATAAAATATTTTTAAAAATTTTAATATTCAGCCATGGCATGGTGGCGTAAAATCCCAATCCCAGCACTCGGGAGGCAGACCCTCCCCCCAGTGATCTATTGGCCACCCTGAGACTACATGAGGTCCCCTAAAACAATGTGAGACCATTGCCAAAGCAAAAAAAAAACCTAAAAAAGCTAAAAGATAATATTCATTGTAATGGACACCATAGGCTGGTAAATCAGGCCCAGGACATCAGAATGCTACCCTCCCCAAGTGATCTATTGGCTACTAGACCCTTGAGGGGTCCCCCTCAAAACAATGTGCCATTGAAAGCCCTATTACCTACCTGCTAAAAGACAATGATCCTAGCAGCAGGAATAAGCAGGGGACCTTGCAGACATCAAAATCAACTATGTCAGAATCAAAGGGGAAACTAGCACACTCCTGGCTACAATCAGTGGCACACAGCCACTGGAGCTGGTAACCAACAATGGTCTCCAGAGCAGGAATAAGAGGGGACCTTGTGACTAGAAATCAACTTGTCATCTGATACTGGAAACCAAGTCAGAATCCCATGGTCAGGACAGCCACTGCTGGTAACCAACTGTTCTCTGAGAGATGAAGCATTCTAGTGGGAGAGAACTCACATCTGATACTGGAAACCAAGTCAGGGTCCCATTCAGGACACTCAAAGACTCCAGCTCTGCAAATAACTTTGCATATAACTTTGCATACCCCATTTAACTCAAGCTGCTGTCACTCTTGGTTGGGGAATCTGTTTTATTTTATAGAAGGCAGAGAAAACGGAAGGGAACCAAGGTCCATCTATAAGACAAGAGGATAGCAGACTGCCCACCCTGAGACATGTTGCCTCCACCACATCTGCCAGGGCCCAGGAGAAACTGCAGAAGAAGCTGTGACATGAACACTGCTCCTACTGCTCACCTGACAACCAGCTCCAGGGTGGTGGTGACAGACATGGTGATCAATCAAAACCCATCAAAGGGCTGGAGAGATGGCTTAGCAGTTAAGGCACATGCCTATGAAACCTAAGAACCCCGGTTGGATTCTCCAGGTCCCATGTAAGCCAGATGCACATGGTGGTGCATGGTCTGGAGTTCGTTTGCAGTGGCTAGAGGCTCTGGAGCACCCATTCTTATACTCTCTCTCTCTTTCTCATCTTTCTGTCTCTAATAAATAAATAAATAATAAATAATATTTTAAAACCATCAAAGCAGAAATCCAGAGGCTACAGAGAACTCAGCACTAAATCAGACTGCCAACAGACTCAAGGTACATTGCAGAAAAGAAGGTGGAAAGATTGTGAGAGCCACAGAGTGGGTAGGAATACCCTGAGGCATGGTCTCCCACAGGGACTGTCTAAGGCCTTTATGACCCCATAGTGACTACCATGACCCCACTGAGGAAGGTACCCAGGGAAACAGGAGCAGGGGCAAGGAGATAAAAGAAGATGACCTTTTATAATATATGTAATTTAAATTAAAATATAAATTCAAAATATTCATTGTAGTGCTCAGTGTCATTCTTACTAAGGAAAATGCAAATTAAAACCACAGTGAGCCGGGCATGATAGTGCACACCTTTAATCCCAGCATTCGGGCGGCAGAGGTGGGAGGATCACCGTGAGTTCGAGGCCACTCTGAGAATACATAGCAAATTTCAGGTCCGCCTAGACTAGAGCAAACCCCTTCCTTGAAAAAAAAAAAAAAAAAACAACGGGCTGGAGAGATGGCTTAGCGGTTAAGGCACTTGCCTGCAAAACCTAATGACCTGGGTTTGATTCCCCGGGAACCATGTAAAGCCACATGCAGAAATTAGCACATGCATCTGGAGTTCGTTTGCAGTGGCTAGGGCTAGAGGTTCTGGTGCACCCATATTCATTCATTCTTCCTCTCTCTCTCTCGTCTGCTTGAAAGTAAATAATATTTTAAAAAAAGACAGAGTCGGGCATCATGATACACACCTTTAATCCCAGCACTCAGAAGGCAGAGGTAGGAGGATCGCTGTGAGTTCAAGGCCAGCCAGAGACTACATAGTGAATTCTAGGTCACCCTGGGATAGACTGAGACACTACCTCAGGAAAAAAAGAAAGACAGACAGACAGACAGACAAACAGAAAGAAAGAAAGAAAGAAAGAAAGAAAGAAAGAAAGAAAGAAAGAAAGAAAGAAAGAAAGAAAGAGAAAAAAACAGAAAAAGAAATAACAGAATGAATTACCAGTACACACAAGGATAAATCTCACAGGTATAATGTTGAAGAAAAGAAGCCAGCTGCAAGAGTGCTGCGTACATAAAGTTGAAAGCCAACAACAGTGATCTGTGTGAATACAGAGAGGCCAGAGAACTGGGTTCTGCAGGGGAGGATTGACAGATTGGGGCATAAGCACTCTGGGACACTGGGAATATTCTAAACATAACCTGAGTGACAATTATACAGGTGCATCTAATTCACTAAGTTAAACTCTTAAGATGCATATAATCTAGTGCATATATGTTACATCTCAAATTAAAAATCAAAAAAGTAGCCTGGTATGATGGCACATACCTTTAATTCCAGCACTAGGGAGGCAGAGGTAGAAGGATGGCTATGAGTTTGAGGCCAGCTTGGAACTATAGAGGGAGTTCTATTTATTTTTATTTTTTTATTTTTATTTTTATTTTTTGGTTTTTCAAGGTAGGGTCTCACTCTGGTCCAGGCTGACCTGGAATTAACTATGCAATCTCAGGGTGGCCTCGAACTCTCAGCGATCCTTCTACCTCTGCCTCCTGAGTGCTGGGATTAAAGGCGTGCGCCACCACGCCCGGCTAGAGGGAGTTCTAAATCAGCCTAAACTAGGGAGAGACCCTACCTCAAAAAAAGTATTAATGCCATTGTTCCAATTATAATTGGGGAATTTTTTTATTTTTTATTTATTTATTTGAGAGAGGGAAAGAGGCAGAGAGAGACAGGGAGAATGGGCATGCCAGGGCATCCAGCCACTGCAAACGAACTCCAGATGCATGCGCCTCCTTGCACATCTGACTTACACGGGTCCTGGAGACGAACCGAGGTCCTTTGGCTTTGCAGGCAAGTACCTTACCGCTAAGCCAACTCTCCAGCCCCAGGAAAAAATTTTAAGCTAAAGTCTTTCTAACTTTCTTCCTATCTCTTTTCCCTTGAAGTTTTTAATTTGTAGAATTAGCTAACACACACAGAGAGAATATATTTTTGAAATAAAAACAGTTGGGCATTTAAAAATATTATGCAAAGCATAATGTAGTGAAATATTTTATATAACTTTTTCATTTTATTTCATAACATTGGGCAATCTTTTCTTCTCCATGTGTCTCTGAGCTGTAATGTGTCCACCTATAAAAAGATTGAAGCTGGGTGTGGTGGCCCAGAGCGATAATCCCAGCACTGAGGAGGCTGAGGTAGGAGGATGGCCATGAATTTGAGTCCAGCCTGGGCTACAGAGTGAGTTCTAGGGGTCATCCTGGGCTAGAATGAGACCCTGCCTCAAAAACAAATATTTTTTAAAAAGAGAGATAGAGAACTTTGCATGTTTCATTTGGACCATAAGACTTTATGATGAAGCCGGGCGTGGTGGCACACGGGAGGCAGAGGTAGGAGGATCACCGTGAGTTCAAGGCCACCCTGAGACTACATAGTTAATTCCAGGTTAGCCTGGGCCAGAGTGAGACCCTACCTCGAAAAACCAAAAAAATATATATATATATATGATGGACAACTGAGTGGCTCAGTGGTTAAACACTGGCTGCACAAGCACAAGGACCTGAGTTTGGATCCCCAGCACCCACATAAATGCCAGGCACAGAGGCCCACACATGTCATCCCAGCACCAGAGAGATGGAGGCAGAGGTTCCCTGGGGCTCATTAACTAGCAAGTCTAGCCTAACCAGTAAGAACCTGGTACACTGAGAAATTGTCTCAAAAAGAATCATGTGGGGGCTGGAGAGCTGGCTTAGTGGTTAAGGCGTTTGCCTGCAAAGCCAAAGGACCCCGGTTCAATTCTCCAGGACCCATGTAAGCCAGATGTACAAGCGGGCACATGTGTCTGGAGTTTATTTGCCGTGGCTGGATGCCCTGGCATGCCCATTCTCATTCTCTCTCTCTCTCTGTCTGTCTGCCTGTCTCTTTCTCTCTCTCAAATAAATATATAAAATATATATATAAGAATGACTGAAGAAAACCCCTGACATCAACCTCTGACCTCCACAGGCACATGTACACAAACCCGCACAAACAGAGTCATTACATACATACAAACGTGCATACACATCTGCACCCGCAGTACACACACAGTCACATGTAAAAATAAATAAATAAATAAATAAATAAATAAATAAATAAATAAATAAATAAATGTTATGAAGGGAAGCCTGCCAGCACTGGAAAACGTTAGGTGCTCTTGGAGAAGGCTGGATGTGGCATTTCCCACCCCACCCCCAGGGCATCTATAGCGTGGTCTGAAACAAATTCTTAAAAAGTTTCTATGGCTGGGAAAAGAATGTGTGCTTACCATGGGAGGGGTCCTTCACTCCATCCCACTACAAAATGGCTCTCCCTTTTTTTTTCTCAGCGGGAGAGAGGAAGGCAGAGGGGTGAGGGAGGGGGGAATCTACTGACAATATAGTTCAAGCCACCAATACATCTCCAGCGGTTCCTGAACTTGAACTTTGTTCCTGGAGTGATGTTTCTGTTGAACGGTGTCATAGTCAGGCTGCTCTGACAGAGTTCCATAAATTAGGTGGCTTTTGAACATATTTTCTCCCTTATATTTCTAAATATTGCACAGGCTAATAATAAGATTGTTGGAACTGGAGAGATTGCTTAGCGGTTAAGGCTCTTGCCTGCAAAGCCAAAGGACCCAGGTTCAATCCCCCAGGACCCACATAACCCAGTACACAAGATGACATGTGTGTCTGGAGTTCATTGCAGCGGCTAGAGGCCCTGGTATGCCTGTTCTCTCTCTCTCTCTCCCCCGCCCCCTGCTAAAATAAATACATAAGGGCTGGAGAGATGGCTTAGCAGTTAAGGCACTTGCCTGCAAAGCGAAAGGACCCAGGTTCAGTTCCCCAGGACCCACATAAGCCAGATGCACAAGGGGATGCATGCATCTAGAGTTTGTTTACAAAGACTGGATGCCCTGGTGCACCCATTCTCTCTCTCTCTCTCTCCCTCCCTCCCTCCCTCCCTCTTTCTCTCTCAATAAATAAATAAACATAAAAATATTAAAAAATAAACACATAATGACAAAATATTTTTAAAAAGATTGTTGCAGTCACCTTTTCATGGCCAGCACAAAAACCCAACCAAAAGCAGCTGATGGGAAGAAAGTTGTTCATTTTGGCTTACAGTCTCCATGACGGCGTGAGCAGAGGCTGGATGTCACCTCCTTGCCTCAGCAGGTGGCAAACAGCAGCAGGAGAGCGAGCAGAACACTGGCAAAGGGGGAGCTGGCTATAACACCCCCAAAGCCCGCCCCCAACAGTACATCTCTGCCAGGCAAGACTCCCCGAACCAAATAACCATCTGCTGGGAACCATGCATTCAAAACACTTGAGTTTACCTGATGCAAACCACCAGAAAAATCAAGGCACCAGGAGATTCCATGTCTGGTGAGGGTGTGTTTCCGGGCTCATACGTGGCCACACGTGCTCCCTGTGTTCTCACGTGATAGAAGGGGTGAGGCAGCTCTCTCCAGTCCACTGTAGAACCTTCCGGATTTAATGTTGCAACATAGGAATTGCGTGGGAACACAAACATTCAGACTATCACAAATGAGCTTCCAATGATACACAACAAACTTCAAATTTAAAGCAGGCATAGTGGGGCCATGTATGGCACAATGCAGGCCTGGCCCTAGCCGGACCACATGGCAGAAGAAACCAGGAAGTGGCTTCTGGGAACATGGTGTTCTGCGCAGGCCTGGCGTGACAACAGCTACAGTCCCATGCTCGCGAGAAACCTGCTACGAGATGATCTGTCTGGAGACAGGCTGTCATTGGTCACAAAAAGGGGTCCACCCCATACAATGATTGGCCAGCCCAACCCCTCAAAACCCAACTCCTGGAGACTGTGTCGTGATTCGGAGCTTCTCACCCCCTACTCAGCAGAGACCCTGCCATCCCTCCTGGGCTGGCCCTAGGAGGAACCCCAACAGAGCCGGGCACACGCCTTTAATCCCAGCACTTGGGAGACAGAGGTAGGAGGATCGGGAAGAGTTTGAGGCCACCCTGGGACTACATAGTGAATTCCAGGTTAGCCTGAGCTAGAGTGAGACCCTACCTTGAAAAAAAGCCAGGCGTGGTGGCGCACACCTTTCATCCCAGCACTCGGAGGCAGAGGTAGGAGGATCGCCAAGAGTTCAAGGCCTCCCTGAGACTACACAGTGAATTCAAGGTCAGCCTGAGCTAAAGCCAGACCCTACCTGGGGGGAAAAAATGTGGGCATAGTGGTAACAGACCTGTCATCCTAGAACTAGGAAGGCTGAGGCAAGAGAATTCCCCGTCCCAACCTCCCCCCCAACACACATACATGCGCGCGCGCGCGCACACACACACACACACACACACACACACCTACCTTCTAAATTTTAGTTTGCCTGTGCAGTTTAGATCCCATGTGGACGCTGTCAGAGGCTTGCCTTCAGGAATCCTGTCACAGTAACTTACCCCTTTGGGTCAACTGAGAGTTCTCGAGCTAGGACACTTCTTTGGAATTTACCTCACCACCTCAGAAAGGGACATCCTCTGAAGATATTCAGGTCTCCACAACAGTGACCTCACCCACCCACGAGAACATCAGCTGCTGCTTACACAGGAGTGGTTCACAAAGTTCTTCATCATCTTTCTACAGGTGTGACCGGTTCCCCGAGTGCACTTCCCCATTTGTGAAAAGAGGACTGAAAAAGCTTCCCCCGCCTCCATCCCCCACCCCACCCCAGGCACTCAAGCTCCCAGCCTTGTCCAGCCCTCAGGCCTGGAAATCCCACGCTTCCTCCCTCCAGGCTCCTACACATAGCACATCGTATCTGTGCTTTCCCGCACTGAGTTAGGTTTCTCTAGAGAAACAGAATTGATGGAATGAGATGGCTTAGTGGTTAAGGCGCTTGCCTGAGAAGCCTAGAACTCATGTGAGCCAGATGCACATGGTGGTGCATGCATCTGGGGTTCATTTGCAGTGGCTAGATGCCCTGGTGTGCCAAATCTCATTCTCTCTTTCTCTCTCTCTCTCTCATTAATAAATAAATAATAAAATACTAAAAAAAGAAAAGGAAAATCAAAACCCCTTCTCTCCAAAAGCAAAATTGTTAATACTTTCTTACATATTGCCAAGAAATGTTCTACTCATATGCCAGCAGACATATGTACTTCCTTTTCTAGACCCAAACTCATCTTCAAACTCAATAAATTGCATTTAAAGGAATAATTTATTGGAAAGAAAACCATGGTCTCCAAGTTAAAATTTTTCTTTGGGATCTTTCTGCCCCTCAGGAACAGAATGCTGTCAGGGTTCCCATGGATTTGCAAATCCTGAGCTATCTGGAACTTCCAGAATTTAACAAACATGAGGACTCTTGATGACTGTGACAACTATAGAAGTCAGAGCAGCAGATGTTTGAAGGAACTGTGTGGGTGATTTGCAAGTCCAGGGAGGGGCCTCACAGGGCTGGCAGGGGTCAGGGCTAAGAAAAACAAAGTGCATGGCTTCTCTCTGGGCCTCTCTTTGGATTCCATCTGGACAGCCGGCCCCGTTCACTCTCAGACGCCAATGACAAGATGTGCGTAGGTGTTATTTTCCCAACATCTGTAGGTTGGAAAATAAACAATTTTGAAAACTTGCAGCTCAACATTTGGCCTTTCACCAGAAACTGCTCAATTTTCATTAGCCATTAAGCCTGGTTGTTGTTGTTGTTTTCTCCATGATGAAAGACCCATTTATCTTTCTCAGGAGAAAATATGATTTAAAACTATAGAATTTGGTTCATAGAAAACTTAATGAACAAGTGAAAGTGACTCTAGAATCCCTTATGAAAATTCTGGCAAACGTAGGTTTTTCTAGAAATATGTAATGCTGACTTTGTGCTTGGTTTTCATTCTTCTTGATCTTCATTAGTGGGACTACACCAATGTCAGGTAAGAGAGAGCTGGTGGCTAGAGAAGAGACCACGTGTAGGGAAGTACGGCCTAGTGGTGGGTGCCTATAAACTTAGCCTTTGGGGAAGGAGAAGCAGGAAGATCAGGTGTTCAAGGTCATTCTCAGCTACATAGGCCAGCCTGGGCCACGAAAGATAGTTTTGTCTCGTTTTTTAACAAAAAGAAGAAAGAAAGAAAAAAAAAAGGACCACATGTGCCTTACTATAATTAATCACAGACTTTTGAAAACAACTGTTGTATTATTCATAGCATTCTCATCATAGGGCACAGCACTGGGGTGTGATTCCATGGTAGAAGCATTTGGTGTAGGTATATGGCCATGGGTTTGCTCCCCAGCACCACCAGAAAAAAAAAATATATATATATATATATTGGGCTGGAGAAATGGCTTTGTGGTTAAGGCATTTGCCTGCAAAGCCAAAGGATCCCTCTCATTCTCCAAGATCCACATAAGCCAGCTGCACATGGTGGCACATGTATCTGGAGTTCATTTGCAGTGGCTGGAGGCCCTGGCATGTCCATTCTCTCTCTGCCTGTCTGCCTCTCTTCTATCTCTCTCTCTCTCCCTCTGCTTGCAAATAAATAAATAAAAAAAATTTTAAATATATATATTGAGAATAAAAGGTTCTAATGCCCCTTTATAACATTTGAGGACTTCTTTTTTTATTTACCAAGGAGAAAAATGATAAAATTGATTTGATACAGTCCTTTTCATTTAAAAAAAAAAATGAAATCTCTGCTGTGTTAGAAAAAGCTTGATAGTATGGTCATATTTGTCTTTCTTTGGTTCTAGAAACACGGATTTTAGACTAGCCCTCAGTGGTCACACTAGGAGACTAATGTGTAAACTTCTATCAACAGATAGAATCCAGGAAGCAACAGCAAGGCCTGCCAAGGCCTATTGATTTTAAGCAGTTTGGGTACTAATTATTTTGACCAAAATTTAAACTATTATCAAAATATTTTTAATTATTTTATTTTATTATTAAGTAGAAACTTTGTATGAACACATCATATGTTGGTACCATCATTTTCCTCCTCCTTGTATGCACTCCACTGAGGGCCCTACTCAGTGGGATTGCTGGTATTCACCAAGGAGTTGTGGGTTATGAGTTGTGAGAGCAGCATTCTGTCATATGAGGAGGGCAATGCCTCTGGACTGGATATTCCTTCCCACCCTGTGGTTCTCACATTCTTTCTGTCCCCTCTTCTGCAAACTTTCCTGAGCCGTGGTGGGTGTGCTTTAAGTCCACTTTAGTGTTGAGCTCTCAGCAGCTTCTGGATTTCTGCTTTGGTGCGTTTGAGTCTCCTCAGTGTCTGTCCGCATCACCCTGGCACAGCCTGTCAGGTTCCCCGTGAAAGCAGCACACTTGCTCATCTCACCATTTCCTCTGTGGTTTCATCTGGGCTCTAGCTGCTGTGTGAGGAAGGATTCAAATCAAAATAAAATTGTTACCATTTCCAGGTAGGCCTACACACTTTAATGAAGCCACTCTGTTGTCTGCTTGGGGACCATCCTGGCCACACCCAGCAATGGTGGCAAAGGGCTTATATGAGAAGCATTTGAAAGTCTCACTCAGGCCTCCAGTAGTCCAATAGGCTGCTTATGAGGTCCACCCGCCCACCCAGTGCAACCAGACACACAGCAAGAAAAGCAGCAGGGCTGGAGAAATGGCTCAGCGGTTAAGGTGGTTCCCTTCAAAGCGTAATGACCTGAGTTCAATTCCTAAGTGCCCACATAAAGCCAGATGCACAAAGTGGCACATGTACCTGGAGTTCATTTGCAGTGACTGGGGGCCCTAGCATACCCATTCTGTCTGTCTCTGTTTCTGTCTCTCTCTCCTATCTCCCTCTGCTTGCAAATAAATAAATAAAAACATTTTTTAAAAAAAAAAAAGGAAAGTAGGAGGCTGGAGAGATGACTTAGCAGTTAAGCACTTGCTTGTGAAGCTTAGGGACCCTGGTTCAAGGCTTGATTCCCCAGTACATGGGTAAGCCAGATGCACAAGGTGGCGAGTGCATCTGGAGTTTGTTTGCAGTGGCTAGAGGCTCTGGTAAGCCCATTCTCTCTTTCTCTCTCTCTGCCTCTTTCTCTGTCTGTCTGTTGGAAAGAAAGAAAAAGAAAGAAAGACAGAGAGAGAGAGAAAGAAAATCAGGCTGGAGAGATGGCTTAGCTGTTAAGTTGCTTGCCTGTGAAGCCTAAGGACCCAGGTTCAGTTCCCCAGTATCCGCGTAAAGCCAGATGCACAAGGTGGCACCGGAGTCTAGAATTCGTCTGCAGTGGCTAGAGGCCCTGGAGTGCCCATTCTCTCCATCTGCCTCTTTTTCTCTGTCTCTCTCTCTCTCTCTCAATAAATAATTTTTTTAAAAAAAGGAAAGGAAAGGAAAAAGAAAAGAAAAGAAAAGAAAAGAAAAGAAAAGAAAAGAAGAAAAGTAAAGCAGGCTGCCCCCGGGGATGTCTCTCTGCCCCTATCTTGGAGCAGGTGTGAACACTGTCACCGAGTATTCATGTGACAGAGAACAAGAAGGCCCACCGGGTGGTGCTGGCGCACATGGGAATGCCATTGAGCTTGCTGTCCCTCCTGCCTGTTTTGTGCTGCCAGCAGGAGTTCCCTGGTTCACTGGCAAAGGAAGAGCCAGGCTGGGATGCCTCGTCTACAAAAAGACCCACGCCACTGCTGCCTACACACATTAACTCCAAACACAAAGGAGCTCTGGCTAAGCTGAGAGAGGCTGTCAGGACCCATGGCAATGATGGCACGATTGAATCTGCCATCAGACCCCAAATCTGTGACTCTCAAGGACAAGGTGGAAAAGCAAAGGCTAAAAAACAACTTTCCACTGGAGCCAGGGGCATGGCTTGGTCAGTGGTGTGCTGAGCATGAAGACCTGAGTTCTAGCCCCAGCAATGACATGTGGTGTACAGCTTTAATGCCAGCACCTGGGAAACTGAGGTAGGAAGATTGCCTTGAGTTCAAGGCCAGCCTGGGCTACTACAGAGTGCGTTCCAGGTCGGCCTAGGCTAGAGTGGGACCCTGACTTGAAAAATAACAATCAGGGATGGAGAGATGGCTTAGCAGTTAAAGTGCTTGCCTGCAAAGCCAAAGGACCCACGTTCAATTCCCCAGGTCCCACATAAGCCAGATGCACAAGGTGGCGCATGCATCTGGAGTTCATTTGCAGTGGCTGAAGGTCCTGGCGTGCCCATTCTGTCTCTCTCTACCTGCCTACCTGTATCTCCCTCTCTCTCAAATAAATAAAAAATAAATAAAATATTTTTTAAAAGAAAAATAACAACAACCAAAATAATAATAAGAAAAACAGGTAAATGGAGATATTGTGCCCATCAAATTGCCCTCTAAGTATTTATGTTGATGCCTGTAGATTCGTGCTACTCTCTCCTTTGGTCAGAAAAGCTTCTTTTTGCAGATAGTGGGGACTAGTAGGGAGATTCAAAACTCATCAAAGAGCTGAGAATAAGTGACTGTTGAGTGCTCAGCACTGAATAAGACATCTACATCACTCCCCTCCAAGGTTCAGGGAACATTGCAGAAGAGGTGCCAAAGAATATAAGAGGAGCTGAAGAGATGGCTTGGCAGTTAAGGCGTTTGCCTACAAAGCCAAAGGAGCCAGGTTCAATTCTCCAGGACCCAGGTAAGCCAGATGCACAAGGTGGCAGATGTGTCTGCAGTTCATTTGCAGTAGCTGGAGGCCCTGGCATTCGTGCTCTCTCTGTCTCCACCCTCCCCCCATCTCTTAAATAAATAAAATAAAATAAATTTTTTAAACTTATTTTTTTAAAGCTAGGCAAGATGGTACACCTTTATAATTTCAGCACTGAGGAGGCAAAGAAAGGTAGACCCCTGGGACTTAATGGCCAGCCAGTCTAGCCTACTTGTTGAGTTTGAGGCCAATAAGAGACCCTATTTCATAAAAGATGCCTGAAGTATGACACCCAACATTATCCTCTAGCCTCTACATGCATGTGTACACATGTTCACACACACACACACACACACACACACACACACACAGAGAACTTGCTACCAACCTGGAATAAAGGTAGAATACTGCCTTTTCTTCAAAAATTCAGTGTCAGGCCAGGTATGGTGGCACATGCCTTCAGTTCCAGCACTCGAGAGGTAGAGGAAAGGGGATTTTAGGCCAGCCCCAGTTAGAAATGTACTGAGTTGGTTAGTAATTCCCAATTCTGCCATAGTTGAATGTGTCCCCTCCGAAATTCATGCTGAAATTTAAGCTCCAGCTCAATGCCATTAAGAGGAGGGATTGAGGAAGAAATCCCTCACTTCTGGGAAGAAATCCCTCACTTCTGGGAACTGTATGGTTAACTTTGAATGGCTACGGTTGACTGGAAGAATTGTCGCTGGGGAAGTTCACTGCTTCAAATGCTTCTCCTCTTAATGGCAGCTTGCCAGTCAAGTTCACCATTCAATTCATTTGATTCTTTCAATTCAGTAAATTTCCTCAGAGCTGGGCATGGTGGCACATCCCCTTAATCCCAACACTTCGGAGGCAAAGGTAGGAGGATCGCTGTGTTAGTATATTCAGTGTTTTATTAGTTTGTAGTTTGCATCTGCAGCCACCTGGCTGGAAGCAGTGTCACTGGGCGTATCTTAAGGTGTGGTGATGGGTTTGGGATTTCAGTCTAAAGATATGCAAAGTGTGCCTAGCTGGAGTTCCTGAGGTATGCTGTGGTGTGTAGCTTTTGGCTTGTGGCCTTTCTCTCTCCCTAGCCTGGTCCTTTAAGAGCAGGCCAGCTTCTTCTGCCATTATGGAACTTCCCCTGGATCTGTGAGCGTCAATAAATCCCTTCCTCCATAACTGTGCCTGGTCTGGAAGTTCATCTCAGCGAACCTGAAGCTGTCTGCTACAACTGCCATGAGTTCGAGGCTACCCTGAGACAACATAATGAATTCCAGGTCAGCCTGGGCTAGAATGAGACCCTACCTCAAAAAAAAAAAAACAATAAATTCCTCGGTTACTATAAAACTTTCAATACATAATCAGTTTAAGACGCTTTCAATTATAAAGACAGGTCTACATACTTAACACCCCCCAAATTCAGCCAGAGATGAGTCCCCCTTTGGGGCTCCCACCCTCCTGACAGACGCTGTCTTGCCTATGATTAAGCCTGCCTGCTGTTTCCATCATACTGTAATTCTGAATCCCATTTGATAAAGCCTGTTACATTCCTCCACTGGCCTTGTGATTGTCTCACAGCTCAGGGAAGGTTAATTCTTTACTGCTTCCTACGTAAGAATCCAGTTGACTAGAGCTCACTGAGAGTGGACTCCCCCAAGCCCATTTCAGAATTGGGTCATGATAGATAGATTGATCAATTGATGGCTTTTCTTTTCTGAGACAAAGTGACACTATATGCTCACCTGGAATTTGCTATGTAGACCAGGCTGTCCTTGAACTGGCCTTAATCCTCCTGCCCCTGACTTCTGAGTGCTGGGAATACAGGTTGGGCCACCACATCTGGATTGGTTTAGTACTGTTTTCCCTTCTGCTTTATGTCATGTTAAGACACACTAAAAAAAATGTTATCTTAAGCAGGGTGTGGTGGCACACACCGTTAGTCCCAGCACTTGGGAGGCAGAGGTAGGAGGATCGCCATGAGTTCAAGGCCACCCTGAGACTACATAGTAAATTCCAGGTCAGCCTGGGCTAGAGTGAGACCCTACCTCAAAAAACAAAAATGTTATGGTGTCTTAACTATTAGTGGACCCTGCAAGATTTATGGCAGCCAGCAAGGCCAAATGTGCCAAACTAGTACAATGGCGGCATGCCTGCATAAGGAGAAACCACTTGCTCTCTGATTGAATTTGAAGCCCACTCCATGGGAGGAAATTCGTGCCTGGTACTGAAAATCTAATGAAAAGCCTATGGCCGAGGAGATCATAAGCCCTCGGTGGGCGGGGGAGAGGGGGAATCTACTACTGTTGTCTAGCTAAATGAGTATGTTATGCCCACCAACTACCCTCTAAACACTTATGTTTATGCCCGTGTATTAATGCTGCTCTCACTTTTGGTTGGAGAAGCTTCTCTTTTCAAATGGCGGTGACCACTGGGGTGACTCAAAAATCGCCAAAGGGCTGAGAACAAGCGACAGTGTTCAGCACTAAGTGAGACACCTCTAGCACACCTTCCGAGGCTCAGGGACCATTGAGGAAGAAGGTGGCGGAAAGAATGTCAGAGCCAAGGAAGGTCCCGAGTGCTTACAATGCTGTCTTCCAGACAGTGGCTGATGCTCCCTACACAAGACCTGCGGAATAGGATGGGGGAACAAAAGATAGCATCAAAATAAAAGAGAGACTAGCTGGGCAGAAGGAGGGATTCGGTGGAGGGGGAGAAGTGGGTGGTGGGAGTGGATTATGGTCATGGTATATTGTCTATATTTATGGAAGTTATCAATAAAAAGTTTTTTAAGGGCTGGAAAGATGGCTTAGCAGTTAAGGCACTTGCCTGCAAAGCCAGAGGACCTAGGTTCAATTCTCCAGGACCCATGTAAGCCAAATGCACAAGGTGGCACATGTATCTGGAGTTCATTTGCAGCGGCTGGAGGCCCTGGCTCGCTCGCTCTCTCTCCTCTCTCTCTCTCTCTCTCTCTCTCTCTGCTTCTTTCTTTCACTCTCAAACAAATAAATAAAATAAAATCTTTTTTAAAAAGTTTTTTAAAAGGCTGGAGAGATGGCTTAGCAGCTAAGGCGCTTGGCTGTGGAGTCTAAGAACTCACCTTCAAATCTCCAGATCCTACATAGCCAGATACAGTGACACAAGCACGCAATGTTGCACATGTGTACAAGGGGGTGCAAGTGTCTGGAGTTCATTCTCAGCACGCCAAAGGTCCTTGCGTGCCCATTCTCTCTCTCTCTCTCTCTCTCTCTCAAGAAAAAATTTAAAAATAAAATGCATGTAATCTTGGTGGCTGTGGTGGTTTGAATGTATGGTCCTATAGACTCGGGCATTTTTTATTACGCATGAGCTTGCAACTTGAGTCTCCAGTGGGCAAAGCCCTGCTGGGGAAGGGGAGGTGTGACTGGAGGTAGATCTTGTCCAGCCCTGTTAGGTGTGTGCAGAGCAGGTCAAGCTCCGGCTGTTTGTGCTGGTGTTGGCTGGCTGTTGCTGCTTGCTGCAGTTGTTTCTCTCTGCTTGGATCTAGGGAAGTGAGCCAGCTTCTTCCACCATGGACGGAACTTCCCCTGGACTCTGTAAACCTGAAATAAACCCTTTCCTCCCATAAGATGCTTCTGGTCTTGTGTTTGTCCAGCAATATGAAGGGAACTGCAACAGTGGCAGAAAGAGAGAGAGAGCAAGAGAGTGAGCAGTCCCCACCAGAGACAAAACCTGCTGACACCTTACTCTTGGTCTTCCCAGCCTCCAGAATGAGGCTTCATAAATTATTTAGTCTCTGATATTTTGTTATAGCAGAATAAAGACAGGACTACACAGGACAGTCAGTATAACACTAATCAGCCTATGCTCCCCAAATCCCAATTGTGTCAGAGAGAAAGCTTCTTTCCTCTTCAGAAGGTGTCTAAATGCAGGCTAGCTCCAGGGACAGACACACTGCCACATACAAAGACATATATTAGAGGCGGTCATCCAAAGGTAGAGGCTGCTTCCATTTTGCAGCACCTCTCCCATCTTGAGATCACCAGCAAATGGGAAAAAGGTTAGGAAAATCCTGTTTGTTTCAAAATAATTTTTTCATTTATTTTTTATTGATTTATTTGAGAGTGACAGACAGAAAGAGAAAGAGGCAGAGAGAGAGAGAGAGAGAGAGAGAGAGAGAGAGAGAATGACCGCACCAGGGCCTCCAGCCACTGCAAACGCCACCCTGTGCATCTGGTGTACATAGGTCCTGGGGAATCCAGCCTCGAACTGGGGTCCTTAGGCTTCACAGGCAAGTGCTTAATCTCTAAGGCATCTCTCTAGCCCCCAAATAATTTTTATTTATTTGCATGTGTGTTTATGTATAGGTACACCAGAGTCTCTTGCTGCTGTAAGCACCTGCCCATCTGGCTGACTGTAGGTACTGGGGAATTGAACCTAAGCCGGGTGGCTTTGCAAGCAGGTGCCTTTAATCAGTGAGCAATCTCCCCAGCCCTGTGTTTGTTTTTAACTGCCTCACACCAGCAGTGACAAAAGGTCTTTGGGGCCTGGGGACATGGCTCAACAGTTAAATGTGCTTACTTGCAAAGCCTGCCTGACCACGTGTGGTTCCCCAGTACCCAAGTAAAGCCAGATGCACAAAGTAGTGCATGTGTCTGGAGTTCATTTGCAGTGGCAAGAGGCCCTGGTACACCCATATTCTTTCTCTCTCTCACTCTCAAGTAAATAAATAATTTTTAAATTTATTTACTTATTACAGATACAGAGAGAGAGAGATTGAGAAAGAGAATGGGTGCACCAGGGCCTCTAGCCACTTCAAACAAACTTCAGACGCAAGCACCACCATGTGCATCTGGCTTACAAGGGTACTGGGGAACTGAGCCTTGAACTGGGGTCCTTAGGCTTCACAGGCAAGTGCTTAACCACTAAGCCATCTCTCCAGCCCTAAATAAAATATTTTTAAAGGCCCTTTTGTTCATGACTCATGGCCCTAATTCAGCTACAAGGGATGCTGAGAACCAGGGGTGTCCATACAATAGAGTTTGTAAACATGATTGTCTCATGCATACAACCAGACCATTAATCAAACAAGGTATATAACCACAATGTTTGTTGGGTAATTGAATGAATAATTCCTCGTATTGATATTAAACCAAGACACACGTTTCTGCAACTGGTTTTTTTCCTCATTCCAAAGGAAAGCAAACTCTGTAAATAAAGTGGGCTTTATACTTCACACACAGCAATGAGGTGCTATGAGCTGGTTTTGGAAGAAAGTTCTTAAAATAATCTATCAGGCTCATCTGTTGAGGCCGTCCCTTCTGCTGAAGCTTGCTTGTGCCCAGTTTTCTATCTCTTATAATAGTAACCAGCTTCGAAGCCAAAATAAACTCGAGTTCTCTAGAACACCCATCTGCCTCAGCCTTCAACACCAGGAGTCCTTCCCAGGCTCCTGATGGCAAGGCAGCCGTGCACGCTACGGATCCTTGGTCAGGTGGCTCCATTCCATCAGGGCTGAAGAGATGCGCTCGCCTTGCTGTTGTTGCAAGACTGAACTTTATCATGTATACGGGAATTATTCTAAGATCACTCTTTCAAAGACTATCTTTGGGGGTGGTAAACAGAAATAGTCATTCCTCATGTGAAAAATAACCTGGCACTCTAAAAATGCTGCATTGGGATCAAAAATAATGTGCAAAAATAATCACAAAAAGTTTACATCTATTAATAAATGCATCTACTCTACTTATATGTGCATAATCATCTCATTATAGCCCTCAGTTCACACAACTGTAAAAAAAAAAAAGTAAAATTCTGTTTTTGTAACTGGTAAGTAATGTTTTATAACATCATTTTCACAATTTCAAAAAGGTTATGAAAATCACAAATGAAATGGCACCATCAGAAAAGGGCATATAGTTCCTTTTATGAGTTCTTCCTAGAGGTTCTTCTAGAATTTTCTTTATGTGTCTGATAATGCTGTCATATTCCAGTCAAAGAACTAGAACTGAAAAGTGCCAACAGCTGGCAAAAGGCACCTACGTAGTGTCTCTTCTTCAAGCATCTCTTCTTCAAGGTTCCATAGCAGCTAACGCTGCAAAATGATTTCCTGGTTCCAGAGCTGGATAAACACAGTGAGGGAGAAACATCTGTATCTTATAAAAAGCATCCATGCAGCCAGGCGCAGTGGTGTACACCTTTAATCCCAGCACTAGGGGCAGACGTAGGAGGATTGGTGAGAGTTTGAGGCCACCTGAGACTACATAGCGAATACCAGGTCAGCCTAGAATAGAGTGAGAACCTACCTCTAAAAATCAAAAAATAAATAAATAAAATAAAATAGCATCCATGCAATACTTGTCTTTCTAATGGATCCACACCCTATGTCAATTGCAATGCTTTCAGCCTTAATTGGAGGAGAAAAAAAAAAAAGAACCAATATTGTCTTTGTTTTTATTTATTTATTTATTTATCTATGTATTTATTTATTGGTTTTTGGGTTTTTTTTATTAGAGACAGAGAGAAAGAGAAAGAGTAAGAGAGAGAGAGAATGGGCGCATCAGGGCGTCTAGCCACTGCAAACCAACTCCAGATGCATGTGCCCCCAAGTGCATCTGGCTTACATGGGACCTGAAGAATCAAATCTGGGTCCTTAGGTTTCACAGGCAAGTGTCTTAACCACTCAGCCATCTCTCCAGCCCTGTCTTTGTTTTTAATAACTGTCTTCATTCTGACTTGTAAGGTGCAAAAACCATACTGTCTTAAGCAACAGAAAAATTAACCAACTCATGTAATGACTGAAGTTCAGAACAAAGTGGAAGAATGGAGAAAAGACACTACAATGGAGATACCTGACTAACAATACTTCAGCTAGATGTTCAATGTCAAAATCAGCAGCAATAAATCATCGTGTAGCAGATGCCCTTGATATATAATGGAAATGGTACTTTCCCTCTGTCTTCTTCTTCCCAGTAACCCATAACTCCAGGCTAACCATGAGAACAAAAACCAAACAAATTCCAACTGAGGGCCATGCTACAAAATGCCTGGCCAGTAGTGCTTAAAATTGTCAACACACCCAAGCATGGTGGCACATCCCTTTAATCCCAGCACTCAGGAGGCAGAGGTACGAGGATTGTCATGAGTTCGAGGCCACCCTGAGACTACATAGTGAATTCCAGGTCAGCCTGGGCTAGAGTGAAAATCTACCTCAAAAAAAAAAAAAGTCAACTCCAATAAAAATAAGAAACAGGTTCTGCAGAGATTTCTTAGTAGTTAAAGGCACTTGCTTGGGTTTGATTCCCCAGTACCCACATAAAGCCAGATGGATAAAGTGGTGCATGCATCTGGAGTTTGTTTACAGTAGCAAGAGGTCCTAGAATGCCCAGTTTCTCTTCTCTCTCTCTCTCCTTGCAAATAAATAAAAACATTGTTTTAAAAAGCAAGAAACGGGCTGGAGAGATGGCTTAGCGGTTAAGGTGCCTGCCTGCTAAGCCTAAGAACCCAGTTCCAATCTCCAGGTCCCACGTTTAGCCAGATGCAAAGTGATGCAAGGGTGCAATGCTACACTTGACGACAAGCGGGCACATACATCTGGATTTCGTTCTGTATCCCTCTCCCTCTCTCTGTCTGTCTCTCTCTGTGTCTCTCTCCAAAAATAAAAAAAATAAAATAAAATGAAAAAACTTTTAAAAAAAACAAAAGCAAGAAACATCTGAAAAACCATCACAACCTGAAGGTGCCAAGTAGGCATGACCAACAAATATGACACCATACCCTGCCCTGGTTGTGGCTCTGGAACAAGAAAAGATTACTGGAAACTGCATAAAGCACAAACTTCTATTAATGACAATTCAACACTGACTCATTATATATAGCAAATGCATATTTGTAAAATGCTAATAATGGAAGTAGGAGGAAATGTTCCATCAGCTCAAATTTTCTATAAATCTAAAAATACAGCCGGGCATGGTGGCACACACCTTTAATCCCAGCACTCGGGAAGCAGGGGTAGGAGGATTGCTGTGAGTTCAAGGCCACCCTAAGACTACATAGTGAATTCCAGTTCAGCCTAGGCTAGAGTGAGACTCTACCTTGAAAAACCAAAATAATAAAAATACAGTCTACTGTTCCTTTAAATACCTGCTACTAAATAAATGAATAAAAATGTCATTTAATATATACATAGTTTCACTCGGCGTGGTGGTGCAAGCCTTTAATCCCAGCACTCAAGAGAAAGAGATAGGAGGATTGCAATAAGTTCAAGGCCACCCTGAGACAACATGGTGAATTCCAGATCCACCTTCCACCTGGGCTAGAGCAAGACCCTACCTCGAAAAACTATATATATATACATATATATATACAGTTTCATCTCAGGATGACAAAAGGGTGTGGGAAATAGGTGGTGATGGTTGCAAACCAACGTGAATGCAATTCACTCCACCAAAGTGTGCACTTGAAAATAGTAAAAACCAAATAAATAAACAAATATAAAATGGTTAAGATAGTAAAATTTTATTTTAGGTATGTGTGCAAGGCTCTGAGTTCCATCCCAACACCTCATTGCCATGTGCATTTACACACACTCACACAAGCACGTCACTGAGAACTGAGCTTGTGGCTGACGTTGGAATTTTTTAGTTAGTTTGAGATGGTTGGAATCTGAATCTTGTCCTTTAAAAAAAAAAATGGTGGAGCCGGGCATGGTGGTGCACGCCTTTAATCCCGGCACTCAGGAGGCAGAGGTAGGAGGTTCACCATGAGTTTGAGGCCACCTTGAGACTATATAGTGAATTCCAGGTCAGCCTGAGCTAGAGTGAAACACTACCTCAAAAGACAAAAACAAAAACAAAAAATAATGGTGGGAAGGCTGGGGAGCTGGCTCAGCAGTTAAAGAAACTCATCAGCAAAGCCTGACAGGCTGGGTTCGATTCCCAAGTACCCGCATAAAGCGAGATGCACAAAGTGACGCATGCATCTGGCGTTCATTTGCAGTGGCAGGAGGCCCTGGGGTGCTCCCCTCTCACCCCCAGACCCCTTGCTAATAAATAAATCCGATCCAATCATGGGAAGATTGTTATCCATGTCGAGATGAGACCTTACGACGTGGCAGCTTGGAGGTTCCACGCTCCTTTCCATGTCTCCTGAGAGTGAAGGAGTGGTGGCAATGCCTTCCTTCCGCCAAGAAGTCCACATGTGAAGGTACTTGCCTGGGCTTTTGAGAATTGACAAAACAAGACAATGGGCTGGAGAAATGGCTGATCAGTTGAGGCACTTGACTGCCAAGCCTAAGGACCCAGCTTCCATTCCCCAGTGCCCACGTAAGCCAGATGCACAAGTTGGCACATGAGTCTGGAGATCATTTGCAGCGGCTAGAGTCCCTGCTGTGCCCATTCTTTCTCTGTGTTGCCTTCTTGCTCTTTATCTCAAATAAATAAATAAATAAAATATTTTTTAAATATTTGATTATTTTTATTTTTCAGCTGAGACAGCAAGAGAGATGGTTGACTGTACATGCGCTATGCTTCACCAGCACTGAGAACAGAGCTGGGCCAGAATGCCACAGGCCTAGGGGCTGTTTTGGTTGTAGGCGGGGCAAGTCTCTCAGAGGTGGTCTTGGCAATGAGACGGTGGTGGAGTTCTGATGCAGAACACGTCACAGACAGTGGTATATACAGTCCAACAGTTTGCACCAGCGTCCCCAGCCTGCAGCATCCTGCCGTCTGCCCCCGCGGCCTCAAGCTATTTTCCGTGGTCCTCTGCCTCATGTCTCTTCTTCCCTACGTCAGTCTGTACATTCCTTTTTCTCTTCCACTTTGCTCTCATGATGCAGACACTCTACGAGGGAGGGGTGCCAAGGCAAACCAGGACTGGTCCTTTCTGAATAAACCTGTGATTTGCCCACCACCTGGCCCACACCTCCGTCACTAGATTTTCTTTGCCTTGTCCAAAGTGGAGTCTTGTTGGAACTTTCGCTGACAATTGGAATTGAGTTATCAACCTCCCACTTCGGGTTCAAAAGCATTAAACAGAAGGCTGCTCGTGACTTTCACAGGAGGACGTGTAACTTGCAAACCTGAAAAGTAGCTGGATGTGGCTCTTCTGAGAGAGAGGAGAGGAAAGGAACCTTTCAGAACAGAGAGCAGATTAGGATGGGCTGCAAAATGGATCGGAAAGGGCAAAAGGAAACTTTCTAGCACATCCTGCCCCTTGTTCCTCAATCAGGTCCCACTGAACTGCCACCTTTGCTGGGAGAAATGAGGGAAACGTTACAGACAGGTTGGACAGGCGATTGTATGAGGAAGAGCAGATGCGGTGACTGAAACACACAATTGTGCAAGGAAGAGTAGACACAGTGATAGAACACACAATTGTGCAAGGAAAAGTGGATGCAGTCACTAGAAGTTTGAATAAGAAGTTGAGTATTTCCCAATAAGTCAGAGGGCAGGTTTCTCCTCTTTGTGCAAGATGTCTGCAGGTGCTCCACATGTCACAAACTAACCTGACAATGTCTAGTCCAAGAACAGGAGTATTGGGCTGGAGAGATGGCTTAGCCATTAAGGCTCATGCCTACAAAGCCTAAGGACCCAGGTTTGATTCTCCAGGTCCCACATAAGCCAGAAGCACATGGTGGTGCACGCATCTGTCTCAAATAAATATAAATAAATCTTTTTTAAAAAAAGAAAGAAAGAAAGAAAGAAAAAGAACAGGAGTGTTTTACCCCATATTCTACTTTTTAAAAGGTTTTTTTTTTTTTGTCCATTTGTTTATCTTCAGTGTTGAGACCAAACTGAGAGCTTCATACATGCTAAACACACACTTTCCCACTGAGTTACACCTTACATCTGCTGTGCTTCCATGAGGAAAATCTTCCCATAAGTCTTCAAAGAGGAATTCCTCAAGTCCCATTAGCTAGAACTCAGACCCAACTCATCCCTAGCAATGTGAATGAGGCTGTCACTTAAAGCAATCATGATTATTTTTACTCACTGGGACCATGAGGAAACCACACAAATTCATGGCTTTTCCAACAAAAGCAGAGTGAGATCTGTTGGGGATGAGTACCCAACAGGCTCATCTCTAGAGGGGACAACATAATATTCTTCTTTCAAAGAAGCTGCTTTGTGGTACCTCCATCCTCCCCCATTATGAGGAGGAGATTGCTCAAAGTCAGAGTCAAAAATTCTGTCAAAGGAACCGGGCGTTGTGGCGCACGCCTTTAATCCCAGCACTTGGGAGGCAGAGGTAGGAGGATCGCCGAGAGTTCGAGGCCACCCTGAGACTACATAGTGAATTCCAGGTCAGCCTGAGCCAGAGTGAGACCCTACCTCAAAAAACCAAAAAAAAAAAAAAATTCTGTCAAAGAAAGATGGGAGGACTGGGAATATGGCTCAGTGATTCAAAGTGCTTGCTGTGCACACCTGATGACCAGTGTTCAAATCCCCAGAACCCACCCGAAACAAGTAGCTTATGTGTCTATGACCCCAACACACCTACAGCGATGAGAGGTAGAGCCGGGAGATTCCCAAAGCTTGCAAACCAGCTAGTGTGGGGTTTGCAGTAGCAAACAAGAGAGCTTCTGTGTCAAACCAGATGGAAGGCAAAGACTTACATCCTAAGGTTGTCCTCTGACCTCCCATGCATACTGCAGCACACACACATACATACACACACACACACACTCACACACATACACACTCAGAAGAAGAGTGGAAATTGCTCCTCTTTCCTACACCTTGCCATTAAGGAAGTGCATTATGAGTTTTTAAAAGATTTTATTTTTTTATTTTATTTTATTAGAGACAGACAAGAGAGAGAGAGAGAGAATGGGTGCTCCAGGCCTCTAGCCACTGCAAACAAACTCCAGACGCATGCACCACCATGTGCATCTGGCATACATGGGACCTGGAGAATCAAACTGGGGTCCTTAGGCTTCGCAGGCATGTGCCTTGACCGCTAAGCCATCTCTCCAGCCCACATTATGAGGCCTTTGACTTCATCTCCTTTCAGTCAGCCATTCAACAGTATCTGTTGACAATTTACTATGTGTCCTAAGTTCAGGGCAAACAATAAAGAATACACATTCCTGAGTCCTAGGAGCTCACAAGCAATGCCCATCCAGTGACTAGAAACCATTCTAGGTCCAAATGAGGGACGGGGGACTACAGCCAGAGAATAGTTTGGGATGCAGTCAGGAGCTACCTGCATCAGGAGACCTTGGCTCAGGGCATTGTAGAAACAAGGGTGTGTGGAGGACAGCCGCTTAGGACTTATATCAGATGCCAACTTTGGTAGGAGGAAGTAAAGACTACATTGGATAAGGAGGGGGTGGAGAACCGGGGCAAACCTTCTTGAGACAAACATGCGTGCCTGGCACAAGATCTTCCTTGAACAATGTCTCAGGAACTGGAGTTGTAGAGGGGTGACTCCCAAGAACATCACCCCAGATAACACTGTGGGGGCAGAAAACATCCCAAGCAGAGCATCCCAGACAAGGGACGCTGCCGGAGCGAAGGACCATGGGTAACAGTGGGAACCCAGAGCCACTGCACACATGTGAGATGACTTCAGAACAGAGGGACAAGGGATGTGCCATGTCACCTGCCGCTGGTTCGCAAACGAGCCACCTAATGATGATGAGGACGAGGGACAGCTGTGGTCACCCTTATAAATAGCTATGTTACCGCAGAATCCCCTTGGATACTCTTACAGTGCCACCTACAGGTGGACTTGGGGGACGACGTGGCCCTTGACCCACAAGGTCCAGAGATTTGTTTGATGCCTTTGGAGCAAGATGTTGTTAAATATTTAGCCACGGATTTCCAGTTGGGTTTTCATCCACACTGACGTGAGCACAATTGTGCCTTAAATGTTCTCAGCTCAGAAAATTGCAGCACCCCACAAGTTCGTCGGCTTTTCTATACATAGTTTCCTTCCAGTGTCTAATTACTGGCCTGGCTTTACGTTATTTTAGGATGGTGTCAGCAGCTAATTGTGGTACAGTCTGAATGCTTCGCAATGAGCTCGGCTGAGTATGGGAATAGCTCAGCAAATTTAGGGCTGCATGTGCATCATTTTTAAAGTCTATTGTTTAGCAGGACACCGAGCATGGTAGATTAATGGCGGAGTCTAACTCGAAGGGCAAGCCATGATGGAAGGTGACTGGCCTTACCCTTCACTTTGACCTTCCTGAGATCTTCTTTCCTCAGTATCTACATGCCACATCATCTCCCAGCGATTATGTGAGCAGGGGACCCTCAGGCCCTGGCATATGGCTGAACATCTAACACAAGCTACTCACGAAAACTGAATCATTGGGACCTTTGAAGAGGAAAATAACTCCTCAACTCAGATTCCCATTCACGAGAGGACATTTCCTTTCTATTCTTCTAGAGAAAAAAAAATACATGGAAAATGTATAAAGAAAATATATATTCAAATGTGCGTGTGCGAAATTGAGTTTCATTCAGCCATAAAGAAGAATGAAATGATGTCATTTGCAGGAAGATGAATGGAACTATAGAGATTGTCATGTTAAGTGAAATAAACCAAATACATAGACAAAGATTACATCCATATGTGCAACTTAGATTTAAATATGTCTACACACAGAGATAGATAGAATATACATATATATATATGTGTGTGTGTGTGTGTGTGTGTGTGTGTGTGTGTGTGTGTGTGGGAAAGCAGAAGGGAGAGCACAAGGGAAGGAGAAAGAGCTCTAAAGGGAAGGAAGGGGAGAATAAGAGAGGATAATAAAGGGAAGACAAAACATCACATATACAGAATTCTCCCACATTCAGAATCTAGATTTATACATATTCATATACATAGAGACATACATGTGTGTAATGATATTTGTGCATGACAGAAAATCAGAATGAGACTGAGATGGGGGAATGGGAGAAGAGGGTAATGGGAGAGTGAATATGAGCAAGGCACAATGATATTTCTACATATAAACGTCACTATTTTGTATGCTACCTAAAAGAATTAATAAAGGGGCTGGAAAGATGGCTCAGTGGGCAAAGCCCTTTCCATACAAGCAAGAGGACCTGACTTTAGACCCCCCCCAAAAAAAACCCATGTAAATAGCCAGTAAGAAATTGATTGGAAAAGCCTATTCAAAATTACATAAAACAAACATGGGGGGCACACGCCTATAATCCAAGCTGAAGCAAGAGGATTCTGAGTACTAGGCCAGCCTGGGGTATATAGAGAGTTACAGACTAGACTGGGTGAAATAAGTGGTTGTCAGTGAGAAAGGAAACTGCAGACAGTCAGGGAGGTATCTAGTCATCCATGTTGCCTTAACAAAATACTACCAACTGGACCCTTTGCAAACAGACATTCATTTCTCCAAGTTCTGGACGCAGGAAGTTCAAGAAGATGCTGACCAGCCAGGCTTGTGGTGAGGTTCCTATTCCTGACCGTCAACAGCTGTCTTCTCTCTGTGTTCACGTGGCTTTTCTTCCCTATACGCAGACAGAGGCAAACTCTACTATCTCTTCCTCCTTTTGGAAGGACAACATTCCTGTAAGAGCAGGGATGTCCAGGGGCTGGAGAGATGGCTTAGCAGTTAAGGTGTTTGCCTGCAAAGCCAAAGGATCCCAGTTGGATTCTCCAGGACCCACATAAGCCAGATGCACAAGGGGGCACATGTATCTGGAATTTGTTTGCAGTAGCTGGAGGCCCTGGAATGCCCATTCTCCCTCTCTCACTCTCTTTCTCTCTCTGACTCTTTCTCTCTCAAATAAATAAATAAAATATATTTTTTAAAAAAAGAGATTAGGGGGCTGGAGAGATGGCTTAGCTGTTAAGGCACCTGCCTGCTAAGCCTAAGAACCAGGTTCCAATCTCCAGGTCCCACATTTAGCCAGATGCAAAGTGACTCAAGGGCGCAATGCCACACTTGACCACAAGGGGGCGCACACATCTGGATTTCTTTCACAGCAGCTGAGAGACTGCTGGCTTGCCCATCTCTATCTGTCTCCCTCTCCCTCTCTGTCTGTCTCTCTCTGTGTCTCTCTCCAAAATTAAATAAAATAATTTTTAAAATTTTTAAAAAAGCGAGTAGGGATGTCCATATCCTTGTGTGTAGAACACTAACACACTGACATCGGCCAGCAGGTACTTCAGATGCTAACAGAAGAGAGCTGAGGACTCTCTTTAATAAAATTTCAGTCAGGCTCCTCTGAGCCCTCCTCTGGACTAGGACTTGGCCTTGGCCCACTAAACCCAGTTTTAACAAAGAATCCTGCTAAGCCACTTGATCAATAATTCACACCACCAACCACCCCTGAGCTGGAGGGATGGCTTAGGGGTTAAGGCGTTTGCCTGCAAAGCCAAAGGACCTAGATTCGATTTATACAGAACTAAGCAGGTAGAGAGAGAATAGGCATGCCAGGGCCTCCAGCCACTGCAAACAAACTCCAGATGTGTGCAGCCCCTTGTGCATCTGGCTTACGTGGGTCCTGGGGAGTCAAACCTGGGTCCTTTGGCTTTGCAGGCAAGTGTCTTAACTGCTAAGCCATCTCTCCAGCCCCAAAATAAAATTCTTGAAAAAAAAATTCATCCCATGGGCTGGGACAATGTCTCAGTAGTTAAAGCAACTTGGTTGTAAAACCTGCCAGCCAGGGGTTCAGTTCTCCAGAAATCACATAAAGCCAGATGCTCCAAGTGGCACATGTACCAGGAGTTTGTTTGCAACAGGAAGCGGTCCTTGAATGCACTCACTCATTCTCTCTCTCACATAAATGAATTTTAAAAAGAAAAACACATACACACACAGCGTCACACTCCACGTAGAGGAGCTGCTCTTTTCTGATGGCCGCTGGGGTGACTCACATCTCATCAAAGCACTGAGAAGAAGGGATAGTGGAGTGTTCAGCACTGAGTGAGAACATCTCTATCACTCCCTCCAAGGCTCAGAGACCACTGCAGAAGAGGTGGTGGAAAGAACATAAGAGCCAACACAAGAAGAGGAGTAATTACAATGCTGTCTTCCAGACACAAAGTGGGTCATGGCACTCATGACGTCACAGCAGCTGACATGACCTACACAAGGCCTGCAGAACAGGAGGGGGAAATGATGAAATCAGAATAGAAGGATGTCAAGAAACATAAAGAAAATCAGCGTGGAAGAAGCAGAGTGAGCAGTCCGTGACGACGGTGAGGTTGAAGAGGTGGCAGGAGCCTAGTTCCAGGCTTTTGCTGGCTAACATAAAGGCTTTTATTGGGAGCACAATAAGAAGCCTGTGGAGTTTGGGTTTACATGACTCCAGAGTGACTAACTTCCGGCTGTGGAAGGAAACAGTTAACAACCTAGGATGCCTCTGGTAGAAAGAAGAGTGAATTGGTCTAGAGGCCAGAGCACGCTCTTTCTTTTTTAAATTTATTTATTTATTTATTTATTTATTTATTTATTTATTTGACAGAGAGAAAGAGGGAGAGAAAGGGACAGAGGGAGAGAATGGGCACACCAGGGCCTCCAGCCACTGCAAACGAACTCCAGACGCATGATCCCCTTGTGCATCTGGCTAATGTGGGTCCTAGATAATCAAACCGGGGTCCTTTGGCTTTGCAGGCAAACACTTTAACTGCTAAGGCTTCCCTCCAGCCCCAGAGCAAGCTCTTTAAAAACCTGAAAATGTGGGCTGAGGAAATGGCTTAGCAGTTAAGGTGTTTGCCTGTGAAGCATAAGGACCCCGGTTCAATTCCCCAGGACCCATGTAAGCCAGATGCACAAGGGGGCGCATGCATCTGGAGTCGTTTGCAGTGACTGGAGGCCCTGGAGTGCCCATTCTCTCTTTCTCGCTGCCTCTTCCTCTCTCTCTCTCTCTCTCTCTCTCTCTCTCTCTCAAATAAATAAAATAGAAAAAATTTAAAACAACTGAAAATGTGGGGCTGGTGAGATGGCTCAGTGTGTAAAATACTTGTCAAGAATGAGGACCTGAGTTCAGATCCCCAGCACCCACATAAAAGCTGGGCACAGCAGTAAGTGCCTGCAATCTCAGCACTGAGCAAGCAGAGACAGGAGGATCCCTGAGGCTCACAGGCTAGAATCAATGAGTGCGAGGTCCAGTGAAACATTCAGACTCAAAAAACACGGTGGAGCCAGGCATGATGGCACACGCTTTTAATCCCAGCACTCGGGAGGCAGAGGTAGGAGGATTGCTGTGAGTTCAAGGCCAGCCTGAGACAACATAGTGAATTCCAGGTCAACCTGAGCTAGAGCAAGACACTACCTTGAAATAAAAAAGGTGGAGAGCTGGGGGCTGGAGGGTGGCTTAGCAGTTAAGGCCTTTGCCTGCAAAGGCAAAGGACCTAGGTTAGCTTCTCCAGGACCCACGTAAGCCAGATGCACAAGGGGGCGCATGCGTCTGGAGTTCGTTTGTAGTGGCTAGAGGCCAGGGTGTACCCATTCCCTCTCTCTCTTTCTCTCTCTCTCTCCCCCTTCTTTCTCTCTGTCAAATAAATAAATAAAAATTAAATATATTTTTTAAAAAGGTGAGGCTGGAGAGATGGCCTAGCACTTAAGGGCATTTGCTTGCAAAGTACCCATACAAAGCCAGATGCAGAAAGTGGCACATGTGTCTGGAGTTTGTTTGCAGTGATGAGAAGCCCTGGCACACCCATACTCTCTCACATGTGCGTATACTTTCTCTCTCAAATAAATAGCAATATATATTTTTAATAAGGGCTGGAGAGATGGCTCAGCAGTTAAAAGCACTTGCTTGCAAAGCCTTCTGGCTTGTGTTCTATTTCCCCAGTGCCACACATCTGGAGTTTGCTGAAGCACGAAGACCTGGTGTGCCCATTTTCTGTCTGAAATAAATAGGTAAGTAATAAATAATCTTAAACAAAAAGGCTTCCCAAATACTCTTACTGGGCATGGTGGTGCACACCTTTAATCCCAGCACTCGGGAGGCAGAGGCAGGAGGATTGCCATGAGTTTGAGGCCACCTTGAAAATACAGAGTGAATTCCAGGTCAGCCTGGGCTAGAGTGAGACTCTACCTCAAAAAACCAAAAATAAAAATAAGGGCTGGAGAGATGGCTTAGTGGTTAATGTGCTTAACTGAGAAGCCTAAGGACCCAGGTTCAGTTCCCCAGTACCCATGTAAGCCAAATGCACAAGGTGTCGTATGCATCTGGATTTCATTTACAGTGGCTGGAGGCCCTGGCACACCCATTCTCTCTCTCTCTCTTTCTTTCTCTATCTCAAAGTAAATAAATATTTTTTTAAAGGCAAAGGGGCTGGAGCGATGGCTCAGAATTAAAGGTGCTTGCTTGTAAAGCTTGATAGCCAGGGTTTAATTCCTCACTACCCACATAAAGCCAAATGCACAAAGTGGAACATGCCTATAGAGTTCGTTTGCAGTGGCAGGGGGCCCTGGTGAACACATACTCTCTTTTTCAAATAAGAAAATAAATAAATCAAGTGGAGAACAACAACAACCTCTGGCCTCCACTAGAACATGCATGCACACACATACGTATTCACACATATATGCACACTACACGTCCACATATACATTCAAAAGATAATTAGGGGGCTGGAGAGATGGCTTAGCGGTTAAGGCGCCTGCCTCCTAAGCCTAAGAACTCTGGTTCCAATCTCCAGGTCCCACATTTAGCCAGATGCAAAGTGACGCAAGGGCGCAATGCCGCACTTGACCATAAGGGGGCGCACACATCTGGATTTCGTTCACAGCAGTTGAGAGACTGCTGGCACACCCATCTCTATCTGTCTTCCTCTCTCTCTCTCTCTCCAAAAAAAAAAAAAAAAGAAAAGATAATTAGGGATTGGGGAGATGGCCCAATAGTTAAAGGCTCTTGCTTGGAAAGCCTTCCTGTTTGCCTTGGTTCAATTCTCCAGCACCCATAGAAAGCTGGACCCAAAGTGGTCCATGCATCTGGCATTTGTTTGCAACAACATGAGACCCTGATGCTCCCATATGCACATGCACATACACATGCATGTGCATGCACACATGCACACACACACAAAATATATTAATTTCTTAAAATTTTTAAATAATTAAAATAAAATAAAACAAAGTCAAATGGAAGAAGGAATGTGTAGATCTTTGTGTATTGTATGAGACATGCCTAAAATCCCAGAATTCTAAAAGTAGAGGCCGGAGGATCAGGAGTAGTTGTTTAAGGTCATACTTGGCTACATAGTAAGTTCAACTTGGACCATATGAGACCCTGTCTCAAAAGCTGGGCATGGTGACACACACCATTAATCCCAGCTCTGGGGAGGCACAGGAATAAGGATCACTGTGAGGTCAAGGCCATACTGGTCTACAGACTGAGTTCCAGATTAGCCTGGGCTAGAGTGAGACCCTACCTCAAAATAAAAAAATAATAATAAATTTAAATTAACTGAAAGGATACCTACAAAACCCATCAAAGAAAGGACAGGAACATGAATGGGACATAAGTTCAAGTGACACTTTGTAATTAACAAAAGTGACAAAATTATTCTATATGAACTCTAAGTGGTTAAAAAAATGTAGTGGCCAGCCGGGCGTGGTGGCGCACGCCTTTAATCCCAGCATTTGGGAGGCAGAGGTAGGAGGATCGCCATGAGTTCGAGGCCATCCTGAATAGTGAATTCCAGGTCAGCCTGGGCCAGAGTGAGACCCTACCTCGAAAAACCAAAAAGGAGAAAGAAAAAAAAAGTAGTGCTTTTTATTTTTTTCAACCTTTCTGTTCATGTGGGGGAAAGCTCAGCTATCTTGCAGCAATTAGTTGCAGCACAAGGAGAATCCCTTTGCATATTTATGGCCATCTGAGATGATTAAGCCTGGAGGAGAGAAAATCAGATCTCTGTTTTGGACTTGCGAAGAACATGAAAACGTTTACCCTTTTTTGTGAGGAAAAGACGGCTCTTCTCATTCTCACAGAGCTCTGTGGCTTTGGGTCTCAATGTGTCTTCTCTTCTTAATACCTTTCGTCAGAGCAATAAGACTCCAATCTTAGAGCTGGGGTCAATATCACTTTCATCATTTCCTGCCAAGAAATCTATTCACACAGTCCTTAAAACTACAGTCAATCAATTCATTTTAAAAGGAAAAAAAAAAAATCCTGGTCCATCCCTGGAATAAAGTCTAAGGGACTGAACTACCCTGTAGGTTGAGAAAGGAAAAGTTTAAAGCCAAATACAGACGTAAGCTTTTGGTCCACTGTTTTCATTCTATCAGGCACCCCGGATGGAAGCCGGTTAAATACAAAAGCAAGAAACAAATGAATTGAACTACATTTTCAGCACCACACCGTCCTCAGGTACGTTGATGACGCTGTGGGAGGGCTTGTGCTTAGGGAGGGGGCTACTGATGGTTTCCATTTGTTTCTTCCTCCTAATGAGCTTCCCTCCCCACCCCCTTCAATATTCAGAATTTACTAAGGCAGCTTTAATTCTTAGCGATTTACAAATCTGACCTCACACTCCTTTCGCTTGCCTCAGCCAGGTTTCTACCCGACCCTCAATGTCTTGATGCGGATTTCAACCCTCAGTGGCCACATTGATCCACATCATCCTTAAGTCCCTCCTGTCTCAGCAAAATTGAACAAAAGAAGAAAAAAGCCTCTTCCTCTTTTCTGTGGTAAATGAGACTTTTTTTTACTCCTCCACATTCAACCATGAGAAACTTCCCATTTCTCTCTTTTGCTGTCAGATAGAATGATCTTTTTCCCCAAGGTGGGGAAATCTTGCCTACCCCTCAATATGGGAGAGAATGCCTTCTTTTTTTTTTTTTTTTTTTTTTTTTGGTTTTCAAAGTAGGGTTTCACTCTGACCCAGGATGACCTGGAATTCACTATATAGTCTCAAGATGGTCTCGAACTCATGGTGGTCCTCCTTCCTCTGCTTCCCAAGTGCTGGGATTAAAGGCGTGTGCCACCACACCCAGATGCCTTCTACTTTAAAAAAAAATTATTTATTTATTTATTTAAGAGCAAAAGACAGACACAGAGAGAAAGAGGTAGTTAGATAGAGAGAGAATGGGTACACCAGGGCCTCCAGCCACTGCAAACGAACTCCGGATGCATGCACCACCTTGTGCATCTAGCTTAAGTGGGTCCTTGGGAATCGAGCCTCATACTGGGGTCCTTAAGCTTCACAGGCAAGCACTTAACTGCTAAGCCATCTCTCCAGGCCCACCTTCTACTTTTATGAAATGATATAAGTATCAAGGGGCCAGAAAGCCAAAAGAGGAACCATGTGTAGTGGTGCACACCAGTAATCCCAGCACTAGACAAGACAGAAGAAGGAGGAGTGCTGAAAGTTCAAGGCCAGTCAGGGCTACACAATGAGTTCCAGACCAGCCAGGGATACATTGCAAGACTCCCTTAAAAAAAATATTGCCAGGCGTGGTGGCGAACCCTTTAATCTCAGCACTCGGGAGGCAGAGGTAGGAGGATCACGGTGGGTTTGAGGCCACCCTGAGACTACATAGTGCATTCCAGGTCAGCCTGAGCTAGAGCAAGACCCTACCTCGGAAAACCAAAAAAAAAATATATATATATATATATATATATATATATATATAGAGAGAGAGAGAGAGAGAGAGAGAGAGAGAGAGGGGGGCTGAGGAAATGGTTTAGCAGTGAAGGTGTTTGCCTGAGAAGTCTAATGACCCAGGTTCAATTCCCCAGGACCCACGTAAACCAGATGCACAAGGAGACACATGCATCTGGAGTTCATTTGCAGTGGCTGGAGGCCCAGGTGTGCCCATTCTTTCTTTCTATCTGACTCTTCCTCTCTCTCTCTCAAATAAATAAATAAATAAATTTTTAAGTATTAAAAGGGAGGGAGGGAAAAAAGAAAGAAGGAGGGGAAAGAATGAAATAAAAAAAGAACAATTAGCCAGGCGTGGTGGCGCACGCCTTTAATCCCAGCACTCGGGAGGCAGAGGTAGGAGGATCACTGAGAGTTTGAGGCCACCCTCAGACTACATAGTGAATTCCAGGTCAGCCAGAGCCAGAGTGAGACCCTGCCTCAAAAGACCAAAAAAAAAAAAAAAAAGAACAATTGATAGATGAAAAATAATAGATAGACAGATAGATGGCTAGTGTCTAGACCAGAATGCAGAGGAACTAACGAAAAAATAAATAAATGAGGGTATCAAATTATATTCAGGAATTGAGCTTTTTAAATATCTTATTAGTTTATTTATTTGAAAGAGAGAGAAAGAGGCAGATAGAAGGAGAGACAATGGGTGTCCAAGGTCCTCCAGCCACTGCAAATGAACTCCAGACACACGTGCCATCTTGTGCACCCGGTTTTAGGTGGGTACTGAGGAATCAAACCCAGGCCCTTAGGCTCTGCAGGCAAGTGCCTTAACCACTGAGCCATCTCTCCAGCCCCAAACTGAACTTTCTTTTTTTAAGGTTATAAGTCTTGTGTAGCAGACAGCTTCAGGTTCGCTGAGATGAACTTCCAGACCAGGCACAGTTATGGAGGAAGGGATATTATTTATTGAAGCTTACAGATCCAGGGGAAGTTCCATAATGGCAGAAGAAGCGGCCTGCTCTCCACAGAACCAGTCAAGAGAGCAAAAGCCCCCAGCCACACAGCACACAGAGCAAAAACTACAGCCAAAAGCCCAGCACACTTCAGGAACTCCTGCTAGGCACACTTTGCATATCTTTACAATGGAATCTCAAACCCACCATTAACACCTTAAGACCAGCCCCCAGTGACATTGCCTCTAGTAAGGTGATTGTAGATGCAAACTATAAAGTAATAAAACATTGAATATATTGGGGGCCATATATTCAAACTATCACATCTTGTCTCCATACTTCCACACCAAAGGTGATAACCTAGCTGTAAATGTTCGGTGTGTGCATGCATAAGCAAAGTTAGTATTTTGCAAAGGTTCACAGGCTCGCTCATCCTTGCTTTCTTCTCTTTTGGAACTGCAACCTCCAGCGCTCCTGATGCCACAGTCTTCCCCACACAAAGCATAGCACCACCACCACAAGACCAGCCCGACATATGTTGAATTACATTATTATTTAAGAAAACCATTCTCGGAGGTGTTGCTGAGGCCGGTGTGTGAGCAGCAAGATGAATTTCCTCCATAGGCGTCACAGGCGGTCAGAACACCAGACCCCAGCCCACGGAACCCGAGACAGCTTACTTTGAAGTTTGACCCTGATTTGAATCCTGGCTTCCATCCTTCATCAAATTGGGCAGTGAAAGGAGGCAAACACTTTCTGAGTGAAATGAAGAAAGTTCCTACCCCTCAGGATCCAATGAGCTCAAAGAGAAATCCACAACAGATGCTTAGCTTATGGTCATCTATTCATGACGTACCTTAGAAGAGGAACATTCCCTCTTTAGATTGGTGGTGCCATGGTGACTTCTGTAGAAAAGGTGGTGTTGCAATCACAGAGGACAGGTTTTAAAGCTGGAAGACACCGTCCAGATCACCCAGGTTGAGCCTCGTTTTACAGTCCCCAAAGCAGCTTGTGTAGTGTTGCAGAGCTGGGGCGGGAACACTTGAATTTTGTCACCAAATGGAGCAGCATAGTGTTTACAGGTGATGCGTGAGTGTCGTGGTGTATGCTGGCTATGTGCATTAAAGAGAAGTGAAGTTTTTCTCTCTCTCAAATAAATAAATAAAATATTTTTTTAAATGGGCTGGCAAAATGGCTTAGAGGTTAAGGCATTTGCCTCACCTAGCCTAAGGACCCTGGTTCAATTCCCCAGGCCCCACATAAGCCAGATGCACAGGTGCACACATCAGGAGGCCCTGGTGTGCCTATTTTCTCTTCCTCTCTATCTGCCTCCCTCTTTCTCTCTCTCTCTCTCTCTCTCTCTCTCTCTCTCTCACACAGATGAACTTCAGACCAGGCACAGTTATGGAGGAAGGGATATTGTTATTGAAGCTTACAGATCCAGGGAAGTTCCATAATGGCAGGAGAAGCGGCCTGCTCTCCACAGGACCAGTCAAGAGAGCAAAAGCACTATAAAGTAATAAAACATTGAATATATTGGGGGCCATATATTCAAACTATCACATCTTGTCTCCATACTTCCACACCAAAGGTGATAACCTAGCTGTAAATGTTCGGTGTGTGCATGCATAAGCAAAGTTAGTATTTTGCAAAGGTTCACAGGCTCGCTCATCCTTGCTTTCTTCTCTTTTGGAACTGCAACCTCCAGCGCTCCTGATGCCACAGTCTTCCCCACACAAAGCATAGCACCACCACCACAAGACCAGCCCGACATATGTTGAATTACATTATTATTTAAGAAAACCATTCTCGGAGGTGTTGCTGAGGCCGGTGTGTGAGCAGCAAGATGAATTTCCTCCATAGGCGTCACAGGCGGTCAGAACACCAGACCCCAGCCCACGGAACCCGAGACAGCTTACTTTGAAGTTTGACCCTGATTTGAATCCTGGCTTCCATCCTTCATCAAATTGGGCAGTGAAAGGAGGCAAACACTTTCTGAGTGAAATGAAGAAAGTTCCTACCCCTCAGGATCCAATGAGCTCAAAGAGAAATCCACAACAGATGCTTAGCTTATGGTCATCTATTCATGACGTACCTTAGAAGAGGAACATTCCCTCTTTAGATTGGTGGTGCCATGGTGACTTCTGTAGAAAAGGTGGTGTTGCAATCACAGAGGACAGGTTTTAAAGCTGGAAGACACCGTCCAGATCACCCAGGTTGAGCCTCGTTTTACAGTCCCCAAAGCAGCTTGTGTAGTGTTGCAGAGCTGGGGCGGGAACACTTGAATTTTGTCACCAAATGGAGCAGCATAGTGTTTACAGGTGATGCGTGAGTGTCGTGGTGTATGCTGGCTATGTGCATTAAAGAGAAGTGAAGTTTTTCTCTCTCTCAAATAAATAAATAAAATATTTTTTTAAATGGGCTGGCAAAATGGCTTAGAGGTTAAGGCATTTGCCTGCGAAGCCTAAGGACCCTGGTTCAATTCCCCAGGCCCCACATAAGCCAGATGCACAGGTGCACACATCAGGAGGCCCTGGTGTGCCTATTTTCTCTTCCTCTCTATCTGCCTCCCTCTCTTCTCTCTCTCTCTCTCTCTCTCTCTCTCTCTCTCTCTCACACACACACACACACACACACACAAATAAATAAATAAAATATTTTTTAAATAAAAAAAAAATAAAGAGAAGTGAAGTTCCTTGCTGCTCAGTGCCGTGTGTGTGTGTGTGTGTGTGTACATTCAAAATCGAGGTGTTGTGGGGTGTGGTGGCGCACGCCTTTAATCCCAGCACTCGGGAGGCAGAGTGCAGCAGACAGCTTCAGGTTCATCGAGATGAACTTCCAGACCAGGCACAGTTATGGAGGAAGGGATATTATTTATTGAAGCTTACAGATCCAGGGGAAGTTCCATAATGGCAGGAGAAGCTGGCCTGCCTTCACAGGGCCAAGCAAAAGAGAAAAAAGCCAACCAGCCACACAGCACACGGAGCAAAACTACAGTCCAGCCACAGCAAGCTTCAGGAACTCCTGCTAGGCACACTTTGCATATCTTTACAATGGAATCTCAAACCCACCACCAACACCTTAAAACCAGCCCCCAGTGACATTGCCTCTAGCAAGGTGATTGCAGATGCAAACTATAACTAATAAAATACTGAATATATTGGGGGACATATATTCAAACTACCACACAGAGGTAGGAGGATCGCCATGAGTTTGAGGCCACCCTGAGACTACATAGTTAATTCCAGGTCAGGCTGGACCAGAGTGAGACCCTACCTCAAAAAAAAGGGCTGGGGAGATGGCTTAGCAGTTAAGGCGCCTGCCTGCTAAGCCTAAGAACGCTGGTTCCAATCTCCAGGTCCCACATTTAGCCAGATGCAAAGTGACACAAGGGCGCAATGCTGCACTTGACCACAAGGGGGCGCACACATCTGGATTTCATTCACAGCTGCTGAGACACTACTGGCGCACCCATCTCTGTCTCCCTCTCCCTCTGTCTATCTCTCTCTCTGTGTCTCTCTCCAAAAAAATAATTAATTAATTAATTAAAAATTTTTTTAAATGAGGCATCTGCCGAACAGGATTGGTTTAACTCCGAGGTGCAATGTGGCTGAACTGGCTTCACCATTTCATTCTATCAGGAAGTACAATAAGGACTCAGGTCACTGATATTGAAGGATTGATTGAGCATCAGAGGAGTACTCAGTGTAATATTAGATGGTTTAACTGATGATATTTGGTCTGACCAGAATATTTGATTTGCCAGAGCTTTGAATCTCCAGCTTTTTTTTCATATATCTGTGATTTTTATTCAAAATATATAAGGAACTATGACAATTCAATAATAAAATGACAACCCAGTTTTTAAAGGAAAAGTCATTCCTTCTTAAGGGCTGTAGGGATGGCTTAGTTGGTAAAGACCTTGCCACACAAGCATGAGGACCTGAGTTCAGATCCCCAGAAACCCACATAAAAGCCACATAAAGCCGTGTGTGCCTATAATCCCAGAGCTAGGGAGGCAGAAACAAGAACTCCCTGGGGCTTACTGAATAACCAACCTGGGGAGCTACAGATTCAGTGAGACATGCTTGGGATGCATTCACTGCGAAATCAAGCTGGCGTGGAACGGGAAGCCTCCTCCCTCTTGAGTAGCTGTCAGGACGCTGGTAAGAGCTGTGCAGCATGCAGCCTTTTGTGTGAGAGAAGTCATCAATGGTGTTAACCCGCAGTGGCCCCTGCAAGCTTTATGGCAGGCTGGCCAGGCCAAATGTACCAACTGGTGCAATGGTGGTATGTCTGTTATAGGGGAAACCAACTGCTCTCTGATTGGACTGGATGCCTATCCCATGGGAGGGAAATGAAAACGTAATCAAAAGTTATGGTTGGGGAGGTCATAAGCCCTAGAAGGGAAATTACTATCGTTTTCTGTCTCAATGGATATATTATGCCCAACAAACTGCCCTCTAAACACTTAGGTGTATCCCCATATATTAATGCTACTCTCACTTTTCATTACAGAAGCTTCTCTTTTCAGATGGTGGTACCACTGGGATGACTCAAAACTCACCATAGTGCTGAGAAGTGACAGTGGAGTGTTCAGCACTAAGTAAGGCACCTGTAGCACACGCTCCAAGGCTCAGGGACCCACTGCAGGAAGGTCAGAGTCAAAGGAAAGGGAGGAGTGCTTACAATGCCGTCTTCCAGACACAAAGCGACCTTGATATTTGTGACCTCACAGTGGCTAACACAACCTACTGAAGACCTGCATAATAGGAGGGGGAAAAGATGAGGTCAAAATAGAAAAAAAAGGCTGGAGAGATGGTTTTGCATTTTTGGCACTTGCCTTTGAAGCTTAAGGATCAAGGTTCAATTCCCCAGGACCCACGTAAGCCAGATGCACAAGGTAGCACATGCATCTGGAGTTTGTTTGCAGTGGCTGGAGGCTACTGGACCACCCATTTTCTCTCTCCCTGTCCCCACCCTGCCTCTCTCTCAAATAAGTAAATAAAATAGAAGATTAACTGGAAAGAAGAAAGGATTCAATGGAGGGAGGATTTGGAAGAAGGAAAAGGGGAGTGGTAGGACAGAATTATGACCATAGAATAGTGTCTATATTTATGGAAGTTGTCAATAAAAAAAAAATCGACAAAAAAAAAAAAACAGATTCACAGGCTGGATAGATGGCTCAGCAGTTAAGGCACCATGTGCAAAGTCTAACAACCCAAGTTGTTGAAGTACAAAGTGGCACATGCATCTAGAGTCTATTTGCAATGGCTGGAGACTCTGGGGCACCCATTCTCTCTGTCTGTCTCTCTTCTATCGCTCTCTGCTCGCAGATAAATAAACAAACGTATGCACGTTAAAAAACACATTCAAGCCAGACGTGGCGGCGCACACCTTTAATCCCAGCACTTGGGAGGCAGAGGTAGGAGAATCGCCGTGAGTTTGAGGCCACCCTGAGACTACATAGTGAATTCCAGGTCAGCCTGAACTAGAGTGAGCCCCTACCTCAAAAAAACAGAAAAACTAAAAAAGAAAAAAAAAATCTTCCTAAGTGACATGAATGTTCAGTGACCTGGGCTGGGGGTGCAGCTTATTGATAGAGCACTTGCCTAGCTTATGCAAGCCCCTGGCTTCTATCCCATGTACCAGAAGTGGGTGGGGGAGGAACTGACCTCAGCCAGCTTTAAATCTCGAGCTTCTAGCTCTGTGGCCTTGGGAAAGTTGTCGAAATGCTGAGTCTAATGGTACCTCTCTAAGCTGCTGGTTTAAATGTCTAGCTAGCTCCAGCATGCTGGGGGAGAAAACTCATCAACAGTTTTAACCAGCAAACGGACCCTGCAAGCATGATGGCTGGCCAGCCAGGCCAGATATGACAGTTGGTGCAAGGGTGGTATGTCTATTAATGGGGAAGCCAACTGTTCTCTGATTACATTTGAGACCCACTCCCGGGGAGGGAGTTCATGCCTAGTACTGAAAACCTAGCCAAAAGCCTATAGTGCCAGGTGTGGTGGCGCAGGCCTTTAATCCCAGCACTCAGGAAGCAGAGGTGGGAGGATCACCATGAGTTCAAGGTCAGCCTGAGACTACATAGTGAATTCCAGGTCAGCCTGAGCCAGAGCAAGACCCTACCTCAGAAAAAAAAAAAAAAAAAAAAAAAAAAAAAAAAAAAGCCTATAGCTGGGGAGGTCATAAGCCTGGGGCAGGGAGAGTGCTATTACTGTTGTTTTGTTAAATGGTTATAGTATGCCCACTAAATTGCCCTTTAACCATTTATGTTGATGTTCATATATTAATGTTACTGTCATTTTGGATTAGAGAAGCTTCTCTTTTCAGATGGTGGTGACTAAGGGAGAGTCTCATCAAAGTGCTGAGAAGAAACGACAGTGCAGTGAGTGTTCATCACTCGGAGATATCTCCATCATGCCCTCCAGGGCTTGGGGAGCATTGAAGAAGAGGTGGTAGAAAGAATGTTGGAGCCAGAGGAAGGGGAGGAATTCTGACTTCCAGACACAAAGTGGCCATCGCATTCATGATCTCACAGTGGCTAACACTACGTACACAAGACCCGCACACTAGGAGCACAAAAAAAAAAAAAAAAGTGATGAGGGCTGGAGAGATGGTTTAGCAGTTAAGGCGTTTGTCTGCAAAGCCAAAGCATCCTGGTTCAATTCCCCAGGACCCATGTAAGCCAGATGCACAAAGTGGCACATGTATCTGGAGTTCGTTTGTAGTGGCTGGATGCCCTGGTGTGCCCTTTCTCTCTCTCTCTCTCTCTGCCTCTTTCTCTCTCTCAAATAAATAAGTAAATGTTAAAAAAAAAAAGTGATGACAAAATAGAGGGACTAGTTAAAATACCTGACTAGAAGCATCTTAAGAAAAGGGTTTAAACCAGATATATGGAAAAGCCTGGTGGTGATTGGAGCGGCTACTGCCCCCACATATAAACAGACCAGGCATAGCAGACAGCTTCAGGTTCACTGAGATGAACTTCCAGACCAGGCACAGTTATGGCCAGGCACAGTTATGGAGGAAGATACGGTGGAGGGAAGATACAGGATGGAAGACAAAAGAAGGTGGTGAGAGGGGATTATGATCAAGGTACTCAGTGTACATGTATGGAGGTTGTAAATAAGCACTTTTAAAATAACAAATGGGGGCTGGAGTGATGGCTTAGTGGTTAAGGCACTTGCCTGCAAAGCTAAAGGACCCAGGTTCAATTCCCCAGGACCCACATAAGCCAGATGCACAAGGTAGCATACATCTGGAGTTCGTTTACAGTGGCTAAAGGCCCTGACATGCCCATTCTCTATCTGCCTTTCCCTCTCTTTCTCAAAGAAAATAAAGTTTAAAAAAAAAAAACAATAAATGCCTAGCTCCAACACCTATATTCACTGTGCTGCATTGATTGCCCTGCCTCCTCCACAAGGGCACAGATAGACCAATAATCCTTGACGGGATGTGGACGCACCATGGAAACAAAGCTCTGGTCATGTCGGTGAGGGATATTCTCATTTAGGGTTAGATGGAAAGTGGGAGGATGCCTCATAACTGTAGAGCAGCACCATCCCAGGGGCTGGCACTTCTTAGACGGCATGAAAAGAAGAAAGCTAGCTAGCCACTGAGTACTCATTGCTCTGCTCTGCTTCCTCCAGGCTGATGTGACCATGTGACCCCAGACCCTGATCCTGCCTGATGCTCTCTGCCATAGTGGACTTCCTCCTCAAAACTGTAAGCCGAGCCGGGCATGGTGGCGCATGCCTTTAGTCCCAGCACTTGGGAAGGAGAGGTAGGAGGAATGCTGTGTGTTCAAGGCCACCCTGAAACTACCGAGTGAATTCCAGGTCAGCCTGGGCTAGAGTGAGACCCTACCTCGAAAAAAAAAAAAAACAAAAAACGGTAAGCCAGGCTGGAGAATGGCTTAGCGGTTAAGGTGTTTGCCTGCAAAGCCAAATGATCCTGGTTCGATTCTCCAGGACCCACGTAAGCCAGATGCACAAGATGGCGCATCCATCTGGAGTTTGTTTGCAGTGGCTGAAGACCCTGGCACACCCATTATCTCTCTCTCTCTCTTTCTCTCTGCCTCTTCTCTCTCTCAAATAAATAATAAAATATATTTTTAAAAACAAACTATAAGCCGAGGTGACCACTGGGGGTGACTCAAAACTCACCATAGTGCTGAGAGTGACAGTGGAGTGTTCAGCACTAAGTGAGACATCTCTATCACACCCTCCAAGGCTCAGGGACCATTGAGAGACAGGTGGCAGAAAGAAAGTCAGAGCCAAAGGAAGGGGAGGACTGCTTACAATGCTGTCTTCCAGACATAAGGTGGCCTTGATACTCATGACCTCACTGTGGCTGACGCTACCTACACAAGACCTGTGTAACAGGAGAAAAAAAATAATGATATCAAAATAGAAGAGAAACTAGTTGGAAAGAAGATGGCTTCAGTGGAAAGGGGGTTTGAGAGGAGGAAAATGGGTGTCGTGGGAGGAAATGATCATAGTTTATTGTTATACTTAGGAAAGTTGCCAATGAAAAGTCTGAAAAAAAACTTTTTAAGCCAGGCTTGGTGGTGCACACCTTTAATCCCAGCACTTGGAAGGCAGAGGTAGGAGGATCTCTGTGAGTTCCAGGCTATCGTGAGACTAATTCCAGGTCAGCTTGAGTTAGAGTCAAACCCTACCTCGAAAACCAAAAAAAAAAAAAAATAATAATAATAAAAATAAAATGAACTTAAAGCCAAAAATAAACCCTTTTCTTTCTTCCTTCCTTTCTTCCTTCCTTTCTTTCTTTCTTTCTTTCTCTCTCTCTTTCTTTCTTTCTTTCTTTCTTTTGTTCTTTCTTTCTTTCTTTCTTTCTTTTTCCCTCAAGGTAGGGTCTCAACCTAGCCCAGGCTGACCTGGAATTCACTCTATTCTCAGGGTGGCCTCGCACTCACAGTGATCCTCCTACCTCTGCCTCCCGAGTGCTGGGATTAAAGGCGTGTGCTACCACACCCAGTTTAAACCCTTTTCTTAAAATGCTTCTAGTCAAGTATTTTTTCCCAGCAAGGAGAAAATAACTGGCACACCCTGCCTCCCTCTCCTCCACAAACCAGAGACAAGGGAGGTCAGGGTGCTTGTTTCCCAGCCTTCCCCCTGCCAGGTCATCTCAAATAACTCCAGTCTCTGGCCAAAGGACATACCTCCTGCTTAGCAATCCTCTGCTACAGATTTTTTTTTTTAATATTTTACTTATTTATAAGCAAAGAAGGGTCTGGAGAGAGAGTGAGAGAATTAGAGAGAGGAAGTGGGCACAACAGGGTGTCTAGCCACTGCAAACAAACTCCAGATGCATGAGCCACTTTGCGCAGCTGGTTTATGTGGGTACTGGGGAATTGAACCCAGGCCATCAGGCTTTGTAAACAAGCACCTTTAACTACTGAGCCATCTCTCCAACCTTGCTACAGGTTTCCTCTGTGTGATACTGCCATTGTGCCCTTCCCTGGTGTGGTAGTTTGAATAGATGGCCCCCAATATATTCAGTGTTTTATTAGTTTGTAGTTTGCATCTACAGCCACCTGGCTGGAGGCAGTGTCACTGGGCAGATCGTAGGGTCCAGCCCAAAGATGTAGTGGTGGGTTTAAGATTTCAGTCTAAAGATATGCAGTGTCTAGTTCCACCTGGAGTTCCTGAAGTGTGCTGTGTGGCTTTTGGCTTTTTCTCTTTGCCTGGTCCTTTAAGAAGGGGGCAACTCCTACCATTATGGAACTTCCCCTGGATCTGTCAGCTTCAATAAATATTCCTTCCTCCATAACTGTGCCTGGTCTGGAAGTTCATCTCAGTGACTGAAGCTGTCTGCTACACCTGGTCTGTTCATATGTGGAGGCTATAGCAGCTCCAATCCCCACCGAGGTTTACCATGTATCTGGATTGGTCTTCACTCTGCCCTCACTTTTAGAAACTATCCCTTTTTTGTGTGTTTGTTTGGGGTTGTTCTTTATTTTGCTGTTGTTTGTTTTTTGAGGCAGGGTCTCATGTAACCCAAGCTGACCTGGAACTTACTATATAGCTGAGGTTGCCCTTGAACTCCTGATCCTCTGTCTTCACTTCCCAAGTGTTAGCATTACAGGTGTTTGCCAGACACTTGACAGGCACAGTGACACACAACTGTAAACCCAGCAGTGAAGGGGCTGAGACAGGGAGAACAGGAGTCCTGTGCAAGTCTCTAAAACACACACACACACAAGCTGAGGATGTAGTTCAGCACTAGATCACATCCCTTTCGTGGTGGTTTGATTCAGTTGTCCCCCCTAAACTTAGGTGTTCTGAATGCTAGGTCCCTAGCTGGTGGCGATTTGGGAATTGAAGCCTCCTGGAGGAGGTGTATTGTTGGGGGCTTATGGGTGTTACAGCCAGTTTCCCATTGCCAGTGTTTGGCACACTCTCTGCTACTGTTGTCCACCTGATGTTGGCCAGGAGGTGATGTCCACCCTCTGCTCATGCCATTATTTCCCCCTGTCAATATGGAGCTTCCCCTCGAGTCTATCAACCCTTTCTTCCCACAAGCTGCTCTTGTTTGGGTGTTTTCTGCCAGCAACATGAAGCTGACGGCAATAGGTAGGGTTTCACTCTAGTCCAGGCTGACCTGGAACTCACTATGTAGTCTCAGGCTGGCCTCGAATTCACAGCGATCCTCCGACCTCTGCCTTCTGAGTGCTGGGATTATAGGCGTGTGCCCCCATGCCCTGTAAGAAAAAATAGTTAAAGATACTTAAGGACAAAAAAACCCACTTCATACAATTAAGCTGGGTGCAGGAGTGCATGCCTGTAATTCCAGCAGGTACAGGTTATGGATCAAGACTTCAATACCAGCCTGAGCCAAATGGAACTCTGTCTCAAAAACAACAAACAAGCCGGGCATGGTGGCGCACGCCTTTAATCCCAGAACTCAGGAGGCAGAGGTCGGAGGATCACTGTGAGTTTGAGGCCACCCTGAGACTACATAGTGAATTCCAGGTCAACCTGGGCTAGAGTGAGACCCTACCTGGAAAAAAAAAAAAAAAAAGAATATAAGGAAACACACAAAACCTACCAAGCCTTGAGGAGTTCTTCCTCTCCCAGCCAACATCTGCTGGGAAGGGGGAGGGAAAGGCTGGGTAAAAGTCTTTCTCGTGGGGAAAAGATCTCCTGTGGGGGGCAGGGGAAGAGCAGAGAAATGGCTTAGCAGGTAAGGCACTTGCCTGCAAAGCCAAAGGACCCAGGCTGAATTCTCCAGGAACCTCATAAGTCAGATGCACACAGTGGCACATGCTTCTGTAGTTCTTTTGCAGCAGCTGGAGGCCCTGGTGTGCCCATTCTCTCCCTTCCTTCCTTCCTCCCTCTCTCTCTCTCTAATAAACAAATAGAAACATTAAAAAAAAATCTCTTGGGGGAGCCCTCCCACACATGTGGCTCAGGTCCGTTCATATGAATTAGGCATAAAATTAGAATGAGCCTCACTACCAAGATTCTGTTATGTAGGCAGGACTCTGATTGGATGATGGGAGCCCTGGAGGACCACTTACTCAGAAAGGGCTAGTCCTGAACAGGAGCTAAGACTGGGGAGAGTCCAAGAAGAATCAGGAAGCTGCTGCTACTGCTTACAGTCTTTTTGGATGAATGAGATTAGAGTTCTAGTCCCACCAGAGCAGAGTGGCATCCATGTTTCTTTGGGCCTATCCCAAGATAACCACCTATATTTAAAAAAAAAAAGCTGGGCTGGTGAGATGGCTTAGCAGTTAAAGCATTTGCCTGCATAGCCTAAGGTTCAATTCCCCAGGACCCATGGAAGCCAGACACAAGGGGGTACATGTGTCTGGAGTTCATTTCCCATGGCTGGAGGCCTTGGTGGTTTCATAGTTTCTTGCTCTCTCTGTCTCATAAATAAAAATAAATTTTAAAAAGCTACCATGCTCCCAATCTGTATTAATCAGGTCAGGTGTGGTGGCACAAGCCTTTAAAAATTCCAGGAGGATCTAGGTGAGTTCAAGACCAGCCTGGAGCTACAGAGTGAGTTGTGAGTTCCAGATTAGCCGAGACTAGAGTGAGACTGTGATTCAAACACAAACGATCATCACTTAGAAGTGAAGAGGTGATACGGAAAATAAATAAATAAATAAATAAAGTCTCCAGGCGTGGTGGTGCATGCCTTTAATCCCAGCACTCGGGAAGCAGAGGTAGGAGGATTGCTGTGAGTTCAAGGCCACCCTAACTACAGAGTGAATTCCAGGTCAGCCTGAGCTAGAGATGCTACCTAAGAAAACCAAAAAAAAAAAAAAAAAAAAAAAGATGGATACATTTTATTATTGGGAAATCATATTGCAGAAAGAAAAAAAACAAAAGCAGTGATTATAGCAGTAGTTTTGCATTGGCATTCTGGGTGACATGAATATTTTCAGTTTTATTTCTCAGATGCTTTGCCCTGCCATATTACTTTCTTGTTCTCATAACAGAAGATTCCAGACCATTTCTCTGCTCTGCCTTGTCCCCTGATTTGCTGATGCTGTCCTAAACTGGCTTCTCATTTGACCAAAACGGCTGTCCCCGGGAAGTGGTGGACCTCTTTGGTTCAGTCCAACAAGAGATGGGTCACGATTCCCTGTACTAAGGAGAGACAGAAAACCTCCCTGGAAATCTCCAGCCACACCCTCCTTGCCAGCCTTGGGTCATTCACCTTTCATAAGCCAGATCACTGACCAAGAGGATTCTATGCTTATGTCAATCATACCTGTGACTTTCATTAAGGAGCATGTCCCAGATTCTATTGCTGACCAAGGAAGAGGAGTGGGTATGGAGAGGCAGCTGGGATATCTACTAGGGAGGCTGTAGGGGTGACACCAGAGGGTTTGGTCAAGTGAGATGACAAAGACCCCTTGGTAACATAGGAGGAGTTTGAGTTTAGCATAGTTACCCAATATGTTTGCAGTGTTGAGAGAAGGGCAGAGATTAGAAGTCCCAGGCTCTGGTTATTACCTACACAAGACCCTCATAATAAGAGGAGAAGATTATGACATCAAAATAAAAGAGAGGCTAAGTGAGAGGGGGAGGGGATATGATGGAGAGTGGAGTTGCAAAGGGGAAAGTGGGGGAAGGGAGGGAATTATCATGGTTGATTATCTATCATTATGGACGTTGTCATTAAAAATAAAGTTAAGGGCTAGAGAGATGGTTTAGCAGTTTAGGCACCTGCCTGCTAAGCCTAAGAATGCCAGTTCCAATTTCTAGGTCCCAAGTTTAGCCAGATGTAGTGACATAAGGGCGCAATGCTGCACTTGCCCACAAGGGGGCGAGCGCATCTGTAGTTTGTTCACAGCGGCTGAGAGGCTGCCTGTGCACCCACTCTCTATCTGTCTCCCTCTCCCTCCCTCCCTCTCTCTCTCTCTCTCTCCAAAATAAATAAATAAATAAATAAATAAATAAATAAATAAATAAATAAAGTTAAAAAAAAAAAAGAAATCCCAGGCTCAAACTCATCTGTGGTCTACTATGATCTGTGATGAGTCTTTAGGCACCGTTTCATCACCAGAAAAGTGAATAAAAGCATGAGGAGGGAGCTGGAGAGATGACTTAGCATTATGGTGCTTGCCTGCAAAGCCAAAGGACCTCAGTTTGATTCCCCCTACCCATGTAAGCCAGATGCAAAAGGTGGCACATGCCTTTAATCCTAGCACTTGGGAGGCAGAGATAGGAGAATTGCCATGAGTTCAAGGCCACCCTGAGAATACAGAGTGAATTCCAGGTCAGCCTGGGCTAGAAGGAGGCCCTACCTTGAAAAAAACAAACAACAAAAACAAACAAACAAACAAAAAAGAATTATAAGATGGCAGTGATGTTTATTATTCATTCAGTATTTATCAACAAATTGTTACATTTTGCAACTCACCAGGGGTGGTGGAATACACCTCTAATCCCAGCACTTTGGGGGATGGAAGCAGGAGGATCAGAAATCCAAGGCCAACCTGGCTCACTTCATCATACATCCACAGCAGAGAGACCCAAAGGCTAGCACCAGCAATCCGGAGCTGATTAAAAACACAGGGCTGGACTCCACCCCAAGGCCCACCCCTGGTGACACACTTCCTCCAGCAGGGTCCATCTCCCAAACACTCTACTAGGTGGGGACTGGGTAAGAAACTTAATCACAGACACCTGAGGCCATGGGGACTACACTGAAACCTCCACAACAGCAAGGTGCTTGAAGGTTCATCGTTATCCAAAGTATTTCTTTACAATAGAAAGAATAAGCAGAGAAGGAATGGCAAATAACAAAGTAGGAGCTACAAATGACTTCCTCTCCAAAATACAACTATATCCAAATTGAAAAAAATCCAGTGCCGGGCATGGTGGTGCACACCTTTAATCCCAGCACTCTGGAGGCAATGGTAGGCAGATCACTGTGAGTTTAAGGCCACCCTGAAACTACATAGGGAATTCCAAGTCAGCCTGGGCTAGAATGAGACCCTACCTCAAAACCCTCCCAAAAAAATCCAAATAAAAATACTTATTTTTGGGCTGGAGAGATGGCTTAGCGGTTAAGGCGCCTGCCTGCTAAGCCTAAGAATGCTGGTTCCAATCTCCAGTGGTTCCAATCTCCAGGTCCCACATTTAGCCAGATGCAAAGTGACACAAGGGTGCAATGTCTCACTTGACCACAAGGGGGCGCGTGCATCTGGATTTCATTAGCAGCAGCTGAGAGACTGCTGGCGTGCCCATCTCTGTCTTCCTCTCCCTCTCTCTCTGTCTCTCTCCAAAAATAATAATAATTATTTTTTTTTCACCAAGCAATTTTTTAAATGAAAAAGTATAGTAACATTCACTGGAGGGACTTCAAAAACAGAAAGTAGGTCTTTATATTTTTATTTAATTTGTTTGAAATTAATTAATTTGTGTGTGTGTGTGTGTGTGAGTGTGGTCTATGAATATGCCAAGTCCCCTTACCAAGCAAATGAACACCAGACACTTGCACCACTTTTTGCATCTGGCTTACATGGGTACTGAGGAATCAAACCCAAGGCAGCAAACAAGCATCTTTAACCGCTGAGCCCTCTTCCCAGCCCCGATTTTTCTACTTTCTTAATACAATCTTACATATTGAGCACTAGATCTATATCATTGGCACAAACGTTTTAGAAGCCAATTTGGAAGCATCAAGATCTTAAAGATGGAGCTGGAGAGTTGGCTTAGTGGTTAAGGTATTTGCTGGCAAAGCCAAAGGACCTTGGTTCAGATTCCCCAGGACCCATGTAAGCCAGATGCATGTATCTGGAGTTTGTTTGCAATGGTTGGAGGCCCTGGTGCACCCTCTCTCTCCCTCTCTCTCTCTCTCTCTCTCTCTCTCTCTCTGCCTCTTTCTCTCTCAAATAAATAAATAGATAAATAATTTTTTTTTAAAAGATCTTAAACAGGGCTGGAGAGATGGCTTAGCGGTTAAGGCATTTGCCTGCAAAGACAAAGGATCCCAGTTCTACTCTCCAGGACCCACGTAAGCCAGATGCACAAGGGGATGCAGGCATCTGGAGTCCATTTGCAGTGGATGGAGGCTCTGGCACACCTATTCTCTCTCTCTCCCTCTCTTTCTCTCTCTGTCTGTCTCTTTGTCTCTTTCAAATAAAAATATAAAAATGTAAAAAAAAAAAAAAAAAAAAAAAGTCTTAAACATACCCTTTGTCCCAGAAATTCTATTTGCAGAAGTAGGTAATAAGGACACATCAGAGATGTGAATATATTTGCATGTACAATGTTAATTCATTGAAATGCTATTTATAGGGCTGGAGAGATGGCTTAGTGGTTAAGGTGTTTGCCTGAAATGCTATTTGTTGTTGTTGTTGTTGTTGTTGTTGTTGTTGTGACACAGTCTCTCTATGTAGCCCAGACTGGCCTTGGCCTCCCAAAGTGCTCAGGTTACAGGCATGTGTCACCACATCCAACTGTACAAAGTTATTTTTAAATGAAGAATTATAAACAATCTGGCTGGGGTTATAGCTCACTGGTAGAATGCTTACCCAGTAATGGAAAGCCAATGCTTTTTTCTTTTGTATATTTTGCAAGTTTTGTTTTCTGTGCATGTGCATTATCTAATAATGGAAAAGGAAAGGACATTTTAACTTAAGGAAAGCATATCTGTGTTTTTTTTAAGACTTTACTTCTTTGCCTTAATCTAAAAATACAAAATAAAATTTAAAAGAAAACAATAGGAGGCAGGGTGTGGTGGTGCACACCTTCAGTCCCAGCACTTGGGAGGCAGAAGTAGGAGGATCACTGTGAGTTCAAGGCCAGCCTGGGACTACAAAGTGAGTCCCAAGTCAGCCTGGGCTAGACTGAGACCCTACCTTGAAATTTTATTTTATTTTATTTTATTTTATTTGGATTTTTCGAGGTTGGGTTTCACTCTAGTTCAGGCTGACCTGAAATTCACTATGTAGTCTCAGGGTGGCCTTGAACTCATGGTGATCCTCCTACCTCTGCCTCTTGAGTGCTGGGATTAAAAGCGTGAGCCACCACGCCCGGCCCTACCTTGAAATTAATTAATTAATTAATTAATTAACAGCACATCATTAAGTCACTTCTCAGCTTCTCAGGGAAAGGCCTAGATCTTACCACTTTCCTGCCCCATGTTTTAGCTCTGATTCATTCTCGCTCGTACAATGTCACACACAGTTGGCCCTCCATACTCATAAGCTCTACATACACATGCCCAACGAACCCTAGATTGTCTTTTTTTTTTTTTTTTTTTTTTTTTTTTTTTTTTTTTGAGGCAGGGTCTCGCTCTAGCCCAGGCTAATCTGAAATTTATTATGTAGTCGCAGGGTGACCTGGAACCCAAGACAATCCTCCTATCTCTGCCTCCTGAGTACTGGGATTAAAGGCGTGTGCTACCACACCTGGCTTTATTTTTATTTTTTTAACAATAATATTTTATTTTTACTTGTTTATTTATTAGAGAGAAATAAGACAGAGAGAGTAAGAGAGAGAAAGAAAAAGAGAGAGAATGGGCATGCCAGGGCTGCAAGCCACTGCAAATGAACTCCAGACACATGTACCACCATGTACATCTGGCTTATGTGGGTTCTGGGGAATCAAACCTGGGTCCTTAGGCTTCACAGGCAAGCATGTTAACCACTAAGCCAACTTTCCAACCCTGACTCTTTTAAAAATATATTTTTTTCCATTTTTTAAAAATTTTATTTATTCTTATGTATATTATTCTGGTTTTACATTCATAGTGGTGACTCCATTATCCTCCTCCCTGTTCTCCCTCTTCCATAGGGACCCTCATCAATGGGGAATGTGGTTCACACATTGTGGGGGTAGTCAAGAGCTATGGGGGATAGGCCAAGTCTCTGTGCATAATGCCCCAACTTGTGGCTCTAACATTCTTTCTGTCCCCTCTTCTGCAAATTTCCCTGAGCCACATTGGGGTCATTTTAGTTCTGCTTCACTGATGAGGTTTTGGGAGCCTCTGTGTCTCTGGATATCTGGCTTAGTGGGAGTTAGATGTTCTCTGTGTTTATCTCCTTCAGCCTTTTTCTGGTATCATCATCCCCAAGAGCACTGAACTCTTGCCCTTCCTCCACATTACTCTGTGGTTACAGCTGGAGCCCTGGTGAGGTGTGATTGTCTGATCCTCCCTTCTGGTTCATTGTCCATCTGGAAAAAATAAGCAAATTCTCCAACGGAGAGAGAAGTTAGTACTAGATATATGGGATGGCCATAGATAGCTTGGAAGGAATTTTATATAGCCCACATTTGATGGTATCTTGGTTGGAGACTGTGTTCATTTTTTGTACATGGTTTTGACTTATTTCCCAGTTCCAGCAATGAGTTCGAGTCCACTGAGTGGATCAATTAGCCAAATCAAGAGCCATTGGTTGCCCACCATGGCTGTGTGCCACTACTGCACTTGTTTGAGCATTACGTCAGGTTGTTTCTTGCTGGGTATCTTAGACTGGAAGTTGTTTGGACCAATGTCGGCCGTTTTCCCCCAGTTGCTCATGTAGCACCCTCTGGCACTAGACTAGCTAACTGTCTGGGGACTGACCCTCTTCCAGATTCTGGCCAGGTCTCTCCATGTTTAGTCTCTCACGTGTACGCTGTCTTTGACAATAGGGTCTTACCATTAACCTTTGGTGGATCATCAAGAACTCTGACAGAAATCTGTCTTTTTTGGGAAACCTTGTAGGTGTCTCAGATCTACAGCTCATTGTGAAAGTTAACCCTGTGCTGGTACTGGGAGTTATAAGTCAGCGCCTAGGGAAGGTGAGGGGAGAAAAAGATAGATAATATAAAAGAGAAAGTGAGTATAGAGAGGTGATGGATAGAAGGAGAGAGAGGGAGAGAAAAGAGAGAGTAAAGCAGGGGAAAATTAAGGTTGGTCTTCATGTTGTTTTCTCCAGTTTCCTGTGGTTCAGGTGTTCCCTCTGCGGGCCTGCTGAAGGATCAATGTTTTAGCTTGTTGTTCAGAATATAGAGTTTTATGCTATCGTTTCCTTTTGGGTCCCTATTTGTATCCCCCCACCCTTATCCTCCCTCCTACCCTCTCACTCCCTCCCACCATCACCCTCCCTCCATCCCACCCTCCCTATTGTCTGGTCCTCAGAGTACTTATTAGGCTTGGCAGCATCTCTGGTGGATTCAGGTTAGGAGCGACAGATAAACGAGACCATGCGATGATTATCTTTTTGTGATTGGGTGAGCTCACTGAGGATGATCTGTTCCATGTTTGACCATTTTTTTTCAAATTGCATTATTTCATCTTTCCTTACTGCTATGTAGAATTCCATAGTATAGACATACCACATCTTTGTTATCCATTCATCTAATGATGGACATCTGGGTTAATTGAGCAGCTATAAACATGGTTGAGCAAATGTCTCTGATCTGAGGCTTGGAGCCTTCAGGGTAAATGCCCAATAAGGGAATAACTGGATCCACTGGTAGGTCTATGGTCATCCTTTTCAGGAGTCTCCATATGGCTTTCCATAATGGTTGAACCATTTTACATTCCCACCAGCAGTGGAAGCTTGTTCCTATTTCTCCACAGCCTCGCCAACATTTGTTTTCATTTTTTTTTTTAATGTTAGCCATCCTTACTGGGGTAAGGTGGAATCTCATAGTTGTTTTAATTTGCATTTCCCTGATGATTAGGGATGTTGAACATTTTCTTAAATGTGCATTTACTATTTGTATATCTTACTCTGAGAACTCCCTGTGCAGTTCTCTGCCCTATTTTGTGAGTGGGTTCTTTGATGATTTATGGTTTAGGTTTTGGAGTTCTTTGTAGAACAAGGCAGGGGTGTCCACTCTCACCTCTGCTCTTTAATATAGTGCTAGAAGTATTAGCTCAAGCAATAAGACAGGAGAAAGAATTCAAAGGGATACAAAATTGGAAAGGAAGAAGTTAAGTTAGCTCTATTTGCAGATGACATGATTCTATACATAAGTGATCCAAGAACCTCCATCTCAAAACTCTTAAAGGTGATCAGCGCCTTCAGCAAAGTAGCAGGATATAAGGTCAATGCTCAGAAATCAGTAGCCTTTCTGTATGCAAAAGACAAAGATACAGAAAAAGAAATAACAAACATTGTCCCATTTTCAATAGCAACAAAGAAAATAAAATACCTTGGAATAACATTAGCCAAGGAAGTGAAAGACCTATACAATGAAAACATAAAAACACTCAAGAAAGAAATTGAGGAGGTCCTACGAAAATGGAAAGACCTCCCATGCTCCTGGATAGGTAGAATTAACATTGTGAAAATGGCAATCTTACCAAAAGCACTATATAGATTCAATGCAATTCTGATAAAAATCCCAACTTCTTTCTTCACGGAGATAGAAAAAACTATCTCAAAATTCATATGGAAAGGCAGAAGGCCTCGGATATCCAAGCATATCCTCAGCAAAAGAAACACCTCTGGAGGCATCACCATACCTGATCTAAAACTATACTACAAAGCCATTGTAATAAAAACAACATGGTACTGGCATAAAAACAGGAATATAGACCAATGGAACAGAATAGAAGACCCGGACCTTGGGTCAAATAACTACAGCTACTTGATATTTGACAAAGTCCCTGCCAATGCAGACTGGTAAAAGACAGCATCTTCAACAAATGGTGCTGGGCAAACTGGATAACCATATGCAGGAAAATGAAACTTGATCCACACATTTCATCATGCACAAAAATTAAGTCCAGGTGGATCAAAGACCTAGATATAAAACCAGAAACTCTGCTACTACTGGAAGAAAAAATAGGAGGAACCTTCCACGAAATAGGAGTGGGAAAAGACTTCTGAACAAAACCCCAGCAGCTCAGGAAATTAAACAATCACTCAATCAGTGGGATCTCATGAAGCTAAAAAGCTTTTTCACTGACAAACATACCATAACTAAAGCCAGCATATTACCCACAGAATGGGAGAGAATTTTCACCAGCTATACAACCGACAGAGGCCTAATTTCTAGAATCTACATAGATTGTCTTTTTTTAAATGCACCAGTAAAGAAATGAAAAAAAAAAATCCAGGCATGGTGGCACACGTCTTTAATCCCAGCACTCAGGAGGCAGAGTTAGGAGGATTGCCATGAGTTCAAGGCCACCCAGCTTTACATGGGTACCTTTAAACAAATTTTGTTGTTTATTACAATCCATGTATTCTGTTACCCCCAAATATTGGTATGAAAACTATAGCTAGGTAAAAAGTACTTGAGTCACACTGTCTTGACTAGAATTTGTAAACCTAGCCCCATGGTCTTTTTTCATTGAGACAGTGTCTCACATAGCCAAGGATGACTTGAACTTCTGATCCTTCTGCCTCCACCTCCCCAGAGGTGAGATTACAGGTGTGCACAACCACACCTGGCTTATATCATTCTAGGGATTGAACCCAGGGCTGTGTGCATGCTTACTAAGCACTTTACCTACAGAACGACATCTCTGGCTCTCTACTGTCTTCTAACATAGAATATTTCAAAGACAAACCCAAGGTCAGGAGCTGAAGAGCTGGTTCAGTCAGTAAAGAAAAGTTTCATGTTGCTGGAATGAACCTCGAAACCAGACACGGATTATGGGAGGAAGGGGGTTTATTTCAAGCTTACAGATCCAGGGAAGTTCCATCCAATGGCAGAAGAAACTGCTTCTGTACATCCAAGCAGAGAGAAAACAACTGCAGCAAGCAATACGCCAGCACCAGCGCACACACTAAACAGCAGCAAGCAGCAGGGACCTAGGTAGAGGTAGGACTTTGTGTACCTTTGGCCTGGGAATCAGATCAGCCTCTAAACACACCTTAGGGCTAGGATCTGCCCCCAGGGACAGCTCTTCAGCCAGGCAGCTGGAAATCAAAGTTACAAATTTTAATAAAAAACCTGAGTCTAGGGCTGGAGAGATGACTTAGCAGTTAAGGCCCATGCCTGCAAAGCCTAAGGACTCTAAGTTCGATTCTCCAGGTCCCACGTAAGCTAGATGCACATGGTGGCCCATGCGTCTGGGGTTCATCTGCAGTGGCTAGAGGTCCTGGCATGCCTATTCTCGCTCTTTCTCTCCCTCTCTCTGTCTCCCTCTCTAATAAATAAATAAAAATAATAATTAAAAAAAACTGAGTCTATGGGGGCCATACATTCAAAGTACCACACACTGCCTTGTCTAGGACTTTATAAACCTAAGTCCATGGTCTTTGTTGTTGATGTTGTTGTTGTTGAGACAGGGTCTCATGGATTCTCCTGCCCCCACCTCACCAGTGCCGAGATTCCAGGTGTGCCCGACCACACCTGGTTTATATCATTCTAGGGATCGAGCCCAGGGCTTTGTCTCCAGTCTTCTGCTGTTTTCTAACACGGAATATTTCAAAGAAGAATCCAAGGTCAGGGGACAAGTTGCTGGTTTGGTCAGTAAAGCACTTGTCATGTGTGATAGTTTGAATAGATGACCCCCAAAGATTCAGGAGTTTAGTAAAGCTTGTAACTTACTAGATTTCCAGCAGCCTGGCTGGAGGAGATGTCACTGGGTGGATCTAAAGTGTGCTTGGGGGTGGATCTGAATCCCAGCCTAAAGATATGCACAGTGCGTGAGTTCGGCCAGGGGTTCCTGGAGTGCGCTTGCGTATGCTGCTGGTGGTGTTTCTCTCTGCAGGGATCTGTGTAGACAAGGCCAGCTTCCTCCACCGTTATGGATCTGTAAGCGTCCAATAAATTCCTTTCCTCCCATAACTGTCTCTGGTGTGGGGGTTCATCCCAGCAACGTGAAGCTGACTGGGACACCATGTAAGCATGATGATCTGAATTTAGAGCACCGAAATCCACATAAATGCTGGGTTGTTGTGGCAACTGCCTGTCATCCCAATTGCAGAGACAGGGAATCCCTAAGGCAAGCTCTGGCATCAAGGGAGGGAGCCAGACACCCTGCCCAGTCAGAAGGGTAGAGAGCAGTGGAGGAAGCTACATGACATCAACCTCTGGCCTCCACACGGGAGCGCACACACACATACACAATCAGAGCTCATCCTGGCTTTTTTTATGAGAGAGAGAGAGAAATGGCACTCCAGAACCTCCAGTGACCGCACTTGAACTCTAGAAAGGTGTACCACCTTGTGTGTCTGGCTTACGTGGGATCTGGAGAGTCAAACATGGGTCCTTAGGCTTCCCAGGCAAGTGCTTTAGCCACCAAGCCATCTCTCCAGCCCCCGTCCTGACCATTTTTCTTCAAGTTTCTCCTCCTCAACAAAATTTCAAGACTCCTCCTTGTTCATTTTTAATATTTTATTTTAATTTATTTTCATTTTCTTTCATTTTATTTATGTATTTGCAAGCAGAGAGAGATAGAAATAGAGAGGAGACAGAGAGAGAATGGGCGTGCCACAGCCTCTAACCACTGCAAACGAACTCTAGACACATGTGCCTCCTTGTGCATCTGGCTTACATGGGTACTGGGGAATTGAACCTGGGTCCTTTGGCTTCTCAGGCAAGCGCCTTAACCACTAAACCATCTCTCCAGCCCTAATATTTTATTTTAATCAATCCATGAAAAAAATGTACCCAGCCGAGAATGGTAGCGCATGCCTTTAATCCCAGCACTTAGGAGGCAGAGGTAGGAGGATCTCCGTGAGTTCCAGGCAACCCTGAGACTACATAGTGAATTCCTTGAACCCCAAAAAAAAAAATACCCATTTATGATACACAGTGTGATATTTTAAAAGATATATTTTATTTATTTATTATTTGAGAAAGAGAGAATGGGCACACCAGGGTCTACAGCCACTGCAAGCGAACTCCAGATGCATGTGCCCCCTTGTGCATCTGGCTTACATGGGTCCTGGAGAGTCGAACCAGGATCCTTTGGCTTTGCAGGCAAATGCCTTAACCACTAAGCCACCTCTCCAGCCCACAATGTGGTTTTTTTTAAACATGAATACATTGTGGGAGAACTAAATCTGGCTCATTTACATATCCATCATCTCACATACTTGCAATGTTTGGTGTTGAAACCATTTGAAATTGATTTTGGGGGACTGAGGAGATGTCTCAGTGGTTAAAAGCAATTGTTTGCAAAGCCTGACAACCCAGAATCAGTTGCTCAGTACCCATGTAAAGCCAGATGCACAGAGTGGCACGCGCATCTGGAGTTTATTTGCAATGGTAAGAGGCCTGATGTGCCCCGTTCATATTCTCTCTCTCTCTCATTCTCTTTCTCTCTGTCTCTCGCTCTCTCCCCCTCACAAGTAAATAAATAAAATTCTTTTTTCAAGTGCCTTTTACATGGCAGGTCACCTCTGCCAATATATATATCACTATCACCTCAACCACCCAGTCCACAATGTAGTGCTCTGGACAGAGGCCCTGATCATCTTTTCTTAATTTTATTTATTATTTATTTTTTTATTTTTATTTTTTTTGAGAGAGAGAAAGACGCAGATAGAGACAGAGACTAAGCATACCAGGGCCTCTAGCCACTGCAAATGAACTCCAAATGCATGCGCCACCTTGTGCATCTGGCTTACATGGGTCTTGGGGAATCGAACCGGGTCCTTAAGCTTCACAGGCAAGCTCCTTAACTGCTAAGCCATCTGTCCAGCCCAATGAAATTATTTTTTAGTTGACTTTAACTTTGCAAAACAGTAACTTCCAAGCCAAAGCGTGGTGGCGCACGCCTTTAATCCAAACACTTAGGAGGCAGAGATAGGAGGATTGCTGTGAGTTCGAGGCTACCCTGAGACTACATAGTTAATTCCAGGTCAGCCTGGGCTAGAGCGAGACCCTATCTTGAAAAACCAAAATAATAATAATAATTTTCACTAGCCAGGCATGGAGGCACATGCCTTTAATCCCAGCACTCAGGAGGCAGAGGTAGGAAGAGTGCCATGAGTTCGAGGCCACCCTGAGACTACATACTGAATTCCAGGTCAGCCTGGGCTAGAGCGAGACCCTACCTTGAAAAAACAAAAAAAACAGTCACCACCTGGATATGTATTTCTTTTGATTATTCTCTATCAAAGTTTTCATTCAATCAATAGATTCAAGTCTTCTACTTACTAAATAAGCAAATGCCTGCAATGCCTTGTTTCTCCAAAATATTTTGTGGTGCTTGACTTTGCTTCTTTTCGGGGGTGGGAGAGTCTTGCTATGTAGCCCTACCTGGCCTGATACTCACTAAGTAGCCAAGGCTGGCATTGAACTTCTGACCATCCTGCCTCCATCTCCCAAGTACTGAGGTTTTGGCATGTGTTACCACACCCAGCTAAGCTTGCTTTTATTTATTTATTTATTCATGAAAGAGAGAGAATGGGCATGCTAGGACCTCCAGCCACTGCAAATGAACTCCAGGTGCATGCACTACCATGTGCATGCACTACCATGTGCATGCACTACCATGTACCAGCTTACATGGATTCTGGGGAATCAAACCTGGGTCCTTAGGCTTGGCAGGTGTAGCAGACAGCTTCAGGTTTGCTGAGATGAACTGCCAGACCAGGCACAGTTATGGAAGAAGGGATATTATTTATTGAAGCTCACAGATCCAGGGGAAGTTCCATAATGGCAGGAGAAGTGGCCTGCCTTCACAGGGCCAAGCAGAGAGAGAAAAACCAACCAGCCACACAGCACACAGAACAAAATTACTGTCAAGCCACAGCAAGCTTCAGGAACTCCTATTAGGCACACTTTGCATATCTTTACAATGGAATCTCAAACCCACCACTAACACCTTAAGACCAGCCCCCAGTGACATTGCCTCTAGCAAGGTGATTGCAGATGCAAACTATAACTAATAAAATACTGAATATATTGGGGGACATATATTCAAACTACCACAGTAGGTAAACACCTTAATCACTAAGCCATCTCTCCAGCCCTTGGCTTATTTTTATTTTTGCTCGTCAGTACCTGAGTACAGGGTCCCACTCTAGCCCAAGCTGGCACTGGAAATGCTTGTTTGGTTGGTTGGTTGGTTGATTGGTTTTGGTTTTGGTTTTTCGAGGTAGGGTCTCATTCTAGCCCAGGCTGACCTGGAATTCACTCTGTAGTCCAGGGTAGCCTCGAACTCACAGCGATCCTCTGACCTCTGCCTCCCGAGTTCTGGGATTAAAGGCCTGTGCCACCATGCCCGGCCTGTTTGTTGTTTTTGAGACAGAGTTCCATTTGGCTCAGGCTGGTATTGAAGTCTTGATCCATAACCTGTACCTGCTGGAATTACAGGCATGCACTCCCGCACCCAGCTTAATTGTATGAAGTGTTGTTTTTCTTTTTTTGTCCTTAAGTATCTTTAACTATTTTTTCTTACAGGGCATGGGGGCACATGCCTATAATCCCAGCACTCGGAAGGCAGAGGTAGGAGCATTGCTGTGAATTCGAGGCCAGCCTGAGACTATATAGTGAGTTCCAGGTCAGCCTGGACTAGAGTGAAACCCTACCTATTGCCGTCAGCTTCATGTTGCTGGCAGAAAACACCCAAACAAGAGCAGCTTGTGGGAAGAAAGGGTTGATAGACTCGAGGGGAAGCTCCATATTGACAGGGGGAAATAATGGCATGAGCAGAGGGTGGACATCACCTCCTGGCCAACATCAGGTGGACAACAGCAGCAGAGAATGTAACAAACACTGGCAAGGGGAAACTGGCTGTAACACCCATAAGCCCCCAACAACACACCTCCTCCTGGAGACTCCAGATCCCAAATTGCCACCAGCTGGAGATCTAGCAGTCAGAACACATAAGTTTATGGGGGACACCTGCATCAAACCACCATACTACCTCTCTCTCTCCATAAATATGTATTTGGTTTTTCGAGGTGGGGTCATGCTTTAGCCCAGGCTGACCTGGAATTCAGTATACAGTCTCAGGGTGGGCTCGATCTCATAGTAATCCTCCCACCTCTGCCTCCCGAGTGCTGGGATTAAAGGCATGCGCCACCATGCCTGGCTCTCTCTATGTATATTCTTTTCTGTTCTAAAAAAAACTCTTATGAAATCTTTTTTTTTAGATTTTTTTTTCCTTTATTTATTAGAGACACAGAGAGGATGAGAATGGGTGTGCCAGGGCCTCTAGCCACTGCAAATGAACTCCAGACACATGCACTACCATGTGTATCTGGGGGCTTACGTGGGACTTGGAGAAGCACACCGGGGTCCTTAGGCTTCGCAGGCATGCTTAACTACTAAGCCGTCTCTCCAGCCTGTCTTAGGTACTCTTTATGCTCCATTATTTGTCTCTTTCAAATTCATGATTTCACATATAAATAACCTTTACCTGATCCATTTCTCTGTAATCCTTCATAAGTGAAACCCTTTATGTGACATTTTATTTGCTTTTCTCAGTATTATCCACATGCTCCTGTGAGATACTTTTAATAACTTTTTAAGGCAGTTCTGAGGACATAACTCAGGACCATGTGCTTGCTGGGTAACTGCTCTACCACTGAGCCACATACCCAGCTCTTATGAAGACTTTTATTTCTATGACAGTATTTATTTTGTGGTCCTTCCCTCTTGTCTCATTGTTCATATTTCTTCTCCTTCTGTAGTTTAGTTATATTTTTCTTGTATTTCTTTTTTAAGCTCTTGTTATAGACACAATTAAGTCAATAAGTAATTTTTTCTTAGTATTTTACATATATATATAATTTATTTGAGAGAACAGGAGCAACTATAAGCATGCCAGGACCTCTTGCCTTGCAAACGAACTCCAGATGTATGTGTCACTATGTACATCTGCTTTATGTGGGTACTGGGGAATTGAACCTGGGCCAATAGGCTTTATAGTCCCAGGCTATCCTAGGACTCACAGAGATTCCTCTGCCTTCCAAGTGCTGAGATTAAAGGTGTGTGCCACCACCTGCTTGCAAAAATAGGGTGAGGGCAGCATCTTTACATTCAGTAAGAGACTCTGTCTCAAGGAAACACACGGATGAGACACCTGACACTCTCTGGCCTCCACATGCATGAGCACACACATGCACACTGCAACACACACACACACACACACACACACACACACACACACATAAGACAAAGAAATACATTGCTGCCAGTCCCCCAAGACCAGCATCAACCCACTTCCTGGTCATCCTCACTCCTGCACTGCTAAGCTGCCCTCCATCCAGACCTTTGCATTTGCTTTTTTGTGCCTTAACATCCTGCTTGTGGGGGATCCCCCCTCCCCGCACACACACATAATTGGTTGTGAAAGTCATTTCTCATTCACATGCTGTCCAGAATTACTGTAGCACAAATATATCCAACTGAATCATCTGTTCCACTCTAGATGGAAATTCAGCTATCAGTTTGGAATGATTACAAGCACGTTGTCATGTATATGACTTTACTTGCGTTTTGGTGAGCACAGCTATACATCTCCATTGTGTAGACCTCGGAACAGCACTAGTAAATAATCAAGTCTAAATGTCGAGCTGGAGTACTGTGATCTCAGATTTCCAAAGAAGCCAGGAGAAGGATTCCAGGCCTGTGATGCATTTGTATCAAGAGCATATGTGTCTGTTACCCCGGGGAACCAGAACAAACCACGCCAATACTTAGTGGCATGATTCTGTTGGTCAGCAGTTTGCCTGTCTAAGCCAGGGTCATTCACACAGCTGTAGTGAACGGGCAGCTCGGCTAGGGTCAATGGGACGAGATAGCCTTCACAAGCCTGGTGATTGGTTCCGGCTCTCCACTGAGCCATGTCTCCAGCCGGCTAGCATGAGAGCACATTGCAACTTTGCACATTGAGGCCAATCCAAAAGGAAGAGACTGTGATGTTTCCGGAGGCCCCATCTGGGATGCTGCAGAACACTTCTGTTATATTCCAGGAGTCAAAGCAAGTCATGATGTCAGATCACATAAAAAACAGAGCAGGGCGAGAGAACTCCACTCTTTTCGATGACAGTTTAAGCAGAGGTTTATTTTGCAAAGCAAAGTTTACACTCCAAATAAATGTTGGAGTGGGCTGCCGCAAAGGTGGGAATAGAGGGGGGCATTTGGTGTGTTCTGAATTGTGGATTGTTTTATTTTATTATATTCTTCTTATCATTATTACGAGTGAACCAGTGAGTTTAATTAGGGTTTTTCCAGGAGCATGAGTGAAGGGTTAATTATAGGAATATAGTCAACTTAGCAGTGGCTAAATTAAATGTCTCTCTCCCAGCAACCATTAACTGCCTATAAATCCTCAGGGAGGGGTGGGGCCTCGTGAATCCCTCCCCCTATAAACCACTTCTTGATGGGAAGTGAGCAAAATATCATGGCATTTCTTTTATATTTTCTTTTATTAGCCTGCCATGATCTGCCACCTGACCACATTTATTTATTTTCTTCTCACATTTCTCACATGTACGCCACCCCACCCCTGGAGCACCCTACACAAGTCTAAGACCTTATCTTCTGCATCAGGTTAAAAGAAGTCTCCTAGCCAGGCATACTGGCGCACGCCTTTAATCCCAGCACTCGGGAGGCAGAGGTAGGAGGATCACTGTGAACTCAAGGCCACCCTAACACTACAGAGTGAATTCCAGGTTAGCCTGGACTACAGTGAAACCCTATCTCAAAAAACCAAGAAGAGGGAGGAGGAGCAGGAGGAGGAGAAGAAGAAGAAGAAGAAGAAGGGGAGGAAGAAAAGGAGGAGGAGGAGGAGGAAAAGAAGAAGGAGGAGGAGGAGGAGGCTCCTTCAGCATGTCAGCTACTGTCTCATTGCTGTGACCATACACCTGCCAAGAAGCAACTTAGGGGAGGCAGGGTTTATTCTGGCTCACAGAGCAAAGGGTGCACTCCATCATAGCAGAGTGAGAGGCAGTGGTCACACTGCATCTACAGTTGGGCATGAGGGAGAAGGGAGGGGAGGAAGAGTAGCAAGGCCAGAAAGTAAAACCACAAGACCCATCCATCCCGAGGTGATCCACTTCCTCCACCAAGGCTCTACCTCCTAAAGATTCCACAACCTTCCCAAATCGCACCAAGTGTTCAAACACATCACCCTATGGGGACATGTCACATTCCAACTCCAGCACTGAGCACATCTCCTCCGGGCAGCTCCCTTCAACCTACATACCCACTGTTGTGTAGCTCTCGTCTCTAAACTGAAAGTCTCTCCTGCAGAAAAGGCTCTTAAAACTCAGGAAATAAAAATAATTCATAAGCTTCAGAGTTACCAGAGTTAGTGGCCAGACTGGGCTTCATCATAAGTACCAGGCCAGACAGAGCTAGAGAGTATGAGCCTGTGTCCGAAAAGCTTTAAGAGAATAACTTATAAGTCACTTTGACATTTCACATATACAGAGGAACCATAGGGAGGACTTTGCTGACATTTGTGTGAAACTTTATTATAATTGCTGCTGTTTTGATTTTTCAAGGACAAATAAAGCCTAACGCCTAGCAACACAGACTCGAAAGCAGACCAGCTGGCTGTGCGGCTCTCCTGAATGGCAAGTCGTTCTGAAACCCAGCCCAAGTCACCTGGCCTCTGCATGCCTCGGACTTCTCATCTCTAAAATGGAAATGCAGGCTGGAGAGGTGGCTCAATGGGTAAAGGCACTGGCTTGTAAAGCTTGATGGCCCAGGTTCCATGCCCCAGTACCCACATCAAGCCAGAGGCACAAAGTATGTGGGGTTTGTTTGCAGTGGCAGGTGGTCTTGGTGCACCCATTCTCATTCTCTCTCTCGCCCCCTCTCCCTCCTTGCAAATAAATTTAAAACAAAATAAAATAATAATAGTAAGATCCATTCCTACTTCACAGGGTAGATTTAGATTGATAAAGGAGCTGGAGTGAGGGTGCAGGCCTGTAATCTCAGTACTTGGAAACTGAGACAAAAGGATTTCAAAACCAGACTGAGCTACAAGGTGACACCCTGTCTCAAAACAAAAACCGAACAAAAAAGGTAAGACGGGATCCCTTGGGAACTCCCAGCTGTGGGTGAGTTGTTCCCTCAGCTGGGCCTGGGCCCCTGGCCCAACCTGGTTGAGCTGAGGGAAGGGCCCCCTGGCCTTTACTCTCCACATGGGTTGTTTATTTCCTACAGCCCTCTTTTCTTTCCACAGCTTTTTTCCCCCCCAGGCCCTCCACGTGGGATATGGGTGCCTTTCCTTGGCCCTTTACGTCCCTCAAAAAATATAATAATTTAAGAGCCATGCATTTAATCCCAGCACTCAGGAGTCAGAGGTAGGAGGGATCACCATGTGTTCAAGGCCACCCTGAGACTACATAGTGAATTCCAGGTCAGCCTGGGCTAGAGTGAGAGTCTGCCTCGAAAAACCAAAATGATAATAGTAATAGTAATTATTATTATTATCTAATAATTTTTTAAAAAGCAAGACAGCTATCATGTATAATAATACTTTCCTCTAACTTTATTTTCATTTTTTCAATATTTTATTAAGTTATTTACTTATTTTATGAGAGAGAGAGAGAAAGCCAGGTATGGTGGCACACGCCTTTAATCCCAGCACTCAGGAGGCAGAGGTAGGAGGATCACCATGAGTTCAAGGCCACCCTGACACTACATAGTGAATTCCAGGTCAGCCTGAACTGTAGTGAAACCCTACCTCGAAAAACCAAAAAAGAGAGAGAGAGAGAGAGAATGGGCATGCCAGGATCTCTAGCCACTGCTAACAAATTCCAGACACATGCAACACCTCGTGCATCTGGCTTACGTGGGTTCTGGGGAATTGAACCTGGGTCCTTGGGCTTTGCAGGCAAGCTCCTTAACCATTCGTTAAGCCTTCTCTCCAGCCCTTTCTTTTCATTTATTTTTTTTCGGTGTATATGTGGTGTGGTGAATGGAGTATAGGCCATGTGTGCAGATGCACATGCCCTGTGCTCATGCATGCAGAGGTCAGGGGTCCTCCTCCTTTGCTCTTCTGTGCTGTTTCCTAGAGACAGAGGCTCTCACTGAGCCTGGAGCTGCTGTTTTTCAGTCAGATTGGCTGACCTGGGAGCCCCAACCTTTCTCTTGTCTCTACTGTTGAGGTTACAAGCATATGTGCTCACACCTGGCTTTCCACACGGGAGCTGGGGACCAAACTTTGGTCCTCATGCTTGTGTAGCAAGTACTCTTACCAGCTGAGTCATCTCCCCTTTGTGCCACTTTCTTTTCTAATCAAAGACACAGAACCAGGGCTGGAGATATGGCTTAGCAGTTAAGGCACTTGCCTGCAAAGCCTCAGGACTCAGGTTTGATTTCCCAGGACCCACGTAAGCCAGATGCACAAGGGAGCGCATGCATCTGGAGTTCACTTGCAATGGCTAGAGGCCCTAATATGCCCATTCTCTCTCTCTTCCTCCCTCAAATAAATAAATAATAAAAATTTTGTTTAAAAAAAAAAAAAAAAAGACAGGACCAGGCATGGTGGCACACGCCTTTAATCTTAGCATTTGGGAGGCAGAGGTAGGAGGATCGCTATGAGTTTGAGGCCAGCCTGAGATGACATAGTGAATTCCAGGTCAGCCTGAGCTAGAATGAGACCCTACCTCGAAAAACAAACAACAAAAAGCAAAAGACATAAAGCCAAGAGTCCCTGCCCCTTTCCTGTTCTTTAGAGGATCACCGAGAGTTCAAGGCCACCCTGAGACTACATAGTTAATTCCAGGTCAGCCTGGACCAGAGTGAGACCCTAACTCAAAAAAAAAAAAAAAAAAAAAAAAAAAAAGCCATAGAGCCAAGAGTCCCTGCCCCTTTCCTGTTCTTTAAGGAAACCTTTTTTTCCTTTCCTTTTCTTTTCTTTTAGGTTGTTTTTTTTTTTTTGTTTTGTTTTTTTTGTTTTTTGTTTTGAGGTAGGGTCTCACTCTAGCCCAGGCTGACCTGGAATTCACTATGTACATATCAGGATGGCCTCAAACTCATGGTGATCCTCCTGCGTCTGCCTCCCAAGTGCTGGGATAAATGATGTGCACCAGCATAGCCGGCTATGGTTGCCTTTGTTTTTTTAAATTATTTATTATTTTTATTTATTTATTTACTTGACAGAGAAAGAGGGCAAGAGAGAGAGACAGAGAAAATGGGTGCACCAGGGCCTCTAGCCACTGCAAACGAACTCCAGATGTGTGCACCCCCTTGTGCATCTGGCTAATGTGAGTCTTGGGGAATCGAACCTGGGTCCTTTGGCTTTGTAGGCAAACGCCTTAACCACTAAGCCATCCCTCCAGCCTGGTTGCCTTTGTTTTTGAGGGGGAGAGAGAAAAGGAGAAAATTTCTCACAACATTTCTCCCAGTGCATTGTTATACTTCTTTTCTTGATCATTGTACTGTGAAATATAAAACATCTCACAGTATTTGTGTGTGTGTGTGTGTGTGTGTGTGTGTGTGTTTGTGTGTGTGTAGGTGCATGTCTCCCCTTACCCCAGGAATCATTAATTGGCAATAGCTCCTGAAGGAGGGATGGGACCTCATGAGGCCCTCCCTGACCCATAACGGAACGTTACCAGGCCCAGTCTTGTGCAGGTAACCACAGTCACTGTGAGCTCATGAGTGCAACTCCTGTCTTGCCTTTTGAAGGCAGTGATAAAGATGTCCCATATAATAGGCGTGGCGGTGCACACCTTTAATCCCAGCACTCGGGAGGCAGAGGTAGGAGGATCTCCTCGAATTCAAGGCCAGGCTGAGACTATATAGTAAATTCCAGGTCAGCCTGGGCTAGAGTGAGACCCTACCTCGAAAAACCAAAAACAAAAAAAAAAAAAGATGTCCCATAAAGCTGAGTACTCAACGGTCACTTATTTATAGCACTTTGACCAGTCACAAATCTCTGCAGTAACTGCCACCCACTGTAAAAACAAGCTTCTCTGGGGCTAGAGAGATGGCTTAGCGGTTAAGGTGCTTGCCTGCAAAAGCCAAAAGACCCAGGTTCAATTCCCTAGGACCCACGTAAGCCAGATGCACAAGGTGGCGCATACATCTGGAGTTCGTTTGCAGTAGCTGGAGGCCCTGATGCACCCACTCTCTCTCTTTCTTTCTCTCTCTGTCTCTCTCTGTCGCTCTCAAATAAATAAATATAAATTTAAAAACTCTTAAAAAAAAAAAAAAGAAGGCAGTGTGACAATAACAGGCAGGTTTCACCCCTAGGGCCTGTCACCTCCTTAGCCATGGGCTTTTGGCCAGGTTTTCAGTACCGGAGAATTATAATTTAATTACGCTCCTTGGTACTACGTGCCAAAGAATATAATTGTTGGGTCATCTGTAACTCTCTGTTTAACTGTTGAAGAAACTACCAAAATGGTCTGGAGAGATGGCTTAGCAGGTAAAGAGTTTGCCTGTGAAGCATAAGGACCCTGGTTCAATTCTCCAGATCCCACGTAAGCCAGATGCACATGGTGGCGCATGCTTCTGGAGTTGGTTTGCAGGCCCAGGTGAGCCCTTTCTCACTCTCCCCCCCTCAACTCTGTGTCTAATAAATAAATAAATAAAAATAAAATCTTAAGAAAAAAGTAAAAAGAAACTACCAAAACTATTTTCCATACCGGCTACGCATCTTACATCCCCACCGACGATGTAAGAGGCTCCTGAGCCTCCGCATTCCAGCCACTTTGGTGGGTGTGAAGTGGCATCTCATTATGGTTTTGATTTGCATGTCCCTGATGACTCATGTCCAACATCTTCCATGAGCTTAATGGCTAATTGAATATGTGCTTTGGAGAAATGTCTACTCAGATCCTTTGCCCACAAAAAATTTCCTTTGTGAAAGGTTAGGTGCAGATGAGAGGCAGGCTCCCTGGGCTGCTTCAGACCCAGCCTTCACGGTTGAGCCACACGAGTTTCAGTTTCCTATCTGCCATCAACTAGAATTCTTTTGGTCCTTTGTATGTAGTTCAGTAAGTCTACACTTTAAAAGGACTTTGCCATCAGAAGTTTTGATTTTTTTTTTACACAGAAGCTAAGGCCAAAGGTCCCCACACCCCCCAGATATGAAAAGATGTGGAAACGTGATTATCACCTCATGCAGACTCTTTGAGGGATGTGTTCTATAGAACTTGCTCTCCGCATTGGTGTATACATGGTCGCAGAGAGGAGCCCTTGAAAGCAAATGTGCTGAATTTCCTGTGACATTTAGAATTTGTTCCCAGAGGAACAAATGGAGAAATAGCTCAGCAGTTAAAGTCAATTGCTTACAAAACCTGACGGCCCAGGTTCAATTCTCCACTACCCACATACAGCCAGATACACTAAGTGGCACATGCGTCTGGAATTTAGGAGGCCCTGGCAAGCACATTTCTCTCTCCCTCTCTCTCTCTCTCATCTCCCCTCTCTCTCTCATTTCCCCTCTCTCTCTAAAATAAATAAAGTATGTTTAAGGGTTTTTTTTTTCATTTTTTAAAGATTTTATTTTTTATTTATTAGAGACAGAAAGAAAGGGAGAGAGACAGAGAGAGAGAGTGAGAATGGGCATGCCAGGGCCTCTAGCCACTGCAAACAAACTCCAGATGTATGTGCCAACATGTGCATCTGGCTGACGTGGGACCTGGAGAATCGAACCTGGGTCCTTAGGCTTCACAGGCGTGTGCCTTAACCGCTAAGCCATCTCTCCAGCCCTATTTTTATTTATTAGAGAGAGGGAGGGAGAGAGAGATTGAGAGCGAGAGAATGGGCACACCAGGGCCTCTAGCCACTGCAAACTCCAGATGCATGTGCCACTTTCTGCATCTGTCTTACGTGGGACCTGGAGAATCAAACCTGGGTCCTTAGGCTTTGCAGGCAAGCGCCTTAACTGCTAAGCCATCTCTCCAGTCCTAAAGTGTTTTTTCATTTTTTAAAGTATTTTAATATATTTTATTTATTTATTTGAGAGGTAGAATGGGCTCACCAGAGTCTTCAGCCACTGCAAACAAACTCCAGACGCATGTGCCCCCTTGTGCATCTGACTTACATGAGTCCTAGAGAATCAAACTGGGATCCTTAGGCTTTGCAGGCAAACGCCTTAACCGCTAAGCCATCTCTCCAGCCCATCATTTTTTTTTTTTTTTTTTTTTGGTTTTGTGAGTCACACTAGGCTGACCTGGAATTAACTATGTAGTCTCAGGGTGGCCTCGAACTTTGGCTCCTGCACCTCTGCCTCCTCCTCCCAGTGCTGGGATTAAAGGCGTGCGCCATCTCTCCAGCCAGCCCATCATTTTTTAAAGTATTTTTTAAATAGAGATGTTTGTGCCAGATGTGGTGACACATGCCTTTAATCCCAGCACTCAGGAGGATCACTGTGAGTTCAAGGCCAGCATGAGACTACATAGTGAATTCCAGGTCAGCTTGGGCTAGAGCAAGACCCTACCTTGAAAAACCAAAATACTACTACTACTACTACTACTACTACTAATAATAATAATAATAATAATAATTTTTGTTCCCTTTAAAAGATGAATCTAAAGCTAAGTATAAGTAATGCACACCTTTAATCCCTGCACTCAGGAGGCAGAGCACCAAGAGTTCAAGGCCAGCCTGGGAGTACAGAGTGAGTTCCAGGTCAGCCTGGGCTAGAGTGAGACCTTACCTCACAAAAACAAAAATAAATAAAATAAGTAAGTCCAGCTTTTAAAAAAAAATATGTGTGTGTAAATCCCCAATCTCTAAAAATATTTTTTTTTTTGGAGAGAGACACAGAGAGAGACAAAGAGAGAGGGAGAGGAAGACAGAGATGGACACGCCAGCAGTCTCTCAGCTGCTGAGAATGAAATCCAGATGTGTGCGCCCCCTTGTGGTCAAGTGCGGCATTGCGCCCTTGCATCACTTTGCATCTGGATAAATGTGGGACCTGGAGATTGGAACCAGCCTTAACCGCTAAGCCATCTCTCTAGCCCTCTAAAAATATTTTAAATGCTTTATTCACTTATTTAATTTTTGCATTTGTGCATGGACTTTAGTGCTATCTTCGAGAACACCATCCTCAGCTGCCACACTTTGCATTCTTCTACATGGGTACTGGGGATTAAACGCGGGTCCTCAAGAGTGTGACGCAGGCACTTTAGCCACTGAGCTATATATATCATCCCAGCCCAATCACTTTTCTTTTATCTTTGCAGTACTAGGAATTGAATTCCAGGCCTTGCACATTCTACGCATATGTTCTACCACTGTGTTTCGTCCTTGCCATATCCTTTTTTTTTTTTTTTTTTTTTTTTTTTTTTTTTTTGGTTTTCTGAGGTAGGGTCTCACTCTAGCTCAGGCTGACCTGGAATTCATTATGTCCTACCTCTGCCTCCTGAGTGTTGGGATTAAAGGCATGCACCACCACGCCCGGCTCTGTTTTTTTTTTTTTTTTTTTTTTTTTTTGAGACAAAGTATCAAATGTCCCCGACTGGCTTCACACACACTAATTAGCAGAGAATGACCTTGAACTTCTGACCTAGGGACTTGCCAATGCTGGACAGACATTCTACTAACTGATATATTCCCGGCCCCAAACCCAGCTTTTTTTTTTTTTTAAAACTTTTTAGTTTAGTTTAGTTGAGTTGAGAGAGAAAGCTAGAAAGAGGCAGAAGAGAGGGTTGTGGGGGAGAATGGGCATGCCAGGGTCTTCAGACACTGTAAACGAACTCCAGACACATGTGCCACCTTGTGCATCTGGCTTACGTGATCCTGGGGAATCGAACCTGGGTCTTTTGGCCTCGTAAGCAAACACCTTAACCGCTAAGCCATCTCTCCAGCCCTTGTTTATTTTTTTAACTGTTATTGTATTTCCAGCTTTTATTTGAATTACATTAGTTGGTGGTTCACCTTCAACTCCAGCTGAGTTGCTTTACCAAATACCCGAGATACGGAGGCCGAAGCCATATGAAATCACGCGTTTCAGAAGGAGCTACTCTGTGGGTTTTCCACAGACACATGCTCAGGAAGGCTGTAGCCAAGGTTAGGGACAAACAACACTTGTCTCCCAGGCCCTTCCCTCATTTCTAGAGTGACTTATTATGTTACTTGATTTAAATGTGAACATTTTAAAAATATTTTTGAGTTTTTTTTTTTAAGTCCACAAACTCAACATTCCCCAAAATAAAGCTCGTCATGGTAGGAGGCAGCATGTACCCGTTTGTGAGTGGGTAGATGTAGGGCTGAGGTTTGAAAGTCTGATGGAAACTCAGACCTGTTTCTGGGATGGCTTAAGTTACCATAGTTGATATCTTGGACACAATATGAGCTCATTGTCTATTTTAAGAATTAAGGACTATCATTTTCCGTTCTTTTTTTTTTTAATTTTTATTTATTTAGCTGGGCGTGGTGGCACACACCTTTAATCCCAGCACAGAGGTAGGAAGATTGTCGTAAGCTCGAGGCCACCCTGAAACTACATAGTGAATTGCAGGTCAGCCTGAACTAGAGCCAGACCCTTTCTCGAAAAATTAAAAAGATAATAATAATAAAATAATAACTTATTTGAGAGAGAGAGAGAATGGGCACACCAGGGCCTTCAGCTGCTCCATATGCATGTACTACTTTGTGCATCTGGCTAGCATGGATCCTGGGAATTGAACCTGGAACCCTCTGGCTTTGTAGGCAAGTGCCTTTACTACTAAACCAGCTCTCCAGCCCTTTCTTTTTTTAAATATTTTTTAATTTTTATTATTTATTATTTGAGAGAGAGAGAGAGAGAGGGGCATACAGAAAGAGAGAAATGAGTGTGCCAGGGCCTCTAACCATTGCAAACGAACTCCAGATGCATGTGCCACCTTGTGTATCTGGCTTATATAAGTCCTGGAGAGTCAAACTTGGGTCCTTTGGCTTTGCAGGCAAGTTCCTTAACTGCTAAACCATCTCTCCATTCTTTATTTTTAACATTAACTCATGTATATTATCAATATCAGTCATATCAATCGCAACCCTGAGTAGGAGCATTGAAGGGAAGGAATGCTGTGAAGTCTGTAGGAATAGATGGATCTAGGGATTAGTGGAAGGGAACATTTTCAAAAGGAGAATAGGACACGAAGTATTTTAATTAACCCATGTTCACAAAAGCAGCCATAATATAAAACATCCTCCACAGTCCATTAACCACCACAATGGTTCCTGCAACAAGGTTTTAGGAGTTTAGTGAAAAATCTTTAAACTCCAAATCCTGAGATTTTATCTTTTCTTTAATTTTTATAATATTTTATTTATTTATTTATTTGAGAGAGAGAGAATGGGCACCTGACGGTCTCCAGCCACTGAAAATGAACTAGACACATGTGCCACCTTGTGCAACTGGCTTACAGGGGCATTGGGGAATCGAACCTGGGTCCTTAGGCTTCATAGGCAAGCACCTTAATCACTAAGCCATCTCTCCAGCCTTTATCTGTTTTGAACAAATAATTGAAATAAACAGACTGAGAAGGATAGTTTATAAAATATTACATTTATTCAGGGAAGTCAGTGTTGTGTAGGAGAGTCTGGGAACCAAGAAAAAAGGAATGGTTGCACCCACATGATCTGTATGCCCATGTGGAAGTTGAGCATGGGCCTGAGGATAAAGAAAAAACATGAAAAAGATTTTCTTAAAAAGGCTTGCACTTTGAAAAATTAAAAGGCCATGAGAATAATAAGAAAGGTCAGAGAGATGGCTTAGCAGTTAAGGCCCTTGCCTGCAAAGCCTAAGGACCCATGTTCCACATAAGCCGGATGCACAAAGGTGAGGCAAGCGCAAGGTCATACATGCCCACTAGGTGGCGCAAGTGTCTGGAGTTTGATTTCAGTGGCTGAGGTCTGGTAGGCAATTCTCTCTCTCTTTCTCTCTCTCTCTCTCTGTCTGTGTGTGTGTGTCTAAAAAAAAAGAAAGAAAAGGATAAAAAGAATATCCTTTCCCACTCTAGCAGCCAGGCCGCTAGAGTGGGAAAGACATGTGGTCTTAGGACCCCTGAGACAGGCTGGAGAGATAAACAACCAAGGAACTGGAAAAGGAGAGAGGTCTCTATTTATTTGGGGTCAAGAGGCTGTCTCCAGAACAGGTTGGCACATCTGAGTACGTCAAGAGAACCGATTGGTCCACATGCACCTGGGTAAGGTGAGAAAAAGACTTCAAATGAGCTGACTGCATGAGACTGGAGCAGACACTGAATTCCAGTCTCCTGCAACAGACCAGCGCTCTGACATCCTTTAAGATTTTTCTCTCTTGTGAGCCTTTTTTCCCCCTTTTCTTTTTCTAAATATTTAATTTTAATTTATTTATTTGAGAGAGAAAGAGGGAGAGAGAGAAAGAGAGAGAGAGTGGGTACACCAGGGCCTCTAGCCTCTGCAAAAGAGCTCCAGATGCATGCACCACTGCTTTGCAGGCAAGCGCCTTACCCGCTAAGCCATCTCTCCAGTCCCTTGTGAGCCTTCTCCCTAGCTGACTGCCTAACAAAGCTACCTGACTGGTTCCCTCTCAGTTCTTGACCCTTCTACAATGGTTGAACCCACTGATGAAATATCAACACAGACTCCCCCTCAATCCAGTGTCTGGTGTAGTTTGAGAATGCTTGGGGTCAGTCAAGGTCCACCAGTCACAACCAAGCCGCTGGTCATAGAAGCAGGAGGAACGACTGAGATTCATGCTCGTAAAAATGTTCTTCGTGCATTTCCCCTTGTAATCATTCTATTATTATGATATTTTCTCTTTTGAAGTTTTTTGCTTTTTGTTTTGTTTTGTTCTTTTTTTTTTTTTTTTTTTTTTTTTTTTTTGGATTTTTGAGGTAGGGTCTCACTCTAGTCCAGGCTGACTGGGAATTCACTATGTAGTCTCAGGGTGGCCTTGAATTTACAGTGATCCTCCTACCTCTGCCTCCCAAGTGCTGGGATTAAAGGCGTGCTACCACGCCCAGCTCTCTTTTTAAGTATTTTTGAGAGAGAGAGGATGAGTATGAGCACTCCAGGGCTTCTTGCTGTTGCAAATTAACTCTAGACACATGTGCTACTTTGTATATCTGGCTTTACTGGGGAATTGAACCTGGGCCATCAGGCTTTGTAAACAAGCACCACTAGCTACTGGGCCATCTTCCCAACCCTCTATCTCTCTTTGAAGACAGGACCTCATGTAGTTCAGGCCGGCCTCTAACTCACTATGTAGCTAATACTGACCTTGAACTTCTGATCCTCCTTGCCTCCACACTTCCCGAGTGCTGGAATTACAGGAATGGGTCACAGTTTACGTGGTGCTAGGAAGTGAACTCCAGGCTTCATGCATAGTAGGCAGGGATTCTTAAAAACGACTGAGCTACATCTCCAGGTCTCATTCATTGAACCTTAACCCTATGAATCTAGTTCTGAGGTGGGCATAGTGACATGGGCCTGTGATCTTAGTACTTGGGAGGTAGAGGCAGGAAGGTCAAGAGTCTAAGGTCATCTTCCACTACATATGTAGTTCAAGGCCAGCCTGGGATACATGAGGCTGTCTCAACAAACAAAAGCCTAGTTTCAGACTCCTGATAAGGTCCTTGAGCAAAATGCCCCAATGACACATGCCTGTGACCAAAATATTAGAACAAGTACCACATACTGGAGATAAGGATGAAAAAGTAAGGAACTGATCCCGAAGAACTGCCCACATGTGCCAAGAGACCCTTGTGGAGAGTATGTGCGTAATTCCCTCAAGACCAAGAAAAAAAACAGAATCCACAGGAAGGGATCTGCATATTTCATGATTTGGAATTTGGCTTTGGTTAATTCTGGGTTAACGAACAGAGTAATAACCTACAAAACATAACAAACCTAAGACAGGAGGCTTGGAGATGGCTCAGCAGGTGACAGCACATGCTGCACAAGCATGAAGGCCTGAGTTCCGTCTCCAACATCCACTTAAAGAGCTGGGCATGGGGGCTGGAGAGACGGTTTAGTGGTTAAGACCCATGCCTGCAAAGCCTAAGGACTCATGTTCGACTCTTCAGGTCCCGCGTAAGCCAGACGCACAGTGTCACAAGCACACAGTGTCACACATGCGCAGAAGGGACACATGTGTCTGGAGTTGGAGTACAGTGGCTGGAGGCCCTGGAGTGCCAATTCTCTCTCTTATAAAAAAAAAAAAAAAAAGCCAGTCTGGGAAATGGCTCAGCAGTTAAAGGCATTTCACTTATTTGCAAAACCTGCTGGTCCAAGTTCAATTCCCCAGTACCCACATAAAATCCAGATGCACAAAGTAGTGCATGTATCTGGAGTTCATTTGCAGTGGCAAGAGGCCCTGGTATGCCCATATTCTCTCTCTCTCTCTCTCTCTCTCTCTCTCTCTCTCAAATAAATAAATTGTAACATAACATAAATTTAAAAAAAAAAAAAACGGTCAGTCTGTTGGGCCTGGCTCAAAAAAAATTAAATTTAATTTAAAAAAAAATTTTTTTTAAGTCGGGCATGACTACATGTCCATGACCCCAGGGCTGACCAGGGCAGAGACAGGAAGATTCCTGGGGTTCACTGATCAGCCCATCTAACTGAAAAAAATGGGAGCTCCAGGTTCAGTGAGAAACACGGTCACAGGGGGAAAAAGGCAGAAGAATGATGAGGAGACACCGGACATCTTCCATCTTCTTCAGACCTCCATACACATGCTCAAGAGGCATGCACTTTGGCACACAAGCACACCAAAAGCACAAAAGGAGCCAAGGCTGGAGAGATGGCTTAGTGGTTAAGATGCTTGCCTGTGAAGCCTAAGGATCCAGGTTTGATTCCCCAGTACCCCTGTAAGCCAGCTGCACAGTATGGTGGATGCATCTGGGGTTCATTTGCACTGACTAGCATCCATGCTCTCTCTCTCTCCCTCTCTCTCTCTCTCTCTCTATCTATCTATCTATCATCTGTCTCTACCTATATCTCTCTAATAAATAAATAAAATAAAATATTGAAAAAGGAACCAGGATAATATAGACCAAAATTAACATTAATATATAAGAATTACAAACCAAAATGCCATAAACTGATTTAATATAGAATTTTCTGATGCTTCCACATAAATTTACCTTTATCTATTAGAGAGATTAGTCTCTTTTAAAATATATTTTATTTATTTATTTATTTGAGAGAAAGTGGCAGAGAGCGAGACAGACAGAGAGAATGGGCGCAGCAGGGCCTCCAGCCTCTGCAAACTAACTCCAGATGCTTGTGCCCCCTTGTGCATCTGGCTTATGTGGGTCCTGGAGAATCGACTCGGGATCCTTTGGCTTTGCAGGCAAATGCCTTAACTGCTAAGCCATCTCTCCCCCACCGAGATTAGTTTTTTTAATACTGAGTAGTGAACAGTATTGACATCCCTAGGTTAAAAAAAAAAAAATACGCATACAGCTTCAAAGCTGAAGTTGATGGAATCTAAGCCCTCGACACCATGAGCTCTGTTCTCATGGGCCATAAGTTTCCTTCCTCTTCTACGGGCCTATGATATCTAAGTAGGACAGTTTAGGCCTATGAGGCTGGTGGGATGGGTTCTGAAATGGCCCCTGCTGACCTATCACAGGTCACAATTACAATCAGGTGTTTCCATGGTGACAAGGACAGAACAGTGGGATTAGGGCCACCCCATGACTGAAGCAACCACAGTGCCGAGAACAGCCCTGACTACTGTAAGTACACCCCAGGTTCACTGTGGGAAGGCAATGTGACAGGACTAAAGCCACTCTGAGGAACTACTAGAATGATACTAGAGGGAACATACTTCTGTATGAGATCTAACAGGTTCCTTTAGTTCCCTTGTCCCCCCAGATTCATGACATCAGTGGTATATAGGAGGAGGGAAGGTCAGGGAAAATGCATCTGGAAACCTAGTAGACAGAAGGGTCAAAGAAGGAGGCTGCCACAGTGGCTCCTCATACCTGAACTTGGCTGCGCTGATCCACGAACCTCACAGAGCATGCCTCGATTAGAGTTACCCAAAATTGTATTGGCCTCAGCACCTGTGTAGCCACCCTTAGAACAGTTAGGGATGGCTTTGTATCTCATCTACATGGTTACGGAAGAAACCTTTCCAGGATCCATCTATGGGGACAACTATGTATGGTCAAGATTTACGTATGAGCCCAGTGTGGTTTGATTCCCCAGTACCCTTGTGCATGCCTTTAATCCCAGCACTTGGGAGGCAGAGGTAGGAAGATCACCGTGAGTTCAAGGCCACCCTGAGACTACATAGTGAATTCCAGGTCAGCCTGGGCTAGAGTGAGACCCTACCTCAAAAAAACAAAAAAAAAAAAAAAGACTCATGTATGGGCACAGCTATGTATGATCAAGATCTTTCCATTACCCACATAAGTACATAATGACCCATTATTTCATTTACCCATTGTTTCATTTCTGGCCTATTGCAATTTCTAGTCATTATTTCCTGGTAACAGAAAAGTTCCCACTATTTTCTCCTACAATTATAATAGTCGTTTCTTGTCAACTTTGCCTTCTAATCACCAAGTAATTGAAATCCAATCCATCAGAATTGTCTACTGCCTTCCTACAGAAAAGAAGAGCTTAAAAGTAGAACTCTAGGACTGGAGAGATGGCTTAGCGGTTAAGGCGCCTGCCTGCCAAGCCTAAGAATGCTGGTTCCAATCTCTAGGTCCCACATTTAGCCAGACGCAAAAGTGACGCAAGTGTGCAATGTTGCACATGAGCACAAGGGACGCACATGTCTGGAGTTAGTTCACAGTGGCTGAGAAGCCCTGGTGCACCCATTCTCTCTCTGCCTTTTCCTCTCTGTCTCTCTCTCTCTCTCAAAAAAAAAAAAAAGTAGAACTCTAGTTGCTTTCATTTCTCAGGTGTCTGTCCCCTAGTGTTTTGGCTTAAAGGCTCTAGAAGCCACCCTTCTGGCCTCTCGATCCATTTAGGCTTGTGTGCTTTCAGAGGCAAGCTCATTTCCTCTTAGTTTTCAGAGATCACTAGACAAGTAAGTGAGAGAAAAATATAATTCATGTTCATTGTGGGGGAACTCAATCAATCGCTAAGTAGTCAAAACAGTGCTTAATGAACTACCTACTCAACTGCTCTGGGTAAGTGAAGTTCCTTACCAGGGTGAAAAACCACAATGTCATCTTGCAAAGAAAATTGTTAGGAATGGCGCCTGTCAAATGGCATGCATCTGTTCCTTCCTAAACAGTTTGGTTGCATTTTTCCTGTCCCTGACTACTTCCTGAGTATGAATCCTGGACAGCACTGGTATGAGAGACAGCTCTGGAATGCAGCATTACATCAGTCAGCTTCCTGGGAGAAGGAATGCACTGGGATGCAGTGATAAACTAGGAAATGAAAAGTATCTAAGTGGGGCTTGCCTACCATGTACAAAGCCTTACATTTGATCTCCAGCACCCCGTAAACCAGGTGTGGTGGGCATACCTGCAATCCCAGGACTCAGGACTCAGAGGCAAGAGATCAAACCTGGTCTACATAGTGAGTTCCAGGCCAGTTAGGAGTTTAAAAAAAAAAAAAAAAAAAAAGCTGAGTGTGGTGGCTCAAGTCTGCAATCCCAGCAACTCAGGAGGCTAAGGTAGGAACTCAAGGCTAGCCTGCGGCTACAGAGTGAGTTCCAGGTTAGCCTGGGCCAGAGTCAGACCCTGCCTCAAAAAAAGGAAACAATGCTGGAGATATGGCTTAGCGGTTAAGGCATTTGCCTACGAATCCAAAGTACCCAGGTTCAATTCCCCAGGACCCACGTAAGCCAGATGCACAAGGGGCACATGCATCTGGAGTTCGTTTGCAGTGGCTAGAGGCCCTGGCGTGCCCATTCTCTCTGTCAGTCTCTCTCTCTCAGCTTGCAAATAAATAAAATTAACAAAAAAAAAAAAAAAAGGAAACAGATGGGCTGGAGAGATGGCTTAGTGGTTAAGGCACTTGCCTGAGAAGCCTAAGGACCCATATTCAACTCTGCAGATCCCATGATAACCAGACACACAAAGGTGAGGCAAGCGCAAGGTCACACATGCCCACTAGGTGGCGCAAGTGTCTGGAGTGCAATTGCAGTGGCTGAGGCCCTGGTGCACCAATTCTCTCTCTCTCTCTTTGTACCTCTCTCTCTATATATATTTTTTAAAAAGGAAACAGAGAAACATTCTCAGCTACATAATGAGTTTGAGGCTAGTCTGGACTAAAAAAAATTTTTTTTATAGTTCCTAAGTGGCAAAACAATTGTCATTACGGTCAGGCATGCCTATTCTTTGTCTAGCTCACACAGTATCTTCTACCCTCTGTCATCCTGTCTTCCAGGGCTCAGGGTGACCAGATAATAAGAGTAGCTGACAAGTAGAGGCAGCTGTCATTTTGTATTAGCAGTTGCAACAAATGATAGCTGACTGATAAGGGAAGATGGAGGAAAACACTTTTTTTTCTTTTTTCTTTTTCCCTCCACGTAGGGTCTCACTCTAGCCCAGGCTGACCTGGAATTCACTGTCTTCTCAGGGTGTCCTTGAACTCATGGTGATCTTCCTACCTCTGCCTCCCGAGTGCTGGGATTAAAGGCGTGTGCCACCACGCCCAGCTTTTTTTTTTTTTTCTTTTTTTTTTTTTTTTTTTTTTTTTTTGAGACAAAAATCTCATTCTGTAACTCAGGCTATCCTGAACTCACTATGTAGAAGACCAGGCAAGCCTTGAACTTATAGATACTCACCTGCCTCGGCAGGCGTGAGTCACCATGCCCAACCCACAGGGACAATACTTCTAAAAAAGAAAAGAGGACATAAACATGTGAGCTCCAATCTCAGAGCTGCAGCTTCAGTGGCTGCTCTGTTACAGCACAAAGCTATGAGTGACTTGAGGATCCTGGAGCTAGAAAGAGACCCTAGGGAGCTAGCCCCACTCTCTCAGTTCACAGGCCCTGGCAAGTCCTCAGAGCCCAAGTCAGGATCACAGTGGGCAATAGAAGTCATAGCAGGAGCCAGAGGCTCTTGGCCCAGGGTCCAGCTCCCACCCTAAACCCTCTACCCCAGGAGGTAAAAGTATATAATGCATTGCAGCCGGGCATGGTGGCGCACGCCTTCAATCCCAGTACTCGGGAGGCAGAGGTAGGAGGATCGCAATGAGTTCGAGGCTAACCAGAGACTACATAGTGAATACCAGGTCAGCCTGGGCTAGAGCGAGACCCTACCTCGAAAATCCAAAATAAATAAATAGATAATAAATGCATTGCTTCAAGTGGCTTCAAAAGGGGCTGGGAATCATCTTCTAACATGGGCTGGAGAGATTGCTCAGTGGTTAAGGCACTAGTCTATAAAGCTTAAGAACCCGAGTTCGATTCCCCAGGACCTATGTAATACCAGATGTGCAAAATGGTGCATGCATCTGGAGTTCGTTGGCAGTGGCTGGAGGCCCTGGCGTGCCCATTCTCTCTGTCTCTATGTATTTGTCTCTCTCTGCTTGCAAATAAATAAAAATACTTGGGCTAAGTCATCTCTCCAGCCCTGAGAAAGGTCTTCTTGATGTATCCTAGGCTGGCCTGAAACGCGCCATATAGCCCAGACTGGCACCAATCTGAAGTGATTCTTTTGCCTCAGCCTCCCATGTGCTGGAATTATGATTGTGCCGTAGCCATATCCAACTTGACGGGACACTTTTATATTACTCTTTAAATAGCTTTGCTCTGTCAGAGAATTTTCATGACAAGCAATACATTATTGGATGCTAAAATCTCACCCTCAGAAAGTTCTCCTGAGTGTCCTAATTCAAAAACATGCTTTCCATGTAAACACCATATATAAGAGTACACTTTTTCTTTTAAAATATATTTTATTTAAGAGAAAGAGGCAGAGAGAGGGAGAGAATGGGCATGCCAGGGCCTCCAGCCACTGCAGACAAACTCCAGATGCACATGCCCCCTTTGTGCATCTGGCTTATGTGGGTCCTGGAGAATAGAACTGGGATCCTTTGGCTTTACAGGCAAAGACTTTAACCACTAAGCCATCTCTCTAGCCCCACTTTCTCTTTCTATCTCCTTACTTTGACTCAATTTGCTCCACAAGCCACCACCATTTATTCTCACCCCATGGTTTCATTATCATTCGGATTTTTCGGTGGCAGATATGCCTTAAAACACATTCCTACTTTCCCCACACTGTTTACGCATTCTTCCAAAGGGTAAGGACCATTATCTCTCTCTGAATAATCAAACAAAAATGTAGCACCGCAAAATAAATGTGAAAAATGCTTTGACTAGAGTGGGAGGTAGCCAGGGTTTTGAGTATTTTCAGTACTAATGTGATCTGAGTTCTTCAGATGATTTTAATTCCATATGATTACCAAAGTGTTTCAAAGTGACAGGTGAAATAGATCATGGCAGGAAGCTGAATGGTTGAAGAAAACTTATTCCTTCACCATATATATATATATATACATACACATACTTAAATATAAATTTAAATTTATTAGCAAGGAGGAACCCATGCCAGGGCCTTTTGCCACTACAAATGAACTCCAGATGCAAACACCACTTTGTGCATCTGGTTTTACATGGGTACTGGGAACTGGAACCCAGGACCTTACCCAACATCTTTAATGTGTTGAGCCATCTCTCAAGCCCTAAATATTATGTCTGATGTGTAAGATGAAAGAAAGAAAGAAAGAAAGAAAGAAAGAAAGAAAGAAAGAAAGAGAGAGAAAGAAAGAAAGAAAGAAAGAAAGAAAGAAAGAAAGAAAGAAAGATGGGAGGGAGGGAAGGAAGGAAGGAAGGAAGGAAGGAAGGAAGGAAGGAAGGAAGGAAGGAAGGAAGGAAGGAAGGAAGGAAGGAAGGAAAAACTTGATCAAAGTTTGTGCATAATTCACTTCTTCCCATATGTCTGTTTGTTTATTTAATGGGGTTTTTGTTTTGTTTTGGTTTGGTTTGGTTTGGTTTTTCAAGGTAGGGTCTCACTCTGGTCCAGGCTGACCTGGAATTAACTATGTAGTCTCAGGGTGGCCTCGAACTCTTGGCGATCCTCCTTCCTCTGCCTCGCATGTGCCACCATGCCCAGCTACTTAATGGGTTTTTATATGCATTTGTGAATTCCTAAGTGTTAAAGAAATGCTGCAATCAGAAATCAACAGGAAACCAATAATAATAATAATAACAACAACAACAATAATAAGCCGAGCATGGTGGCACACGCCTTTAATACCAGCACTCAGGAGGCAGAGATAGGAAGATCGCCGTGAGTTCAAGGCCACAGAGTGAATTCCAGGTCAGCCTGGGCTGGAGTGAGACCCTACCTCAAAAAAACAAAAAAAAAAAGAAAAGAAAAGAAAGAAATCAATAGGGAGATGGCAGAGTGGGTAAGAGGCTTGTTGCACATTAGGCATTAGGACATGAGTTCAAGTCCCCAGCACTCACAGCATGCTTGAAACCCCAGCACTGAAGATGCAGACACAGGGAGTTCCCGGATCAGCCTCGCCAAAAATACAGTGAGAGGAAATACGGTGGAAGAGTGATGAAAAAGGGTATCTGACATCTTCCTTTGGCCTCCCCACCACAACCACCCATACACACAGTATATATAACACATTCTACACACACACATACCCCCCTCAAAGGAGAGAAAATAAATAAATAAACAAACAGGAAAAGGGAGGCATAGTGTTGCACATGGGATTTCCAGGCCAGGCTGAGATATATGAGACCCTATCTCGATAAATAAATAAATAATAAGAAAGAGAAAGGAAGAAAGATGGGTAAAGGAAGAGAAGGGGAGGAAAAAAGAGGTAAAAAACAAAAGGAAAAGGGTAGGGTGGTTTTAAGGTAGGGTCTTGCTCTACCCCAGGTTGACCTGGAATTCACTATGTAGTCTCAGGGTGGCCTCGATCTCATGACAATCCTTCTACCTCTGCTTCCCGACCGAGTGCTGGGATTAAAGGTGTGCACCACCATGCCCGGTGTTTTTGCTTTTTTTTTTTTTTTTTGTCTCTCAATATATCTTATTAAAACCTCTATCTCATGTTGTGTTTAAGGTTTTATTTTCCTTTTTTCTTCTTCTTCTTTCTTTTTTTTTTTTTTTTTTTTTTTTTTGAGATAGGGTCTCTGTTTTATTTTTCTTATAGAGGATCCTCAAACTATATAAGTTCCAGGTCACAAATTTTCCATCTCTGCCTGGCTCCCTTTTCACAAGAAAACAAGATAAAACTGTCTCCTCGTGGAGCACTGTTGGTGGTTTTCGCCCTCATAGTCCTACCTAACATCTTCTGTGGGGTGCTGCGGTGGCTCCTAATATCCCCAGCTCTCCAGCTCTCCCTCTGTGGTCTGTTTCCAAATGCATCCTTTAAAATTATCTTTAGGGCTGGATGTCACTCAGTGGGTAGAGTGGTAAGTTCAAGGTCTTCCTCGGTTCCAAGGCCAACCTGGGCTACCTGAGACCCTGTCTTTAGAAACTAAACAAAAAACTTTCTTTTAAAAGATCATAACTCTTCTTCCTCTGGTGGCTTCCCTGCTCCTTAGAGCCAGTCACACTGTGAAACTGTCACCATGCCTAGATGATCTAACCTTTCTCTCCCAGCCCTTTTCCCTCCCTGTTCATTCCCTCTGGCTATGTGCCTTTCTCCTTCCTGCACTGTTCCACATTCATTTTTGCCTTCAGTTTTTGTGCTGTGTCTTCTACTCAGAAGAATCCCTGCCATTTCTTCTCTTGCCTCGTTTCTTTGTTGGTTTATTTTTCAGCTTAAATGTTACCACCCCTCAAAAGATTGTGACCTTAGGGCTGGAGAGATGGCTTAGTGGTTAAGGCACTTGTCTGCAAAGCCTAAGTAGCCAGGTTCAATTCTCCAGGTCCCAGACTCCAGATGAACAAAGTGGCACATGTGTCTGCAGTTTGTTTGCAGTGGCTGGAGGCCCTGGCACACCCATTCTCTCTCTCTCTCTCTCTCTCTCTTATAATATAAAAATAAAAATTTTAAAAATATTGTGACTCTAAAGTATCACCCAATGCCATCCAATCATTCTTGATGCAATTGTTCTTTTTCTTTTAATCATTATATGAAACTATCTTTAATTTTTTTTTTTTTTTTTTTTTTTTTTTTTTTGGTTTTTCAAGGTAGGGTCTCACTCTAGCCCAGGCTGACCTAGAACTCACTATGTAGTCTCATGATGGCCTCGAACTCATGGTGATCCTCCTACCTCTGCCTCCTAAGTGCTGGGATTAAAGGCGTGTGCCACCACACCCAGCTTAATTTTTTTTTTCCTTTATTTACAAGCAGAGAGAGAAAGGGGTAGAGAGAAGAGAGATAGACAGAGAGAATGGGTGTGCCAGGGCCTCTAGCCATTACCAACTCCAGATGCAGGCACCTCTTTGTGGATCTGGCTTTTCATAGGTACTGAGGAATTGAACCTTTGCAGGCAAGTGCCTTAACCCGAGCCATCTCTCCAGCCCACTTATTTTATTTATTAATCAGAGACAGCGGGAAAGAGAGGGAGAGTGAGAATGGGCATGCCAGGGCCTCTAGCCACTGCAAACGAATCCAGATGTGTGCGCCCCTTGTGCATCTGGCTTACGTAGGACCTGGAGAATCAAATCGGGATCCTTAGGCTTCGCAGGCAAACGCCTTAACCACTAAGCCATCTCTCCAGCTCACTTATTTCATTTTGAGATAGGATCTCACTATATACTCAGGTTGGCCTGGAACTCATGATCCTCCAGCTTTAGCATCCTACTAGATCCAGCTCTAATGAAATTTTTTGTCTTGAAATCTACTCTGATTTTAATGTAGTCATTTCAGCTCTCTTGGAGACTGTTTACATGTGTCTTTTTCCTTTCACTATATTTGTGTTCTAAGGAAAAACATTCATGTTTAAAAATGAAATCCTCAGTGGGCGTCGTGGTGCACGCCTTTAATCCCAGTACTCAGGAGGCAGAGGTAGGAGAATCGCCATGAGTTGAGACGAGAGATAGACAGAGAAATGGGTGTGCCAGGGCCTCTAGCCATTACCAACTCAGATGCAGGCACCTCTTTGTGGATCTGGCTTTTCATAGGTACTGAGGAATTGAACCTTTGCAGGCAAGTGCCTTAACCCGAGCCATCTCTCCAGCCCACTTATTTTATTTATTAATCAGAGACAGCGGGAAAGAGAGGGAGAGTGAGAATGGGCATGCCAGGGCCTCTAGCCACTGCAAGCGAATCCAGATGTGTGCGCCCCTTGTGCATCTGGCTTACGTGGGACCTGGAGAATCAAACCGGGATCCTTAGGCTTAGCAGGCAAACGCCTTAACCACTAAGCCATCTCTCCAGCTCACTTATTTCATTTTGAGATAGGATCTCACTATATACTCAGGTTGGCCTGGAACTCATGATCCTCCAGCTTTAGCATCCTACTAGATCCAGCTCTAATGAAATTTTTTGTCTTGAAATCTACTCTGATTTTAATGTAGTCATTTCAGCTCTCTTGGAGACTGTTTACATGTGTCTTTTTCCTTTCACTATATTTGTGTTCTAAGGAAAAACATTCATGTTTAAAAATGAAATCCTCAGTGGGCGTCGTGGTGCACGCCTTTAATCCCAGTACTCAGGAGGCAGAGGTAGGAGAATCGCCATGAGTTTGAGGCCACCTTGAGACTACATAATGAATTCCAGGTCAGCTTTAGCTACCTCAAAAAAAAAAAAAAAAAAGAAAGGAAGGAAGGAAGGAAGGAAGGAAGGAAGGAAGGAAGGAAGGAAGGAAGGAAGGAAGGAAGGAAGGAAGGAAGGAAAAGAAACGAAAAGAAAAGAAAAGAAAGAAAAAAAAAAAGAAATCCTGGACTGGAGAGATGGCTCAGTGGTTAAGGCACTTGCCTGCAAAGCTTAATAACCTGGGTTCATTTGCAGTGGCTAGAACCCTGACAGCCCATTCTCTCTGTCTGTGTCTCTTCTCTCAATCTCTTGCTGCTTGCAAATAAATTAATATATATTAATATGTTAATTTTTAAATGAAATTTTTCTGTTAGGTTTATTATTGTGTCAGTTTTTTTTTTTTTAATGCAACAGGCTGGGCATGGTGGTCCACACCCTTAATCCCAGCACTCGGGAGGCTTCGATAGGGGGATCGCCATGAGTTCAAGGCCAACCTGAGACTACATAGTGAATTTCAAGTCAGTCTGGGCAAGAGCGAGATTCTACCTGAAAAAACAAAAACAAAAAGCAAAAAAATGACATATTTAAATCTACCTGATGCATTTACATTTAAATGAAAACAACCACTGATCCAGAAAAATAAAAGATGTCTTTCTTAGCTCTTGCCCACCCTTGGATTCAGCTGGTAAGGATTTATTCTATAAGAGCACATTTGACATGATCTGACTACCTTCTAAAGGACCACAATTCTCTTTATGTCAAACCAGCAGGACAGGGAAATTCCTAAGCAAGAAACACTACACCGCAAGTTCGGTACCATGTCTCCATATCCCTGAGAATCAAGTCAGACAACCCGACGCAATGGAAAACACTGATAGGTAACTAAATCACTTCCTTAATTTAAATGTACAAGGTGGAGAGGGCAACTACGTCTAATTATTACTTAATTCTTTTTTTTTTTTTTTTTTTTTGGTTTTTTCGATGTAGGGTCTCACTTTAGGCCATGCTGACCTAGAATTCATTATGTAGTCTCAGGGTGATCCTCCTACCTGCGCCACCACACCCGGCTGTTACTTTATTCTTTAGCAAAGCACCGTCCAATAGAAATAATTGTGAGCCACAAATGAAAGCTACATAATTTTAAAGTTTAGAAAAAGATTTTTTTTTTTTTTTTTTTTTTTTTTTGGTTTTTTAAGTTAGGGTGTCACTCTAGCTCAGGCTGACCTGGAATTCACTAAGTAGTCTCAAGGTGGCCTTGAACTCAAGATGATACTCCTACCTCTGCCTCCTGAATGCTGGGATTAAAGGCATGCACCACCACACCCGGCTCATTTTTTCTTTGAGACAGTGTGTGTTAGCACTCTAGGGCATCTTACTACTACATGTGCCACTTTGTGCATCTGGCTTTACGTGAGTACCAGGGAATTGAACCCAAGCAATCAGGCTTTGCAAGCAAGTGCCTTTAACTGCTGAGCTATCTCTCTAGGTCCTAATGTGTTTTTTCAAAGCAAGGTTTCACTGTAGTCAGGACTGAGCTGGAACTTACTCTGTAGTACCAGGCTGGCCTCGAACTCACAGCAATCCTCTACCTTTGCCTCCCGAGTGCTAGGATTAATGGCATGTGCCACCACGCCTGGCTCTAGCCCCTAATTTTAAAGTTGCTAAGCAGCTGTATTTTAAACAACTAAAAAGACACAGATGAGCCAGGTATGGTGGCACATACCGTTAATCCCAGCACTTGGGAGGCAGAGGTAGGAGGACTGCCATGAGCGTGAGGCCACCCTAAGACTACATAGTGAATTCCAGGTCAGCCTGGACTAGAGCAAGACCCTACCTCCAAACAACAACAACAACAACAACAAAAATACACAGATGAAATTCGGCAATACATTTAACATATAGTTTATAGTCAATATATTTTATTTAACTCAATATACAAAAACAAATTTATCAGCCAAATATGTTATTAAATATATATAATCTATTCAACATGCTATTTTTGTTTTTGTTTTTGTTTTTGTTTTTGAGATAGGGTTCCACTCCAGCCCAGGCTGACCTGGAATTCACTCGGTAGTCTCAGGGTGGTCTCGAACTCACAGCGATCCTCCTACCTCTGCCTCCCCAGTGCTGGGATTAAAGGCGTGCGCCACCACACCCGGCTCAACATGCTATTTTTTTAATATATTTTATTTATTTATTTGAAAGAGAGATGAGAGAGAGTGAGAGAGCGCGTGCGAGCATGGGCACGCCAGGGCTTCCAGCCACTGCAAACTAACTCCAGATGTATGTGCCCCCTTGTGCATCTGGCTTACGTGGGTCCTGGAGAATCAAACCTGGATCCTTTGGCTTTTCAGGCAAATGCCTTAACCACTAAGCCATCTCTCCAGCCCCAACATGCTATTTTACTCCACACAACTGGAAGACAAATTAAAAAATCTACTTTCTATACAAGATCCTGAGGCACACAAAGGTATACTACATGTAGCTTTCAGAACAATTTCTTTTTTAAAAAATATTTAATTAATTTATTTATTTGAGTGAGAAGAGAGAGAGGCAGAGAGAGAGAAAGAGAATGGACATGCTAGGATCCCCAGCCACTGCAAACTCCAGATGCATGTGACACTTTGTGCATCTGGCTCTATGTGGGTACTGGAGAATTGAACCTGTGTGCTTTGGCTTTGCCAAAACTATCTTAACTGCTAAGCCATCTCTCCAGATCCCCACCCCCCTTCTTTAAATTTTTTTTTTTTTGAGGCAGGATCTTGCTCTTGCCTTGGCTGACCTGGAATTCACTAGTCTCAGAGTCGCCTCAAATTCATGATGATCCTCCTACCTCTACTACTTATTTTGTCTATTATTTAAGTCCCAAATCCACCTAATTCACAATAGCTGACAATTCTCAAACTCCTATAGATGACAAACTACCCTAACTTTTACAATACCCCAGGAAGAACTTGATTCCCATTGTATAGCTAGCTGTTCCATTGCACCAGGTTAACCACAAATACCTGTAGGTAATACCATCAACCTGGCATTTGAGGACATAGTTAGAATACTTTCATTTGTATTGTTTCAGTTAGTAATTAATTAGCTGTGATAACAAAAGCAAAGCATTTATAGCTCTCAGGAGTAGTGGTCAGAGCTCTCTCAGAGTTCTGGGGCAACTTTAAAGAAAACCTTGGTTTATTTGGGTGAAATGGATTTAACTTGCACTCCGCATCCCATGAACAAGAAAGGTCACCAAATTCCACCTCAGCTGAGAAACTTTCACATAGGCTTCCATTTCCAAAACCCTCCCATCAGCATGGAAACCCTTCAAAGGAAGTGCAGTAGCTGGAGGGAAGCACGGCACTCTGGTTAAGGGGTCTGGCCTCTTATGGTCATCAAGGGGTCACACACAGACTGTGTAGAACCTCCTGACACAACATCAAGAATCCTGAACCCAGGAGCTGGAGAGATGGCTTAGTGGTTAAGGCGTTTGCCTGCAAGGCCAAAGGATCCCAGTTCGATTCTCCCGGACCCACATAAGCCAGATGCAAAAAGGGGCACATGCATCTGAGTTTTTTTAATGGCTGGATTTTTGTTCTCTCTCTCTCTCTCTCTCTCTCTCTGCCTCTTTCTCTCAAATAAAATAAATAAATAAATAAAAATATATTAAAAAAAAAAAAAGAATCCTAGCCGGGCATGGTGGTGCACGCCTTTAATCCCAGTACTCGGGAGGCAGAGGTAGAAGGATCACCGTGAGAGTTCAAGGCCACCCTGAGACTACAGAGTGAATTCCAGGTCAGCCTGGGCTAGAGTGAGACCCTACCTTGAAAAACAAAAGGAAAAAAAAAAAAGAATCCTAAACCAGCAAACTAGAAGCAAACCTTTCCTCCAACCTCATCCTTTTTACAAATGCTCTAAGCAACTCTGCCAGCACTCAATGGAGGCAGAGGCAGGTCTGACACACTGACAGGGAAAGGCAAGGGGAGCTGGTCAGGCACAGTCCTTCAGCCCAAAGCAACGGCAGCTAGTGAGGCAGGAGCAAGACTCCGTTTTCTATCGCCTCCATCTCATTTCCAATTATAATTGCATGTTAGAACCTTTGTGATTAATAATAGGCTGTTTCTCATTATGCCCATTTTATAGATGAGAGGTTGAAGCCCAGTAACATTGCAGTACTCATGCAAGGCCATCCCACTAATAACAGGCTAAAGCCTCAGATCCACTAGACCCAATCTAGGCTCTAGGCCTTCTACTGCCTCATCTCACCTTGGGAAACGGACACATAGTCCTGTGGGGCTATCTTATACAATCTGGGAGCTATGAACCAACAGGAGTCTCTCCGTGGGAAATGGGCTTGTGTGTGCAGTAAGTGGCACAAGGAGCAGAGCATTAGAAATCATCCAGAATGGCAAGTCTGCTGCTGCAAATACAGTCTCCACTTGGTAGCTTTTCTGGATGCCAGAACTGGTCTTCATGGTCAGGACTTCTAGTATCCACTGTGCCCCTCTCACCCCAGTTTACCACAATCTCTCCCACTTGGGACTCTTTTTTACAATTTCTTTTTAAAAAATATTTAATTTATTTATTTATTTATATATATATATATATGAGGACTAAACTGGTCTCAAGAGTCAAGGATAGGCCTGACACAGACCCCCTCCTGTCAAAAATTTTTTATTTATTTTTACTTATTTATTTGAGCAGAGAAGAGAGAGAACGGGATCACACCAGGGCCTTCAAACTCCAGATGCATGTGACACTTTGTACATCTGGCTCACTATGTAAAGTACTGGAGAATTGAACCTGTGTGCTTTGGCTTTGCCAAAAGTATCTAACTGCTAAGCCATCTCTCCAGATCCCCACCCCCCTTCTTTAAATTTTTTTTTTTTTGAGGCAGGATCTTGCTCTTTGGCTTTTCACTTCTCAAGAGTGGCCTCAAATTCATGATGATCTCTACTCTACTACTTATTTTGTCTATTATTTAATCCCAAATCCACCTAATTCACAATAGCTGACAATTCTCAAACTCCTATAGATGACAAACTACCTAACTTTTACAATACCCCAGGAAAGAACAAGTTCCCATTGTATGCTAGCTGTTCCATTGCACCAGGTTAACCACAAATACCTGTAGGTAATACCCATCAACCTGGCATTTGAGGACATTTTACTTTCATTTGTGTTTCAGTTAGTAATTAATTAGCTGTGATAACAAAAACAAAGCATTTAAGCTCCAGGGTAGCGGTCATCCAACTTTAAAAAAACCTAATCTCACTCACAATTTCCACCTCAGCTGAGAAACTTTCAATTTCCATTTTCAAAACCCTCCCATCAGCATAGATGCAGTAGCTGGAGGAAGCATGACACTCTGGTTACTGGCCCTCATCTCACCTTGGGGAAGCTGGAGAGACGCCTGCCTGTTTTGATCATCAATCTGGGGCTATGGCACCCTGTGCCATTCTCTCTCTCTCTCTCTCTCTCTCTCTCTGCCTCTTTCTCTCAAATAAAATAAATAAATAAATGGATCAACCTGGCATTTGAAAAAAAAGAATTCTCTCTCTCCAGTTCCTTCATCTCTGCCTCTTTTCTCTCAGTAAAAAAAGGAAATTAATTAAAATGGAGTAAAAAAAAAAAGCATCCTAGCTCTCATGGTCAGGACTTTAGTATCCCAGTACCTCTCACTTCTGGAGGCACAATCTTTTAGAAGGATATTTGAGAGTTCATTTAACTTGCACTCCATCCCGCAAACAAGAATTCCAGGTCAGCCAGATATATAGCTGAGACCTTTCCTATATTGAATATAATACAAATTCGATCCCATAAAAAAAGAAGAGCTGGAGGGAACCTGGGACTCTGTTGAATTCCAGGTCAGGTCACCCACTGAGTCACACACGGATGTCCCACCTTTCACAGACAACCCCATCCTTATAGCTAATTGCCCTTTTTAAAATTTGAGGACATAGTTAGAATACTTTCATTTGTATTGTTTCAGTTAGTAATTAATTAGGTGATAACAAAGCAAAGCATTTATAGCTTCCTTGTGGAGTGAAAGAGTTCAAGAAAACCTTGGTTATTTTGGGTGAAATGGATTTAACTTGCACCTCGTCACTTCCATTTCAAAACCCTCCCATCAGCATGGAAACCTTCAAAGGAAGCACACCAGGTTAAGCCTGGCCTCTATGGTCATCAAGGGGTCACACACAGACTGTGTAGAACCCTGGACACAACATCAAGGCCCAGGGAGCTGGAGAGATGGTTTAGTGGTTAAGGGGCTTCTTTCTGCTCCCAGTTCGATTCTCCGACCTCCACATATGTCAGATGCAAAAAGGGGCACATGCATCTGGAGTTTGTTTTGCAGCTCTGGCATCTCACAATCTCTCTCTGAATCTGAGCTCAAATAAAATAAATAAATAAATGAAATATATTAAAAAAAAAAAAAAAGAAAAAGAATCCTAGCCGGCATGGTGGTGCACGCCTTTAATCCCAGTACTAGGCAGAGGTAAAGGATCACCGTGGAGAGTTCAAGGCCCCTGAGACTACAGAGTGAATTCCAGGTCAGCCTGGGCTAGAGTGAGACCCTACCTTGAAAAACAAAAGGAAAAAAAAAAAAAGAATCCTAAACCCCAACTGGCCCTACATTGCAAGTACCCACTGAGAGAAGCTTCCAGTCCTTTCCTCCAACCTCATCCTTTTTACAAATGCTCTGAGGCCAGCACTCAATGGGCCTTCTGACACACTGACCAAGGGGAGCTGGTCATCACAGTCCTTCAATCTGGGACCCAAAACAACACAGTGTAGGCAGGGGCAAGACTCAGAATGGCAAGTTTCTATATTTCCAATTATAATTGCATGTTAGAACCTTTGTGATTAATAATAGGCTGTTTCTCATTATGCCCATTTTATAGATGAGAGGTTGAAGCCCAGTAACATTGCAGTACTCATGCAAGGCCATCCCACTAAGAGGCTAAAGCCTCAGATCCACTAGACCCAATCTAGGCCCCTGTGGCCTTCTACTGCCTCATCTCACCTTGGGAAACGGACACATAGGGTTTATTTTTACACATAGTCCTTGTGGGGCTATCTTATACAATCTGGGAGCTATAACCAACAGGAGTCTGGATGGAGAAATGGGCTTCATGTGCAGTAAGACACAAGGAGCAGAGCCTTAGAAATCATCCAGAATGGCAATCTGCTGCAACTTGACAGTCTCTTTTTTAGTACTTTGGATGAAGAACTGTCTTCATGGTCAGGACAAATAGTATCCACTGTGCCCTCACCCCAGCCTTTTTGATTACCACAATCCTCCCTTCTGTAGACTAAACTGGTCTCAAACTCAGTGTAGTCAAGGATAGGCCTTGACATAGACCCCCTCCTGTCTCCCTTTTTAAAAAATTTTTTATTTATTTTTACTTATTTATTTGAGAGTGACAGAGAAGAGAGAGAGAACGAGAAGAGAAAATGAGCACACCAGGGCCTCCAGCCACTGCAAACGAACTCCAGATGCATGTACCACCTTGTGAATCTGGTTTACATGGGTACTGGGGAATGAAGCCTCAAACTGGGGTCCTTAGGCTTCACAGGCAAGTGCTTAACCACTAAGCCATCTCTCCAGCCCAGACCATCCTGTCTCTATCAGACCTAGTGCAGAGATTATAGGCATATACCGCTGCAGCAGTTACCTTTTCATTGCTAGGACAAAACACCAGGCCAGAAGAAGCTTATGGAAGGAAAGGGTTTATTTTGGCTTACAGTTCTGAGGGGAAGTTTCATTATGGTGGGGAAAGCGTAGCATGAGCAGACAGCAGGGTGGCATAGCTCCATAGCGGTAGGGGAGAATACAGAGAGTGAGCAATAAACCCAGTGTGGATGGACTGATCTCAAGACCTGTCCCCAGTGACACACCTCCAGCAAGATTCCATCTCCCAAAGGGTCTATCAGCTGAGGTCTAAGTATGAGGCTTCACCAGAAACATAAGAAGCTATGGAGGACATTTTACATTCAAACCATCATAATTACCGTGCCCAGGTTTATGCAGTGCTGGGGATCAAATGAGATACATACAAAACCCTAAATTTTATAGTTTTCGGGGGTGTGGGGGGAAGAGTAAGGTGTTCCTTTTTCAGCAATGGGCAACAAACTCGGAGCCACTAACATCCTACTGCTGACCACGCCCCAGCCTTTTTGATTGAAGTATTTACAATAAGGCTGGGCTGTGATTTCATGTTTCAGCAGCTAATACAGAATTATATCAGGTTTATGCTTTTCTCCCAGTTGGGTGCGGTACTGAACTGGGGAGTCTGAGACAGGAAGATTTCCAGTTCAAGGATAGCCTTGGCTGCATAGGGAGTTCAAGGACTGGCATAGTGTACTGAGACACTGTACTAAAAAAAAAAAAAAAAAGGTCCAGAGAGATTGTTCAGTGGTTAAGGTGCTTGCCTGCAAAGCATGACACCAGAGTTTGATTCCTCAGTATCCACTTAAAGCCAGATGCACAAAATGGTGCATGCATTTGGAGTCCATTTATAAAGGCTAGAAGCCATGGCACACCCATTCTCTGTGTCTGTCTCTCTGCTTGCAAATAAATAAATAAATAAAATATTTATTTATTTATTTATTTGAGAGTATTGCTTTTCGGCCTTTTGGCTAAGATCAAGTGAATTTATTTGAGAGAGAGAGGGAGAGAGAGAGAGAGAGAGAGAGGCAGACAGAGATAGATTATGGGCATGTCAGGTCCTCTAGCCACTATAAACGAACTCCAGATGCATGCACTTTTGTTCATGCGTGCACATGGGTCCTTTGGCTTTTCAGGCAAGTGCCTTGATCGCTAAGCCATATCTCCAGCCCTAAAAATATTTTTATCTGGGCTGGAAAGATGGTATAGCAGCTAAAGCACTTGCCTGCAAAGCCAAAGGACCCAGGTCCATTCCCCAGGACCCACATAAGCCAGCGCAAGTGTCTGGAGTTTGCAGCAGCTGGAAGCCCTGGTGTGCTCATTCTCTCCCTTTATCTTCCCCTTTCTTTCTGTGCCTCTTTCTCTCACACATAAAAAAAAAAAAACATAACACACACATAGTTTGTTTTTTTTTCGATGATGGGTCTCACTTTAGGCCAGACTGACCTAGAATTCATTATGTAGTCTCAGGGTGGCCTCGAACTCATGATGATCCTCCTACCTCTGCCTCCAGAGTGCTGGTATTAAAGGCGTGCACCACGACACCGGGCTTTTATCTATATATATATATATATATTTTTTTTTTTTGAAATCATGACATGCTCATTATTGACAACATATATCTTGATATACATTATCAAACAAAAATCTGCTCTGCTCCAAATTAACATACACAATGATCTGCTTTTGAAGTGTGATCAAAGGTGTGCATGACTCTTGTAAAGAACCCTATCACTGTTGCAGCTAAAACTTCATGAGGGAACCTTCTCCGCAAATCAATGTGATTTCACTATAAAAAACAAAAATCCTTGGCTGGCAGTCAGAACTCCAAGTGGATCCCAAGGCCCTCGGCCCAGATTCTCTGCACACTAGCCTAGGGGTGATGTAAGGCCAAGTTTTAAGATTACCTAAGAGCAAATGTTTTAAGAAGACTTTCACAGAGCAAGGCCCGCCAACAGGAAATGGCATTCCCTAAGTTAAAAAAGCCACACAGCTGCTAGAGGTGTGGATGTCTTCCCTCTCCTGCTAGAGACCCTCATCACGTAGCAGTCTCCTTTCCCCCACTGTCACCCTTAGCCCAACGCAACGCACTGGACACCGTAGGTTCTCAACAGATTGCTTTTGAACACCTCTCTCTGCCTTTCACTAATGCGCTTTAGGGAGCTCTCCTGATTTCTCCAACTATCGAAAAGCAAAGAAATCCCCCAAATACGGAGAACAGTCAGGGTCCCTGGGTGGGGAGCAAGTGTGCAACGTGGACCATGCCAGAGGGCTTGGGGAGAGAAGAGTCCAGGGCTGAGCAAAAACAAACAAACAAAAAAACCTCTGCTCCGGGCCAGCCCCGGGGCGTGAGTCCCCCGGTGAGCGCGGCTGGAGGAAGAGGGAGCCTGAGTCACAGTCCCGGGGGAGGCTGGAGGGAAGCATTCAGATCAGCATCCAAGGAGCTCCCCTACTTGGACGATCGGGGGAAGGAAGGCGGGAAGGGGAGAGGAGGGGAGGCCCGGAGGTTGAGAGGAGCAGCCGATGCAAGCTCCACTCCTCCCGGATACCCCACCCCGCGCGCGCGCGCGAGGTAGGCGGCCTGGGGTCGTCCTGGAGAAACGCGGTTAGCTAGCTAGAAGCCGGGGAGGCGCCGAAATCTCCCGCGCTCGAGGAGCTCCTCCTCTCCGGGCCGGGAGTTTCACGCCCCTCGCGGCGGCCAAGGCCAAGCTCCAAACTACGCGGAGCTCCGCCCGCTACCCCATCTCGACGGACAACCACGCCGCGGTAGGCCAGCCTTAGCCAGGCCCGGCAAACTCGCATTTCCCCCTCCTCCACACTGAACCACACACACTCACATACATACAACACACAAGCCCAGCGCGCGCCGCCAGTGACGACGCCGGGTGCGTGACCAATCAGCGCGCGCGCCGAGGCTTAGGCCACGCCCCCTCCAACCTCCCCCGAACCAATGAGACGCCGGCGCCGGCGGTGTGCGGCTGGGGGGTGAGAGGGCTCAAAGCTCCGCCCCGTCCTCCCCTTTCCCCTTTGCCCCGCCCAGCCTTCCCCTCCCCTCCCCTCCCCTCCCGTCCGGAGCCCCGCGCCGCCCGCTCGGTGCCGGTCGCTGCGCTGGGCCCGCCCCCCGCCACCCTCACCCTCCCGCCGCCCGCCAGCGTGCCTCACGGCCTCTGCCTCCCCTCCCCTCCTTCTCTCTCTCTCTCTCTTCCTCTCTCTCTCTCTCCCCTCACGCCTAGCGCAATGGCGGCGGCCGCGGCGGAGCAGCAACAGTTCTACCTGCTCCTGGGAAACCTGCTCAGCCCCGACAATGTGGTCCGGAAACAGGCGGAGGTAAGCGAGCTCGTCGTCCCCCCCCCACCCCGCTCCCAACACGACGGAGCGCCACCTCGTTCTTTTCTTTTATTATTATTTTATTTATTATTATGGTTTTTTTACCCCTCCGACGACGACGACGCCGGGGCCTTGGGATTTCTCCCATCACTGCCCAGTGCAGGCCCGACCCGACCCGGCCCGGCCGGGCGGTGGCCTCGGTCAAGCCCACGTGGAAAGACCGGCCCCGAGGCTTCCCTTCCGGCCCTGGCCGCCGCGCCGGTTGCTTCCCCGCCCGCCCCGCGCACACGTGCGGACGGAGCCTTGACAACGCCGCCCCGCCCGGAAGGAAGTCGGGGTTCCCCCAGCTTCCCCCGACTTCACGGGGTCACCCGGCTCCCCGCCTCTCGTCCCTTTTCCCGCCCTCTCCCCCCCCCTTTCCTGGATCGTCCAGATCAACCAGGGTCCGACCCGGTTTCTTGTCCTCCAACCCCAACCCCACCAATCATCCGAGCCTGGAGGGGAAAAGGAAAAAAATATTGTGTGTGTATGTGTATGTATGTATGTGTGTGTAAATATACATATATGCATACCCTGCCTGTCGCTGCTTTTTCCTTTGAGCCCCTTCCTCGTTTCAGGCTCTTTTTTTTTTTTTTTTTAAACAGCAGCAGCAGGAGGAGCCCCGTTCTCCACCCTCCCCCCCAAAAAAAAGCCCAGGGTTGGAAAGTTGCCTTGAGGGTTTCTTTCTAACCACCCACCTCTTCTTCCTTCAAGACCAGTTTTCCTAGATCTTTACAGATAGATGTGTGATCTTAACGTTGCTGGGTGGGATGCCCTGCGACTTGGGTCATCTTAACATGCCCTCCCCTCAAAACATTTTGTTTGTCTTGAGTTTCGTTTTAAATCTAACCTAAATCAAGGCTCACTGCCTCTTCATCTAGTTCAAGGGACATTTTTTTTTACATTGCAACTGTTAACAGGCTCGTTTGAGGACTTGAACAGGAAGACACTTGGTTGAATAGACCACGATGTGTGGTGAGATAATTTCTAGGAAAGGGAGAAACTTTGCAGTCTGCTCCTAAACTTGACGTGTGTGGCTGCATGCAAACGTAGGATGCACTTTTGTTTTTAAACTTTATTGACAGCTTCCATACATATAGACCACATACTCTGATCATAATCCCCTCCTGCCACCTTCCCATTTCTCCCTCCACTGAATCCCTTGTCATTGAAATTCTTTTAACATTCACCGAGGAGTGTTTGGATATCTTTACATAACAAAAATATATTCTACATATAATTAGTGAAATTGAAGGGCATGTCTTGTATTTATTGGCCTAAGAGTTTATACTTGTCTATTAAACTAGTGTTAATAATACTGTTTTGAGTAAATTGTGTATTCTGCTCACACTTAGTAGTTAGTTAGTAAATACATGTACTAGAAATTCAATTCTGTATGAAAAATCACTTTAAACCATTTTTTTAATCCAAATAACTTTACATTTAAAAAAATAAGTCTTTTGTTTTGAGACAAGTTCTCACTCTTATCCCAAGGCTGACTCGTCCACAGTGGCCTTCAAACCTGTGGCAATCCTCATGCCTCATCCTCTTGAGTGCTGAGATGCAGGCGTGAGTCACCGTATAAGTTTCATGTACATGTGCCAGGGTGAAAAAATTTTAACTCAAGCAGTACAGACATTTATAACCCATTCTCTTGAGAGTAACCACTTTTATGTGTCCTGAATTTTTCTTGAAACTATATCTTTACAAGCATATATGCATGCATAAGTATGTTTACAGGAGTAGGCTTATAGTACACATGTTATTTTACTGTTGGATTTTTCACATGGTCATGTAACTTTCTGAAGCACCTAGAAGATTGTATAGATGCAAGCATCCTCCATGAATGGATAGTCTGTGTTTTCACTGTCCTACTCTTAAGGGAACTGTACATAGAAATACACCTGGTTGTGCATACTTGATGACATTTGTTAGAAGGGATATTAAAAGCAGCATTTGTGTTCAGAAGTAATATGCATGTCAGTTGCATCAGTTTGCACCTGGGATATGGTGATGCTAAATATTCTGATACTTTGTGCAAACTCTAGAGTTTTGTTTTTTTTAAACCAAAGCAAGTTCTTAATCCCACCCCATAATAGAAATTTCCATGTGTTGCAGAGCAGAACAGCATTGTAATTAGTAAGCTAGTTTAATTCTCCCACTTCCCTTTAGTTGCTTAAGTCGCCATTGTCAAGCCTGGTGGGGAATCTCTCTTCTATTGAACTAAATACCAGTGTCTGGTTCAGCTTGAATTCCAATTGGTGCCTGTTGTAAATCTTTTATCTCTTACATCACTTTGAGGACAGTTGGTGGCATTCAGCACATTTTCTCATAAAGAACAATTGGAAATAAGTACTGTTATTCTCTTAGTCCCCTTATTCCTAGAGAAAACATTCAGATACTATTTTTTTTTAACTCAATATATCCTAAGAGCATATTTTTATGTAAAGTAAGTACTACACTACAGAATTTTCTTAGTTTGGCCAAATACTAAGTGCTCTAAGTACTAGTACTGAATAATACAGAACTAAGTAGTGTATAATACTGCCTAGGAAAAGCAGAGTATTTGAGGAAAGGAATGATGGTGCATTAAGATACCTCAGTACTTCCCTTTTGCTTTTTATAGGTAATCTAAATAAAACTGAGTACTATCTGATAAAGCAAAGACGGAAATACTTTCCTTGAACTAAAGAATTGGCATGGGTTCAGTAAATATCTTTGTAATTAGTCAAAATAAAAAATACTTAGTTGATACATAAATACCAGACCCTTGACTAAGGTGAATTGTAAATTATATTCAAATCATTGAACAACTTTAGTCTTAGTTGTATCTTTCTCCATTGTACATACCATATAGCAGGCTTTTTGTTTGGTTTTATTTTTTTAAATCTGCAAGGATTTTTCTCAACTTTACAGAAAACCTTTCTTATTTTTAAAGAAATTATTCATGGCTGGCATTTCTGTATGACATATACTTAAGTATTCCATCAATCACACATATGATTTTATATTCTGGATATGGTTCCTCATTGATTGTATTATAGAAATTCATTGTTAATGTTTGTATTGAAAAACAAATTGATTGAGGAGCCAAGATATTTATGAAGTTGAAGTTACTCCCTCTTTTCCATTTTCTTAAACAAGATATTTTTACCATAAATACTTACAGAATAAATAAGATGAGTGCTTACTAACATTTTTCCTTTGTGAGCAGGTAGAAAGTACTTGTAAAATTTTGACATGGTGTGATTGCAGTAGAATCAAATGGAATTGAGACTTTATTCTGCCACACCACTTTTAACAATGACTGGCCCTATCTGCACTAGTATGAGGAGCAGGTGCAAGGAACTAACATGTATGATGGTCTCATACTGTAGCCCTGCTTGAATTCATAGCAGTCCTCCTGCCCCAGCTGCCCAGGTGCTGGGATTGCAGGCATGAACCACCATATCTGGCTCTATGAGAATTTTTTTGGTTTTTCAAGGTAGGGTCTCACTCTAGCTTAGGGTGGCCTTGAACTGATGGTGATCCTCCTACCTCTGCCTCCCAAATGCTGGGATTAAAGGCGTGCGCCACCATGCCTGACTCTGAGAACTTTTTAAGAAGAAATCTTATCAGCTTTGAATTGTTTTGGTAAAAATTTAAGTGAGGAATCTCAAGGTACATATCCAATTTTGTAATCAGCATGTGAATATCTTTACATAAATTATCTCATTTTTAGATAAATAAATTCAGTCCAACTTTTCAGCTCAAAGTTCTTTTTGGCACAATTTTCAGCATTGTTATCCTGTGTGCTTTATATTACAGTGAAACAAGGTTATCAGAACAACTTAAATTCTCCATTCCCCCAAAATCTTGTTGCCCATCCTGAGATACATTTGGGAAGTTTGAAAACTGGCCATGGTTTAGTAAAACAGTTGGCCCCAGAGATGAGAGCCTGAGCTGCTAATGCCAGAGTTTGAAGGGTGGTTGAGTGTAGAAGACCAGGGTGTTCCACCTGTTACCTTTCCTTGTTTGTCAGTCTCTCAGGGGTGCCATGGAGCACTTAAAGTATAAGGTAGATGTGGATTCTGAGGAGCCTTCCACTCTCTCCTTCCTTTCCTCTCTTGTCACCGTGTCCTGAGAAACCAGTGAGAGACTGCTAAGAAATTAATATCAGCTACTTTAGACCTTTAAAGTGGGTAGGTGAGAGTGGATTATTTATTTACTAAAAGGCTTTTTAGTAAATAGCTTCTGCAGTAAGAGAGAGCCATTGTTAGAATTTATGCACATGAATCTATACTTGCAGTTAATGTTAAAGCCAGCATAGTTTAGATGTGTTTGGGATCCATTCTGACAGTCTGCTTTTAATGTCAGCTTGTTTTATTGCTAACAAATTTGTTCTGATACTACATTAACAGAAGGAAAAATGTGTTCTGAGCCACAAAACTTTTTACTGATAGATATGGCTAGACATGCTATAGTCTCTTGGCCACATTTCTCAACTATAATGATTTGTTTATATTAGTATAATCCTTGCTTGAAAACGTAGCATAAAGACTTTGAATGCATTCCTTTTCTTTCTCTGTCTTGCTTAATCTGAAGTATGCGTTTGACGGTTATAAGTAGTGGTAATTTGAACCAATTTTACATCATCTACTCTAAAAAGGGTGTTACAAGATAGTTTCCCAGAATATAGTTATATTAAAATTAGCACTTATTTGTACCATAATAGCTTAAGTCATATTTGACTTTATTGTTTTGTTTTGTTTTTGTTTTTTGAGGTAGGGTCTCACTCTAGCCCAGGCTGACCTGGAATTCACTGTGTAGTCTCAGGGTGATTGAACTCAGCGATTCTCCTACCTCTGCCTCCCAAGTGCTGGGATTAAAGGTGTGCGCCACCACGCCCAGTTTTTGACTTCTTTTATTAACCAGGAAGTAAGAGTTCAGAAAATGTACAAGTATCTAAAACAGGTGGAGAACATCTTTTTCCTAATCTGTCATATCTGTTTCATATCACAGAAGAAAATGTGAGCACTGGTCCTAGACTGCTTATTCGTCAGCTTCCCATTCTTTCATTCTCATGCTGCTTTACCTATGGTGTTTTGTAACATATTCTAACTTTTAATTTTCTTTTCCATATAGGAAACCTATGAGAATATCCCAGGCCAGTCAAAGATCACATTCCTCTTGCAAGCCATCAGAAATACAACTGCTGCTGAGGAGGTACTGCCTTAGTATTCGGGAGTAATACATTCTTACAAAACAAATTGAGGGTGATGGTCACAGTAGGGAAGGTAATGAGAAGTTTTTGGAGGGGGCTTGTTTGTAGGGATTTTTGGGTGTGTGTTTTTGTTTGTTTGTTTGTTTGTTTGTTTTGTTTTGAGACAGGGTCTCACTTTAGCTCAGGCTGATTTTGGAACTCACTATATTCCAAGGCCAGCCTTGAACTCAGGGCAGTCCTTTTATCTTAGCATCCTGCATATTGGAATTATAGATATAAACCACCATACCTGGCTGATAATAGAAGGGTTTTTTTTAAGCATTGTATATTAATTATAAGAACTTCTTTCTTACAGATGAAATAGGTTGGTAAAAAAAATGGTGGGTTTATACATATTTCCATAAGAATTACTATAGTTTCTTGTTTAAATTTAATTTAATTATTTTTTCCTTTGGTTTTTCGAGGTAGGGTCTCACTCTAGCGAAGGCTAACCTGGAATTCACTATGTTAGTCTCAGGGTGGCCTCGAACTCCTGGTGATCCTCCTACCTCTGCCTCCCGAGTGCTGGGATTAAAGGCGTGTGGCACCACGCCCGGCTTAATTTAATTTTTTCATTTTGAGATGTGGTCAAGCCTAGAATTCACAATCCCCATATCTCTATGTCCCATTGCCTGGGATTACAAGCATACAAGAAATGATTGTTAGCCGGGCATGTAGTTGTAGAAGTTGGTTTCTAGGCTGGGGAGGTGGCTCATTGGTTAAAGGCATATGCTTGCAAAGCCTGTTAGCCTAGGTTCTCTAGAACCTGTGTAAACAGATGCACAATGTGGTGCTTGTGTCTGGAGTTTGTTTTGTTTTGTTTTTTTCAAGGTAGGGTCTCACTGTAGCTCAGGCTGACCTGGAATTCACTATGTAGTCTCAGGGTCACCTTGAACTCACGGTGATCCTCCTACCTCTGCCTTCCAAGTGCTGGGATTAAAGGCGTGCACCACCACTCCAGCTTTGGAGTTTGTTTACAGTGTCAAGAGGCCTTGGAGCACTCACATCCTCTCTCTAGTTAATTAATTAATTAAAAGTTGGTTTCTGGGGGCTGGAGAGATAGATGGCTTAGCGGTTAAGGCATTTGCCTGCAAAGCCAGAGGACCCAGGTTCGATTCCCCAGCACCCATGTAAGCCAGATGCACAAGGAGCACATGCATCTGGAGTTCAATTGCAGTGGCTAGAGGCCCTGGCGTGCCCATTATCTCTGTCTCTATCTCTTACTGCCAATAGATAAATAAAATCTTTTTAAAAGTTGGTTTCTGGGAGAAGGATATGACTCATTTGGTAAAGTACTTGCAACACAAGTATGAGGTGTGAGGATATGAGTTTGGCTGCCCACTGTAATCCCAGTGTTCAGGAGGTCAAGATGGGATCCCAGGAGCGAGTAACCTAGGTTCAAGTGAGAGACCCTGTCTCAATAAACTAAGATGGAGGATAATTGAGGGAGCCCCCAGACATCAATTTCTGGCCTCCACAAGCATGCACATGAGCACTTATACACACTGCACACACAAAATTGGTTTCATTAAAACAATTCATCCTATTTTTATTTATTTGTTTGTAAGCAAAGAGAGACAGAAAGAATGCGTGAAGCAGTGCCTCTAGCTGCTGGAAATGAATTCCAGATACATTCACCACTTTGTGCATCTGGCACAATTCATTCTAAAGGAAGAAACTGGTCCAGTTTGTGTACTATGTTAATGTTACCAAATACTTGGAAGAGTATGTTTATGTATGGAAGTCTATGCACATATAGCCATCTCTAAGTGAAGCCCATGTGTTAAAGAGATGCTAAGAACAGGAACTCTTAGGGTCTCCCATTGTAGGCTTGGCTGGCTTAGAAGTCATTGTGTAGTCCAGTCTTCCTGGAACTTACAGTAGTCTCCTGCCACTGCTTTCTGAGTCCTGGGTTATGGGCATGAGCCACCATTCCTGGCCAGAGATGCTTAGTCATTTTTAGTGAACTACCTAGTATACCAAATTCATATTTGCTTGACTTTTAATAATTTTTACTAGATTTTTGTAGGTTTTTAAAAATATATTTTATTATTTATTTATTTATCTGAGAGAGAAAGAGATACAGAAATAGGCAGGTAGAGAGAGAGAGAAAGAGAGAGGATGGGTGCGCCAGGGCCTCCAGCCACTGCAAAGGAACTCCAGATGCGTATGCCACCTTCTGCATCTGGCTAACGTGGGTCCTGGGGAGTTGAACCTGCTTTGCAGGCAAACGCCTTAACCACTAAGCCATCTCTCCAGCCCTTTTGTAGGTTTTAAAAAAAATTTTTTTTTATTGATAACTTTAATTATAGACAATGTCCCATGGTACTTCCCTCCCTCCCCCCACTTTCCCCTTTGAAACTTCACTCTCCATCATATCTCCCCCTCTCAATCAGTCTCTCTTTTATTTTGATGTTATGGTCTTTTCCTCCTATTATGATGGACTTGTGTAGGTAGTGTCAGGCACTGTGAGGTCATGGATATCCAGGCCATTTTGTGTCTGGAGGAGCACGTTATAAGGAGTCCTACTCTTCCTTTGGCTCTTACATTCTTTCCACCCCCTCTTCCGCAATGGACCCTGAGCCTTGGAAGGTGGGTTTGAGACGTTTCAGTGCTGAGCACTCCTCTGTCCCTTCTTCTCAGCACCATGGTGCCTTATGAGTCATCCCAAGGTTGCCACCATCTGAAAAGAAAAGCTTCTCTAACCAAAAGTGAGAGTAGCATTAATATATGGGTATGGACATTAAGAGGAGTGCTTACTGGGCAGTTTGGTTAGCATAGTATATGCATTTAGCAAGACACCAGAAGACCCTTAGAGCTTTTGACTACCCCTGTTGTAGGTATCAGGGATGTATTCCCTCCCATGGAGCGGGCCTCCAGTCCAATTAGAGAGCCGTTGGTTTTCCCCATAACAGACACACCACTATTGCACCCTTTGGCTTATTTAGCCTGGCTGGCCAAATTTAAAACTTTCAGTGTTGACTGTTGAATATCTTCACTGGTATTTTCTCTCTCTCCCATTGAAGTGCATGCAGCGTAGCTTTTTCCAGCTTTCTGTCAGCTGGTCCACATGGAGGAGGCTTTCAGCTCAGCTCCAGCAGGATTTCTCAGTGAACTTGCAGTCCAAGTATGTGAAGTCTTCAGCGATAGGGTCTTACCATTGATTCCTGGTGGGAAGCCAAGGGCCTCGGCAGTGGCCTATAATGTTGGGGGCATCTATGACCTCCCTGGCCAACAACTCACTGAAAGGTATCCCATCCCTGACACTGAAAAATTTGTAGTAACAATCTGGCTTCTGAGTGTTCCATTGTCCAGAAGAATAGGTTTTCATATGACTTATTTATATATATATCCTCTTAGATTTTAATTAGCCCTCCCTTCACCTTTCCTTTTCTCAGTCTCTTCCCCGACCTCACTTAGACCTTTTCACCCCCATTAATTAATCTGTTCTTCTACTTACGTATATACAATACCATCCTATTAAGTCCCCCTCCCTTCCTTTCTATTCCCTTTATATCCCCTTTCTAGCTTACTGGCTTCTGCTACTGAGGTGTTTTTTTTTTTTTTTCACATAGAAGTCCAATCATTGTTGTTGTTTTTTTAAAAACTATTGTTCCTGCGTGTTTACTACCTAATTGTGTATTGAATGCAATTTAATGGTTTACTTTGGAAACTGTTGAAGCGCTCAAGTGTAGGAACTAGTCCTGCCCAGGAAGCAGTATGTTTACGTTTATAGCAGGAGAATCCTGTGCTGACAGGCTCACTCTGTGAACGCTGCAGTCGCACTCAGTGGAAGAGCAGCGCATTAGCTTGCTGCTCACCACCTCACTTCTCGTCCATGTCACTTTATAAGGGCAATTGCATTTCGTCACATAGTGCTAGAAAGCAGTAGAAAGTACCCCACCTTGTGTGTTTTATTTTTCTTTCTTTTGTTTTTTTTTTTAATGACAAATTACCTTCATAATATTCTGCCCATTTCTATAACTCAATGAGTGTTGCATGTGAAGAAGAAACATCCACAGGAAATACAGATGGCTATTTTTGTTTAGTGCAAGTTAACTACCCAATAGTAATGTGAGTGTTGCTGAGTTTTTAAAAACCCACATTAACTCTACTTAAATCTTGATTTGGTTGAGGAATTAGACCAGAGCTGGGGCTGCCTCAGCATCATGATTGTGGCATTTTTCTCAGCTTTTCTCTGACCATCTCAAGTGATGCAAGAAAACACCAAACTTAAATACATTTTCCAGATTTAAAAAGGGTTTTGTTTTTGTTTTTTTGAGGTAGGGTCTCACTGTAGTCCAGGCTAACCTGGAATTCACTATGTAGTCTCAGGATGGCCTCAAACTCACTGCGATACCTCTGCCTTCTGAGTGCTGTGATTAAATGTGTGTACCACCATGCCAGACCTTACTTACTTTATTTTTTTTAAATATTTTATTCTTTTTTATTTATTTGAGAGAGAGAAAAATAGGCAAAGAGAGAAACTGACGGAAAGAATGGGCACACCAGGGCTTACAGCCACTGCAGATGAACTCCAGATGCATGTTCCCCCTTACTGTATCTGGCTTTATGTGGGGCCTGGGGAATTGAACATGGGTCCTTTGGCTTTGCAGGCAACTGCCTTAACCACTAGGCCATCTCTTCTCCCTTACCTTTTTTTTTTTTTTTTTTTTTGCTTTTTCCAAGTAGGGTCTCCCTATAGCCCAGGCTGACCTGGAATTCACTATATAGTCTTCGTGGCTTTGAACTCAACGGTTATCCTCCTACCCCTACCTCCCAAGTGCTGGGATTAAAGGTGTGTGCCACCATGCCTGCCCCTTACTTTATTTTTTAAAAAATATTTTTATTTATTTGTAAGCAGAGAGAGTGGGCATGCAAAGGCCTCCAGCCACTGCATATGAACTCCAGATACATGCACCACTTTGTGCATCTGGCTTTATGTGGTTACTTTTGGGGGGGGGTATTTCAAGGTATGGTCTCACTCTAGCCCAGGCTTACCTGGAATTCACTATGTAGTCTCAGAGTGGCCTCGAACTCACAGCGATCCTCCTACTTCTGCCTCCCGAGTGCTGGGATTAAAAGCATGTGCCACTACACCTGGCTTGACCCCCAACTTTTTGTTGTTGTTGTTGTTGTTTATTAACAACTTCTGGCCGGGCGTGGTGGTGCACGCCTTTAATCCCAGCACTTGGGAGGCAGAGGTAGGAGGATCGCTGTGAGTTCAAGGCCACCCTGAGACTACATAGTTAATTCCAGGTCAGCCTGAGCTAGAGTGAAACCCTACCTCAAAAAAAAAAAAAAAAAAAAAAAAAAAAAAACAACTTCTATACTTACAATAAACCATGACATTTCCTTCCCCTCCCCCATTCCCCTTCAGAACTCCACTCTCCATCATACTCCATCATATCCCCTTCCTCTCTCCATTAGTCTCTCTTAATTTGATGTCATCATTTTTTTTCTCCTATTATGAGGGTCTTGTGCAGGTATTGTTAGGCACTGTGAGGTCATGGATATCAAAGCCAATTTCTGTCTGGACAGTTGCATTGTAAGGAGTCGTACCCTTCCTTCCGCTCTTACACCCCCCCCCTTCCGCAATGGACCCTGAGCCTTGGAGGGTATTATAGAGATGTTTCAGTGATGGACACTCCTCCATCCCTTCTTCTCATCACTATGTTGTCTTTTGGGTCATCCCAGTTTGATCCCCAACTTTTAAGGAGTTAGAAGCTTGTGATTTTTTTTTCTTTACACAAGAAGACCATAGCATTTTATGTAAGAGTCATCATTTTTTTCTCCTATTATGAGGGTCTTGTGCAGGTATTGTTAGGCACTGTGAGGTCATGGATATCAAAGCCAATTTCTGTCTGGACAGTTGCATTGTAAGGAGTCGTACCCTTCCTTCCGCTCTTACACCCCCCCCCTTCCGCAATGGACCCTGAGCCTTGGAGGGTATTATAGAGATGTTTCAGTGATGGACACTCCTCCATCCCTTCTTCTCATCACTATGTTGTCTTTTGGGTCATCCCAGTTTGATCCCCAACTTTTAAGGAGTTAGAAGCTTGTGATTTTTTTTTCTTTACACAAGAAGACCATAGCATTTTATGTAAGAGACTTAACAATGACAGGTCGGAAATTATATGACAAGTTAGTCCATATTGTGGGAGCCCACGGCTGGATAGGAAAGACACTTCTCTAAATAAGAGCTAAATGGAGAGGAAGTAAAGGAAGTAGTATAGAATTCACAGTTTCAGGTCTGGAGAGATGGCTTAGTGGTTAAGGCACTTGCCTGCAAAGCCAAAGGTCCCACGTTCGACTCCCCAGGACCCCCGTAAGCCAGATGCACAAGGGGGCGCATGTGTCTGGAGTTCATTTGCAGTGGCTGGAGGCCCGGACGTGCCCATTCTCTCTCTCCCCCTGCCTATTTCTCTCAAATAAATAAATAAAATATTTTTTAAAAAAGGAATTCACACTTTCAGATTTGCTTTTCACCTAAATGGTCTATTAAAATTAAGAGTTAAAGATAGTTTATCAAGCTGGGCATGGTGGTGCATGCCTTTAATCCCAGCACTCAGGCGGCAGAGGTAGGAGGATCACCGTGAGTTCAAGGCCACTGAGACTACATAGTGAATTCTAGGTCAGCCTGGGCTAGAGTGAGACCCTACCTGGGTGGGGGGAGAAATAGTTCATCATGGCTGAGATGTTCTGTTTGAATTCTGATGTGTTCGAGTGTTTCAACTGTAAGAAAAATAGCTTTATTATCTGGTCTTTTCTAGGTAAAATAGAGTAGTATGATTAGAAAGAGGTTTACATATTTTACATTGTTTTAAGCTTGAAGAAACCAAATTATAAAAATACAATAGTGGGGGCTGGAGAGATGGCTTAGCTGTTAAGGCATTTGCCTGCAAAGCCAAAGGATCCCAGTTCAATTCTCCAGTACCCATGTAAGCCAGATGCACAAGGGGGCACATACATCTGGAGTTCCTTTGCAGGGCTAGAGGCCCTGGCACGCCCATTCTCTCTCCCTCTCTCTCTCCCTCTTTCTCTCTCTCAAATAAATAAATAAAATATATTTAAAAAAATACAATAGTGAAAATATATCAATGGTAGAGTGAGCCTAGTTTGCTGGAAATGCGCTCTGGTAAAACACAAAGTTGTTAACAATGTTATCTATTTATAGGCTAGACAAATGGCCGCCGTTCTCCTAAGACGTCTTTTGTCCTCTGCATTTGATGAAGTCTATCCAACTCTTCCATCAGATGTTCAGACTGCCATCAAGAGTGAATTACTGATGATTATTCAGATGGAAACACAATCCAGCATGAGGAAAAAAGTTTGTGATATTGCTGCAGAATTGGCCAGGAATTTAATAGGTGCTTATATGTTTCTTAATATGGGGGTATGTCTGGGTTTTGGTTTGTTTTTATTTACTTAGGCTATTTATTGGTTGTTTGTTTTTTGAGACAGGGTCTTGATATTATCCAGGTTGTTCTGGAACTTGCTATATATATATATAAACCCATACTAGCCTGAAACCTGCAATTTTCCTGCATTAATCTTCTGAATGCTAGAATTACAGGCATGTGTCATCATGCCCAGCCATTTTGTTTGGTTTTTAAAATATGTATTTATTTGCACGTTTGCGTGTGTGGTCATTATTGCCCAGCCTGTTTTTGAGACAGAATCCTTAAGTCAGGCTGGTCTTGAATTCATGGCAATCCTCCTGACTCTGCCTCCCATGTTTCTGGATTACAAATGAGAATTGCCATGCCCAGATTTTTTATTTTTATAGTATTAGTATTTATTTGAGATAGACATAAGAGTATTATGGGCATACTAGATTGATTTGCTGCAAATGAATTGGAGACACGTGCACTTCTTGGGTACTGGAGATTTGAACCCTGGCCAGCAGGCTTTGCAAGCAAGCACCTTTAACTGTTGAGCCATCTCCCCAGACCCCAGTTTAAAAAATTTTTTCTTTTACATGAATTTTTTCTTCATGAATATTTTAAAGAAAGAAGCCATGTGGGGGTGGGAATAAACCTGGAAAATTTTTCAGGTCTTTGTGTCTTTAGAACAGTATAACCAATGAATTTTCTAAGTAACACAGTACCTTTCCTGATTACTCATTATGAAGTGTTGTTTAAACATCTTATCTTGTATTAGTGCTTTGGTTTTGCTTTTCTGGAACAGAATCATACAGTGTAGCCCATGCTGGCCTGGAATCCATTATGTAGTCTATACTGGCCTTGAGTTTGTAGCTGGCCTGTTGCCTTCACCTCCCATGTGCTGGCTTGAGCCACCATACTCTAACCCAAGCTGACCTGGAAGTCGTTCTGTAGCTCCAGGCTGGCCTTGAACTCATTGTGATACCCCTTCCTACCCCAGCCTCCTGAGTGCTGGGGCTAAGGGCATGCACCACCATCCCTGGCCCACTTCTTTACTTTTTATTTTGAAATAATGTTTAAGTTGCCCAGGTTAGCCTGAGGACCTAGGTTCAGTTATCTAGTACCCACAGAGAGCCAGATGCACATAGTGGGTGCATATATCTGGAGTTAGTTTGCCGTGGCTAGAGGCCCTGGTATACTCCTTCTCTCTCTCTTTCTAACTGCCTATCTATCTCAAATAAATAAATAAACAAATAAATATAACTTAATTTAAAAGAAGTTAGCAACATTGATAACATCCTCCTAACACTTAAATCGTAAAATATATGTTGGGAATGGTGGCATATAACAGTAAAAGAGCCAGAAGTACAAGGCCTGCTTGGGCTTCATAGCAAATTCAAGGCCATCTGGTATTACATAGTGAGACCCTATCTCAAAAAAAAAAAAAACCTTCCAAATATAAACACCCTCTTTGGATCTAAGATGTTGACTGTTGTGCCTTTTCCTTTTTTTTTTTTTTGCCTTTTCCATTTTTAAAGTAATACTTATTTTTATTTCAAGACCCTGCTATCACATGCTAGCTCTACCTAAGAAAAACATGTGTGAAAGATTGAACCAATCATAATTGTGTAATTAAGAGTACTGCCTTCTCTTAGCTATAATCACTGCTGACATCCCTGCTTGATAAACCCTCACATGTACAATTTGTCTTTTTACTAGGGTTCCGTTTTCACAGCTAAAGGGCTAATTGTCTTGGAGTCTTGAAATAGAGCAAGTGACATTTACACTAGTATGTGTTTTTTTGCTTTTTTGGTTTTGTTTTTTCGAGGTGGGGTCTTGCTCTGGCCTGGGCTGACCTGGAATTCACTATGTAGTCTCAGGGTGGCCTTGAGCTCACCACATTCATCCTACCTCTGCCTCCCAAGTACTGGGATTAAAGGTGTGTGCCACCATGCCTGGCTTCACTCATTTGTATTTTGAATGAAATAAAATGATTTACACGTTTTATTTTAAGGTTTGATTTCCACACTTCATGCTTGGATTTTTTTTTTTTTTACTTTTAGATGAGGATGGCAACAACCAGTGGCCTGAAGGTTTGAAGTTCCTTTTTGATTCAGTCAGCTCTCAGAACATGGGACTACGGGAAGCTGCCCTTCACATATTTTGGTATATAAATTGATACAGTCTTAAAATTTATTGTCATTAATGTCCAGAACCTATTTTAGTTTATTATTTGAGTCTAACATAGCTTTGAGATTTTAAAGTTAAAATAATGTCTTCAGGGCTGGAGAGATGGCTTAGCTTTAAGGTGCTTGCCTGCAAAGCCTGTTAAACTTGAAAAACAAAAGGCTTATTTCACATGCTGAAATTTTGTGTGTATGTCTTTGATGATTCTGAAAATTTTCTTGAATGATTTCTACTCTTGAGATTAACAAAATACCAAATATAGCATTTAGAAAAACCTCTTTAATATTTTGAGAAAGAAGATAGTAGTGAATGTCATGTTCTCTGGGTCTCCTGTGATGATGTTTTGTAGTATTTTAATAACATTTCTGAACAAATGATTTATGCTTAGCGATAGATGACTATTTTTTCTTATTGTGTTACACATAGTTTTCTGCTTTTTGAAATATTGTCATTATGTTAGATTTAGAACTCCCAAGTTATAGATATTTCATAGTTTTAATCACTACATCACCACTTTAGCTGTCAAATGCATCTTGTTTATTTTAATAATCTAAGTTTAAGTAAAAGCTTTTAATCTAATTGTTAACCAAGTTCAAAGTAAAGCAAAACCTAAACTTCCTGAATCGCCAGCACTAGGATCAGGTAGTCAGAGAACTATGTCACTGCAGCTACGCTTAGAACCCAAAGGGTGGCCCTTGTCCCATCCTGCATGCCAGGCCAGCTTCTAGCTGAGGCAGGATGAAAGGGTAAGTAAGGCGTGGTGCTAGGAAGGGGTGCCCAGTCCTTCTCTGTGCAGCCTACACTGCTGCTTTGTGCTGGTTTCATTCACCCAGCCCAGAAATAAAATGGCTTCAGACATGTGTAGATGATACTCAGTCTGAGGACTAACACAAGTTTTAAGTGGATCAAACAGTTCATTAGAAATTCTGGCTCACACTTTGCAAGGATGTAATCAAGCCTTTAAAGAGTGTTCTTGGATCCTTTTTAGGAACTTTCCTGGAATTTTTGGGAACCAACAACAGCACTATTTAGACGTCATCAAGCGGATGTTAGTTCAGTGTATGCAAGATCAAGAACATGCTTCGGTAAATAATTGCTATTGTTTGTGCTACTATGACATGTAAATAAATGTTGTATTTGATTGTTTTTACTTTGGTTTTTCAAGGTAGGGTCTTACTCTAGCCCAGGCTGACCTGGAATTCACGATGTAGTCTGAGGGTGGCCTTGAATTCATGGCAGTCCTCTTACCTCTGCTTCTTTAGAGTGCACCACTACTCCTGGCTTTTTATATGCTAATTTTATTACTAATGAAGAAAATTTTCAATTTGACTAAGAAAACTTGATTTTAAGTTTCTCATGTGTGACATCTTTTCTCTTCATTCTAGATCAGGACATTATCAGCTAGAGCTACAGCTGCATTTATACTTGCAAATGAGCATAATGTTGCTCTGTTCAAACATTTTGCAGATTTGTTACCTGGATTCTTACAGGTAAGAAAACACTATAGGACGAAACACACTTCTGTCTCCTGTTGTTTCCTTAGTTTACATCTTCATCACAGTTGTACAGTCAATCTCAAATATTTATTGCCTGTGGGCTGTACTGGAGACATGGTGGGAATATGGCATGCACATCTATGCCCATTTGAGCCATTGAAGCCTATATGTGCTTTTTAAAAAGCAATTTTGAAACATGATCTTTTATGTAATCCATGCTGCCCTCAAAATTCACAATATTCCTGAGTACTGTTGAAAAACTGCGTGTGCGTGTGTGTGTGTGTAGAGCAAGTTCTTATGTAGCCCATTCTAGCTTCTAACTTGCTATGTAATGAAGGATGACTTTGAATTCCTGATTTTTCTGTCTATACCTACTGAGTGCTCACTGGTAGTAATAACAGGTGCCTGGTTTTATGCAGTGCAGGGGATCCTGTGAGATTTAAAGCCCATTTTATATAAGGAGAAATTAAGGAGGAGAGAATAAAAAACTTGCCCAAGATTGCTGTTTTGGTAACTGGGAGAATTACAGTTCAAATGAGGCTGCAAGGTCCTTTATTCTCAACCTCAGAGCTTATAACACTTTAAATTATCATGTAAGTAGTTTATGATTAGTTCATATTATTAATTCCCAAGTATAAGGATAATGTTTTAAAGATATGGCCTTAGTCAGAATAGCAAATTAAGGGCTGGAGAGATGGCTTAGCTGTCAAGGTATTGCCTGCAAAACCTAAGGACTGATGTTTAACTCTCCAGATATCCCACATAAGCCAGACATACAAAGTTGAGGCAAGCAGAAGGTTGCACATGCCCACTAGGTGGTGCAAGTGTCTGGAGTTCAAAGCGGTGGCTAAGGCCCTGGCTTAAGAAAGAAAAGCAAATTAAGATTAAACAAGATGGCTTAGTGATGTTCAATCATGTCCATCTTCAAACTTACATTTTTCTTGGCCAATATTATATAACTTTATGTAAATTCTAAAATGGGATTGTATAGGTGATATGACTCAATTTTGGTGTTCATTTTTTATGTTTAAGTTATACATATGTGTATGGGGTATTTATTTTGTTTTGTGAGTTTTTTATTTTATTTTTTCAAGGTAGGGTCTCATTCTAGCCCAGGCTGACCTGAAACTCACTCTGTTGTTTGAGGCTGGCCTCAAACTCACAGGAATCCTCCTACCTTCTGCGTACTGGAATCAAAGGTGTGTGCCACCATGCAAGTGAGTGTGGGTGTGTACAGTGCATGTATGTAGACCTGAGAAAGGTCAGTTGCTTTCTATACATGTACATACTAAATACATGCCAGTAAATACAAAGAAGAGATTAAAGTCAGTGTGCTAACCAGGCAAGGTGGCACACACTTACAACCAGGGACTGAGGTAGGAGGATAACCATTAGTCCAAGGCCAGCCTGGGCTACTCTATGAATTCCAAGTCAGCCTCCATTAGAGTATGACCCTGCCTCAAAAAAGATAAAGATAATGTAGTTGGGTGTGACAGCACACGCCTTTACCCAGCATTCAGGAGGCCGAGATAGGAGGATCACTGTTAAGTTCGAGGCCTGCCTGAGATTACATAGTGAATTCCAGGTCAGCTTGGGCTAGGGCAAGACCCTACCTCAAACACACACACACACACACACACACACACACACACACACACACACACATTCTCTCTCTCTCTCTCTCTCACACACACACACACACACACACACACACAAAAGGTAATGTAATGTTTAGGCATGAATACTATAGACTGCGTAAGAAAAATGGTGATTTTTAAGTGTTACAGAAGTATCATTTGATAAATTAAGCACTAGTCTTGCTATTTCTTTCTTTTTTGGGGGGGAGGGTTCAAGGTAGGGTTGCACTCTAGCCTGACCTGGAATTCACTATGTAGTCTCAGGGTGGCCTTGAACTCACGGTGATCCTCCCCGAGTGCTGGGATTAAAGGCGTGTGCCATCACTCCCAGCACTTTGTTTTATTATTATTTATTTTTGTGTATGTGTGGGCATGCACGTACCATGTGGCACACCTGTGAAGGGCAGAGGACAGACAACCTTAGGGCTGGTCCTCCTTCATCCTTGATTGAGGCAGGGTACTCTTGTATGCTGCTGGGAAGGCCATGTTACCTGGCCTTTGGCCTTTGGATGCTTCCCATCCCACTTCCCATTGCCATAGGCATGTGGGGTTACAGGGGCAGGCACCGCTTTTGTGGCTTGGTGCTGGGGATCAAAACTTCAGCAGGCTTTTGTAGAGCAAGTGCTTTTAACCACTCTGCCAACTCCCTACCTCTCCTATTAGTGTTGGTAAGATTCATTGACATCAAGTTTTAGACAAAACAAAGTAAGATCATCCTGGATTTATACTGTAGTTACATCTAGGATAGGGGAGGTATCACTATGTAGTCATCCTTCAGTTTCCCTGGGGCATTGGTTCTAGGACCCTATGCAGATATCAAGTCCAAGGATGCTGAAGTCCTAAATATTAGAATTGCATAGTATTTGCATTTGACCACATGTACTTTGATGTACTTGAAATCCTCTCCAGAGTACTTGTAATTCTAAATAGAATGCCAACACTGTTATGAATAGTTATATTGTACCCTTTAGGAAATAGACATAAGAAAAGAAGTCTCCGTGCTTTCCCAATTTTAGAACTAGTTGGCATTTATGATAATGAAAGACTTACAAGGAGATGCTGAATCCTTCATAAGCCTTAGTACAGAAGCAGTGTATCTGCTGTGATTGGCTTTTGCTCATCCTAGGTTTTAGTTGCTGAAATCTTAACATCAATGCTTAAATCTAATCTGGGATTTTTATTTCTATGGATTTAGAGTAAGTTAAAATGTTCACCAGAAATTAGTAATAGATGGAAAATGCACATGTATCACTATGGCCAGACTTAAAAGAAAGGATTCTGATTTTTCTTTTTTTCTTTTTTTTTCTTTTTTTTGGTTTTTCAAGGTAGGGTCTCACTCTTTCAGGCTGACCTGGAATTACTGTGTATTCTCAGGGTAGCCTTGAACTCTTGGCAGTCCTCCTACCTCTGTCTCCCAAGTGCTGGGATTAAAGGCATGCGTCGCCATGCCCAGCTGGATTCTGATTATTTAAAAAAAAAAAAAAAAAAAAAAAAAAAGCCGCGTGTGGTGGCACACGCCTTTAATCCCAGCACTCAGGGGGCAGAGGTAGGAGGATCACCATGAGTTCAAGGCTACCCTGAGACTACACAGTAATTCCAGGTCAGCCTGAGCCAGAGTGAGACTGTACCTCAGAAAACGAAAGAAAGAGAGAGAAAAGAAAGAATTTCTTGACAGAACTTACTGTGTTGTGGTATCTACAATTTTTTTTCTTTTTTTTTTTAATTTTTTAAAAAATATTTTATTTTTATGTATTTATTTGACAAAGAGAAAGAGAAAGAGAGAGTGGGCTTGCCAGGGCCTCCAGCCACTGCAAAACGAACTCCAGACGCTTGTGCCCCCTTGTGCACCTGGCTAACGTGGGTCCTGGGGAATCAAACTTGTGTCCTTTGGCTTTGCAGGCAAACACCTTAACCATTAAGCCATCTCTCCAACCCATTTTAAAAATATTTATTTATTTATTTATTCATTTATTTATTTATTTATTTTGGTTTATCGAGATAGGGTCTCACTCTAGCCCACGATGACCTGGAATTCACTATGTAGTCTCAGGGTGGCCTCAAACTCACAGTGATCCTCCTACCTCTGCCTCCCAAGGGCTGGGATGAAAGGCATGAGCCACGCCCGGCACTTTTTCCATTTTTATATATTTGAGGAAGTATGGGCACACCAAGGCCTCTTGTCCCTGCAAACAAACTCTAGGTACATGAGCAATATTGTATATCTGGCTTTAATGTGGATACTGGGGAATTGAACCAAGGCTGGCAGTCTTTGCAACTTTAACCCCTTCACTTTAGTCTTTAGATATCTGTTAATTGTATTCTTACTGATTTAATTTTCATTTTGATTGTCATAATAATGGTAACTTTTTTATTATTTTTTTGAAGTAGGATCTCATTCTTCTAGTCCAGGCTGACCTGGAACTCACTCTGTAGTCCCAGATTGGCCTTGAACTCATAGTGATCCTCCTACCTCTGCCTCTCAAGTACTGGGATTAAAAGCATGTGCTACTCTAAGCCTGGGAATTGTAATGATTTTGGGGGGGATGTTTAAGTACATGAATATAATATGTAGTGATTAATCAGGGTAATTGGCAGTCCTATCATAGACATTATTTCTTTGTATTAAGAACATTCAAAGTCTCTTGTAGCTGTTTTGAAATAATATTGTCGTCAGTTATCATCCCTAGTTTTCCTGCAGTGCTATAAATCATTAGAGCTGTTCCTCTTGTGCAGCTATGTAGCACTGTGCCCCACTGACGATTCTCTTCATCCTTCTCACCTACACGGTCCCCGGGCTCTGGCAGCCACTGTTCTGTTCCGAACCTCTATGAGAACAGCTTTTTAAAATTGAACCTATAAGTGAGAACATGTGGTGTTTGTCTTCTTGTGTCTTATTTCACTTACCTTCCACTTTCATCCAAATTACTGAAACGACTATGTTGTTGTTTTCATGACTCAATTGTATTCCTGTGTTGGGAGGGGGGAGGGTGTGTGTATGTCTCCTTTTCTGTTTCATCCAAAAATGGACACCTAAAAAATGGACATCTAGATTGATTTTATTATCTTGGCTCTTGTGTCTAGCACTACAATAAACATACAGCACAGATTTCTCTTCCACATACTGATTTTAATTTAATTACTTTGGATATATGTTCTGGTAATGGAATTGCTAAATCATACACTAGTTTCAGTTTTTTGAGAAACCTCCATATAGTTATCCATAATGGATACAAGCAGTATGTGAAAGGTGTCTTTTCTCCATACCCTTACTATTATTTATTTGTTACTTATTTAAGAAAGAGGAACAGACAGTGAGTATGGGCGTGCCAGGGTTTCCCGCCATTGCAAACAAACTCCACATGCATGTGTCACTTTGTGCACTTGGCATTACATGGGCATCTGGGAATTGAACTGTGGCTGTCAGGTTTTGCAAGCAATAACATTTAACCATTGAGCTATCTCTCCAACCCAATGTCTTTTTATTTATTTTTTTTCAAGGTAAGGTTTCACTGTAGCTCAGGGTGGCCTTGAACTCATGGCGATCCTCCTGTCTCTGCCTCCAGAGTGCTGGGATTAAAGGTGGGCGCCACTATGCCTAAGACTTCAAGCTGCATACTTTGCAGTCAAATGTTCTACCACTAAGCTATACCCCCTTTGCCCAAGCTGCATACTTTGTAATCAGATACTTAATTAGATAATCACTGTGTAAATTAATTATTTTAACATAGGGACGTAACTATAAAATTTCAAGGATGAATGTTCCTATATGTTTGATAACCATAGTAAGATGAAATCTGTATTTTTAAATTTTTATTTTATATATATTATAACCGGATATATATATATATAGTGTGTGTCTGTGTGTGTGTGTGTGGTTTTTCGAGGTAGGGTCTCACTCTAGCCCAGGCTGACCTATGTAATCTCAGGGTGGCCTTGAACTCATGGTGATCCTCCCTACCTCTGCCTCCTGGGGGCTGGGATTAAAGGCATGCGCCACCACGCCCAGCTAGGTTATATATATTTTATATGTATGTGTGTATACACACACACACACACACACACACACACACCCAAGTATCTCCTTGCCCCAACTCCCATTACCCTGGGGACCCCGTCAGTGGGGTTATTGTAGTGAGTCCTTAGTGGAAAGCAGGGACCATGCCTTGGGGTATTCCCACACTGTGGCTTTTACAGTCTTGGATTCCACTCCCTCCTCTGTAATATTCTCTGAGCCATGGCAGATCTGCTGGCAGTCTGATTGAGTGTTAGTTATTTGTAGCCATTGGGTTTCTGCTTTCATAGGTTTTGATTATTCTAAGTGTCTGTCACCATCAACGTGGGGCTGGTTGTCAGGCTAGCAGTAAGAGCAGTATTCATGACATTGCATCCTCTGCAAGTTTTTCTGGGCCCTGGCAGATGTGTGGTAGAAGTGGTGGGCAGTCGCTATCTTGTCAATGGATCTAGGCTCTCCCCCTTTTTTTCTGCCATCTGAACTTCAGCTGGTCTACTCCTCCAACTCAATGGCAGGGCCCTGCTTGCAGCTGAACTTTAGCTGGTCCATCCCCTCCCAGGCCTCAGCCACCTCAAAATGGCTACCAGTCCTCTTGTCTTTTTGATAATTGCCTTTCTTATTTATTTATTCATTTATTTATTTGCAAGCAGAGAGAGACAGGTAGAGAAAGACACAGAGAGAATGGGTACACCAGGGCCTCTAACTGCCGCAAACTAAGTCCAGATGCATGTGCCACTTTGTGCATCTGGCTTTACGTGGCTACTGGGGAATAGAACTTGGGTTGTTGGGCTTTGCAAGCAAGTTCCTTAACTGCTCAGCTATCTCTCCAGCCCAGGTAATTGCTTTTCTTATGAAGTCAAGATGCTGTTTCATTGTGGTTTTGATGTGCAGGCCCCATGACTCAGATTTAAATCAGTCTTATGTGTAACATTTCTCAAAAATAGAAATAACATTTACATTTTTCTAATAACACTTCTCAGTTACTTAGTGAAAAATAATGAGAAGTATTAATCTTTTTATATTTATATTTTAAAAATATTTTTAAATTTATTTACTTGAGAAAAGAGAGAGGCAGATAGAGAATTGGGTGTGCCAAGGCTTCTAGCCACTGCCTACAAACTCCAGACACATGTGTCACCTTGTGCATCTGGCTTCTGTGGGTACTGGGGAAATGAACCTGGGTCCTTAGGCTTTGCAGGCAAACACCTTAACCACTAAGCCATCTCTCCAGCCCATATTCATCTTTTGACTATTCCATATTAATGTTCGGCTAATCAAAGGTGAGTCTTGGACACACATTTTTCTGTCTTCCTTGTTCTGTTGTAGGCTGTAAATGACTCGTGCTACCAGAATGATGATTCAGTCCTAAAATCCCTTGTTGAGATTGCAGATACTGTTCCAAAGTATTTGCGTCCTCACTTGGAAGCAACTCTACAGCTCAGTCTAAAGGTAAGAATATCTCAATGCACGTTCTGCCAATTATGTTCAGGTAGTAGTCTCAATTACTAAATGTGTGTGTATGTGTCTTCTCTGTAGTTGTGTGGAGACACTAGCCTCAATAATATGCAGCGCCAGCTTGCCCTTGAAGTGATCGTGACCCTCTCCGAGACCGCAGCTGCTATGTTGAGAAAGCACACTAACATTGTTGCACAGACGAGTAAGTCAAAAGATGAGAATTTTTCTTTTATTTATTTATTTGAGAGAGAAAATGGGTGCACCAGGGCCTCCAGCTACTGCAAATGAACTCCAGACACATGCACCACCTGCATCTGACTTAAGTGGGTACTGGAGAATTGAACCTGGGTCTTTGGCTTTTGCAGGCATGCACCTTATGCTAAGCCATCTCTCCAACCCAAAAGTTGGGAATTTTGCAGTGTGGCATAAATGGATGAATTAGCTAATGTTTGTGTGGTTTCTCGGATTCGTTCAGCATGTAATGCATATGTTTTCAGAAACTGATGAATCTGGAGGATGTGTCTCCATACCAAGATGCATGAACACAGTATTAACACAGGACATACAGACATCTAGCAAACTGAGAGTCAAAATAACAGGGTGAAAGTTCTCACCAATGAATAGATAATTCCAACACAGCTTTGATCTGCCCTTGGCTCTCTTCATTATGACATACGCTGTTTTTGATAGTTGTTGCAGAAACTCACTGACTACTGCTATGGACATATTACTTTAAGGTGTCATTGTCTTAGGGTAAGGACTTAGGAGCTAACCTGATAATTTGTTCATGTACTCATAGATATTTGAACACTAGCTTTGGAAAGTAAATATATCACAGACTTTATGGTTCTCTGCAGTGAGTAATGAATGCTAGGAGCTTTAAAGGCAGGAACAAAGAACTTAGTGTCCTCACTATCACTTTATGTTAATAGTCAGACAATGTATTAATACAAAAAATTTTGGAAATAAAATAAATATTACTTATTTATAAGTTATGTGATTTGTCTAAAAAGTATTGCTGATCTAAGGATTTAGTAAGGTTGTTAAATATAAGAACATACTTAAATTCACTAGGATTACTGGAGAGATGGTTCAGCAAGTTAAAAATACTTGATTGAGGGCTGGCGAGATGGCTTAGTGGTTAAGGCGCCTTCCTGCTAAGCCTAAGAACGCTGGTTCCAATCTCCAGTGGTTCCAGTCTCCAGGTCCCACGTTTAGCCAGATGCAAAGTGATGGATGCAAGGACGCAATGCTGCACTTGACCACAAGGGGGTGCACACATCTGGAGTTTGTTCACAGCAGCTAAGAGACTGCTGGCACGCCCATCTCTGTTTCCCTCTCCCTCTCTGTCTGTCTCTCTGTGTCTCTCTCCAAAAATAAATAAAAATAATTTTTAAAAATACTTGATTGAGCCGGGTGTGGTGGCGCACGCCTTTAATCTCAGCACTCGGGAGGCGGAGGTAGGAGGATCGTTGTGAGTTCAAGGCCACCCTGAGACTACATAGTGAATTCCAGGTCAGCCTGGGCCAGAGTGAGACCCTACCTCAAAAAAAAAAAAAAAAAAAAAAAAACTTGATTGCAAAGCTTGATGGCCCGAAGTTCAGTTCCCTACTACCCACATAAAGCCAGTGCACAAAGTAACACATGTATCTGGACTCTGTATGCAGTATCAGGAGGACTTGGCACAGCCATACTCTCTACCTCTTTCTCCCCATCCCTTTCTCTCCCTCTCAAATAAATAAATAAAACTATTTGAAAATAATTTTTGGGGGGGGCGGTTTCGAGGTAGGGTCTCACTCTGGTCCAGGCTGACCTGGAATTCGCTATGTAGTCTCAGGGTGGCCTCAAACTCATGGCAATCCTTCTACCTCTGCCTCCCGAGTGCCGGGATTAAAGGCATTCACCACCACACCCGGCTCTCCAGCCCTTTTTTAAAAATTACTTTTAAGTCGGGAGTGGTGGCAGAGGTAGGTAGAAGGATTGCCATGAGTTCGAGGCCACCCTGAGACTACATAGTTAATTCCAGGTCAGCCTGACCTAGAGCAAGACCCTACCGGGGGAGGGGGACTGGAGAGATGGCTTAATGGTTAAGTTAATTGCCTGTAAAACCTAACAACCATGGGCTGGAGAGATGGCTTAGGGGTTAAGGCGCCTGCCTCCTAACCCTACGAACCCTGGTTCCAATCTCCAGCGGTTCCAATCTCCAGGTCCCACGTTTAGCCAGATGCAAAGTGACGCAAGGGCGCAATGCCGCACTCGGCCACAAGGGGGCGCGCACATCTGGATTTCGTTCGCAGCAGCTGAGACACTGCTCGCGCGCCCATCACTGTCTTCCTCCCAACCTCTCTCTCTCTCTCTCTCTGTGTCTCTCTCCAAAAAATAAGATAAAATAAAAAGTTTTTAAAAAAAAAAAAAAACCTAACAACCAGAGTTTGATTCCCTAGTACCCATATAAAGCCAGATGCACAAGGTGGTGCATGCATCTGGGGTTTGTTTGCAGTGGCTGGAGGCCCTGGTGTACCCATTCTTTGTTTCTCTTCTATCTCTGCTTGCAAATAAATAAAATATTTAAATAATAATAAAGTTTTACTTAGGAAAGAAAAAGATCATGCAATAGCAAGCATGGCATGTAACATCTGAGAATACGTTTATGTTCCATAGGAAAACTAATTGAAGAGGTAAATAACGCTTCTCTTCAAGTCAGCCTTGTTTCATTCAAAGTCCTGATAGAGTTGGTCATAACAGAATTGATTCAAAACTTCTGTGAAGGAACATAAGGTCTGGAATAGCTTTGATGAGTGCTGTGGAGTTCTTGCCCTCTCAGCTGAATGTGGGTGCATTAGAGGGGTAGACATGGAGTGGATGGAATTGGGAGAATTAGAGCAGATTGCTCACATGGAAACAAAAACCAACTTGGAAGAAATTCATCCAAGCTTATTGGGACAGCTATTTATGGGGAGGGTGAAGAATATCTTGAAGACAATTTGGAATTATTTCAAGGCCTAAATAGTTATAAAGTTTTAATAGCAGAGAAATATTTTTGAATTGTATTGTTTTGTTTTTGAGGCAGGGTCTCCAGGCTAACCTCAAACTCACTGTATGGCCTATGCTGGTCTGTAACTCAACTCAAAGAAGTCCTCAGCCTGGGATTAAAAGCATGAACCATAAGTAGCTAATACAGAGGTTTTTAATCAACCAAATCTACCATATGTCAAACATCAAGACACAAACTAGTTTGGTTGTAGTGCATATTTCTAGTCCCAGCACTTGGAAGATAAGAGAGGGGATCAGGAATTCAGTGCCATCCTGGGTCGTATGAGGCCCTGTCTCAAAATAAAAAGAAAATAAACATAAAAGATAATTCCTGTATGTTAACAAAGCCAAGGCCAGGAATAGGAAATTGATAAGAGAGGAGTCTGGTTTAGCTATTAAACATTCCTTGTCTCAACTAAAGCATGTATGGCTACAGGCTACAGGATAGGTAATGTTAGGTAGGTTGACAGGAGCAAGTGTTGATGAAAGGTATATTGCTGAGAGGGCCAGGTCTCTTCTCATGCTAGGGGGAAATTAGAGAGGCCACTTCAACTCCGTAGCAGTATAATTTTGTGTAACCGCTGTGGAAAGTGATTTAGTGTTGTTGTAGTTTTTTGTTTGTTTGTTTTTGTTTTTGGTTTTTTTTTTTTTCTTTTGGTTTTTAAGTTGGGTCTCACTAGTCCCAGGCTTACCTATAATTCACTATGTACTCTCAGGGTGACATCAAACTCATGGCACTCCACTTACCTCTACCTCCCAAGTGCTGGGATTAAAAACATGCACCACCACACCTGGCCATTTCCTTCTTTAAAATGCTTTCCTCAGGTATTTGTCATAGCAACACAAAGTTGATCTCCTAACACCTTGAAGTTCCTGGAGATACTGGTACTCTGCAATCCACTGTGTAATCTCTGAGTGGCCTTGAACTCATAGCGATCCTCCTACTTCGGCCTCCCAAGTGCTGGGATCAAAGGTGTGTGCCATCACACCCAGCTAATTCAGTAATTTTTAGTAATGCCTGAAGATATTTATCACCATTTTATGTCCAGACATGCCATGTTGAGGAGATGTATTATAATCTCATCAAATCAATTTTTTTTTTTTTTTTTTTTTTTTTGCAAGGTAGGGTCTCACTCTGGTCCAGGCTGACCTGGAATTAACTATGTACTCTCAGGGTGGCCTCGAACTCTCAGTGATCCTCCTACCTCTGCCTCCCCAGTGCTGGGATTAAAGGCGTGCGCCACCACGCCCAGTCAAATCAAATTTTGTAAAGGGAAAACAGTCAAAATGTTTATTAGTGGACCATAGGTAGTGTGTTTATATAATGAAGTCAATCATGAAATCCATATGTGTTGAGGAAGAAGGAAATTGACAAAAGTGCATTCATTATGACATTTATTACAAAAATTAAACTTGGGGATTGAGAGATGACTCAGTGGTTGAGGCACATGCCCGTAAAGCCTCATAGACCTGATTTTGATTCTCCAGTACCCAGGTAAAGCCAGATACACAAGGTGGTTCATGCATCTGGAATTTGCAGTGGTTGAAGGCCCTAGTGGGTTTGTTGTCTCTCTTTCTCCTTCCCTCCCCCCTCCCTCTGGGAATAGTGCTCTATTTGTATATAGATTAGAAATCTATGTTTTAAGTGTAAAAATGTTTGGGGAATGATCAATCTTCCCTTGTGGGGGAAAGCAAGAGTAGAGTAGAATTTGGAATTGTTAACTCTTTGGTTTTTTGAGGTAGGGTCTCCCCTCTAGCCCAGGCTGACCTGGAATTCACTATGTAGTCTCAGGGTGGCCTTGAACTCACAGAGATCCTCCTACCATGCCTGGCAAAGGCAATTCTTGCATAGCCTGCTAGCTTAGGTTTAATTCTCATGCCACCCACATAAGCTAGACACAGAAATGTGGCACAATCATCTGGTGTTTGCTTGCAGTGGCAAAAGGCCCTGGCACCCCCTCTCATCCCCATCCCCCAGTGCATGTAAGTAAATAAGTTTTAAAAATGACCTAATGCTATTATCACAACAGGTGAAACCTGGACAAACCACATTTGGGAGCACATGAAGTTCTTCAAGATTGAATTATTAGCTACAGAACCCTCAGAAACTACCAGAATTCATAGAAACATAAATTCCAGTAGTAAAATGGAAGAGTAGATCCTGCCTAGATTGCTTACAACACATTACCTGGTATAAGTGCTATGTAAATTAATTATCATACTGTTCAGGAAAAATGTGTCTGCACATACTCATCATTGATCCAACTTTTCCTCCTAAACTTTTTTGTTGTTGTTGTTTTGGTTTTTCCAGGTAGGTCTCACTCTAGCCCAGGCTGACCTGGAATTTACTCTGTATTCTTAGAGTGGCCTTGAACTCATGGTGATCCTCCTACCTCTGCCTCCTGAGGGCTGGGATTAAAGGCATGCGCCACCACGCCTGGCTCCTCCTAAACATTTTAAATCTGAACTTGCTTAAATACAGGATTGTAGAACCTGTGAATATGGCATCCTGACTGTAAATGTGTTTTACTTTTTACTTTATTTATTTATTGAGAGAGAGAGAGAGGCAGATAGAGAATGGGTGTGCAAGGCCTCCAGCCACTGCAAATGAACTCCAGATGTGCGTGCCCCCTTGTGTATCTGGCTTACATGGGTCCTGGAGAATCAAACCAGGATCCTTTGGCTTTGCAGGCAAATGCCTTAACCACTAAGCCATCCCTCCAGCCCTGTAAATGTGTTTTCTTACTCTCTTAAGGGCAAATCTTTCTTAAATCTTACAGAAAATTTAAAAATCATGTTAACAAATTAAGTCAATCTTAAGTGTGATGGAATTCTTTCTTTAGTCCCACAGATGCTGGCAATGATGGTTGATCTGGAAGAAGATGAGGACTGGGCAAATGCAGATGAACTAGAAGATGATGATTTTGATAGGTAATCACACACCAAATACTGGGTAGAGCTCCTGATGTGGTAGAGTGGCCAGGGAGGCAGTGAGCTTAGAGCTATAAAGGCTAGCTCTCTACCACTAATTCTAACCAGAAGTTAGACTTCTCATTTTGGAATGTGAGACCCTTGCCTATTGGGCATTTCTGTATCACATCAGTAGCATGTATAATTTGTTTTAATAAAATCCATGTATGCTTAATGAAAGTTCATTACTTTGATAGTAAATAGCTATTGCATTACATACATGTTACTGCATTTTGTAATCAAGAAAGATACCTTAACAGCCAAGTTTTCTCTTGCTTTGATTTTCTTAAAATTTGTTTGTTTTAAAATATAAGTTTTATTGTGATAAAGCTAGATTTTCCTTTAGAATAGTTCCAGCCAAATTTCCTATGCTACTCCATGTTTTCCCAATATATATAGAAGATGCAGTGGGAGCAAGATGTATATGTGGCATGATAACATTGTTGCACTGACTTGATTTGGCTTGGGAAGCAAGTGTGAATGCAGATGATTGTGGAGAAGTAACCACAATCTTTACTTAGTGTGCAGTAGTGATGATGGCCCCTTCCACATATAGAGCTCTGTTTTCTTTTTTTCCAGTAGTCCCCACAGCATGTTTTATTATGAATGGGGATATGGGTAGGAAAGGCTTAGTGATTTATCCGAGACTACTTAGTTCGTGAGCTGAGGTTTAATACCATTTCTCTTATTCCCAGCACATCTTATTATACCTTTCTTTAAAAGAAATAAAATTATTTCCTCAGAAGACCAATCATCACAGTAAGGTGCTTGGTTAAAGATAAAATTAAAGATGTCAGATTTACAGAATATGTGCTGTGTTTGGGGGACTTGATCCCATTATTAAATGTGGCTGTTGTCTGTATATGAAAGGAAAACTTCATTGAGCTGAAGCCAAGGTGGGAGTTTCGTGTTTCTCTGGTTCAGTTGTAATGTGCTGACAGTTTGTCTTTTGACTAGCCCTGTGTATGGTACTTATTTGTATGGTTCAAGAAACTACTTTTGGGCTGGAGAAATGGCTTAGCGGTTAAGGCGCCTGCCTGCTAAGCCTAAGAACATCGGTTCCAATCTCCAGGTCCCACGTTTAGCCAGATGCAAAAAAGTGACACAAGGGTGCGCACACATCTGGATTTCGTTCACAGCATCTGAGAGGCTGCTGGTGCGCCCATTCTGTCTTCCTCTCCCTCTCTCTCTGTTCTCTGTCTCTCTGTGTGTCTCTCTCCAAAAAAGAAAAAGAAACTACTTTTTTCTGGAACTTACAAATGAGATTTTCTTACCTTTGAGTAAACAGGTCCAAGATCAGACCTTTCGGTCTAGAAACCTGTTAATGATAATTTATAGGTGCATGAGTATGGCTTTGTCTTCTCAGAATAATCAAACATGATACATCTGACAAAAGTAAACTGATCCTGCCCCACTCTTGAGTCTTCAGGGAGAACATGGTTCCATCTAGGAATAGCTTGGGTAGGGAAAGTTGTATACCCTGTTAATACAAGCTTACTAGGCATGCCCGCAGCCTGTGCACTGGGGAAGGGTAAGGTAGGAAGATCACATGAGTTGCAGCTATAAGACCTCATTCAAAAAATACAGCTGAAGGGGCTGGAGGGATGGCTTAGCGGTTAAGGCACTTGCCTGCAAAGCCAAAGGACCCGGGTTTGATTCCCCAGGATCCACGTAAGCCAGATGGACAAGGATGCGCACGTATCTGAAGTTCATTTGCAGTGGCTGGAGGCCCTGGTGTGCCCATTCACTCCCCCCTCTCTCTGCCTGTTTCTGTATCTCATTCAATAAATAAATAAATAAATAAATAAATAAATAAATAAATAAATGTGATCTTTAAAAAAATACAGCTGAAAAAGCCCACAGTGCTTTCAGTTGTCCATGTCTTGTCATAGGTGTCAATGACTAGGAGGGAGACAACAGCTTAAGAAAGAAAAAAGGGCTAGAGAGATGGCTTAGTAGTTAAGGCGCTTGCCTACAAAGCCCAACAATACCTGTTCAATCTCTCCAGATCCCACGTAAGCCGTACACACAAAGGTGAGGCAAGCACAAGGTTGCTCATGCCCACTAGGTGGCACAAGTATCTGGGGTTTAATTGCAGTGGCTGAGGCCTTGGCACGTCAGTTCATAAAAACAATGGTAAAAAGCCAGGCGTGGTGGCGCACGCCTTTAATCCCAGCACTTGGGAGGCAGAGGTAGGAGGATCGCCGAGAGTTCGAGGCTACCCTGAGACTACATAGTGAATTCCAGGTCAGCCTGGACCAGAGTGAGACCCTACCTTGCAAAACCAAAAAAAAAAAAAAAACAATGGTAAAGCAAGAGAAGTTATTTGCCAGGTTGAAGTACTTGCCTAGCATGCACAAGGCCCTGGGTTCCATAAAAACATGAAATTTTTAGCTACCCTGGTTTTTTCATATGATGGGGTTTTAACTCTCAACTTCAATACCATATATTAGACTGAATCTTCTCTCAGCCCTTGTTTAATGTGTTTAGAAATGGCTGTATATTGCGTATTTTGAGTATTGAACATGATTTTATGTGTTTAGCAATGCAGTTGCTGGTGAGAGTGCTTTGGACCGGATGGCTTGTGGACTTGGTGGAAAGCTTGTTCTGCCAATGATCAAGGAGCACATTATGCAAATGCTTCAGAACGGTAAGCCACCTGCTTCAGCTAGGACCACAGTGGAGTGTATCCCTGAATCTCAAGCACTAACAATGCGTAGGCTGTTGAAAAATTAATCTGCCTATTGTAGAATGTCTAACCAGTTCTTAATGTACCAAGGAATTTTATTTGGTCACTCTTGCAACCACTAAGGATCCTGCTGCTCCTTTTCAGTATATTGGTTCCCCCCCCCTCCCATTTGTGCTTTTCTGTACTCTAATAAAAGTCTCTTTCTGCTTTAAAAAAATTTTTTTTCTGGAGTCATACATGATAGTACATCCATATAATCCTGGCACTTGAGGGCCCAAAGGTAGGTTGTAAGTTCGAGTCTAAGTCAAGCTTTATATGACATTTCATATAGGGAAAAATGGTAAGTGCTAAAGAAAATTTACAGCTTTACTCCCTAGCCAGAAATAACTTAGATTTGAATAAGACACTTGGAATGCTTACAAAATATTATTTTGGGGAAAAATATATTATTTTGGGTTCCCCGCCCCCCAGGTTAGGGTCACATTCTTGCTGAGGCTGACCTAGAATTCACTGTAGTCTCAGGTTGGCCTCAAACTTGGTGGTCTTCCTACCTCATCCTGCCAAAGGCTGGGATTAAAGATGTGCACCTCCACCCAGCCTTTTTTGTTTTGTTTTGTTTTGTTTTTAAATGTAGGATTTCACTCTAGCCCAGGCTGACCTGTAATATACTGTGTTGTCTCAGGATGGCCTCAAACTCACAGCAATCCTCCTACCTCTGTCTCTCAAATGCTGGGATTAAAGGCATGTGCCACCATGCCCAACAAAAAATTTTTCTATCTAGCACAATTAGAAAAACCATTTCTGTTGCCATAAATATTTCCTTAGCAAATATTTGGTAATTTTACTGCCTGGTTGCTTATAATTTGTTTACGTTAACAGCAAAGATGGTTGGTGTGTTTTGCCTTTAAAAAATTTTTTTTCTATTTTATTTATTTGAGAGATAGAAAAAGGCAGATAGAGAATGGGCATGCCAGGTCCTTTAGCTGCTGCAAACGAACTCCAGAAGCATGCGCCACCTTGTGCATCTGGCTTACATGGGTCCTGGGGAGTTGAACCTGGGACCTTTGGCTTTGCAGGCAAGCCCCTTAACCACTAAGCCATCCCTCCAGCCCGAGTTTTGCTTTTTTTAGTTCCAAAATTGATGTGCATAAATTTCAAAGCCTTCATTTATGAGCTGACCATTTATCAGTTCACTGAGACCTTTCACAGACCTCCTTTATGCATATACACAGTAGTCTTTTTTGGGGGGGGAGGGTTGTTCTTTTTGAGGCAGAAGAGGTTCTTATTTTAGCCCAGACTAATCTGGAACTCACTGTAGCCCATGCTGGCCTCCAATTTATGACAGCCCTACTATGTTAGCCATGTAAGTGCTAGGATTATAGACATGAGCCATCACACCTAGTTGCATGCACAGTTCTCTTTTAATGGGAATTTACCGTACAGGCACTCCACACCAAGCTCCTGGTCAAGTTTATCATATCTCCCTGTGACAGCTTGCCCCACTTTGTAACATTCCATAATCCCCATTAAATGCTAATGGTAATAGTTACTAACAATGCTAATGACCACAGTGAGTTCCATTAAGCCCAAGGCATTAAAAAATGGCCCACAGTTCAGGTCTGGTTCTCCACACCTATAAACACAAGGAAGGTTGAGGCTATCCTAAATACCTTTCAAAACCCATATCCTAACAAAAGTAAAGATTGCACATAGCCAGCTAAGTATCATTGTTTCTTCATTGACTCACAGGCTGCTTCAGGCGGGTGTGTTGTGACTGTGACAGTTGTGACTTGAGCATAACCACTCTATCTGGATGTAGAAGCCTTTTTAGATTTGTTCAGCTCCCAAAGATGTTTTTGCTACATGTGTGAGTTTTTGCTGGTTTCATTGTCTCACTATGTAGCCCAGGTTAAGCTGCAATGTGAGTTGTAACCCAGACTAGCTTCTAATGTATGGTTCTTTTGCCTCCACCTTTCAAGTGCTAGAATTAGGAATGCCCCATCATTCCTGACTTTAAAAAGGCAAAATATTTATACAGTCTGAAGAGAAACCAGAATCATACCTGACTTTAAATGACTGGCTTATAACAAATCTTTAACCTTAGTTGCCTCATCTGTAAAAGTAGAAAAACAATAATTGCCCTATACCCAAAGTAGAAATTTGGATTTATTTAATGTATATGAAAATGCTTTATTTAACAGGAGTATATGATACATTTTTTTAAATTTATCTTTTGTTACTTTTTTTTAAGGGAGAGAGAGAGAGAGAGAATTGGTGTGCCAGGGTCTCAGCCACTGAAATCCAATTCCAGATGCTTGCATTACCTAGTGGGCATGTGCGACCTTGTGCTTGCCTCACCTTTGTGCATCTGGCTTATGTGGGATCAGGAGAATTGAACATGGGTCCTTAGACATCACAGGCAAGTGCCTTAATAGCTAAGCGATCTCTCCAGCCCTATGATACATTTTTTCCTTTTTTTTTTTTTTTTTTTTTTTTTTAATTTTTTTATTTTTCGAGGTAGGGTCTCACTAGCTCAGGATGACCTGGAATTCACTGTGTAGTCTCAGGGTGGCCTCGAACTCCTGGCGCTCCTCCTACCTCTGCTGGGATTAAAGGTGTGCGCCACCACGCCCGGTTTCATTTTTTCCTTGTTTGAAAATACATAGTAGGGCTGGGGAAATGGTTCGGTGGTTAAAGCCACTTACTTGCAAAACCTCCCAGCCAGGGTTCAATTCTCCAGCACCCATGTAAAGCCAGATGCCCAAGTGGCACATGTCTGTGGAGTTTGTGTGCAGTGACAAGAAGCACTTGACACCTATGCTCTCCCTTCAAATAAATAATGTAGATTTTTTTTCAAAAGGGAAAATATATAGTAATTAATATCATTGGGGATATCATTTGAAGAGAAGTCGTGTGTGTGTGTGTTTATGATAGGCAGATGGGTATTTGTGTGTGATATACACATACCATCAGGGACATGTGGGGGTCTGAGGACAACCTTGGAGTGTTTGTCCCCTATTTTCACCTTGCTATGACAAGGTCTCCCTTGCTAGTCCGTCCCCCCCCCCCCCCCACTATGCATGCACCAGTCTAACTGACAGTAATCTGGATTCTTCTAGCCCTGCCACACATTGTCATAGGTGCCCTGGAATCATGAGACATGTACCACTTTGCCTTCAGCTTTAATGTGGTTGTTGGGAATTGAACTGGGGCCAGCAGGCCACACAAGCAGCTTTTAGTGCTTAGCCATCTCTCTAGCCCCTGGATAATAACCTTATTTTCTTCTATGGAACTTTTTTTTGCTTTTGCTTGTCTATATATATATTTACTCTAAAACTTAATATACATGTCTGGGGAGATGGCTCAGTGGTGAGAGCATTTGCCACACACGTATGAGGGCCTGAGAGAGCTCAGTTCACCCTGCGTTCAATTCACCCAATGCCCTTGTAAATAGCCTGGCATGCCAGTAAACCCTGTGTTGTGCCCTGTGGGAAGCAGCAACAGGAGAATCTCAGGTTTGCCTGTCAGCCAGTTTGACCAAATGGGCAGCTCTGGAGAGAGGTGGTCTCAAGGAAACATGTAGAGAGTCAGTAGAGGTGAGCGCCCACATTCTCCTGTGAGCCTCCACGTGGCAGCTCATGAAGCAGCACATCTGCTCACTCACGCTGTGCAACAGTACAGAGCGACTGCTGGAAGAATGCCGTGGGCCTGGGCCTTACTGCAAACAGTCGTTCCCTGAGTTTTGAATAACATACATTGAGCTCTTTAAAATCTTAAATATAGAAGAATCATTTTTAAGTCTCCCGACCCTTGCCATCACATTCTCTGAACATACTCTCAGGAGCACTGCACATGGTTTTCCCCTTCTGAAACATTCTACATCAGTGGGTGTGTGTTACCTTTCTTTAGTAAGTCCAGCATGAAAAGATTGGTATTGTGTGATTGTGTAAGTTTCTGTTCAGTAGATGGAACAGTTTGTGGCTCAAAAAATCCAGGTATTTGTCACTGATAATATGTCATCTAGTAAAACCCAGGGCCTTGTGCATGGTAGGTAAGGGTGCTCTACTGTTGAGCTCTATCCCAACCCAGGAAAACTCCTTACTTAACCTTTGGAATAGAAACGTTGTGCCATAAGTACTTGGGAAAGTACAGCAGCAGCCGGGCATGGTGGACACCCTCCTCATCCCAGCATTTGCAGGAGGGTGTGGTGGGATGATTGTATGCTCAAGGAGAAGCTAGACTAGATAGCAAAGTCCTCTCCAAAAAAAGGCAAAGTATAGGGAAAAAATGATCCCACCAGCTCAGCATTTTTGCTGCCCACTTTTATAGCTTATACATGTATAAAAAGCTGAGTTACTCTTCTCAAATAAGAACTGTGTTTGCAATTCTGAATACCGGAATGAGTTATCAGAATGAATGTCTGATTGGTATTCTTTGGGATATAATTCTTTTCCACAGGTGATTGGAAATACCGCCATGCAGGATTAATGGCCTTATCTGCCATTGGTGAAGGGTGCCACCAGCAGATGGAAGGAATTCTAAATGAGATTGTGAATTTCGTTCTTCTTTTCCTTCAGGATCCTGTAAGTACCAATAAGTATTACCATTGTTTCTCGTGGGAACCTATTCACTTTACTAAGACATGGGAACATTTTACAGCATCCAAGAGTAAGGTATGCAGCCTGCAATGCTGTTGGTCAGATGGCTACGGACTTTGCACCTGGTTTCCAAAAGAAATTTCATGAGAAGGTAAGTAACAGGTTCTCAGATACCCATGTCAAACTTCTAAAAGAGGGATAAGCATTTCAAAATATAGGCTCATTTGTTGTTATTTTCTAGGTCATTGCCGCTCTGCTTCAGACCATGGAAGACCAAGGCAACCAACGGGTGCAAGCCCATGCAGCAGCTGCTCTCATTAACTTCACTGAAGACTGTCCCAAATCCCTGCTTATTCCATACTTGGATAATCTGGTGAAACACCTGCATTCGATTATGGTACTTAAACTTCAAGAGGTGAGTTGTAAGTCTTCTTTAAGCCCTCGACATAGAATTAAGCTTGATTAGATAGCTAGGTGATGTTGAAAGGGGAAGGACTCATTGTGAAACAGTAAATGCCCCTTCAGAAATCGACCCAACTTCGAATTAGGTGGAAAAGAGATTTATTCACACATGGTCTGGAGTCAGCATAGCTCCTGAAAGACTGGCCCTGAATACAACATATACTTCCAATTTCTAGTTTCAGTGAAAAGCGCAAACAAGCAGGTATTCCAGAAGCAGATTTGTGGTGGTTAGTGGCTGCAGTTCACACAAGGAAATGGGGAAGGAATGCACAAAGGAGAACTTTAAAAACTGAGTATGCGGTAATTGTGCAGTTCTTATCTTTTTATTTTTTGTATTTTGAGGTAGGGTCTCACTTTAGCTCAAGCTGATCTGGAATTCACTATGTAGTCTCATGGCGATCCTCCTACCTCTGCCTCCCAAGTGCTGGGATTAAAGGCGTGTGCCACCACACCCGGTGCAGTTTTTATTTTTAAGAAGTGATTGGCCCCATGGCCTTTGGCCAAAACGGGAGAGGCTTGGCTATGGGCTGATGAGATAGCCTCGTGCCTTCTTCCTTCCTAGTAACTTTAATTTTTCACTGTTCTACTGTGTTCCCTCCTTTCACCTACCTAATGCCTTACGTCTTTTACCTTGTGGGAACTCATTGCTATTCTTGGCATAACACCTGCAATGTTATTGCCTCTATCCGATACATTTTTTTGGTTTTTCGAGGTAGAGTCTCACTCTAGCCCAGGCTACCCGGAATTCACTGTAGTCTCAGGGTGGCCTCAAACTCACAGCAATCCTACCTCTGCCTCCTGGATGCTGGGATTAAAGGTGTGTGCCACCACGCCTGGCTCTATCTGATTCTTGGCAAACCTAGATAAAACATTGAGAATCCAGGTCCTAAACAGCAGGCCCAGTAAAATCATGGCAGGGGCATAAGCCAAGATTCCCATGTCCAAACAGTTTCCAACGCCCTGGTGTAATGAATCCCTGGCTTGACACCTGCAACTCAAGAGCTGAGGGAATGGTTAGAATGTCGATACAGCCCCTCCCATCCAGGGTCTAAGCGTCCCCAGAGTGCAATCTTTGTTCAGACCCAGTTTCCTGGGTTCCAGGAATGTAGGGAGTCCTGAGTCAACAAGGAGAGAGGGCAGATTTAAATGTACAGCAATTTCTATGTAGTGTTGGTTAAGTCCTTTAAGAACCACTGGACGTCAATTTGTCCATATTACCTGAGGTCCCCAGAATCTTTCAGAAGCAGTGGGGGAGGGCACCTGAACAGGATTTCAGGAGAAAACTCACATTTGTGGGGTGCGCAGCATACTTTGAACACTACAAGCGGCAGAATTTCTGGCCAAGGAAGTCCTGTTTCCTGGCATTGCTTAGCCATTGCAGTGTTTAAAGCTCTGTTCCTCCTCTTGAGCCAGCCTTAGGATCCGTGATTCTGCATGTGTAGATTCCAAGTTAGGCCCACCACCCTGGACACTTGCTGAACAATCCTGCTGACAAGAGCTGGGCTATTATCTGTCCCAAAGCGTGGAATGATATTTCTGGCCAGGACACAGAACATCTCTTTGGCCTTTTCTGTGCAGGAGGGGAAGGCCTTTGCCCAGCCTGAAAGGGCACAGACTATAACTAGCATGTACTAATATCCTTTACTGAGCAGGAGGTCCATGAAGTCCATTCCTACATGTTCAAAGGGATAGGATCCCCGTCTTTGTGGCAACAATGGGGCCCAGGGCTCTTGCCTGGGATTATTTTGTGTACACTGCAGGCAGGTTTTACTGGACTGCTGGGCTAACACTGCTAATCTCAGGACCACTAGGTATCTTTGGAACAGATCTTACAAGGCTATCTTTCCCAGGTGAGTCACTTCATGGACTTGCTGGATCACGCTGTGCAGCCCCCCGAGACTGTTATTTTCCCATCAGAGGTGATTAGCCAGCCCTAAAGATTCTCAGTTGTTCCTTGATTTGTTGTCTCTTTTCTTTCTTCTGTATTGTATATGGGCTGCTCTGGGAGTGTGAAACAAACCATTCGAAAGGTAGTGAGAGGGGGCCATAGGGCTATGTCTTCATGGAGGGCTGCTTGTTCTGCTGTCTGGTCTGCCAGCTGGTTTCCCCAGCTTACTCAGACTTGATTCCATGAGTGAGCTTTGCAGTGCACCACTGGTATGGCCTGAGGGGCCCAGACAGCTTACAGTTAGAGGATTTGGTCAGTGTTTCTGATTTTTTTGCCCCCTGAAGTGAATAGTCCCCTTTCTCAGTATATTGCTCTGTGAATATGCAGGGTGGTAAAGGCATACCAAGAGTCCATGTAAATGTCTAGCTTTCCTTCCGTAAGGGAGAGTGCTCTCCTTAGTGTATGGAGCAGCCCAGCCTTTTGGGCACACCAATGATTGGGCAGTCGACCCTCTTCTATGACCTGGTCTGTAGTCATTACTGCATATCCAGTGTGTCACTCCCCTGTTGCAGACTTTGGCACCTGTTAGTAAGATGTTGCATATCTGAGTTGAGAGAGGCTCATCCTTTAAGTCCAGACGGAAGGAGAAGATCTTCATGACCCCTTCACGAGTGTGGGGGGCTCTCCCTCCTCTTCTGGTGGGTATGTGGCTAGGTTAGGGCTTGAGGGGCTTCCACACTTGGGGCTTCTCTCCTAGCATGGCCTGGTATCTACTCATTCTCCAGTTATCCAGCGGCTGGCTGTCCTGTTCAGCAAAAAGAGGACTTGCTGCAGAACTTAGACAGTAACACTTTATCCCAAAGTTAGTTTGTCTGCTTCTTGCACCAGTACAACGGTGGCTGCTAGTGCCCAGAGGCAAGGGGCCATCCCAAGGCCACTGGGTCCAGTCTTTTGGACAGGTATGCCACTGGTCTGCCATGAGCCTAGCTAACCCAACTCCCCCTTCTTCATGTACATAGATTGCAAAGGAGCAGGTGACATCAAGGAGTGCCAGTCATCATTGGTTCCTGGCTTTTTTACTAGAAGCAAGGGTTGTCCCATAGGAACACCACCACCCTGCCGCCACCATCCTTGAATCTTTGATGTGGGGCGCTATCCTAAGCTATCAGATACTGTCTCTGCCTCACCAGGGTGGTACCACTCAGCCGTAGGGAAATAATAGACTGAAGAGGGCCTCTGCCTAACCCTCCGGCTCTGGCTGGAGTGTGGGTCTCCAAGTCCCAGGATATCAGTCAGTCGTCTGGTCCTCTCTGTCCTGGCACAGCCATTCTGCAGTTAGGCCGGGCCACCTAAGTGAAGCTTTCCTGGCAGCACCACTGGCCACAGGTGACATGAGCGAAGCCAGGTTTCGGCCAGTGTCCCTCCTAAAGTACACACTGATTGGAGCTCTTGTCAGCCGGCCTCAAGTGCCAGTGACACAGTGTTAGCCATCATCCCCAAAGCTGCCCAGAGACGGGGGTGGGGGGATGTTGGTCACTGCCTTTGGTTTCGTCTGTTCCAGTTCTTGGAACTAAGATAGTTTGGGGTGAGGGGCCTGGGGTCTGGTAAGGAGCCTGGTCAACTCTGTTACACAGAGGTGAGTGCCCACTGAGATAAAACAGCTTCCAGCAGAACCACGGGTTAGGGCCTATCAGATTCCATAGCCACAGGTTCATGGAACCATTACAGCCATTCACACATTCACCATTTACTCAGAAGTTATACATTCCTATTTTAAATCCCTGTTCTAAACTGACCTTGGTACAGCTTCAAGGCTTCATTGAATTAGTGAGGAAAGGATGAATAAGAGACAAGGCAGCCAGGTGTGCATGCCTTTAATCCCAGCACTCAGGATGCAGAAGTAGGAAATCACTGTGAGTTCGAGGCCAACCTAAGATTACATAGGTAATTCTAGGTCAGCCTGGACTAGAGGGAGACCTTACCTTGAAACACTCAAAAAAAAAAAAAAGGGAGAAAGAAAGACAAGGCATTACTTTACAGCCAGCTGTGCTCAGACAAAGCAAATGAGTGATAGTTCAGTGTGGATTGTTTTGGTAAATATTTATTCTAAACATGTAACCTCTACTTCTGGCTTCTAGAGAGACAATTCAACTTGCTGCTTTAGAAGGGAAGGGAAAATGGAAAATTTGCAGGTGTTCGTTGAAGTAATCCTTGTGTCTTCCTTCTAGCTGATTCAGAAAGGCACCAAGTTAGTTTTGGAACAAGTTGTGACATCCATTGCATCAGTTGCAGATACTGCAGAAGAAAAATTTGTCCCTTACTATGACTTGTTCATGCCATCACTGAAGCACATTGTTGAGAATGCAGTTCAGAAGGAACTCAGGCTTCTGAGAGGAAAAACTATCGAGTGCATCAGCCTCATTGGCCTGGCAGTGGGAAAAGAAAAAGTAAGTCATTTGTATTAGATTCAGTTGGCTTCTTGTAATTTGACTGTGGATGCATTGAGGCTACCTGCAGAGTTTCTTTTTTTTTTTTTTTTTTTGATAGTTTTCTGAATAGCTGGATTTTTTTCCCCTTCATCTTTCCTTTAACATTGATTCTATTTTTTGTATGTAAACAAATAGGTGCCTATTTTTTTAAATTGTTAATATTAAGGATTCTTAGTTCATTTATGCTCTTACTACAATCTCCTTTCCCTACCCCATTTAGTCTGTCTCCTGGAAGGGGTGTAAAGTTGGACTTCACATATTAAAAACATATCAGTTGCTTTCTTGGTAACCCAAAACCAAGTAGACTAGGATAGAAATCTATGTGTGTACAACTCATACTGAGGACCATGGGCCAAGGTGTTGCTTCTCAGCCAACATCTCAGAGTTATACAAGATGATCCAAAGTTCCCCCTCATTAATCTCTTTTTGAATTTATTTTGTTTTGTTTTGTTTTGTTTTGTTTTTATTGGGTGGGGTCCAAGGTAGGGTCTCACTCTAGCCCAGGCCGACCTGGAATTCATTATGTAGTCTCCAGGTGGCCTCGAACTCGTAGCGATCCTCCTACCTCTGCCTTCCGAGTGCTGGGATTAAAGGCATGTGCCACCACGCCCAGCTGTTTTGTATTTTGTTTAGACAGTCTTGCTGTGCAGCCCTGACTGGCCTCAAACTCATGGCCTCCTGCCTCAGCTTCCCAAATCCTGGGATTATAGGGGTTTTCTAGCACACTGGCTCTCTTGTTGACCTTCACATTCTGACTCTTCACTGTTAACATCGAAACTCTCTGTCTTGCCTCTCCCAAACTTGCGTGGTTGTTAATTTACTTTGTTATATTTGCTGTGGGGCACTGAGAGCCTAACCATATATCTGGCTGCTGCGTTTTTTTTTTGTTGTTGTTGTTTGTTAGTTTGTTTCTTTTGGTTATGAGAGAGAGCCACTGCAAACAAACCCTGATGCATGAGCCACCTTGTGCTTATGTAAGTCCTGGGGAATCAAACCTGGGTCCTTTGACTTTGCAGGAAAGTGCCTTCTTAACTGCTAACCCATTTCTCCAGCCCTTAAAGAATCTTTTAAAATACTATTCATTTGCAAGCAGAAGGAGACAGAAAATAGACAAAGTGAGCACTCCAGGGCCTCTAGCCACTGCACATGAACTTCAGATACATGTGCCACATTGTGTATCTGTCTTTACATGGGGACTGGGGGATTGAAACTAGGTCATTAGGTTTTGCAGGCAAGCACCTTAACCTCTGAGCTATCTCTCCAGCCCAAGATGTAGTTTATTATTGCAATTTTGTTATTATGTCAAATTCAGTAGTAAGAATATGGGGCTAGGGGACTGGAGAGATGGCTTAGTGGCTAAGGCACTTGCCTGTGAAGCCTAAGGACCCATGCTCGACTCTGCAGATCCCATGTAAGCCAGATGCACAAAGGTGAGGCCAGCGCAAGGTCACACATGCCTGCTAGGTGGCGGAAGCATCTGGAGTTCGATTGTAGTGGCTGAGGCCCTGGCATACCAATTCTCTTGGCTTTCTCTCTCAAAAAACAAAAATAGGTAACAGTCCTAGGCCTGCTTTAAAAGAATATGGGACTGGGGAGGATGTCTGTGTGGGTAAAGCACTGGTTGTGAAAGTATGAGACTTAAGTGAGTTGGAATTCCTCAGAGGAGGTGGAAGATGAGTACCAATGCCCAAGGTTGTCCTCTGACCTCCACCCACATGCCAGGAATGAAACTTAAGCACACGAACACATACACAAAGACTTTTTAGTCTGACCTGCTACACACTCACCATGTAGTGTTCTTTTCTCCATCTTCTTTAGTTCATGCAGGATGCCTCAGACGTGATGCAGCTGTTGTTGAAGACCCAGACCGACTTCAATGACATGGAGGATGATGACCCTCAGGTTGGCATCTGACTACATTTCCTGTGGTTCATGTGTGAGGTGTAAACAGACAAGATTAAGGTTCTTGATAAGTGAAGGATGGCTTTCTTAGGATACTCTGAACCCCTGACTTGAGAGAGATTCTTCCCTGGCTCTTCTGTTCCTGGAGCCATGTTTTCTCCGTCTGGGTTGCTATTTGAGGCTTCTATCCCAGGTTCTTTCTATCTGTGGGAGTCTCTTAGCCCTTTCCCACATAAGAAATGCCAAAGCCCAGCAAGCTCAGAACCAGCAGTGTTCTCATTTTGCCATACAAAGGCCATATATTCCACTAACTTAGAAGGCATATCCCACCACACACATACCTGGTTAAATCCTATTCTAATATAACAAGACACTGAATCATGATTATGGAATTAAACTTTGACTTTACACAAGCATATTATAATTATCTGGCATAGCTTAAATAGGCAGGTACCATTTTTGTAAAGTGGTATAGAAATATATTTGTCTTTATGTACACGGGGGCAGAAAGGCTGGAAAGATACTTTGTAAGCAGCTAATGGTGGGAAGGCTAAAGGGACTGTAAGGGTGTTAAGGGCCACAGCTGCTCACCTTCTTTTATTATTTTAATATTTATGTGAGAAAGTGAGTGGGAGGGAGGAAAGAAGGAAGAATGGTTGTACAAGGGCCTCCCACTGCTGCAAACATGAACTCCAGACACGTGCCACTTTTCTGCTTTACCGGGTACTGGGGAACTGAACCCAGTTCAACAGGTTTTACAGGCAAGCACCTTTAGCCTCTGAGCCTTCTCTCCATCCCCAGCTGTTCACTCTTAGAATACAGACATATTTGTCCATGGTGGTTATATTGGTAGAATCACCTTTTTATTTTTTTTCCATTTTTGGTTTTTCGAGGTAGGGTCTCACTCTAGCCCAAGCTGGTCTGGCACTCACTATGTAGTCTCATGCTAGTCTCAGACTCATGGGAATCCTCTTCCTTCTGCCTCCCAAGTGCTAGGATAAAAGGCATGTACCACCATGCCTGCCTAGAATCACCTATTTTTGTTGTTGTTGTTTTGTTTTCCAAGGTAGGGTCTCAGTCTAGCTCAAGCTGACCTGGAATTCACTATGTAGTCTCAGGTGGCTTCGAACTCTCAGTGATCCTACTACCTTTGCCTCCCGAGTGCTGGGATTAAAGGCGTGCGCCACCATGCCCCGCGTATTACCTAATTTTTGAGAAAGATTTTGAACATACTTGGCAGAGATAGCCTGTTAAACTAACAGTGTTGGCAAAATTGAATATTCACCTTCAGAAGAATAAGAGAAAAGTAATGGTAATTTTATCATGAGGGAAAAGGGAGGATAGCCTCACCTGCCATTCCTCACCCAGTATAGAGTTCACAGGGCCTTCAGCATGGATTCTGAACATTGTCTGTGACCTTAGGAAATGGGTATATCAGTGAGACATTGTTTCTGGGAAATATGGAAAAGACATTATCATGCCTTATTTACCCAATGCCTTGAAACCTCTTAAAATTGTTTCCCAGATCTCTTACATGATCTCAGCATGGGCCAGAATGTGCAAAATCCTTGGAAAAGAATTTCAGCAGTACCTTCCAGTGGTTATGGGGCCTTTAATGAAGACAGCTTCCATTAAACCAGAAGTCGCCCTTTTAGACAGTAGGTGTCTTCACAAGAATACATTCATTCTAGTATTGTCTCTACTATGTTTTGTTTTTCAAATGTGTTTGTTGTCTTTCCTGTTAATAGCCCAAGACATGGAAAATATGAGTGATGATGACGGCTGGGAATTTGTGAACCTTGGAGATCAGCAGAGTTTTGGTATTAAAACTGCAGGTCTAGAAGAAAAATCAACTGCTTGCCAGATGTTGGTATGAGATTGTGTTTTTACTATATTTTGTTTTAAATTTTCGTGTGTGTGTACAGGCATATCAGGGCCTCTGTGCAAATGAACACCAGATGCTTGTGCCACTTTTTTGTTTGGCAGCTTGAGAATTGATCACAGGCCAGCAGGCACCTTTAACCACTAGGCCCTTTTCTATATTTTATGTGCTGTTATAATGCATTTACTTATATTTCATAAAGAGTGCTTTAGTAACTGCTGCACAAATTGTTTTGAAGTAGAAATATTCCTTAAAGAAAATGTAGTCACCTTTTTACCCAACGTTTATACTTCTTGATTTCCACCTAAAGAAACCTTACATTATCTCCTGTTGTAATCAAAACCAATGAAGATGACTGATAACTGTGCAGAGTTTAAAGTATGAGCTTTGTGAATGAAGAGTTTTTGTCTGTTTTATGCATAATCTATAGTAGGTGGCTGAGAATATGTATGGAATAAGTGAATAGATGTGCTGATGGTAATACAAGTTAAGCTAAGCTGTTCTGATCTCAGCTGTGTAATAACTTGTGTGTGCATTGTAAGGACAGCATGTGTTATAGGGTCTGGGGCATATTGCTCAGTGGTGGAACATGTGACTGGCATGTGTGCAAAGCCCCAGATTTGATTTGCCAGCACTAAAGAAAAAAAATGAAACTGGAACATGGGTCTTTCTTTTCTAATATTGTTTTGTTTTGTTTTGATTTTTTCAGGTTTGTTACGCTAAGGAATTAAAGGAAGGTTTTGTGGAATACACTGAACAAGTTGTCAAACTGATGGTCCCCCTACTGAAATTTTATTTCCATGATGATATCCTTTAACAGTTGGATGTAAAACATGTCTAGATTTAGTTAAGCTGTAACATCTTCCCGTATTGGGCTGTGTGTGGACTGAAATACATATCACCATTATTGTTTTGCACCAGCTGTACTGTCAGGTGACACACTTGGTTCTCTGTGTGTGCCTTTGTTTCTTTCATCTTATACCAAAAGCACGAAAAAGTAAATGTTAAGATGGGCATGGTGGCTCATGCCTATAATCTAATCTGAGCACTCAGCAGCCTGAGAGTTTGAAGCCATCTTGGTCTAGAGTGACTCAAAAAATGATAATTTTTAGAAGTAGTGTTTCATTAGCAGATGTTAACAAGATGATTTTCCTAAATTTTGGTTTTCAAGATAGAGTCTCGCTGTAGCCTGGACTGACCTGGAATTCACTATGTAGTCTCAGGCTGGTCTCTAACCAACAGACATTCTCTGACTTCAGCCTCCCAAATGCTTGGATTAAAAGTGTACTTCACGGGCTGGAGAGATGGCTTAGGGGTTAAGGCGCCTGCTTCCTAAGCCTAAGAACACTGGTTCCAATCTCCAGCGGTTCCAATCTCCAGGTCCCACGTTTAGCCAGATGCAAAGTAACGCAATGCCGCACTTGATCACAAGGGGGTGCCCGCATCTGGATTTCGTTCTCAGCAGTTGAGACACTGCTGGCGCGCTCATCTCTGTCTTCCTCCCCCACCCCCCGTGTGTGTGTGTCTGTGTCTCTCTCCAAAAAAAAAAGTGTATGTCACCACACCTGGCCTGAAAATGAGTTTTTTGTTTGTTTTGTTTTCTGAGGTAGGGGTCTCTCTCTAGCCCAGGCTGGCTTTGAACTCACAGTCACCCTTCTACCTCGACCTTCTGAGTATTGAGATTAAAGGCGTGGACCACCGCGCCCAGCCAAATATTTTCTAATAGTAGAAAATAATATCTTTCTTAGTGCATTTCAGACCCATTGATAGTTTACTTTCTCCGAGAGAATCCTAGATAGGCGTGACTCAATTCTTCAGTCCCAGCACATAGAAGCTGAGGTGGAAGGAGCAAGTTGGAGACCAGCCTGGGCTAGAGTGACACTAGGTCTCAAAAAAGAAATAAATAAATGGGATTTCAGAGAGAAAATCCTTCATTGCAAATGGTGTAGAACCTCTAGGGAGAGACATCTTCCGAAATCTGCATCCCAGTGTTCTCACCCTTGTGTTCTTTGTGGGTATAATTAATAATAAGTATGGGTACATTTTTATGAGAAGCCAGTCTGAAACCTGGATCAAGCTGACTCCGAAGCCCTTTGTCATGATTCCTCATCCAGTGCCCTGTTAATGGTATGAGAGCATTTTGCAAGCAGACTTCCCACAATACAGGAGCCAAGCAGAATTACTTTTAAGAGGAAGCTATCAAGGCTTTAGACAGGGAAAGACAACTCAGTCTTCACTGAAAACTAGCAGGGCCAGTATAGAGCTTGTCAGTAGTTTCCTTAGGAAAGAGGTAGGTAGTGTCCTTTGCATTTATTACAGACTCGCTGTAACAGGCCCTTCCCTCCATCATGGTCATCCTTGCTGCGCTGTAGGGACAGATGGGGAAGCCTTTCTGTTTTCGTACCCACTTGATAGTGAACACACGGTCTCACCGTAGACGAGTAGAACTTGCCTAGCTCTTCTGCTAGTGCCGCATTAGTCAGCATGTAAGTGGAGTGGTGGAATGCTCTTGAGGTACCTTAGCGACCACCTTTCCTTAACCACAACACGTGTTCGAGTGGCGGCAGCGGAGTCCATGCCTCTTCTCCTAGAGTGTGCCCGAGTCCGCGGGCCTGAGTACCTTACACAGATGTGGCATTTCATGTGTGATGCTCTCATCAAGGCCATTGGCACAGAGCCCGATTCAGATGTGCTCTCAGAAATAATGCATTCTTTTGCAAAGGTGAATGTTTTCCCTATATTTTATGAAATGTGTTCATTTATTACTCTTGCAAAATAAATTAGGGGAAAATCAGTGGGTTTTTTTATATGTTGTTATTTTGGGGGGCTGAAAATGATCCAATTTTTATTTTTTATTTTTGGGTTTTTTGAGGTAAGGTCTCACTCTAGTCCAGGCTGAACTGGAATTTACTATGTAGTCCCAGGGTGGCCTCAAACTCATGGCGATCCTCCTACCTCTGCCTCCCCAGTGCTGGGATTAAAGGTGTGTGCCACCATGCTCGGCTCCAGTTTTTGTTGTTGTTGTTGTTCTCACATTTTGGTAGTCATTTCTGTTTATTTAAAAATAGATACTGGAGGCCAGGCATGGTGGTACATACCTTTAATCCCAGCACTCAGGAGGCTGAGTAGGAGGATCAGTGTTAGGCCAACCTAGGACTACACAGTGAGTGCAAGGTCAACCTGGGCTAGAATGAGACCAAAAAAAAAAAAAAAAAACACTGGAGAAATTGGCAGATTGCCCTAGGGAGGTGTTAGGCATAGAGGGAATGATAAGGACAAGGCATCTGTGCTACATGCATTCCTTGGAATCACAGACATTCTGAATATTCTTCAGTCGTGATGATTCTATAGTTCATGTCTAATTCCTGCTCATGCCTAGATTTATCTCTTATTACTCCTACCTCATTGCTTCATCTGTATAGTCTGTATAAACCCAGCACATGGCAGTTTGAGGCCGTAGGGTTGTGAGAAGAAGCCATCCTAGACAAAAGAGAGCTCTTTAAAGTGATGTTCTGTAGACTAATGGGAACCAACTACATATGTATTCATTTGGTCATTACTCCTCCATGGTAACTGCGCTGTGTTCATTTCTTCTCAGACTTTACTTATTTATGGTTATTAATGGGAGTTTAATTTTTGACTTTCGACTCTTAAGAATCTTTAAATCTCAAGACTTTTTCTCTTCGCTCTCACTAGTGCATTGAAGTAATGGGAGATGGCTGCCTTAATAATGAACACTTTGAAGAATTGGGAGGTATATTGAAAGCAAAGCTTGAAGAACATTTTAAAAACCAGGAATTGAGGCAAGGTAAGTTTTCTGTGCTTTTATTTCTGAACAAAATCCTTGACCTTTTTGGTGATCATTTAAAAACATGTATTTGGGTGTGTTTTAGTTAAAAGACAAGATGAAGACTATGATGAGCAAGTTGAAGAGTCACTACAAGATGAGGTAAATTCTTTTAGAACTTTGTTTACATGACCATTTGCATCAGAAATATTTCAAAAACCTCAGCTTCTAACTCATCTTCCTTGTTACTCTGATACATTTACACATTCTCCAGACAGGTCTGACATCTGTTAATTTACAGAATGAGTAAATTTGAAATTAACTGTTGTTTGGGCTCTTTGTATACATTCTGTTGTAGTGCTTCATACATCAAAATGCCATTGTTTACTTGGTGTCTTCTCATGTAACCATTTGTATTGGGTGGTGCTTCGCCATTTTGAATCTGAATGTACTCGGATCTGGTGCTAATGGTCACCCTGAGCGACAGTCTGAGGCTTTTAAATTTTATTTTATTTTACAATTACGGCAATTGAGCCTAGAACCTTGTGCATTATAGACAAGCACTCCTCCCCAAGTCACATCACCAGCCTTCTTTTTGCTTTTTATTTATTTATGTGGAAAAAAGCTCTTTTACTGACTTTAGGCAGGAGAGTACAGGATATTTTGTTACTTTTTATTGAAAATGAAGGTCTTACCAAGCTACCCAGGCTAGGCTTGAACTTGTGTCCTCTTTCTTTGGCCTCCCTTGTTGGGATCACAGGCTTGCAGCACTAGGCACAGCAAGGCTGTACTTGGTTGTCTCCTTATCAGACTGTGTGGCCCTCAGATCTGTCTGCACTGTAGTTGGATGCTGCATGTGGTCCTCTGGTGGGCTGAGCTCACAGGTGCATATGCTCCCATGCTGTGTGAGCATGCACTGCCACCAGATCACAGGCTCCCCACCATGTCACTCCAAAATGAGGAAACCTCCTACTGAAAACAAAGTAGGAGTAGCAAATGGATGATCAAGGGTACATTTTCATCTGTCCACTTTAAATGTTCCAGAAAAAATTTTGCAGTAAGTACAGCATTTACACACACATTTCTTTTTTGGTTGGCAGGACACATACCCAGTCTTCAAGGATACTTTAGTCCCTAGATGCTTGAGAAGGACTTAAGACAGGGAAAAAAATTTGATTTTTCTTTTCCATATTTTGGGGTTTTTTTAACCATCTATGTGTTGTGTTTCTGCTTTAGGATGAGAATGATGTTTATATTCTGACAAAAGTGTCAGATATCCTGCACTCAATATTCAGCAGCTACAAGGAAAAGGTGTTGCCATGGTTTGAACAGCTGCTTCCACTGATTGTCAACCTGATTGTAAGTGTTTTACATCCAGAAGTTATTTTCATAGTTAACCTGAATTCTTTTATTACAGCATAGAAAATCTTAACCTGGAGGTTAAAATGGGTCTCAGAAAGGGAGTTTTAGATGTGGCCTGGAACCCAGGGCAGTCCTTCTACCTTTGCTTCCTGAGCGTTGGGATTAAAAGCGTGCGCCACCACGCTGGCTTTATTTTCAATTAAAAACAAACCGGGTGTGGTGGTGCACGCCTTTAATCCCAGCACTTGGGAGACAGGTAGGAGGACTGCTAAGAGTTTGAGGCCACCTGAGACTACATAGTGAATTCCAGGTCAGTCTGAGCTAGAGTGAGACCCTACCAAAAAAAAAAAAAAAAAAAAACCTAAATTAACAGCTACAGTCAGATGTTTTGCACGTGTTTGTTTATTGGAAGAGTAAAGATCAAGTCCCTGGCACATACTAGGCAAGTGTTCTTATCACTGACATTATATCATCCCTCCCTTTTTTATTTTTTTGAGGTAGGGTCTCACTCTAGCCCAGGCTGACCTGGAATTCACTATGCCGTCTCACAGTAACCTCAAACTCTCAGTGATCCTGCTACCTCTGCCTCCAGAGAGCTGGGATTAAAGGCATGCACCACCATGCCCAGATTATCTCTCCCTTTTTATTTATTTATTGGTTTGGTTTTTTTATTTTGAGACAGGGTCTTGCTAAGGTTTCTGGGCTGATCTTGAATTTGTGATCCTCCTACCTCAACCTCTTAAATGCTGGGATTTAAGTAAAAGATTGCACCACCATGCCCGGCTCCAGCTTCTTTCCTTACTATAATTTGTAATATCATTACATTATCTTGGTTTGGGGGAGGAAGGGGTTTGTGATGGGGAATTTTGCTCTGTGGCACAGACTGGCCTAAAGGTCCAAGTTCAAGTGACCCTCCTTCCCCAGCCTCCTGTGCATCTGGGACTGTGGGCACATAGTCCTGATTGCCTTTTGCCTTTGTCTTGTTTTTTTTTTTTTTTTTTTTTTTTTCACTCTTTAGTTTTTTATGTTAGTATACAGATTAATGGTTATCAGAGCTAATTCATGTACATGCCTGCTCCTGTCAGTTGTTCCTGGGACAAAGAGTTTTGCAACAAATCTCACAAGTCTTAATCTCACTTTGATTAAGTGTGTCTGTAGTTATAGCTGTGATGTTTTCATTTCCTGTGTCGGGTAAGCAGCTAGCCCACAGAATGTTTGCATTCTTCATGTCCGTGTTCGATACTTAAAAGAAAATCTCTTTTGTAGTGTCCACATAGACCGTGGCCAGACAGACAGTGGGGATTGTGCATCTTTGATGATATCATAGAACACTGTAGTCCAGCCTCGTTTAAGTACGCAGAATATTTCCTAAGGCCAATGCTCCAGTATGTATGTGACAACAGCCCAGAAGTCAGGCAAGCAGCTGCATACGGCCTGGGAGTCATGGCACAGTATGGTGGAGATAACTACCGCCCTTTTTGTACAGGTACTTGTGTTTTTTGCCAGTACATGCTCTTCACTCCAGGCAGCCTTTCTACCCCAATCTTGTCCTCTTTGCCACACCCCTAAACACCACCTGTTTCTGCTTCATCCTCTCCTTCCCTGCCTATAGCACTGAAAACGCTTCATGTTTACTTTCATGTTGGGGTGGTACCCTTTATATTCATTTCTGTGACACTTAGGCCAAGAACACAAAACTTTCAGAGATAAAATAAATTTGTGTTCATTTGCATTAAATGTGAGGTTTGACTGGCCTCTTATAACATTTGTTTTAGAAGCACTTCCACTACTTGTTCGAGTTATTCAGTCTGCAGACGCTAAGACCAAAGAAAATGTTAATGCCACAGAGAACTGCATCTCAGCCGTGGGGAAAATTATGAAATTCAAGCCGGACTGTGTAAACGTTGAAGAAGTCCTGCCACACTGGTTATCTTGGCTTCCTCTACATGAGGATAAAGAAGAAGCTGTCCAGACCTTCAATTATTTGTGTGACCTGATCGAAAGGTAAGAAAGCACATGCCAGGGCTGGAGAGGTGTCTTACTGGTTAAGGCATTTGCCTGCAAAGCCAAAGGACCCAGGTTTGATTTCCCAGGACTCACATAAGCCAGATGCATAAGGGGGTGCATGTGTTTGGAGTTATTTGCAGTGGTTATAGGCCCTGGCGTACCCATTCTCTCTCTCTTACTCTCAAATAAATAAATAAAATACAAAAAAAGAAAACACATGCCAGGAACATGGAGGTTTAACCCCACACCTGTGCCCAACCCAGTTATGTAGGTAATAAGATCTAACTTTGAGTTATTCTTCATGGAATTCAGTATATGAGGCACGTTTAGAAGTAATGATCTGTGTTCTGTGCCTGCTACAGCTGTTGTAGAAAAGATAGTGGTTTTCTCTGGATTCAAGAAGCAGTGTTAGCTGGGTGTGGTGGCACAGACCCATAATCTCAGCACTAGGAAAGCTGAATCAGGAGGATTGCCACAAGTACTAGGGTACCTGAACTCTATAGTAACATCTTGTCTTTAAAAAAAAGTAGTGACGTAAGAGAAGTACACCATTAAGATCTAGCCCTGTGCTGGCTTATGCATTCTGAGTTTTGCCCGTGATTATATATATCTTAAGAGCTACAAGCAACAGCAGTGGCTATAGAAACTTTTGTTTATTTGCAAGCAGAGAGAGAGAAAATTGGCACACCAGAGCCTTTAGTGCTGCAAATGAATTCCAGACTGATGTGCCGCTTCGTGCAGCTGGTTTAACGTGGGTACTGGGGAATCAAACTTGGATCATTAAGCTTTGCAGGGAGGCACCTTAACCATTGAGCAATCTTTCCAGCCCAGCTATAGAGACTTTAGAATCACAGTGTGATATTCAATATTCCTCAGTGTCTGAGCCCACATTCCCCTAAATATTTGCTCTTTGCTTTGTCACTGTTATTTGTTCATAAATCCAATGAAGTCCCTGGAGTTTGTAGCAGTAAACCAATGGGCACATTATTTCATTCCTCTTTGAGTTTGGGATCATGAAGATACTATGTTTGTGCCCCCGCTGAGAACCTGAGGAATGTGATAGCAGCCTGTGGACTACACTGTCCCTGTCTGCTCCTGCATCGAAAATGACTCGCTCTCAGTGAAGCTGTTTGATCATCACCTTGGAAGTAAACGACTCACTCACTGACAAAGACTAGACTTCTCCTTCAGTGCACTATTAGGTTTCTTTCCATTAGACCTGCCTGGAACTTGTTTCCCAGCTTGCTGTTGACATACTCACATAATCCTTGTGAAGTTCATTCAGGCTTATTTTAGAAACTGTTTGATTTGTATTAAACAGCCTGGTCTAGATAGAGTAAGACTCTGTTTCAAAAACAAAAAAAAAATTTTAAAGTCCCAAGAGATTCAAAAGTTTTTTTTCTTCTGGGTTATATAGGAAGAAGCTACAGGGAAGATGTGAAACTGGCCGGCTTTCTTGAATGCTTGGAGCTGGGGATATAGCTCAACTGTTAAAAGCACTTGTTTACAAAAGCCTGCCAGCCCGCTTAAATCCCCAGTAGCTACATAACAGATGCACAAAGTGACATGTGCATCTAGAGTGCATTTGCAGCCACAGGAGGCGCTGGTGCGACTGTGCACTTCTTTCCCTTTCTCGCCATCCCTTCCTCCTCTCTCACAAATAAATTTTTTTTTTTTTTGAGGCAAGCCCAACAGACTGACTTTTTTTTTTTAATGAGAGAGAGAGTGAATTGACATGTCAGGGTCTGCAGCTGCTGCAGACGGACTCCAGACACGTGCGCAGCCTTGTACAAGTGTGTCGCCTTGTGCTTCTGGCTTATGTAGGACTTGGAGAGTACAACATGGGTCCTTTAGGCTTCACAGACAAGTGTCTTAATTGCTAAGCCATCTCTCCAGCCCAACAAATAATTTTTTTAAAGGCACTTTGAATCCAGGCGTGGGGGCACACACCTTCAAGGCAAGCCGAAGCTAGAATGAGAACCTTTTTCAAATAAAATAAAAGGCACTTGATAAATAAAAGTGAAGACATAACTTTATACAGAAGCATCTGGTGAGAGCTTGTGTGATTTGTCTTTATCAGTTTCACTTACAAAGGATATTTTCTTTTGCAGTAATCACCCAATTGTTCTTGGCCCAAACAATACCAATCTGCCCAAAATATTCAGTATAATCGCAGAAGGAGAAATGCATGAGGCCATTAAACATGAAGATCCCTGTGCCAAACGTCTGGCTAATGTAGTTCGCCAAGTACAGGTGAGTTGCTTTGGTACTTTTTGGTTTTGGGGCTTTTTTGTTCTGTTGTTTTTAATGTATATTAGAAACTAAAAATTGAGTTTCATATTTATTTATTTGTTTATTAAAAAGAGAGAGAATGTAGTCACTGCAAATGAACTCCAGATGCATGCACCACCATGTGTATCTATCTGGCTTACGTGGGCCCTGGAGAAGCAAACTTGGTTCCTTAGCCTTCGCAGGCCTTTACCACTCACTAAGCCAGCTCTCCAGCCCCTCATTGGATATTCTTAATCTAGGCTCTATTTTCTCATTATTTATTAGAAGTAAAATCTTCATTTTAAGCCTTCCCATTTGGCACTAAGTAAATACAGCTTATTCTGTAGTTTTTATGCATGTCTGAAAGGAAAATAGGTAATTTTTTAATAAGTTGTAAAATAACCAAAAATGTTTGAATGATTTTTACTTGGTGAATCCATGTGATAGATAGGCTACTTTAATGGGAAATGAACTTTGAAGAAATGAATGGCTCTCTTGCTTATACAAAAATATTCCCCAGATAAAGCTATGTAGAGAGAAGGTATTAGTTAGCGTGTCACCATGTCTGTGAGTGTTGACTACTGACCCTTCTAAGCGATCACCTGTCCTGTCTGAATGTCCATCTTTTCTTTCTCCCCAGACTTCTGGAGGACTATGGACGGAATGCATAGCTCAGCTCAGTCCCGAGCAGCAGGCAGCCATACAGGAGCTCCTGAATTCTGCTTGACGGGCCTTAACACCACCCACCAGAAACTAACTGCAAATAAACGTTTACCCTTTTGTTTAGGTTTCTTTGTTTTGTTCTGAGCAAGAGAGCAGTAGAGTTGTGTAGCCGCTCTTCTGGAGAGAGAGCTGCACTCGCAGGAGGAGCAGCCTGGGTGCGGAGGATTTCTATGAGACCACTGCAGGCATCCCGTAAGCCCACAGTAGCACTGAAGAGTATTTTTCTATTGGTGTATCCCACCCATGTGAAGGGAAAGGAAATAAAATTAACTTTTCTCAGTAGACATAAGGAAATTTAAGGAAAAACAGCTTTAAGATCAGTTAATCCACATAGATGTGTGTGAAAACAAACTGCTATACAGCCTAGTGTTCATTCTATCACTTGGAATATGAGTTTGTGGGATAGAAGGAAGCCTTTACCCAGCAAACCAGTTGAAAAAACCTGATGACAAACACGAAGCATGAGGATGTCACATTTGCTGTCACTTTTGGTTCTTTTCCCCAAAAGGCTTATGCAGTGACTCAGCATGGAGGCTCCCAGGCTTCCAGCCCTTGACTGTGAAGTGTGTTGGCATGTCTGGCAGTAGTCTCTCATTCACTCCTCAATAAACAACATTGAAATACAAAAGAAGCTTGTGTAAAAACTCAGTACTGTCTGCCTTTGATTCATTTAATGTTTTAAATATAAGAATAATTAATATTTTTTTAAAGTAGTAGCTATGGCTCTGAATGGTGTTTCCCCCCGCCCCCTAGCATTTTCCTTGTGCAGTTCAACCTTAAAAATGCATCTAGTTTTTACTGTCTTTCACATAATTTAAGCTAAGTTATGATATACCCACCTATTCTGTTCAGTTGATATTATTAAGGTTTGCAAATTCAGGGTTTTTAAAGCTAGGATGTTCTGGTTAGATCACAAAGATTTGGCTTCATATCCATATTGCAAATTGTAATTGCTTTAGAGCCACTCACATTTGAACTTTTTAATTTTACAGTCAGTATTGTGGCTAAAGTTATTTACTGAAAATTTCAGTAAAATGTGTGAATGGATTTTTCCTTTATGTATTAACCTCAGCAGTAACTGAAGCTGTTGTTGCTTTAAATAATTTTTGTAAGGGATCTTAATAGATTTCTGTTGAAAACTTCAGTGTTAAAATTTTTATAGTTTGTACTAAATTCAACCGTGATATAAAAATGAGTTTTATGCATAGATCAGAATTTAAAATTAAAGGTTTTTTTCTTTAAATGATTTGCATTACTTTATTAAATGAAATGGAAGAGGATAAAACGAAATCTCTTTGGACGGCTCAGTGGTTGGCAGGTCTTGGTGGCTCAGCATGTGGCAGGAAACATCCTGAGTGACCACCAGTGGTCACTGCTTGCAGCAGGTGCTGACAGAACTCTGCAGAGGAGGTGTGGTGATTCTGTGTGAGGAGCAAAATGGGAATTGGAGTAAGATGTGTGCTTCCTCTTGTAGAATAGCCCAAAACACTTGGTCTTGTGCTAATCACCTCGTGTTTGAACAGTAAGTTTCTTTGAATTACTGCTTCACTTGGAAAATAGAACATTCAAGAAGCATGACCTGCCTTCTCACAGTTGAGGTAATGATGTGTAATGAGTTCAAGGCCAGCCTGGACTAGAGTGAGACCCTACCTCAAAAAAAAAAAAGTCATATTAAAATGTAGTTTAAAAATAATAATAATAGTGTTCTGACACAAGCCTACAATCCAACACTCAGGAAATGGAGTCAGGGGTATCAAGGTCAGCCTGGCCCACATGAGACCCTGTCTTGAAAAAAAAAAAAAAGTTGGAGTGCTAAGGCACTTGCCTGTAAAGCCAAGAACTCGGGTTTGATTCCCCAGGACCTATGTAAGCCAGATGCACAAGGTGGTGCATGCATCTGGAGTTCGTTTGCAGTGGCTGCAGACCCTGATGCTTCCATTCTCTGCCTGTTTCTCTCTCAAATAAATAAACATAAAAACAAGCTGGGCCAGACGTGGTGGTGTACACCTTTAATCCCAGCACTCGGGAGGCAGAGGTAAGAGGATTGCCATGAGTTCAAGGCCACCCTGAGACTACATAGTGAGTTCCAGGTCAACCTGAGCTAGAGTGAGACCCTACCTCAAAAAAAAAAAAAAAAATGGTTGTGGTGGCACATTCCTTTAATCCTAGCACTAGGGAGGAGCATGGACGAGTTTGAGGCCACCCTGAGACTGCATAGTTAATTCCAGGTCAGCCTGGGCCAGAGTAGACCCTACCTTGAAAAACTAAAAAAGTAAAAAACACTTAAAAGGGGGGGAGGGTGGAGACTGGAGAGATGGCTTAGCGGTTAGTGAGTATGCCTGTGAAGCTTAAGGACCCAGGTTCAATTCTCCAGGTCCCACATAAGCCAGATGCACATGGTAGCACACATCTGGAGCTCATTTGCAATGGCTGGAGGCCCTAGCACACACATTCTCATTTTCTCTCCCTCTGTCTCTAATAAATAAAAACATCTTTTTAAAAAAATTTCAGACTTTCTGCATTCTTTTTGCATGATATGATTCATAACCTCCTCCTGGAAGAAATCAGCACTCTGGATGAGGTGATGTATCATAGTTAAGTTGTGAACTTCTGAAAACTCCCACCCTCCTTCTAGTTAACCCAGCCTGGATGGTTTAACCAGGCACTGTGGGAAAGTTGACAATAGTCATCTAACTTTTTCTCCAAATCACCTATAAAAATCTCAATTTTCTTAAAAGGATTATTTTTACATCCTATCCTTAAGGAAAAAATTATCATTTATTTTTTAATTTTGTTTCTTAAGTTCTTATTTATTTGACAGAAAGAGGCAGAGAGAGAAAGAATGGGCGTGCCAGGGCCTCAAGCTGCCCTGACTGCAAATGACTCCAGACGCATGTGCCACTTTGTGCATCTGGCTTACATGGGTCCTGGGGAATCAAACCTGGGTCCTTTTGGCTTTGCAGCCAAGCACAGCACCTTAACTACTAAGCCATCCCTCCGCCCATAATTTTATTTATTTATTTTTATTTTTTATTTTTTTGGTTTTTCAAGGTAGGGTCTCACTCTGGCCCAGGCTAACCTGGAATTAACTATGTAGTCTCAGGGTGGCCTCGAACCCACGGTGATCCTCCTACCTCTGCCTCCCAAGTGCTGGGATTAAAGGTGTGCACCACCACACCAGGCTTTGTAATTTTAATTTTTTTTTAATTTTTATTTTTGGAGAGGGAGAGGGAGACAGAATGGGTGCGCCAGCAGTCTCTCAACTGCTGTGAACGAAATCCAGATGCGTGCGCCCCCTTGTGGTCAAGTGCGGCATTGCACTCTTGCGTCACTTTGCATCTGGCTAAACGTGGGACCTGGAGATTGGAACCAGGTTATTAGGCTTAGAAGGCAGGCGCCTTAACCCTAAGCCATCTCTCCAGCCCTTAATTTTAAAAAAAAATTATATATTTCAAGCCGGGCGTGGTGGTGCACGCCTTTAATCCCAGCACTCGGGAGGCAGAGGTAGGAGGATCGCCGTGAGTTCGAGGCCACCCTGAGACTATATAGTTAATTCCAGGTCAGCCTGGGCCAGAGTGAGACCCTACCTCGAAAAACCAAAAATATATATATATATATTTTGGTCTGAAAGGTCCTTCCCTCACTGAAATGCCATATACTTGCTACCATTCAGGCTTTAAAACAAATTCAATTTTTTCTCAAAAATAGAATGAGTGCACCAGGGCTCTAGCCACTGCAAACAAACTCCAAATGCATGCGCCACCTTGTGCATCTAGCTTTATGTGAGTCCCGGGGAATCAAACCTTTGTCCTTTGGCTTTGTAAGCAAGTGCCTTAACCACTAAGCTATCTCTCCAGCATTCCCCCCCCCTTTATTTTTGTATTTTTGAGGTAGGGTCTCGCTCTAGTCCAGGCTGACCTGGAATTCACTGTAATCTCAGGGTAGCCTTGAATTCACAGGGTTTCTCCTACCTCTGCCTCCCAAGTGCTGGATTAAAGGCATGTGCCACCACACCCACTTTGAAACTCAAATTTAAACAATTAGAACTAAGGCTAGAGAGAGGGCTTAGTGGTTACGGGACTTGTCTGTGAAGCGTTAAGGGCTCATGTTTGACTCTCCAGATTCCATGTAAGCCAGATGCACAAGGTGATGCAAGTGTGCAAGGTTGCACATGCGCATAAGGTGGCACGTGCGTCTGGAGTTTGATTACAGTGGCTGGAGGCCCTGTCATGCCATTTCTGTCTCTTGCTCCCTCATGAAAACATAATTAGGGGCTGGAGAGATGACTTAGCAGTTAAGCGCTTGCCTGTGAAGCCTAAGGTCCCCAGTTCAAGGCTCAATTCCCCAGTACCTACATAAGCCAGATGCGGTGGGGGGTGGCGCATGCATCTGAAGTCCGTTTGCAGTGGCTGGAGGCCCTGGTGTGCCCATTCTTTCTCTCATACTCCGCCTCTTAATTTCTCTGTCATTCTCAAGTAAATAAAAATAAAAAATTAAACCTTTAAAAAAATAATTAGAACTAGCTGGGAGTGGTGCCGCATGCCATGAGTTCAAGGCCAGCCTGAGACTACATAGTGAATTCCAGGTCAGCCTAGGCTAGAGGGAGACTCTACCTTGAATTAGAACTAGTTGCCAGTGTATTCGTGCCCAGCCAGTCTTACCTGAAGCAGTAGGATGAGACTGAATGAATGTGCCCAGCTGCCTCAAACACTACCACCGTGCCTTCCCCACCGTGATGGACTGAAACCTGGAGCTAGAGGCTGGAATACACCCTCCCGTAAACTCATTTCGTCCCAGCAAGTTCAAGTTGGCTAATCAACTCTCAAGGGCCGTCCTTCCCTGGCTACCTAGTACGCTTCTCTCCTCCCTATCAGTATGTCCCACACTCACATCCACAGCGACGGCCATGCCAGCAACACAGGCCATCAGCTGGCTTCTCAGAACTTCTTAAGAAGCTGGGGCTGGGTCCTGGTTGCAGTGGCGGCAGAGCCAGCGTCCCACGTGGTGACCAGAGAGCCCACTCTGCAGAAACAAAATCTCCGCATCCTCCTCCATGGGCTACCTACCGCTGCACAGGTAAAAAAGTGAAGTGCTCCACCATGATACTGGAAGGTACCACAGCCGAGGTGTTACTTAGCTTTCAAAAAGCAGCCACGTCGTAGAAGCCTGTGCTCATCTTCCTCGACCAGTTTAGCCCAAGCCCCCTCTGTCTGCAGTTCCCTTCTCTTGCTGCCTGCTGAGCCCTATCATTTCTTCTATTTTTTTCTGTCTCATTTATTTATTACTTATTTATGAGAGAGAGGGTGCACCAGGGCCTCTAGGCACTGCAAACAAATTTCAGACACGTGCCATTTTGTGCATCTGGCTTTACATAGGTACTGGGGAATTGAGCCCCAGTCCTTAGGCTTTGCAGGCAAGCACCTTAACTGCTGAGCCATCTCTTCAGGCCCCCTGTCATTTCTTAAATGGAATAAAAGTATAATGTTTTGGCTAGGGATTAATTCTCAACATTCAACCCTGTTAAACATTTTTAAAAAAATTTTTTTTTGCCCTTTCCAGTAAAAACAAGTTGGTTTGCATGACCCTCATCAGAATGGCTTGTAAGTCACGCTGACTTAGAATCTTATTTCCTCTTAAACTAAGTGGCATTGAGATAAATGTACTTGCATTACTAAGTCACCATAGAAAAATACATTCTCATTAGGGAGCATATGTTCAAGTGTGCATTTTTAAAATATTTTTTTTATTATCTGAGAGAGAGGGGGGAAGATACATAGAGAGAGAATGGACGTACCAGGGCCTCCAGCCACTACAAATGAGCTCCAGGCACATGTGCCACCTTGTGCATCTATCTGGCTTACGTGAGTCCTGGAGAATCGAACCTGGGTCCTTTGGCTTTGCAGGCAAGCACCTTAACTGCTAAGCCATCTCTCCAGCCCAAGTGTGCATTTTTATAAATAAATCACTGTTAGAGTTTGAATCTGAAGTGTCACCCACAGGCTCAGGGTTTGAATGCTGAGCGCCCAGCCTGTGATATTCTGAAGGCTCTAGAACCTGAAAAGTGGAACCTAGCATGCAGAGGTCACTATGCCTGGCAACAAAACAATCTTAAACAAAATAGAACAAAGCTGGAAGCATTACACTACCTAACCTTGAAATGTGCCACAAAGTACACCCTAGATTCTATATAAATACATAAAATCATGTGTGGCCAGGCAGTGTGGCACACACCTTTAATCCCAGCACTGGGGAGGCAGAGGTATGACAGTCACTGTGAGTTCAAGGCCAGCCTAAGACTACATAGTGATTTCCAGGTCAGCGTGGGCTAGAGCAAGACCCTACCTTGAAAAAAAAAAATCGTGTGTGTATATATTACATGAAAATAGAAGTGAAACTGTCTAGAGGAACACGGGACTAAAGGGAGGGGGAATGAGAAAAGGAGGGCTGGGGGATATGCTCAACATGCAATATATACTTGTATGATACTATTAAAATATCAAACACCACAAAGCTACAGTAACCAAAACATTACGGAACTAGCATAAAAATAGACAAAGAAAACCAGGCGTGATGGCGCACACCCTTAATTCCAGCACTCGGGAGGCAGAGGTAGGAGGATCGCCATGAGTTCGAGGCCACCCTGAGACTACAGAGTGAATTCCAGGTCAGCCTGGGCTAGAGTGAGACCCTACCTCAAAAAAACAACAAAAAAAAGTCATAGAAACCAGATGAGGTAGCATGCACACGCACCACATGTAACGGGATGAGGTGACACATGCCTAGAATCCAGGTTCTAGGGAGATGGAGGCAGGAAGATCAGAGGTTCAAGCATCCTAAAGGAGTAGAGGTATTCTCAGCTATATGAGACCCCTTCTGAGAAGAAATTAAATATAAATATAATATTATACAAAGTGGCACACGTGTCTGACTTTGCGGTGGCAGGACTGCTTAGTGTGCCCACTAAAAGCATTATATCTGAGATTTTATTCTTTTACCCTAAAATGTATACAAGATATATTTTTTTAATTACATGTTTTAAGGATTCATCTGCAAATGTTCTTATTGGGGAATAAACAGCCACCTCACCTAGTAAGTATGTGGAAAATAATGTTTGTGGGGTTTATTTTTTGTTTGTTAAATTCACCACCAAAGCTACATTTGACAATGTTTTGATCAAAATATTCTTATTTTTGTCCCCTTAAGCTATGCCATTGTCTTAGGAGCAGCATATCTGGTGGGGGGGGATCCTATTTGGGGTGATATTTTTGTTTTTCAGAACTGTGTCCTTGAAAACAGGAGAGCCTAGAAAGGGCAGCAGAGGAGCAGGTCTGCTTTGGAAAGCTAGAGGACAGTGACGGTTAGCATCATCCCGTGTTGGAAAGGAAACACTAGCCTGTGTTGTTGAGGCAATTCCTGAAGGATGTCCCAGTTATACTAGAGATGCCTCAAAGGGGCTCCACGGCTAAGGGTGCTTGCTGCACAAGCAGGGAGACCTGAGTTCAACTCCCAACACCCATGTCAAAAGCTGGGCATGGCTGTGCCTGCCTGGGAGTGCTGGGAGGAAGGGAAGACAAGAGAATTGCTGCAGCATGGGGTAGCCAGTCTAAGGGAAAATGACAGCTCCAGGTTCAGGGAGAGATTTTGTCTCAAGGAAATAAGGCAGAATAGAGATGGAGGAGGACAGCCGGCATCTTCTTTTGGCCTCCTCATGGGTGTGCATGTGGCATATTGCACACACCTGTGCATACACCACACTCAACAACAACAACAAAAGAAGGAGGGCTGAAAAAAATGGGTTAACATTTAGGGCGCTTGCCTGCAAAGCCAAAGGACCCAGATTCAATTCCTCAGGATCCACATGAGCCCGATGCACAAGGTGTCACATGCATCTAGAGTTCGTTTGCAATGGTTGAATACCCTGCTCACCCATTCTCTTTCTCTCAAATAAATAAAATATTTTTTTAAAAGAAGAAGGGCTGGGGAAATGACTTAGTGGTTAAGGCATTTGCTTGCAAAGCCTAAGGACCCAGGTTCGGTTCCCCAGGACCCACATAAGCCAGATGCACAAGGGGGCACATGCGCCTGGAGTTCATTTGCAGTGGCTAGAGACCCTGCAGCACCCATTCTCTCTTTCTTGCTATCTACCTCCTTTCTCTCTCATAAATAAGTAAATAAAGTATTTTTTTAAAAAAATAAGAAGATGATGAAGGAGAGGAAAAGAAGAAATGCCTCAAAGCTGAGGACTCCTGCCAATCATTGGGTATGACAGACCTTCAACTTCTCTGGTCAGATTTCTTTTAATTAAAAAATTTTTAATATTTGAAAAAATTATTTATTTGCAAGCACAGAGAGATAGAGAGGAGAGAGACAGAGAGAATGCAGAGGGCCTGCATCTATTGCAAATGAACTGCAGGTGCATGTGCCAAAAAAAAAGAACAAAAAAAAAAAAAAATTTGTGCTGGGTGAGCGGGCAGTAAAACAACACTGCTCCTCGCATGTCACGGAGTTCTCACTCTCCTTCCAGGATCCTGCACCGACAACCGAGTGCACTTCAGAAAAGCTGAGTCCCTCTCGTCATCAACAACAATGACAGGCGAGACAGTGGTCCAAGTCATTGGACTCCAAGCCCCAGGAAGATTTTTAAATCTCTCTCCCTTAGTATTGGAAGCAGGGCCTCGCTCTCTAACGGCTGGCTTCTAACTCCTCGAGGCCCTTGCCCATCAGCCCTCCATGATCTCCTTAGTTACGCTGGGCTATGCCTAGGAAAACACACCCTCTGAAGCACCTGAGTCACCTGCTCACATCTGTCTGGGACCTCCAGAACTGACAGAGGATTTGAGATGTTCGGTAGGAGTTTGCAGCACCCTTTCTGCCTGAGGCTCACCCTTCTGGTAACCCAGCAGGCATGGTGGAGTGTCCTAAGTCCCCAAAGGAAAAAAATAGGGGCATCTTAAATCCATATGCGTCTACAGAAATTCCTTTTGCCTTATAAGCCTTATGAACTGAAGAGGGGGCAGAAGGAATAGAGAACCTCAGACTTGGAAAGTGTACCCTGAGGCATGGTGTCCCCACAAGGAGGCGCTTGAGAACCTTCCCGACAACACAGTGGATGCAGGTGTGGTGATGGACCACAACAAGGGCAAGGTATGGAAAAATCGCCAATATGCCATCTGTTCATTCAGTCACACTTGCAGTCAGGAATGAAAACATGGTCAGTACACCACACCAGGACCCCTATTAACACAGTGAGAATTTGTTGTGGCCTGACGTGATGCACAAAAGAATTAAAACTCCAAATCTGACGTTGAAGAGAAAGAGCAAGCGCATAGTTACGCTTTAAGCTTCTATGGAAAACATCATTTCAGACAGTGATTCCTCTGTCTGGAAATGCTTTAAAAGGTTTGTCAGTAGAATTACACCTTTACTTGCCAGGACAGGATCTCATTAGCGTTGGGGACAAGTCTCTCCCAATCACATGTGCCTTTCCAGGGCATCTCGGTTCAATTACAAGTATTGAAAACTATGTGTGAAATTTGACCTACGATGCGATCTCGGGATTTTTATCTGTGATTTTCCACCATCAGGAGGGATGAGTATACTAAATCCCTTGAGCTTGACGTGGTTCAATGCACCTTTATCCCCAGCCCTGACAAGGCAGATGTACATGCTTAGGTGTGAGTTCAAAGCCAGCCTGAGATAACATCATGTGTTCCAGTTCAGCCTACCGTGAAAAACCAAAATATAGCCGGGCGTGGTGGCACACGTTTTTAATCCCCGCCTTTGGGAGGCAGAGGTAGGAGGATGGCAGAGAGTTCGAGGCCACCCTGAGACTCCATGGTGAGTTCCTGTTCAGCCTCAGATTGACTGAGACCCTACATTGCAAAACCAAAAGAACAAAAGAAAGAAAGAAAGAAAGAAAGAAAAAAAGAAAGAAAGAAAGAAAGAAAAGACGCAAGCAAGCAAGCAAAGAAAAGAAAAACAAAATATAAAATAAAATAAAATAAAATAAATAAAGTAAAATAAACTACGGTCGAAAGCGGACTGAAGCTTTGACCTTACATAGCCTAAATGCCGGAAATAGTTGGAAGCGAAGTGAATACATAAAACACATTTGGCAAATGTCTACTGGGTCCCACTAAGGAGAGGACTCGATATTCTTTGAAAATTAGAGAAAAACCCTATGAGCTCTACCTCTGCAGGAGAGACACCGACGACTATGCAGGACTTTGTCATGATAAAAGAAGCCTCCCTTCAACTGAGATCCAGAGAATGCTCGCTGGCACTTACTATGTATGTTAGGACATTAGAAGGATTTAATTCTGAGATTGATACTTCTTAGAAGTTATTCCCACTTTTCCTGGAAACCAATTGTGAATAAGTACATCTTAGAAGGGTTTGGCTGGAAGTTCAAGGCCAGCCTGAGATGCCACAGTGAATTCTGTGTCAGCCTGGGCTACAGCCAATAGTCTATAATACATGTAATAATATATTATACATATTATATATGTAAATATATATTATATATATTTTTATATATAATATTTGTATAAATTTACATGTATATTTATATATGAACTCACATATTTACATATAAGTTTATATATAAATTTAAATATATATTTATATGTGCATATGTCTAATATATAATATATAAAAGAAATACATATTATACTATATATATATGTATGTATGTATGTATGTATGTATATATGGATGTATGTATATATCATGCACTAAACACCTCCTCCTGCTTTTGTCTACATGACACTGTACTTACGGTAGATGTTACATTTATTTCTTTGGTTTGGGGGTTTTTTTGGTTTTCGAGGTAGGGACTAGCTCTAGCCCAGGCTGAGCTGGAATTCACTCTGTCGTCTCAGGGTGGCCTCGAACTCACAGCCACGACCCTCCTCACTCTCTGCCTCCCTCCTAGTGCTGCTGGGATGAAAGGCATGAGCGCCACCATAAATATATTTTATTTTATTAATATTAATATTATTATTATTTGATTTCATTATTTTTATTATTTATAGGAGAGATAGAAGAGTCAGACAGAGAGAAATGGGGGTGCCAGGGCCTCCAGCTGCTGCAGACAAACTCTAGACGCATGGCCCCATCTTGTGTATTTTCTCTCTCTCTCTCTCTCTCTCTCACACACACACACACACACACACACACGTTTTGGGCTTACAACTTGACTAAAGTTTAGCTAGAATGAGTTCCTGTGATCATACTCCTGGAAACTGTCTGTGGTGCAAACAGGGTGAGCAGGCCTGGAGACAAGATGGCTCAGTGGTTCAGCGCTGGCCTGCGAAGCCCGTGGACCACAGTTTGAGGCTCAGTTCCCCAGGACCCACGTCAAGCCAGATGCACAAGGAGGCACACTCATCTGGAGTTCGTGTGCGGTGGCTGGAGGCCCTGGCACGCCCATTCTCTACCTGCCTCTCTCTTTCTCTCTCTCTCTGTCTGTTGCTCTCAAATAAATAAAGAAAAAAATAAGATGAGCATGGTGGCACATGCCTGTAATCCCAGCACTCGGGAGGGAGAGGTACAAGGATCGCTGTGAGTTCAAGGCCTCCCTGAGACTACATAGTGACTTCCAGGTCAGCCTGAGCTAGAGTGAGACCCTACCTCTAAAAACCAAAACATAAATAAATAAAATATAGAAGGGCTGGAGAGATGGCTTAGTGGTGAAGGCATTTGCTTGCGAAGCCTAAAGAGCCAGGTTCGATTCCCCAGGTCCCACCTTAGCCAGATGCACATGGTGGCGCATGCATCTGGAGTTCATTTGTATTGGCTGAGGGCCCTGGAGCATCCCTTCTCTCTCCCTCTCTGTCTTCTTCTGTCTCTCAGAAATCAATCAGTCAATCAATCAATAGAATCAACAAGTGATTCAGAAACACATTTGGCCAAGGTCTATTAGGTCCCGCTAAGGAAAGGACTCGATATTCTTTGAAAATTATAGAAAAACTCTATGAGCTCTATCTCTGCAGGAGAGACCCAGACTGTTATGCAGGCCTTTGTCATGAAAAAGAAAATTCAGAGTTGGTTTCAGAAGCTTTCCAGGAGAGAGAAAAGGGGGCCGGATGGTACAGAAACTGCAACATTGGCTCTCCTATAAAATCCCACTGCCTTCTGTGGCATAGAAACCGATTCGCCAATGCAGAATGCGGCTGACTGCGTGTTTTGTTTTTCTTTCTTTCTTTTTTTCCCTTGCACAGATGCAACAAGATCCAAGGACAAATTCGACCAAATTCATGAAAAGATACCTGAACCCCTATCAAAAGAGAAGTCGAGCTTGCCAGCTGAAACAGGACCCCAGACACTGCACAGAGATCTTGAGGAGAAGAGCCACAGGGCTGGTTGTGGGCAGACTTTGGAAACCTACACCGGTGTGATGGGGAAGAAAAACAAAATGTACAAGGGACCAGGGTTCTAGAGGCTGCTAAACTGAGTATTAGAATAGACTCCAACCAGCACAAAGGTGAAGGAGATAGGCACAGAGAACACTCAACTCCTGCGGAGTCCAGAGTCACAGAGACACAGTGGCTCCCAGACCTCATCAGCGAAGTAGGCATAAGACTCAAGTGGGCAGGCTCTGGGAGATTCATGCAAGTGTGGGCTGAAAGACTGTGAGAGCCACAAGGTGGGACAGAGACATGGCCTCGCTCGGATAACTGACGGCTACCCCAAATGCACGACCCACCATACCCATGGGGATGTAACTGGCATCCCCAGGGAGCAGGGTCCCTTGGGGGGAGGGGCAGGGACGAGGGTAAGGATGGAACCCACACGTGCTGTTTACACACTCACTGAGTGGGTCTATCACTAAAAAGCAAACAAGCACCACCAAAAATCAAACAGAGACACCAGTGCTTGGAAGATTGTGCAGAAGAGAGTGTGCAGAAACCAGAGGGCATGGGGCAACATGGACAGGCACTGAATCCCACCACTGGTGGACTGCTGCTGCCAAAAGTTAGGAACCAGAGCAGCACACACCGTGAATCCTCATAGAGGTAGAAGATCATAAGTTCATAGTCAGCCTTGGCCATATATATATAGTGCAAGGTCAGCCTGGGCTACATGAGACTCCATCTTTATTTTAATAAAGAGTTTGGCTCTGCATGGTGGTGCGCCACCACGCCCGGCTGGACTCCATATTTAAATAAAGAGTTTGGCCCATGGTGGTGCACTTCCCAGGGAGGCAGAGGTAGGAGGACTGCCGTGAGTTCAAGGCCATCCTGAGACTACGTAGTGAATTCCAGTTCAGCCTGAGCAACAATGAGACCCTACCTCGAAAAACCAAAAAGAAAAAAAAAGTCTGGGCTGGAGAGATACCTTAGTAGTTAAGCGCTTGCCTGTGAAGCCCCAGTTCAAGGCTCTATTCACCAGGACCCACGTAAACCAGATGCATGAGGGGGCGCATGCATCTGGAGTTCGTTTGCAGCAGCTGGAGGTCCTGGCATGACCATTCTCTATCTATCTGCCTCTTTCTCTGTCACTCTCAAATAAATAAAAATAAACAAAAAAATTTTTTTAACTTTGTAGGTTATTGCTACATGTACATAATCCAGCACTGGTCTGAAGCAAGAAGATTGCCACAGTTCAAGGCCAGCCTGGGCTACATAGGAAGACTGTGTGAGGATGCAACGTCCTCACGTGGACCACGCGAGAAGGACATTTAATACCACTACCACTCTGTGCATGCTCCACTCCAATTGCTATCCATTCGTCCATCCATCCATCTGTCCGTGCAATTGTGTATCCCCTGGGCAATCCTTCAGCTCAGCTTGACCCTATATCTCGGACCCTGCAGCTCTGCACACAACTCCAGGAAAGAATCTAACGGGGTTGTGGCAGGTGGGGGGGGCACTGGAGAGATGGCTCAGTGATTAAGAGTCTTGCCTGCAAAGCCTGCATCTGAAATTTGTATCATCTAGAGGCCCCAGCATGCCCATCCTCTCTCTCTCTTCTCTCTGTCTCCCTCTGCTTGCAAATAAATAAAAAATTTTGGGGGGTGGGGAGGAGGAATAAATCCAGCTGGAGCAGGGCATGGTGGCTCATGCCTTTAATCCCAGCACTTGGGAGGCAGAGGTAGGAGGATCACCGTGAGTTCAAGACCACCCTGAGACTACATAGTGAATTCCAGGTCAGCCTGAGCTGGAGTGAGACCCTACCTCAAAAAAATCAAAACAAACAAACAAACAAAAAGAATCCAGCTGTGTTAGCACCGAGTCAGTTCTATCAGCTCTCTGCCTCCAATGAAGCCCCTGGAGCCCTTTTGTAGCCGTTCTGTAATGTGTGTGTGAATGTATACATCAGTGACATGCAGTGTGTGGTTTGAGAGTACTACTGAGGTTGAATCAAAGAGCTTGTGATGGGGACAGGGGAGCTGACACAACCATTAAAGGTGTCTGCTTGCAATGCCTGCCAACCTGAATTCGATGAGTCAACACCCACTTAACCTGGATGCAAAGTGGCGTGCATCTGTGATCTCACCTTGCCTATTAAGGCAGTGAAATAGCTTGTCTCAAAAAGAGTACATGGCTAGGTGTACACCTTGAATTCCAGCACTCAGGAGGCAGAGGTAGGAGGATCGCTATGAGTTCAAGGCCAGCCTGGGACTACAGAGTGAGTTCCAGGTCAGCCTGGGCTAGAGGGAGACCCTACCTTGAACAAAAAAATAACAAAATAAAATACTAGTGAATTTAAGGAAAAGGTAAATATTAGAATATGTTATGAACTAAAGTTCCCCAAAAGCAACTGCCCATATTTCAGACATCTTATAAGGCTGCTGCCTGACTGATAGAATGTCAGTGGTGGTGACGAGATGCAATGTTACCATCGATTGCCAACCTCTGAGTCTGACCTAACATCCTTGTGACAGTCAGGTGACTGCATGGAACCTTTCTGGAATGTACTAACAGACCACAAGCTTCCACCAAGCCAAAGGCTAAGAATGTCGTCAGATAACATCTGAAGCTTGTAGCAGGATTTCCCCGTTTTGCTGTAACCTGCCTACCCGATGTTGCCACCAATGTACTCGAAAGGTGCCTTAGGTTATGACTTCCTTTTGCTCCATAACTAGAAAACCTTCATGAAATTGTCAACATGTTGGAACATAAAATTTGGGGTGTCCTGAATCGGTGTTCCCAGGCCATCATCACTCATATTTGGCTCTAGGATAAATTAGCTCGTATCCTCTTTGAATGTGAAAAGTGATATTTCCCTAAAACATAAATGAAGCTACCTTTATATACTGTGGTAGTTTGAGTATAATCCCCCAATAGACTCCGGAGTTTATTAAAGGTTATAACTTGGCAGCCGCCTGGCTGGAGGAGGTGCCACTGTGGATGGAACCCTAAGATGTTACTGGGAGTGGATCTGAATTCTGGCCTAAAGGAATGTGGACAGTCTGAGCTCTGCCTGGAGTTCCCAGAGTGTGCTTGCTTGTAGCGCTGGTGGTGGGGGTTTTACTGTGGATATAGTAAAGGGGGCCAGCTTCTTCCACCATTATAGAACTTCCCTTGGATCCGTAAGCCTGAAATAATTGCCATTCCTCCCACAAACTGGGTCTGGTTGGAGATTCATCCCAGTAGCATGGAACTGACTACGACGTACACTAACCTACATTTATGAACAGGAGTATGTGTGCCATACAATTAAAACTTTTTGTTGTTGTTGTTTTTGTTTTTTGAGGTAGGGTCTCACTCTAGCCCAGGCTAACTTGGAATTCACTATTTAGTCTCAGGCTGTGCTCAAACTCACAGCGATCCTCTTACCTTGGCCTCCAGAGTGCTGGGATTAAAGGTGTGCACCACCACACCTGGCCCCAACAAAAACTTTTTATATGATCAGAAATTTGGTGTAAGTTAGCTTCAGATTCAAGATATAGTGGATCTAGGTGAGTGTGGTGACGCATGCCTTTAATCCCAGCACTCGGTAGGCAGAGTGTATGAAGAAGATCATAAGAAGATCATACCTCGGAAAACATATATATATATATATTTTTTTTAAACAAAGATCTCAGGCTGCCTCCAGGTTACTGCTAAATTCCATGGTCCAATGTGTTAACAATTTCATGAAGGTTTTATGGTTACAGAACAAAAGAAAGTCATAAGGCACCTTTCAAATACACTGGTGCAAACAGCAGGAAGGGAGGCTACAGCAAAATTCACAAATCTGTGCTGCAGGCTTTAGGTGTTGTCTGAGGACATTCTTAGCCTTTGGGTCAGTAGAACCTGGTGGTCTCTTAGCACATTCCAAAAAGGTTTCACCTGACCACCTGATAGTCACGTGGATGTTAGGTCAGACACAGAGGTGGGCAATAAATAGCTATTCAGGGGCTGAAGGCAGCCCAAGGTAATTCAGCTGTGACCCTGAAGCATTCCATGTCTCTGGGACCAGAGGAGTTCTCTGAGTGCATTGAGTTCTGATGGAAGTAAGTAGATGCAACACTTTTTGGGAACTTTGGTTCACAACACTAATGGCAAGAGATAAACTTAACAAGTCCAGCATGATGTCAAAGCCATGTTTTTTGTTGTTATTGTTGTTTGTTTGTTTTGGTTTTTCGAGGTAGGGTCTCACTCTAGCACACGCTGACCTGGAATTCACTCGGTAATCTCAGGGTGGCCTTGAACTCACACTGATCCTCCTACCTCTGCCTCCCAAATGTTGGGATTAAAGGCATGCACCACCATGCACTGCTTCAAAGCCATGTATTTTATAACTTTTTTTTCAAAGTCATTTATTCTTATTTATTTATTTGAGAGAGAAAAAGGCAAAGAGAGAGAGAGAGAATGAACATGTCAGGGCCTCCAGACATTGCAAACAAACTCCAGATGTATGTGCTACCTTGTGCATCTGGCTTACGTGGGTACTGGGAAACTGAACCTGGGTCCTTATTCTTTGCAGGCAAGTGCCTTAACCACTAAGCCATCTCTCCAGCCCAATCTCCTCTCAATAACTTCTTTTATTCTCCTCTTTCCATCTTGAATTTCTTCTTTCCAACTAGTCCCTCTTCTATTTTGAATTATGGAGATTTTATTTATTTATTTATTTATTTATTTATTTATTTATTTATTTATTTATTTATGTGCAAGCAGAGAGAGGTAGAGAGAAGAGACAGAGAGAGAGAATAGGCACACCAGAGCCTCCAGCCACTGCAAATGAATACAAGATGCATTTACCACTTTGTGCATCTAGCTTTAAGTGGGTTCTGGGGAATTGAACCTGGGTCCTTAGGCTTTGCAGGCAAGAGACTTAACTGCTGAGCCATGTCTCCAGCCCCCCTCTTCTATTTTGATGGATTTTTATTTGTTTATTTATTTATTTATTTAATGAGAGAGAGAAAGAGAGAGAGGGAGAGAGAGAGAGAATTGGCATGCCAGGGCCTCCAGCCACTGAACTCAAACTCTATTCGTGTGTGCCACCTTGTGCACATGTGCGACCTTGAGCACTGGCATCATCTTGTGTGTCTGCCTTACACAGGTCCTGGAGAATCTTGTTTTGAGATTCTCAGAAAATTGCAGGTTTACATTTAAGAATATGCTTAGTAGGCCTTAAGCACATTCATTGAGATTTTTTAACATTTTATTTATTTATTTATTTATTTACTTATTTGTTTATTTATTTATTTATTTATTTATTTATGTGTGTATATATTTATTTGTATTTATATGTCTTTTTGAGACAGGGTCTTACTCTAGCCCAGGCTGACCTGGCACTCACTCTGTAGTGCCAGGCTGGCCTCAAACTCACAGTGATTCTTCTATGTCAGCCTCCCAAGTGTTGAGACTTCAAGGTGTGTGCCACCGGGCCTGGCTATTTTAACATTCTTGTTTTGAATGTCTCTCTATAAAAGGAATGTTGTCCCTGTGTGGCAAACTTCACAGCAAATTGCACAGTCGTTAACTGTGGAATTCTAGAATCTCAGCTAGTGAGAGACTTCACACAGACTGCTGTCAGGATCTCCTTCCTTTCCCGTGCCCCCTTAGTTTTCCCTGTCCTCCCTCCCTCCCTCCCTCCCTCCCTCCCTCCCTTCCTTCCTTCCTTCCTTCCTTCCTTTTCTTTCTTTATTTCTTTATTTCGTGTGTATATATATATTTTTTTAGAGAATGGGCATGCCAGGGCTTCTAGCCACTACAAGCAAACTCCAGACACATGTGACACTATGTGCATCTAGCTTATGTGGGTTCTGGTGAGTCAAACCTGGGTCCTTAGGCTTCATAGGCAAGTGCCTTAACAACTAAGCCATCTCTCCAGCCCGTTTCTTTCTTATTTTATTTTATTTTTTTCAAAATATTTTATTTTTATTTATTTATTTATTTATTAGAGACAGAGAGAGGGAAAGAGAGAGAAAGAGTGAGAATGGGTGTACTAGGGCCTCTAGCCACTGCTAACGAACTCCAGATGAATGCACCACCATGCGCATCTGGCTTACGTGGGACCTGGAGAATCGAACCGAGGTCCTTAGGCTTCACAGGCATGTGCCTTAACTGCTAAGCCATCTCTCCAGCCCTATTTTATTTTATTTTAAAGAATTCTTGTTTGTATTTATTTATTTGACAGAGAAAGAGGAAGAGAGAGAGAGAGAGAGAGACTGGATGTGCTAGGGCCTCCAGCCACTGAAAACGAATTCCAGATGCATGCGCCACCATGTGCATCTGGCTTATATGGGTCCTGGGGAATCGAACCTGGGTCCTTTGGCTTCTCAGGCAAATGCCTTAACCATTAAGCCATCCCTCCAGCCATCTTTCTTTTTTAAAAAGCTATTTTTATTAATTTATTTGAGGCAGAGGGAAAGAGATAGAGAAAGGCAGAGAGAGAGAGAGAGAGTATGGGCATATCAGGGCCTCTTGCCACTGCAGATGAACTCCAGATGTGGAGTTCATGTGTCACTTAGTGCATCTGGCTTTAGGTGGGTACTGGGGAATCAAACCTGGGCTGTCAGGCTTAGCAAACAAGTACCTTTAACCACTGAGCCATCTCTCCAGCCCTCCACTGTCTTTCTATCCAGCTTCAGTATGAGGGAGGGAAAGATTCTGTGATTTTTATCCTTCATCTACAAAGAAGGCCTTGACAGCTGAAAAGCAATGAGTCATGTACATTTAAATTGTTTTGTCAGTTGTGTTTGTGCAAGGGGACATCTCATAGTATCCCACTCAGGCTGCCTTGGGCCACAGACACACATCTTTAGGACAGGGAGACCACGGTGCTGTTTGGAACTGTGTTAGGAACCAAGGTTGCTGGTCCCCAGGAGACTGGCCCGGAGGCCTCGGCCTCATTACTGCAGCTCTTCTGCCAGGGAAATAACCAGGGGTTGAAAATAATTAGCTGTGCAGTCAGTCAGGCTGTCTTCCCACGGGTCCTTAGTAACCAAGACAATCTCTGGAAGCAAAGAAAACAGATGCTTTTTTTCTGCCTTGCAATAGACTCATTTTTCCTCAGCTTCCCCAAAGACTTAATAGTAAGAGTAGCTGGTTTTACAGAGGAGTGACCCAAGCAGTTCATTCAAGCCCCAGAGGCTGTCTGCCAGCAGCTGAACAGGAGAACCACCATGTTTGCCATCCCAGGAAGATGGCAGCCATGTGGCTGCTCGGGAGGTGGAGGCAGTGGGCGCTGCTCCTGAACTCTGGCCCCAGGGCTGGGTATCCACAGCCCCTGAAGGGGAGACAGAGCTCTGGCCTTAACGTGATGGCAGCCTCCAGCACTTGCCCAGCTTCTCCCGGGACACGCAAAGCATCATGCTGCTATTTCATCGCAGGCAGGAGGAAAATACATTTATTTTAATCAGGAGATGGTCTAGATTTTGTGAGGTTTGAAATCAAAAGGGGGGATGGGGGAATCTTAAATTTAAAAAAAGCAAACATACTAAGATAGGAAGACTAGTTTTTATAGTGAGTCCAGGCCAGCCTGGGCTACATAATAAGACCTTGCCATTTATATGTATGTATGTATATATGTATATATATATATATAATCTACATGACCTCACAGTTCCCTATATAGAGCACATAATGTTCTATAAAGAGCTCATATGTATATGTACATATATATGTATATGTGTATATAAAGAACAAGATATATAGATATACAAATGTGTGCATGTGTGTGGTTTAACATGTCATTAGTATTCATATCTGTTTTTGAAACATTCACAATACATTACTTTTATTTTATTTTATTTTTTTGAGGTATGGTCTCTCTAGCCCGCTGACCTGGAATTCACTATGTGGTCTCAGGCTGTCCTGAACTCACAGAGATCCTCCTACCTCTACCTCCTCAGTGCTGGGATTAAAAGTGTGTACCACCACGCGTACATTATATTTTTTTGAGGCAGGGTATCACTTTGAAGCACAGGCTGACCTCAAACTCAGTATATGGTAGACTCTGCTGGCCTTGAACTTGTGATAATCCTCCTGTCCTTTCTCTCTTTCTTTCTTTCTTTTTCTTTCTTTCTTTCTTTCTTTCTTTCTTTCTTTCTTTCTTTCTTTCTTTCTTTCTTTCTTTCTTTCTTTCTGCCTGTCTTTTCTTTTCTTTTCTTTCTTTCTTTTTTTTTTTTTTTTTTGATTTTTCGAGTAGGGTCTCACTCTAGTTCAGGCTGACCTGGAATTCACTATGTACTCCCAGGGTGGCCTCGAACTCATGGTGGTCCTCCTACCTCTGCCTCCTGAATGCTGGGATTAAAGGTGTACACCACCATGCCCGGCTCAGCTGTACACTTTTTAGTAGATAAGAAGTATTGGAAAGACAATAATAATCTGGACATAAAATTGATAGCCTCAAGGCTGGAGAGATAGCTTAGCAGTTAAGAGCTTGCCTGTGAAGCCTAAGGACCCCAGTTTGAGGCTCGATTCCCTAGTACCCACGTAAGCCAAATGCACAAGGCGGCGCATGCATCTGGAGTTCATTTGCAGTGGCTAGAGGCCCTGGTGTGCCCATTCTCTTTCTCTCTCTTTGTCTCTTTCTCTCTCTGTCTGTCTGTCGTTCTCAAATAAAGAAATTAAAATAAACAAAAAAAAAATTTTAAGAATTTAATAAAAAAAATTGATAGCCTCAAATACCATTGAAATTCCAATTTCATTAGAATATGTTGTTTTATTGCTTCCCACAACTTAACAAACCTCAGTTTATATATTTTTTTCTTTTAAAGTTTTATTTAGTTGAGAAAGAGAGATGAAGAGAGAGAATGGGTGCGCCAGGGCCTCTAGCCACTGCAAACGAACTCCAGACACATGTACCACCTTGTGCATCTGGCTTACATGGGTCCTGGGGAATTAAACCAGGGTCCTTTGGCTTTGCAGGCAAGCGCCTTAATCACCAAGCCATCCCTCCAGCACTCAGTTAATATTAAATATTAAATGTTTAAGGAAATTTGTTTCCTTGTTTTTTTTAGAGAGTGAGAGACACAGAAAATTGGCTTGCCAGGGCCTCAGTCATTGCAGTCAAACTCCAGACACTTGTGCCACCTACGGGGCATGTGCAACTTTGTACTTGCCTCACCTTTGTGCATCTGGCTTACATGGGACCTAGAGAGTAGAATCTGGTCCTTAGGTTTTACAGGCAAGCACCTTAACCGCTGAGCCATCTCTCCAGCCCTGTTTCCTTGTTTTTGTTTGTTTGCCACAAGGGCTTGCAACATGTGGCCTAGAATGGCTTCAAACCATCAGCAATCCTCTTGCCCCTAAGTGTTGGGATTATGGTGTACCCCACTATAACCAGCTGAGAGAAGTTCTTTGTTAGCTCCTCTTGAAGATTTATTTATTTATTTATTTATTTATTTATTTATTTATTTATTTATTTGAGACAGAGAGAGGGAGAGAGAGAATGGGCGTGCCAGGGCCTCTAGCCACTGCAAACAAACTCCAGACTCATGCGCCATGTACATCTGCCTTATGTAGGACCTAGAGAATCGAACCTGGGTCCTCAGGCTTCGCAGGCATGCACCTTAACCACTAAGCCATTTCTCCAGACTCCTAATAGCACCTTTTGAATTCATGGGTCCTATGACACTTCATTAGCAGAGCACTTTAAAAGTTATTTTAACAAGCTGGGCATGGTGGCACATGCCTTTAATCCTAGCACTCAGGAGGCAAAGATAGGAGGATCACCATGAGGTCAAAGCCACCCTGAGAGAGACTCTATCTCAAAAACAAACAAACAAACAAACAAAAAAAAAGCTATTTAACACAAAAAATGATAACTTCAAAATAGAACAGGCAGAGAGGCAGAGGTAGGAGGATTGCCATGAGTTCAAGGCCACCCTAAGAATACAGAGTGAATTCCAGGTCAGCCTGAGCTAGAGTGAGACCCTACCTCAAAAAAAAAAAAAACCTTCCAATCTCTGTCTGCCCCCGCTCAAATAAATAAAAATATTTTTTTTAATCTCAAAAAAAGAAAAGAAAATAGAACAGGCATGGTGGCACATGCCTTTAATCCCAGTAATCAGGAGGAGAGATAGGAGGATCACTGTGAGTTGTAAGCATGAGACCTGTGTTTAGTTCCCTAAATAAAAGTGTGCACCACCACGCCCAGTTCTTTAAAAAATATTTATTTATGGGCTATAGATGGCTTAGCAGTTAAGCACTTGCCTGTGAAGCCTAAGGACCCCAGTTCAAGGCTTGATTCCCCAGTATCCATGTAAGCCAGATGCACAAGGGGCACATGCATCTGGAGTTCGTTTGCAGTGGCTGGAGGCCCTGGTGCACCCATTCTCTCCTCTTTCTCTTTCTCTTTCTCTCTCTGTTACTCACAAATAAATAAATATTTTTTGTTTATTTTTATTTATTTATTTGAGAGAGAGAGAGAATGAATATGAGTGTTCCAAGGCCTCCTGCCACTGCTAACAAACTCTAGATCATGCACCACTTTGTGTATGTCGGTGTGGGGGAATCTGTTCAGGCTGTCAGGCTTTATAAGTGTCTTTGATCACAGAGCCATCTCCTCCCCCCGCCCCCCCTCCGTGTGTGTCTCACTGTCACTCTTTCTCACATGAATAAATTAAAAAATGTTAAAAAATGCTTTAGTTACTTCTTTCACATGACCTGTGTGTTCTTACAAATGCAAATAGCATTTTTTTCTTTTGAAAATTTTACATAAGTTCTAGGAAAAGACTGTGTGTTACAGCAAGGAAAACCATGTCCTTAAAAACAACAACTGTAAACTGGGTGTGGTGGCACACGCCTTTAATCCCAGCACTCAGGAAGGCAGAGGTAGGAGGATCACCTGAGACTATATGGGAAATTGCAGGTCAGCCTGGGTTAGAGACATTGAAAGAAACTATCCACTTGAGCTCATTTGTTTATAGTCCTATTCCCATTGAGAACACTGTAGCTTTTCAAATAACGCTAAAATGAAAAACAGCTTGATTTTTGAGTGTTGTATGAATTGTGGCTTTTGTGGGCACAGCAGGGTGTTCTTTTCTGTTTTTATTATTTAATTGCATTTAACCTTTTGTTTTTATTGTTTGTCCTTTATTTATTTATTTACTTTTGGTTTTTCAAAGTAGGGTCTCACTCTAGCCCAGGCTGACCTGGAATTCACTATATAGTCTCAGGGTGGCCTTGAACTCATGTCAATCCTCCTACCTCTGCCTCCCGAGTGCTGAAACTAAAGGCATGTGCCACAATGCCTGGCGATTTTTCTTTTTTCTTTTTTTCAGTTTTTCCTTTTTTTCAAGGTAAGGTCTTGCTCTAGCCCAGCAATTTGTCTTTTTGAGACAGGATCTCCTACTCTGTGTTCTTGGAACCCACTATGTAGCCCAGGCTGGCCTCCAACTCATAATCCTCCTGCCTCAGTCTCCCAAGTACTGGGAGCACGGGTGTGAGGCGGCACAGCTGGTTTGCATTTGACGCTTTAATACTAAAAACTTAAAGACTCCCAACTAGAGAGAAGAGTCTAATGAACCCCGTGTAATGGCCACGCATACTCAGTAATTACTAACGCTCTTCTCTGAGCAGAGCTTCTCGGAAGAAACCCCATGCGTGGCGAAGAGCCTTCCAACCACGTGACCTTGGCTGACGGAACGTGGACACTGTGGAGATGTGGACTATTGCTGATCAAGAGCTGAAGTTATCTGGGCATCTTCAGTTCCTCTTATTTTTTTGTTTATTTATTTGATAGAGAGAAAGAGCCAGAGAGTGAGAGAGAAAAAATGGGTGCGCCAGGGCCTCCAGCCACTGCAAATAAACTCCAGACACCTGCGCCACCTTGTGCATCTGCCTTATGTGGGTTCTGGGGAACCGAACCTGGGACCTTTGGCTTTGTAGACAAAAGCCTTAACTGATAAGCCGTCTCCCCAGCCCTTCAGTGTCTCTCTCTCTCTCTTTTTTTTTTTTTTCGAGGTAGGGTCTCACTCTAGCCCAGGCTGACCTGGAATTCACTATGTAGTCTCAGGGTGGCCTCAAACTCATGGCGATCCTCCTACCTCTGCCTCCCAAGTGCTGGGATTGAAGGCGTGCGCCACCATGCCCGGCTCCTTCAGTTCCTCTTGATAGCCATTTACTAGTCCCCTCTCTAGGTGACCTTCCATCCCACTAGATTGGATGCTTGGAATGCATGCTAAGTCTGTAAGGCCTGTAGAGTCCCCCAGCCCTAAAGTGAAGGAGCACCGGAAGGACCACTCCCTGGTGGGTCCTTGGAAGACAGGTGTCTCCCACCCTCTTTAGCAGTCCACCCGCCATCTCTGCCTATGTGCCTACAGCTTCCATCCATTCATGACTTCCTTTCTTCTGTGACTATAAAAGTTTATGGAAGCCGGGCGTGGTGGCACACGCCTTTAATCCCAGCACTTGAGAGGCAGAGGTAGGAGGATTGCGGAGAGTTCTAGACCACCCTGAGATTACATAGTTAATTCCAGGTCAGCTTGGACTCAGAGTGAGACCCTACCTTGCAAAACCAAAACAAAAAACAAAAAAAAAGTTTATGGAACTGCTTCCAAGGTGGAACCTGAATCCATGTCCCCCCGCCATGGCCAATCACATTTGCCTCAGAATGTTTATTTCCTTAAAGGAAGAGTTATTTGCTTATTCATTTTTAAATTTTTATTTTTATTCTTTTTGGTTTTTGAGGTTGGGTCTCGCTCTGACCAGGCTGACCTGGAATTCACTATGTAGTCTCAGAGTAGCCTCAAACTCACAGCCATCTTCCTACCTCTGCCTCACAAATGCTGGGATTAAAAGGGTGTGCCACCTCGCCTGCTTTTGTTTTGTTTTTTCGAGGTAGGGTCTCACTCTAGTCCAGGCTGACCTGGAATTCACTATGTAGTCTCAGGGTGGCCTCGAACTCACAGCAATCCTCCTAACTGCCCCCCGAGTGCCAGGATTAAAGGGTGAGCCACCATGCCCAGCTATTTTTTTTTTTTCAAGGTAGAATCTCTAGCCCAGGCTGACCTGCAGTTCCAGTCTAGGTTGGAACTCACTGTGATCCTCCTACATCTGCCTTCTGAGTACTGGGATGAAAGGTGTGTGCCGCCACACCTGGCTCCTCACACTTTTTTTTCTTTTCTTTTTTTTTTTTTTTTTTTTTTTTTTTTGAGTATTCAAAAGCAAATCACAGATCTCAAGCATCACACCCATTTGTTGTTAGGTTTTTAAAAAATATTTTATTTATTTATTTATGAGAGAGAAAATGGGTGCACCAGGGCCTCCAGCCACTGCAAATGAACGAACTCCAGAAGCATGTGCCGCCTTGTGCATCTGGCTTATGTGGGTTCTGGGGAATCAAACCTGGCTCTTTAGGCTTCACAGGAAAGTGCCTTAACCACTAAGCCATCTCTCCAGCCCTGTTGTTAGTTTGTTTTTGAGACATAGTCTTTTGTAGCCCAGACTAGTCTTGAACTCCAGATCCTCCTGCCTCAGCCTCCCGAGCACTGGATTATGTGTGCCCTGATGCCCAGTTCTTGATCATAATCCCCTTCCACCATCCCTATTTCCCCTCCCAAATCCCCATTCCACTGAATCCCTTCTTTCCAATTAGCCTCTCTTCTAATTTGATGTCATATTTTGTTTTTCCTCCTATAATGCAGGTCTTATAGGTAGTATCAGCCACTCTGAGGTCATGAATATCAAGGCCACTTCGTATCTGGAAGACAGCATTGTAAGCCCTCCTCCCCTTCCTTTGGCTCTGACATTCATCCTTTCACCTGCCTTTTCTGCAGTGGATCCTGTGCTGTGGAGGGTGTGATAGTTGACTCAGTGCTGAACACTCCACTGTCACTTCTTCTAAACACTATGGTGAGTTTTGAGTCACCCCAGTGGTCACCACCATCTGAAAAGAGAAGCTCCTCTAATCAAAAGTGAGGTATCTATTTAGCCAGACAACAGTAGTAGTTTCTCCCCGGGGTTTATGACCTTCCCAGCCATAGGCTTTTAACTAAATTTTTCAGTACCAGGCATGTATTCCCTCCCGTGGAGCAGGCCTCAAATCCAATCAGAGAGGAATTATTTTCCTCCATAACAGACATGTCACTATTGCACCACTTACCACATTTGGCCTGGCTGGCCAATCTTTTTTTTGTTTGTTTGTTTGTTGTTGTTGTTTTTTCAAGGTAGGGTCTCACTCTAGCCCAGGCTGACCTGGAATTCACTCTGTAGTCTCAGGATGGCCTCGAACTCATTGCGATCCTCTCCCTCTGCCTCCCGAGTGGTGGGATTAAAGGCATGTGCCACCATGCCCGGCCTGGCTGGCCAATCTTAAGGCTTGCTGGGTCCACTTTTGTTGTTCCAAAGGATTAATGCTGCATAGCTCTTTCTAGCATTCTGACAGCTAGTCAATGGAGAAGAGGCTTCCAGGTCAGCTACAGCTTGATTTCTCAGTGACCTGCAGCCCAAGCATGGCATCTTCAGCAACAGGGTCTTACCATCTAGTTCTGGTGGGCAATCAAGAGCTTTGACAAATAGTCTATAGAGTTTTGGGGGGCATCAGGGATCTCTAATAACAATATATGGCTTCTGGGCACAGTATTCTATACGCCACCCCAGGGTACTTCTGCCTGCACTCTCTTCTAACATGTATATTAGCTGGCCAAAAAGTTGTTTTCCATATGGCTTATTCATAACAACTTGAATTTAAATTTTTTTTATTATTAGCCAGGCATGATGGTGCATGCCTTTAATCCCAGCACTCGGGAGGCAGAGGGAGGAGGATCGCAATGAGTTTGAGGCCACCCTGAGACTACAGAGTGAATTCCAAGTCAGCCTGGGCTAGAGTGAGACCCTACCTTGAAAAACCAAAAAAAGAATTATTATTGACAACTTCTATACTTACAGACAATAAACCATAATAATTCCCTTTCCTCCCCCACTTTCCCCTTCACAACTCCACTCTCCATCGTATCCCCTCCCTCTCTCCATTAATCTCTCTTTTAATTTGATGTCATCATCTTTTTCTCCTATTATGAGGGTCTTGTGAAGGTATTGATAGGCACTGCAAGGTCATGGATATCGAGGCCAATTTCTGTCTGGACAGTTGCATTGTAAGGAGTCATACCCTTCCTTTGGCTCTTATATTCTTTCCACCACCTCTTCTGCACTGGACCCCAAGCCCTGGAGGGTATGATAGAGACGTTCAGTCCTGAGCACTCCTCTGTCACTTCTTCTCAGCACAATGGTGCCTTGTGAGTTTCTGGGTTCAAGTTTGAGTTTAAGGCGTCCCCCTTTTATTGTCTGTACCACCTATATGTTTAACATATTGTGTTGACTGAATATATAAACACAGTCTCTTCAGAGATATATAACCTACCTCTAAACTTGCTTCCTGATTAGCAACTGTGAAGGAAAAAGAATGAGATACTTTAAAAATAGTGAAAGCCCCATTTGTATTGGAAGGAAGATGATGGATGCCCACACACAGTATAATGTACTACTGACGCAAAGGCTGCCTGCAGTCAGCTAGACTGACGTCTTGAAAGCAGGGTATCAGACAGAAAACAGCATGTGCCCAAGGTCTGAAACATGCAACAACTGCTTTTATGTTCCAAGGACCCAAGGAAATTGCATGTGTTTGAATAGTAAGGATAAAGTGGGGTGGGACAAGATTGGAAAAACAGGCAGGGTCATGTAGACATAGCATAATACTAAAATTTCATGAGGCATGACGCTGAACATTGAAAAGACATTATATCCTGGAAAACACATGTTGGGTCTTTTACATTTTATTATGTATTCATCATTAATTAACCAATTTGGATATTTTGAAACATGGTCTTGATATATAGCTATAGCGGCTGGAATTCCCTCTATAGACTAGGCTGGTCTTGAACTTACAATGATACTCTGCCTCTGCCTCCCAGGTGCTAGAAGTCCATTATTCTCCACTTTAATTTTATTTTATTTGTTTTTCCTCCTATTATTTGTGTCTTGTGTAGGTAGCACTAGGCACTGCAAGGTCATGGATATGGAGGCCAAGGCCTGTCTGGAAGAGTTGCATTGTAAGCTCCCAGTTGTGTTCTTCCTTTGTACATTCCATTCTATCCGGATCTTTCTGCAATGGACCTTGAGCTGTGAGGGTGTGACAGAGATGTTTCAGTGCTGGGGCACTCCTCTGTCCCTTCTCCTCAGCACTATGTTGCCTTTTGGGTCATCCCAGTGGTCATCACCATCTGAAAAAGAGAGAGTAGTATTAATATATTAAATATGAACATTAAATGTAGTACTCTTCAGCTTGGTAATAATATATACATTTAGCCAGACAAGAGCAGGCTTTATACCCCAAGGCTCATGACCTCCTGCCATAGGCTTTGATTAGGTTTTCAGTACCAGGCATGTATTCCCTCCCATAGAATAGGCCTCCAGTCCAATTAGAGAGCAGTTGGTTTCCCCAAGAGCAGACATGCCACTATTGCACTTGCCTGCTGTCATTGGGCCTGTTTGGCCAAACTTGAGGCTTCCAGTGTCCACTGTTTTCACTGCTGTTGACTCTGTCTCCCATAGGGCTGCATGCAGTGCAGCTTTTTCCAGCTTTCAGTTGGCTGGTCTACAGGGAGAAAGTTTTCTGCTCATCACCAGTTTGATTTCTCAGTGACCTTGCCTCTCAGACAAGAGATGTCTTTAGCAATAGGGTCTTATCATCTGTTTCTCAAGGGAACCAAGGGCTTTGCCAAATCAAAAAAGTAGGTTTTCATATGTCTTATTCAGAATATCTTGAATTTTGATTGACCATCCCTTCCACCCATTTTTTACACAGTCTCTTCCCCTGGCCTCCCTTACGCCTTTCCCCTCCCTGTAATCTGCTCTTCTACTTTTCATATATACAATACCATCCCCAAGTTCTTCCCCTCTCCTCCCCTCCCTTATAGCCTTTTCTAGCTTACTGGCCTCTGCTACTGATTTTTACTCCAGCTCACAGACAAGAAAAAACATTTGTAGCTATGGATCCACATGTGAGAGAACATGACATTTGGCTTTCTGGGCCTGGGTTACCTCACTTAGTATAATCCTTTCCAGATCCATCCATTTCCTGAAAATTTCATAATTTCATTTTCATACTGCTAAAGAATTCCATGGCACAGGTACCATTTTCATTATCTATTTATCTGTCAGTGGGCATCTAGGCTGATTTCAATTCTTAGCTTTGTAAACAGAGCCATAATAAACACGAGTATGTAAATATCTCTGTAGTAGAGTGTAGAGTCCTTAGAATCTATGCCCAGGAGTACTACAGCTGGGTCATATGAGAGTTCTATTTCTTTTTTAAAAAATGGGCATGCAGGGCCTCCAGTCACTGCAACCAGACTCCAGAGGCATGCATGCATCACTTTGTGCATCTGGTTTCACATGGGTACTAGGGAATCACACTTCAGTTCAGTAGTACTAAGGGGCAAATGCCTTAACCACTGGGCCATTTCACCACACCAGAGAGTTCTTTCTCTAATGAAGAAATATTGAATTAAATTAATTTATTTGAAAAAGAGAAATATGGAGAGGGAGAAAGAGAAATAAAGAGGGAGAGAGAGAGAATGGGCATGCCAGGGCCTCTAGCTGCTGCAAATGAACTCCAGATGCATGTGTTACTTTGTGCATCTAGCTTATGTGAGTCTTGGTGAATCAAACCTGAGTCCATAGGCTTTTCAGGCAAGCACTTTAACTGCTAAGCCATGTCTCCATTTTTAATTTTTAAATTATTTTTATTATTTATTTATTTATTGAGAGAGAGGGACAGAGAAAGAGAGAGGATGGACATGCCAGGGTCTCCAGCCACTGCAAGTGAACTTCAGATGCATCTGCCACCTGTGCTGGCTTACATGGGTCAAGGGGAATTGAACCTGGGTCCCTTGGCTTTGCAGCCAAGCACCTTAACCACTAAGCCATCTCTCCAGCCTTAATTTTCTGAGATACCTCCATACTGATTTCCATAATAGATGTACTAGTTTGCACTCCCACCAGCAGTGAATAAGAGTTCTTCTTTCTCTGAATTCTTGCCAGCATATTTTGTCAGTTTTCTTGATGATAGCCATCCTGACTGAGGTAAGATGGTATCTCAGAGTGGTTTCAATTTACCTTTCCCTGATGGTTATGGGTGTTGAGCATTTTTTAAAGTGCTTATTGGCCATTTATGTTTCTTCTTTTGTGCACTATCTGTTCATTTTGTTCGTCATTTGATATTGGAACTTTTATCTTTTATGTTTAATTTTTGCAGTTCTTTGTAAATTTTGGTTATTACTCCACTGTCTGAGGTATAGATGGCAAAGATTTATCTCATGATGTAGGCTATTTACTTTACTGATGCTTTATTTTGCTATGCGGAACCATTTTAATTTCAGGTAATCCCATCTGCTAATTCTTGGGGCTATTTCTTGTGCTACTGGAATCCTGTTTAGAAAGTTCTTGCCTCTGTCTTAGAATGTATTCCCTAATTTTTCCTCTCACAGTTTTAGTGTTTCAGATTTTAGACCAAGGTCTTTGATCCACTCTGAATTGATATTTGGACAAAGTGAAAAATATGGATCTAATTTCATTGTTCTGCAGGAGGATATCCAGTTTTCCCAGCACCATTTGTTGACTAGATTGCTCCTATCTATCTATCTATCTATCTATCTATCTATCTATCTATCTATCTCTATCTATCTATCTATCTATCTATCTATCTATCTATCTATCTATCTATCTATCATCTATCTATCATCTGTTGAGAGTGAGGAAAGATAGAGATAGAATGGATTCGTTCCAGGGCCTGTAGCCTTGAAAAGGAAACCCAGACACATGTGCCATCATGAGCATCTGGCTTATGTGGGGTCTGGGGAATTGAACCTGGATCCTTGGATTTTGCAGGGAACCACCTTAACCACTAAGCTATCTCACCACCCCAAAGACTGTATTTTTTCCACTGATTTTTTTTATTTAAAAAAATTTAAAAATATTTTATTTATTCATTCATTTGAAAGGTGGGGGGGCACAGATAGAATGTTTTTGACTTATTTGTCAAACATTAGGTGCCCAAAGCAGTGTGGATTTATTTCTGGGTACTGTATTCTCTTACATTAGTTTATATGTCTGTTTTGGTGCCTGTACTATGCTGTCTTTTTTATTTTTTTTGGAGAGAGAGAGAGAGAGAGACAGAGAGAGGAGAGGAAGACAGATAGAGATGGGCGTGTCAGTAGCCACTCAGCTGCTGTGAACGAAATCTAGATGTGTGCACCCCCTTGTGGTCAAGTGTGGCATTGCACCCTTGCATCACTTTGCATCTGGCTAAACGTGGCACCTGGAGATTGGAACCGCTGGAGATTGGAACCAGAGTTCTTAGGCTTAGGAGGCAGGCGCCTTAACCACTTAGCCATCTCTCCAGCCCCTATGCTGTCTTTTTAACTATTGTTTTGTGGTATAATTTGTAATCAGGTATTCTGGTACCATTATTATGTCCTTCCTGGACACCAATAATATGAATGCTAAATCTCTTTTTTTGGCATTTTTTTATTGACAAATTCCATACTTACAGACAATAAACCGGGGGTGTGGTGTGTGTGGTGTAGGAGATGTGGGGGGTGTGGTGTGTGTGTTGTAGGGGGCGCACACATCTAGATTTCGTTCACATGCACCACCTTGTACATCTGGCTTATGTGGGTTCTGGGGAATTGAACCTGGGTCCTTTGGCTTTGCAGGCAAGAGCCCTAAGTGCTAAGCCATCTCTCCAGTCCATCATTTGTTTTCTTGATGATAACCATTGACAGAAGTGAAATGGAATCTCAAAGTAGTTTTAATTTGCATTCCCTGATGGATAAGGATGTTGTTGTAGTCAGGTTCTCATTGCTGGAAGAAATCACCTAACCAAGAGCAGCTTTTTTTTTTTTTTTAAAGGTTTATTTTGGCTTACAGACTTGAGGAGAAGCTCCAAGATGGTAGGGGAAAACGATGGCATGAGTAGAGGTTGGCCATCATCCCCTGTCCAATTTAAGGTGGACAATAGCAACAGGAGAGGGGACACTGTCTATAAAATCCATAAACCTTCCCCCAACAATACACTGCCTCAGGAAGCGTTAATTCCCAAATCTCCATCAGCTGGGAACCTAGCATTCAGAATGCCTAAGTTTATGGGGACATCTTAATCAAATCACCGCAGATGTAGAGCATTCACCTCTGCCTCCCAAGTGCTGGAATTAAAGATGTGTGCCACCATGCCCGGCTCTAGAACACGTTTTTTAGATGTTTATATGCCATCTCTCTTCCTTTGAGAACTCTCTATTTAGTTCCATGGCCCATTTTTTAAATTGGGTTGATTTCTTATTGTTTTGTTTTTTTGTGTTCTTTGTATATTCTGGATATTAATCCTCTGTCAGATGTATAGCTGGCAAATATTTCTCCCATTCTGTAGGTTGCCTCTTTGCTCTATTCACAGTGTCCTTTGCTGTACAAAAGCTTTGTAATTTCATGAGATCCCAGTGGTTGATTAGTGGTTTTATTTCCTAAGCAATTGAGGTTATATTCAGAAAGTCATTGCCTATGCCAATATGTTGAAGGGTTTCCCCTACCTTTCCCTCTAGAAGTTTCAGAGTTTTAGGTCTGATATTCAGGTCCCTGATCCACTTGGACTTGATTCTTGTGCATGGAGAGAGACAAGGATCTATTTTCATCCTTCTACATATAGATATCCAATTTTCCCAGCACCACTTGTTGAAGAGGCTGTCTTTTCTCCAGTAAATATTTTTGTAAAAAATCAGATGGCTATAGCTGCCTGGATTAACATCTGGTTCCTCTATTCTGTTCCATTGATCTATGTGCCTGTTTTTATGCCAGTACCATGCTGTTTTTGTTACTATGGCTTTATAATATAGCTTAAAATTGGTTATGGTGATACCACCAGCCTGATTTTTGTTGCTCAAAATTATTTTGGCTATTTGAGGTTTTTTGTACTTCCAAATGAATTTTAGGATTTTTTTTCTATTTCTGTGAAGAATGCTATTGGAATTTTAATGGGGATTACATTAAATGTGTACATTGCTTTTGGTAAGATTCACATTTTCAAACTATTGATTCTTCCAATCCAAGAACATGGGATGTCTTTAAATTTCCTAGTGTCTTCTGCAATCTCTCTTGAGTGTTTTAAAGTTCTCATTGTAGAGATCCTTCAGTTCCTTGGTTCGGTTTATTTCAAGGTACTTTATTTTTTTTTGAGGCAATTGTGAATGGGAGAGATTCCCTGATTTCATCCTCTGCATATTTATTGTATATAGGAAATATATTGTATATTGTATATAGGAAAGCTACTGATTTCTGTGTGTTCAGTTTATAACCTGCTATGTTGCTAAAAGTGTTCATCAGCTCTAACAGTTTGCTGGTAGAGTCTTTAGGGTCCTTTATGTATAGAATCATATCATCTACAAATAACGATAATTTGATCTCTTCCTTTCCAATTTGTATCCATTTTATGAGTGTCTCTTGCCTTATTGCTATAGTTAAGACTTTCATTACTATATTAAATAAAAGTGAGGACAGTGGGCACCCTTGTCTTGTTCCTGAATTTAGTGGAAAAGCTTCAAGTTTTCCCCCATTTAGTATTATGTTGGCTGTAGGTTGGTCATAAATAGCTTTTATTATGTTGAGATATGATCCTTCTATTCCCAGTTTCTGTAGGACTTTTACCATGAAGGGATGTTGGATTTTGTTGAATGCCATTTCTGCATCTATTGAGATAATCATGTGACTTTTGTCCTTCAGTCCATTTATATAGTGTATTACATTTATTGGTTTGAATATGTTGAACCATCCCTGCATCTCTGGGATAAAGCCTACTTGGGGTGAATAACCTTTCTGATATATTCTTGTATTCTGTTTGCCAATATTTTGTTGAGAACTTTTGCATCTATGTTCATGATGGAGATTGGTCTGTAGTTTATTTTTTTTTGTTCTGTCTTTGTCTGGTCTTGGCATCAGGGTGATGCTGGCTTTGTAGAAGGAGTTTGGTAGAATTCCTTCCTTTCCTATTTTATGGAAAAGTTTGAGAAGCAGTGGTGTTAATTCTTCCATGAATGTCTGGTAAAATTCACCAGTGAATCCATCTGGGCCTGGACTTTTTTTAGTTGGTAGACTTTTTTTTTTTTTTTTTTTTGGTTTTTCGAGGTACGGTCTCACTCTAGTCCAGGCTGACCTAGAATTCACTATGTAGTCTCAGGATGGCCTCGAACTCATGGTGATCCTCCTACCTCTGCCTCCCGAGTGCTGGGATTAAAGGCGTGTGCCACCATGCCCGGCTAGTTGGTAGACTTTTTATAACTGCTTGGATCTCTGTGGTTGTTATAGGTCCATTTAAATGGTTTATGTCATCTTGATTTAATTTTGGGAGGTCATATTCATCAAGGAAATCATCCATTTCTTTCAGATTTTCAAACTTAGAGGCATATATATTCTTAAAGTATGTCCTTACAATTTTCTGAATTTCTTTGGTATCTGTTGTAATGGTGCCTTTTTAATCTCTAATTTTACTAATTTGTATCTCTTTCTCTCATTCTTTTGGTTAGATTTGCTAAGGGTTTATCAATCTTGTTTACCCTTTCAAAGAACCAACTCTTTGTTTCATTGATTCTTTGTATTGGTTTTTAGGTTTGTTTTTTGTTTTGTTTGTTTGTTTTTTTGAGGTAGGGTCTCACTCTAGTCCAGGGTGGCCTTCAACTCACAGCGATCCTCCTTACTCTGCCTCCCAAGTGCTGAGATTAGAGGCGTGCAGCACCACGCCTGGCTTTGTTTTTTAGTTTCTATTTCATTAATTTCTGTCCTAATCATTTTTTTTTTTTTTTTTGCATCAGCAAGAGATCCTGTTTCAAAGACGGTGGAACACACACATCTTGAAGTTGTCCTCTGACCACTACACATTTGCTGGCCATATACACAGACACACATATCAATCAATCAATAAATAATTATAAAATGTACTTTTTGCCATTCTTCCCTAATATTTATTATTTCTTCCCATCTATTGATTTTTGGTTTGCCTTGTTCTTCTTTTTCCAAGGCCTTAAGGTCCACAAGCACCTTGGCGGGATTCTGGCTGGTTTCCTCCTTTCTGATGGATCTTAGTCTCTCCCGCTTCTCTGCTGTGGCCGATAAAAACCTATACACCTTCACTTTTCAGACAAAGACTGTATTTTGCTGTGGTTTTGCTTAAATCCCTCCCCAGGCTGGATTGGTGTAACTCCTATGCAGCCATCGTACCGGAAGTCACAACCTGAATTTTGATTGACCTTCCTCCTACCACTCCTCTCCTCCATCTCCTCCCCTGATCCCACTCCCATGCCCCTCTACTTACATTTCTACAATGCCCTCCCCTTAAGCCCTTCCCTTTCCTCCCTTCCTCATAGCCCCTTTCTAGCTTCCTGGCCTCGACCACTGACTTTTGTTCCAACTCACATATAAATCTAAACATTTGAGTGCTGGGAACAAAGGTGCATTCAACCACATCAAGCTCAAGGGATTTTTTAAAAGAATACCTTTTTTTTTTGGTTTTGTTTTGTTTTTTTTTTTTTCGAGGTAGGGTTTCACTCTAGCTCAGGCTGACCTGGCTGGAATTCCCCACGTAGCCTAAGGGTGGCCTCAAACTCATGGCAATCCTCCTGCCTCTGCCTCCTGACTGCTGGATTTAAAGGTGTGTGCCACCACACCCAGCAAGAATGCTATTTATTTTATTTTATTTATTTATTTATTTATTTATTTATTTATTTATTTATTTATTTATTTTTGAGGTAGGGTCTCACTCTGGCCCAGACTGACCTGGAATTCACTATTGTAGTCTGAGGCTGGCCTCAAACTCATGGTGATCCTCCTACCTCTGCCTCCCAAGTGCTGGGATTAAAGGCATGCACTCAGCTAAGAATGCTATTTTAAAATATATTTTATTTATTTATTTACTTATTTATTTATTTATTTATTTATTTATTTATTTATTTATTTTCGAGAGAGAAAGAGGTAGACAGAGAGAGAGAATGGGCATGCCAGGGCCTCCAGCCACTGCAAACAAACTCCAGATACATGTGCCCCCTTGTAGATCTGGCTTACATGGGTCCTGGAGAGTTGAAATATGCAGGCAAATGCCTTAATTGCTAAGCCATCTCTCCAGCCCAAGAATGCTATTTTTATCACCTGCAGTTTCTCAGCCCCAGACCTGACTTTCTTCATTTCCTTTTACTCTGATGGCAAGATATATATCTATATATATCTATATCTATATATATATAGATATATAGATATAGATATAGATATAGATATAGATATAGATATAGATAGTATAATCTTCTTCCAAGCTTCTTCACTTTTTCCTCCTGGTCACTTCTCCCCTCACTTTAGTCCCCACTTCCTTTCATCTAGAAAGGGAGTTGGATGAGTCATGTGAAGGGTACAGCAAGTTGCAGATTAAGTGAATTCTTCAGCAAGACTTCTCAGAACGCTGTGAATGTCAAAAGGGAGCAAAGAGGATGATGCTAAATTTGTCGGCGTGAAGCATGTCTTTAGAACACCTGTCACATGCCCACACACATGCAGGGTGCTCATAAGGGCCTTGTTGACTGAGAAGACACAGATGCCATCAGTGATAACCATTAGTTAACCATGCGCAGGTGAGAGACACTCGGACTAAGAGGAATGTCTAGCAAACACTTGGAAATTTCCGTTTGTAACTGCGAAGTAAGGGCTTAGGAACAACAGCGCCAACAGTGGCAGACATTATGGGAGAAGAAATAACGAAATGAAGACAGGGTTTTCTATGAAGGTGGCTGTGGTTTGGGAGATATTATTTAGGGCAATAGGGAGATCACATTATCTTCCATTCATTCCTTTTTTATTTTATTTTTCTTTTTTAGTTTTTCGAGGTAGCGTCTCACTCTAGTCCAGGCTGATCTGGAATTCACTATGTAGTCTCAGGGTGGCCTCCAACTCACGGTGATCCTCCTACCTCTTCCCCTCAAGTGCTGGTTGTGGAAATTTCTCTTTATGAGAATCTTTAAGAAAAATAAAAAGGCAGGTTGAATTACTCTTAATTAAAGATATAATCAGGGGCCAGGCGTGGTGGCACATGCCATTAATCCCAGCCCTTTGGTGGCAGTGGTAGGAGGTTTGCCATGAGTTCAAGGCCACCCTGAGACTACATAGTGAATTCCAGGTGAGCCTGGACTAGAGTGAAACCCTACCTCAAAAAAAAATACAAATAAATAAATGTATAATCACAAGTTCAATAAATCTCAAACTTTGCATTGAGTTCCATGCATTTCATTTGTTTTGTTTTGTTTTGGTGTTTGGGATGGCACTCAGAACCCAGATAATGTAGGCAATCATTCTGCCACTGATCTGCACCCCATCCCAAGGTTACTTAAAGTGAGATACATAAGTTGGCACATGCGTCTGGCCTTTGTCTGTAGTGGCTGGAGTCCCTAGCATGCTCATTTTCTCTCTCTAGCTGCTTCTGTCTCTCTCTTACAAATGATAAATGAATAAAAAAACAAAAAAATTTTTTTAAAATGGACCAATGCAGTGGTGCACACCTGTAATCCCAGTAGATGTTGGAGGCAGAGGCAGGAGGATCTCAGTGAGTTGGCGGCCACCCTAGGCTGACCTGTAACTTCCTCTCTTGTCCCAGGTTGTGTATCTGACTTTACTTGCGTACTGGGGAATTTAAATCAGGTTCTTAGGCTTTGCAAGCAAGTGCCTTAACTGATGAGCAACCTTTCCAGCCCCAGTTTTCCTTTTTAAAAAATTATTATTTGTTTATTTGAGAGTGACAGAGAGAGAAGGAGAGAGAGAGAGAGAGAGAGATGGGCTCACCAGGGCCCCTAACCACTGCAAATGAACTCCTGATGCATGCACCACCTTGTGCATCTGGTTTAAGTGGGTCCTGGGGAATTGAGCCTCAAACCAGGGTCCTTAGTCGTCACAGGCAAACACTTATCAGCTGAACCATCTTTCCCACACCAGAAGCAGCTGCACCTACACTTCTGTAGGTCTGTATTCGTACTGAAAATCAAAATCAAGCGAGCTTTTGCCCTTTTGCTCCACAGGAGGTTTCTATCCTCCCTGATCTCGCCTTAGTACACCTGCATTACCATTTGACACATCTACTGCCCCAGTCAAACTCCCTACCTGGCATTGGCGAATATGTTTGTATTTCCCAGAAGGCACTGGGATTTTAAATTTAGAGCCTCTGTTGTGTCTGTTTGTTTCAGCTCCCTTTTTTTTGCTTACATGGCAGCATACTATTGTGTTGCTATGTAAAAATTCCAATGCAGTCTATATAGGGACGAGCTCCCAAGATGGAGTCACCATGGATTGGAAGACAGTGGAAGGAGGATCGGCATGAGTTTGATGCCAGCCTGAGAGTATGTAGTGAAATTCCAGGTCAGCCTAGGCTTGAGCAAGATCTACCGTGAAAAAATCTCTCTCTCTCTCTCTCTTTCTCTCTCTCTCTCTTGCTCAATCTCTAGCCCTCATTTTACTTGTCTTTCTTTCTTTCTTTCTTTCTTTCTTTCTTTCTTTCTTTTTTTTTTTTTTTTTTTGAGGTAGTGTCTTACACTAGCTCAGGTTGACCTGGAATTTACTATGTAGTCTCAGGGTGGCCTCGTACTCTTGGAGATCCTCCTACCTCTGTCTCCCAAATGCTGGGTTAAAGGCATGTGTCACCATGCCCAGCTTTTTTGTTTATTTGTTTGTTTTATTTGATTCTTCGAGGTAGGGTCTCGCTCTAGTTCAGGCTGACCTGGAATTCACTATGTAGTCTCAGGGTGTCCTCGAATTCATGGTGATCCTCCAAACTTTGCCTCCCAAGTGCTGGGATTAAAGGTGTGCACCACAACACCCGGCTCTCCAGCTCTTTTTTCAAAAAAGTTATTTTATATTTATTATTTATTTGAGAGAGAGGCAGATAAAGAGGTAATTAAAATTATTTTACCCACTATCTACTTCTGTTTTCAGATGTACTGTCATGTTATCTTCAGATGTTTGGTTAAACTGTGTGTGTTGGCACACACTTGTAATCCAAGCATTCAGGAGGCTGAGGCAGGAAGAGACTTTGAGACGAGCCTGGGATACAGAGGAAGACGTACTCCAAATAAGTAATAAACACAAATAAGTGTGAAGTGTGGTTAATGTTGTGGTTTCAATGTGAAAAGTCCTACACAGGCTCATGTGTTTAAACACTTGTCGCCCGGCAGGTGATGCTGTTTTAGGCGGTTTGGAAACTTTGGCACTGTGACCTAGCTGGAGAAAGGTGCAGAAGGGGACTTGGAAAGTAGTACCCATCTCTGCTTCTGACCCAAGCTCTCTGCCTGGTCATCCACTTAACGAACACGATTCAAGCCCCTGCTGTCATGGATGTGTTAAAACTTTCCAGAAAGTTCTAGAAAGCAGTTAACATGTTTGCCTGAAAAGCCTAAGGACCCTGGTTCAATTCCCCAGTACCCATGTAATTCAGATGCACAAGGGGGCATATGTGTCTGGGATGTGTTTGCAGTGGCTGGAGGCCTTGGTGTACCTGTTCTCTCTTTCTCGCTGTCTCTTACTCTCTCTCTCTCTCTCTCTCTCTCTCTCTCAAGTAAATAAATAAATAAAATATTTTTTAAAACATCACCTGACTTTCAAGAGGATGTTAGGTCAGACACACAGGTGGACAATGCAAGGATTAATATTACTTCTAGAAAGGTCGACTTTGAATCTGCACCACCCCATCTCTCCACAATCAGAGGTACTGTCCTCAGAAGTGGAGGTGCAGCTGCTTCTCGGGAACTTCAGTTCACAAAGGCAATGATTGGGAGGGAGGGGAGACAAGTCAGGGGGGAGTCACACCAGCAACTGGGAGGAAATTGGAAAGCTAGATAGAGCTCAGTGAATGAAGCTGTCAGACAGCCTGAGAGAACAGAAACCAGCCCCTCAGTCCCTTACACTCTCCCAATTAAAAGAAGGAAGGAAGGAAGAAGAGGAGGGAGGGCAGGAAAAGACAACAACCTCCATCAATAGAAGCAATATAAAAAGATGAAAATATTATCCGTTTGTAGTGGTGGGATGCCCTCGCATTCATTCTCCCAAGTGAAAACCCTACAAGCTATCTGCTTTTTAGTGGTTTCTGGGGAGTCCCTGCTGGATACAGAAATCACGTCTGGGGTACCGACTGACTCCAGCTGTGGAACCAAAAATTATGTAGGAGACACAGACAAGGCTAGCATGTACCCCAACCGCCCTCCCCTCGCCTGGTGAAGAATGGGAAGAAAGGGCAGTGGAGGCAGAGGCAATGCGTCCAAGGAGGTACAGGTCAGGGTAGGAGGAAAAGGCTCTCTCTCAAGAGACTCATGATAGGATGGGAGTGGTGGGTGGCACTATGCATTCCCACACAATGTGCAGGGCAACCAAAAAAGCCAGGCCCTAGGCTGCTGTTAACACGCCTGGTCTTGCAACTTGCTTTCACCACCTCACTGTTCCAAATAATCATAGGCTAGATGGCGCTCCAGGATAGGGTAAAGCACCGCTACTCCCCTCCTCACCCCCTACCCCCACCCCGCATGCTGGAGGGAGGGCTACTGAGCATGCTTGGGCAATCTGACTCGCACCATGCGCCAAGATGCCTCTGTCCTGAGCTCTACCTTCTCCCTGTGAAGATTGGACGCCCGCCCTGGTGGCGACGGTGATGGCAATGTGCATGGCAGGGGGAGGTACAGGACAGGGCTGGGGAAAAAAAAAGGCTACCTATGGCAAGAGACTCAAGTGTCAGAATGGGAGTGGTGGTGGGTAGCAGTATGTACTCCCACACAAAGCTCCGCTTTTATGAAATGTCGGTTTTATTTTACTTAGAAAAACCTTCAGGGCAACTAAAAGAATCACAGCAGCAGCTAGTGGCTTTTCTTTTCTTTCTTCATCTTTTTTGTTTGTTTGTTTGTTTGTTTTTGAGATAGGGTCTCTCTCTAGTCCAGGCTGACCTGGAGTCCACTCAGTAGTCTCAGGGTGGCCTTGAACTCATAGCGATCCTCCTACGTCTGCCTCCCATGGGCTGAGATTAAAGGTAGATGTGTGCCACTACACATGGCTTTCCATATAGTTTTCACTTGGAGTTTATAAATAAAACTTCAACCCAAGGAAGTACCTCAATATATATATATAGTCTAGCCCAGGCTGACCTGGAATTCACTCTGTAGTCTCAGGGTGGCCTCAAAGTCATGGTGATCCTCCTACCTCTGCCTCCTGAGTGCTGGGATTGAAGGCGTGTGCACCACCATGCCTGGCTAGGTTTAGTGGCTTTTCACCTGATCCTTAGTTCCACTTCCTTGATGCCAGCTTCAGCTTCTCCCAAACTGAGGTGTTTATAGTCCTTCCAGCCTTAAATCATATTCCCAACCTATCATCCCTGCAGAAAAGGCACTGTGGCCCACTTCTGACTCGCTTGACCAGTGGGCAGTGAGTCTAGACCTCCTGGGCTGGGAGGGAGGAAGAAGCCTGGGACAGTTGGCAAAACCCACAGCAGACACTGGAGGTTGGTGACAGGGACAGTAATGGGAAGAGTCTTCCGCTGGGGAGCTATTCCTCACTGCTGGGCCCATCTGAGCTTGGGTCTGACTGCTAGGCCCCTGTTATTCTCCAAGCTGGAAAAATAGCAAAGAGTCCCAGGGGGGAAGGCCACCCATTTTGGGAGTCAGTGCCTTCTGTTCTCTGCCAGTTTTTTTTTTTTTTTTTTTTTTTTTTTTTTTTTTTCGCGGTAGGGTCTCAGTCTGTCCTAGGTTGACCTGGAATTAACTATGTAGTCTGAGGGTGGCCTTGAACTCACAGCAATCCTCCTACCTCTGCCTCCCAAGTGCTGGGATTAAAGGCGTGCGCCACCACGCCCGGCTTCCAGTTACTTTTTGTAGCTCCTGAAAGCCCACAGAGAGATAACCTCTATGTCATCTGGCCCACTCACTAGCTTTGTGTGATGGTTGAGTTTGTGACAACTTGATCTGCTTAGGAATCCACAGACTTTCCTCATAAGTGGATCTCTGAGGTTGCTTCCTGGCAGGATTAACTAAAGGAGGAATCCTTCCCCCAGAGTGGGTGAGAAGAAGCTCTGGGAAGGAAAGGATCCCCTCTTCCCACCTGACTGCAGGTGCTGCTTTGCTGTTTGCTGCTTGCTGCTTTCCAGTGTGGACTGAAGACCAGTGTGGACTGAAGAGCAGCGTTTCTCCAGGACACCTCCAGGCCTTCAGTGCCGGATCAGGACTGGTGAGGCATCCAGCCTCATGTACTGAGCAGCTACCGGGTTCCTTGACTCTCAGGCCTGCAACCTGCTATGGCTGTATTGTTGTAAGCTAATCCAATAAATTCCCTTTCAATACAATTCATTCTATTGGTTCTGCTAGAGTGAGACTCTATCTCAAAAAACAAAACAAAACAAAAAAGCCACATGGGTGCCTAACTGAGCCATTCTGTCCCTGCTGCCTTGCAGTCCAAAATAATGGGGATCAACATGATTTCCAGGTCGCTCTTCAGAGACAGCCTCAGAGGCCATTGGAGCTAGGGTGAGTCCTCTGTAAACCTTTGACGAGGACTTTGTCCTTTGAGCGTCACAGAGTCTCCCTGTAAAATGGGTCTGGTAGAGACTCCACTTGCAGCCATGCTGAGCTAGAAGAGCTGAATTGAGTGGGGTGTCTGTACCTGTCACTCACTGTGAGATGGAAGAGTTGTTGGTGCTAATTGTGGAATCTGGGCTCCCAGTGTGCCCAGGTTGGTTCCTGGTCTTAATGGAACAAGCATGGAGAGGCAAGACCAGGAGGAGAATGGGATGCAGCTTTCCTTGGGGACACTTCCTAGCTGAGGTTTGACCAAGCTTTGCTCAAAGCCACTATTGCTGCCTTGGGGGCTCTGAAAAGGATGGCAGGAGGCTGCCCCACAGAGAACTTCCTGTGGGCTGTGTTCTTAATCTGGCCAACCTGTCTGCATACAGTTAGGCTAGTTTGACTAGTAATTGTCTCCCGGGAGAGTGGTGTCTCCTCCCATGCTGAAGACCATTTCCCCTGGCCCAAAGCATGTAGGCTAGGACAGACATTACCCATCAAACAATGCCTGATGCTTGTTTCACCCAGCAGGCTTCTCACCTCCATGGACCTTTGAGCATTCATTCATTTCAGCTCCCAGCTCTAAATAGGACACTGAATAAGGCCAGAGCTGGGGCAGACAGAGTTCCTTACTTTCAGGATTTCATGTGGACAAGACTAGGGCGGTTTACACACCTCCTGTTCTGAACAGAGGCCAGGTGTGTGTTGCCAGCAAACTTCTGCTTGGACTTGCTGCCTGCCTCCCTGTTGTGGCTGACTGGAGTCCATGCCAGGCTGATCCCCACCCTGTGGCTCAGCATCCATGGGCATCAGTCTCTTCTACCCCACTACTTAAAAGCAGCAAGTCAGGTGAAAGAGACTCTTAGGGACTTTAAAATATACAGGATTTATTCTTATTTATTTATTTATTTATTATTTGGTTTTTTGGGGTAGGGTCTCACTGTGGTCCAGGCTGACCTGGAATTCACTATGTAGTCTCAGGGTGGCCTCGAACTCATGGTGATCCTCCTACCTGTGCCTCCTGAATGCTGGCAATAAAGGCGTGCACCATCACACCCTGCCTAGAGGGTTTATTGTTCACCGTGCTCACATTGTTATACCACAGACCCTCATGCTTCCTCCCATCTTAACTTATGCTCTCCCTTGCTACCTCCAGTTCAGCTTTCTCAATTTCTACATAAGACAGGTGTGGTAGTTTGAATAGGTGGCCCCCAATATATTCAGTGTTTTCTTAGTTTGTAGTTTGCATCTGCAGCCACCTGGCTGGAGGCAGTGTCACTGGGTGGACCTCAAGGTGTGGTGGTGGGTTTGGGATTTCAATCTAAATATATATGCAGAGTGTGCCTAGCTGGAGTTCCTGGGGTGTGCTGTGCTGTGTGGGTTTGGCTTGTGGGTTTCTCTCTGTGTTTGGTCCTGTGAAGTCAGGCCAGCTTTTTTGGCCATGATGGAACTTCCCCTGGATCTGTAAGCTTCAGTAAATCCCTTCCTCCATATCTGTGCCTGGTCTGGAAGTTCATCTTAGCAAACCTAAAGCTTCCTGCTACAACAGGGGTGCTGAAGAATTGATCTTTCTGGGGTGACAGATCTATTAGATCACTTGTCCCATACATCTATACAATTATCATTTGTCAATTGCAAAGGACATTAAAAAACCATATATAAAGCCGGGCATGGTGGCACACACCTTTAATCCCAGCACTTGGGAGGCAGAGGTAGGAGGATCACCATGAGTTCAAGGCCACCCTGAGATTACATAGTGAGTTCCAGGTCAGCCTGGGCTAGAGTGAAACCCTACCTTGAAAAACCAAAAAACAAACAAGCAAACAAAAGAACTATATATAAATTGCATGAGTACATCTTGGCTGCCTAACCTAAACAGTTTTGTGTGTGATGTGTGACTCTGTTGTTCACTTTTTATTGGATCCACTTTGTTTTGGAAGTACAGCTTCTATTTTGATCTGTAGCAGCAACATATTTTATGATACAATTTACAATACTTTCTCTTTCTTTCTTTCTTTCTTTCTTTCTTTCTTTCTTTCTTTCTTTTTTTTTTTTTTTCCGAGTTAGGGTCTCCACTCTAGCCCAGACTGACCTGGAATTCACTGTGTGGTCTCAGGGTGGCCTCAAACTCATGGTGATCCTCCTACCTCTGCCTCACCAGTGCTGGGATTAAAGGTGTGCACCACCACACCCAGCTCATAATTTCTTCCAGCTCAGGGATATGTTGTGTATAGAAGCTGTGATCCTACCCTGGGGCTGGCCCCTGGTGAAGTTCTGTTCAGGCTATGGAATCCCGGTGAATGAGCTCCTGTCATCATGTGTGTCTATAGTGATCACTCCTTGGGGAAGTTGTTTTCATAGGCTGTGTTCTGGGGGAACAAGCTGCTCTCATGGGTGATTGGGGTTCTTTCCAGAGAAGGGTTATCAGATGATGAATTCGGTGAAAACAAAATGTTCTTGGGGTTGGTCACACACTGGGGTGCCTCCCTGGAGAAGATTTTTTCAGATAGTAAATTCTGGAAAGAGAACTCTTCTTGGGGGAGGTCATACACTTGGGTGCCTTATTGGAGAAGTGTTTTTCAGGTGGCATTTCCTGGAAGCATGTGCTTCTCTCCTTGTGTTGTGTGCCACCTGTGGTCACAACCTGGAGGAGCCCACTGAAGAGGGAGTGTTCAGATGGCGTACTGAACCCCTGCAGGTCATGTGACTCTCTCTTTCCAAAAGTACTGAGATGAGCAGCCGTAGGTCCACACTGGAGGAAATGGATTGCAAGTGTGGGTCCCCTTCTGGGGGCAGCACAGGCTGTCTGGCATGCTGTGACTTGTTTAATGCTTGCCATCCTATGGAAGCTGACATTTATTGGGCATTGTAAGGTCATAAGGGAAGCCTCCTTAAGGGAAGAATGAAGGTGAGAGGATCTTAAGGGATCATGGCAGCACTCACCTGCATGGGCTTAACTTTCTGGTCATAGATGTCCTCTCAAGGACGAGATATGTGATGACAACCTAATTGCGTATTTAAAAATATATATGTATATACAAAGCACACTTTGATTTTATTTATTAGAGACAGAGAGAGGGAAAGAGCAAGAATGGGCATGCCAGGGCCACTAGCCACTGCAAACAAACTCCAGACGCATGCGCCACCATGTGAATCTGGCTTAGGTGAGACCTGGAGAATTGAACGGGGGTCCTTAGGCTTCACAGGCATACACTTTAACTGCTAAGCCATCTCTCCAGCCCATCATTGTATATTTTTAAAATATTTTATTTTTATTTATTTATTTGAGATTGAGAAAGAAGAGAGAGAGAGAGAGAGAGAGAGAGAGAGAGAGAGAGAGAGAATGGGTGCACCAGGGCCTCCAGCCACTGCAAACGAACTCCAGATGCATGCACCACCTTGTGCATCTGGCTTTATGTGGTTCCTGTGGAATCGAACTGAGGTCCTTTGGCTTTGCAGGCAAGCGGCTTATGCACTAAGCCATCCCTCCAGACCCTTATTCCATTTTTTTACTCACAAATACTCCCTAATGTCATGAGGGGTTTACCTCATTATTTACATTGCCATCCCAATGCTGAGGTCTGGGTCTCTGGGGACTGTCTATACGTCAGAAACTTCTAAACACTTCTTACCATGACTGAGCCATATGTTCTCCATAATGTGTTCTATTGTGCCTCTGCCTGGGGTCAACAGTTAAAAACTAACTAATGACATTGAAATGTATATGGAAAAGCTGGGTGAGATGAAATAGTTTATTATTATTATTTGAAATATGTTATTCTATTTTACTTATTTATTTGACAGAGAGAGAGAGATAAAATGGGAGTGCCAGGGTCTCCAGCCACTGCAAACAAACTCCAGACATATATGCCACCTTGTGCATCTGGCTTACTTGGGTCCTGGGGAATGTAACTTGGGTCCTTGGGTTTTGCAGGCAAGTGCCTTAACCATTATGCCATTTCTCCAGCATGGAATATATATATATAGGTTTTGTCAAGGTAGGGTTTCACTCTAGCTTAGGCTGACCTGGAATTCACTATGTAGCCTCAGGGTGGCCTTGAACTCACTGTTATCCTCCTACCCCTGCCTTCCAAGTGCTAGGATTAAAGGTGTGTGCCACCATGCCCGGCTTGAAGTTTTTTGTTATTGTATTTATTGAGGGAAGGACACAACCAGGAAAGGCAACTATGTGGCTGGATGGCCCACCGTGGAGGGCCTGGAGAAACTGCATTAAGAGGGAAAAGCAAGTTCAAGGAGTTCCTGTCAGTGCTTCTCCAGCTCCTCTCTACATTCCACAAATGCCACCCACTTACGTTGGTGGCTACAGGTGAGAAGGGATAGAAATGACTTTGTAGGAGATGCTGAGGAATGTTACACCTGTGGGCCAGTGTGGCAGGTGTAGGTGTTCTGAGGTTAAGGCCCGCCCCCACACTGGGCAGCCAATGGACTGGTTTCTGGCAGTGGCGGGGTTGTGCTTCACACAGATGTTTCCCACTGCTGATCTGGGCTGGAGACACAAGCTTATGAGAGGAGCACAGGTGTGTGGCAGGGCGAGGTGAGTCAGGTGGTTTAACTCAGGCATGCATGGGTTCAGAGCCCCACCCTGGTGTTAGAGACTGAAGAAAGCGGATTCTGGGCCTGGCCAGGGCCAAGACCCACGCACCTCATCTTCACGCTGCCTCAGTCAGTCGGTGAGTTTTACCTTCTCTCTTTAGAGTGAGAATGTGGGCGTTCTTAGACAAGCAAAGGTTGCAGCTCCTGGTTTACTATAATGACTTACTCTCAATAGTGAAGGCACATCCCATACAGGAAACAATATTTCAGTCATTCAGAGAATAGTACCTGTGCGCTCAAGGTCAAAGCTGATGACAAAGGGTAGAGAAGGCCCATCTGTACATCTATGCCACTGGGTTTATTTGAGAGAGGGAAAGAGGCAGAGAGATAGAGAGAGAAAATGGGCACACCAGGGCTTCCAACCACTGCAAACAAACTCTAGATGCATGCGCATCGGTCCTGGGGAATCGAACCCTGCTTTGCAGGCAAGCGCCTTAACCACTAAGCAATCTCTTCAGTCCAACCCTGGGGGCTGCTTTTTTTTTTTTAATATTTATTTATTTATTTACTTGAGAGAGAAACAAGCGCACACACACACACACACACACACACACACACACACAGAGAGAGAGAGAGAGAGAGAGAGAGAGAGAGAGAGGGAGGGAGGGAGGTAGAGGGAGATAATGGGTGCCCCAGGCCTTGCAGCCACTGCAGACAAACTCCAGATGCATGCGTCCCCTTGTGCATCTGACTGGGGACTTTTAAAAATGATTTTAAGGGTGGGCTTGGTGGCACACGCCTTTAATCCCAGTACTTGGGAGGCAGAGGTAGGAGGATCACCATGAGTTCAAGGCCACCCTGAGATTACAGAGTGAATTCCAGGTCAGCCTGAGCTAGAGTGAAACCCTACCTCAAAAAACAAAACAACAACAACAACCAAAAAAAAAAAAGATTTTAAAATATCAAATGGTGCTGAGTGGAGGAAATTGTTTCACACTCGTGGATATTAGGAAGCAGGAATCCTTGGGCTTCTTAAAAGTTTTCTCAAAGATCTTCTTGGGTTCTGATATTGTCACCATGCTCAGGTTAGGGTGAATGCCTAATTGACCCCTTCCCAGATCTATCCCAGGACCATAAACTAAATTTCCTTGTCTTAGCAACATATAAGATGGCTAATGCCAAAATGTGACTTATATTGAAAATGTCCCTGGCAGTGGGAACACATCTCAGTGTCCCCACCTTTGCTCTCTGAAGGCCTTCCACTCAGGTGCAGCCGGGATTCTTAATACAGCTGAATGGAATTAGTGAGTCTGTATTAGGAGAATGGAAAGATGATTGAGGAGAGTCAGGTGTGGGCCTCAGGAGAAGAACGCCCCCAAATTCTTCAGCAGCAGTTGTGTCAGTGACTGGGGGCTTTTGGAGTTACTTGTTTGAAGGAGGTGAACTACCCATTTCCTTATAAAAAGATTTTATGGGCCAGGCATGGTGGTGCACACCTTTAATCCCAGCACTGGGGAGGCACAGGTAGGAGGATCACCTTGAGTTCCAGGCCACCCTGAGACTCCATAGTGAATTCCAGGTCAGCCTAAGCTGACCTCGGAAAACCAAAAAAAAAAAAAAAAAAAAAAAAAAAAAGATTTTATAATGGAACCATAGGGTTATTTATAAGGATACTGGACAGACTTAGATATAAGGAAACAGATAACTGAAGCAAAAGTAGATGACATTTTTTACAAAATTTAAATATTTTATTTTTACTTATTTACTTGAGAAAGAGGCAGTAAGACAGAATGGGTGTGACAGGGCCTCCAGCCACTGCAAATAAACCCCAGATGCAAGTGCCATGCGCATCTGGTTCTATGTGGTTACTGGGGAATTGAACCTGGGTCCTTAGGCTTTGCAGGCCAGTGCCTTAAATGCTAAGCCATCCTCTAGCCCCCAACAAATTTTTAAAAAAATTAAAGTTAGTTTGCTATACATAGATCACAAAGATGTTCAAGAATGAGGTAGGGCTGGGCGTGGTGGCACATGCCTTTAATCCCAGCCCTCAGGAGGCAGAAGTGGGAGGATCATTGTGAGTTCAAGGTCAGCCCAAGACTGCATAGGTATAGGGAATTCCAGGTCCCCCTGGGCTAGAGAGAGACCCTACCAAGAAAAACAAGGTGGTAGGGAGGGCGTTTTTCTCCACATATAACTTGATGCCAGTAGAGCGTGCCTTCTCCTAGTAGGCCTGTCAAAGTAATCGAGCAGAGGGCTGGAGGGATGGCTTAGCAGTTAAGGTGCTTGCTTTCAAAGCCTAAGGACCCAGGTTCAATTCCCCAGGACCCTTGTTAGACAGATGCACAAGGGGACACATGTATCTGGAGTTGGTTTGCAGTGGCTGGAGGCCCTGGTGCACCTATTCTCTCTCTCCCTCTTTCTCTGTTAAATAAATAAATAGATTTTAAAAAAAACAAACTAATCGAAGCCAGGCATGGTGGTACATGCCTTTAATCCCAGCACTTGGGAGGCAGAGGTAGGAGGATCACTGTGAGTTCGAGGCCACCCTGAGACTACATACTGAGTTCCAGGTCAGCTTGAACTAGAGTGAAACCCTATCACACACACACAGAGTAATGGAGCAGAGCCATGCAGTGATAGATAACCAGGTCTATGGAACTGGTAATGGAGCTATTATTGACACCACCTGGTAAAAGGAGGGGGAGAGTCACAGGCCCCTTCCCTGGAATTATAGCCATTACTCCTTCCTGCCTCCCTGGGCTGCTAAGTAGATGTCGTGGTCGAGTCTTCCTATCATCCCTTTTAGTAATGCAGCTGTTTGGGGGTCACTCCTGTAAATCACACCCCACTTGTGCTCTGCAAGTCAACCTGGTTAACTGATTAGTTCACCTTGTTGGACTTTGGTGGAATTGTGCACGGTGACAGCGCTAAGATATGGCTTCACACTGTCACTCTCAGTAGGGTTAGTAGTTCCACTCATTCTAGGGACCCCAACTTGGGGTAAAATCCAGGATTAGTGGCTTCCTCCCAGTGATTGTGTGTGAGTAATTGAAAGGTAAACACAAGACTGAGAATTCAGTGTTGATATGTGTGTGCATATTGTCAATGTTGTGTGTGTGTACCCATCTGAGTATGGGAATAGAATGAGGAAGCTGTGTGTATCTGATGAGTGCTTTTGCACCTATGAATTTGTGGCATCCCCAGCTTCTTGTCTTAGGAATTTCAAGAAGTGAAATTCACAGGTCATAGGGTAAGGGTTAGAGAGCTTTATTCGATTACGAGAAGGAACATGGAGAAAGTATGGGGAGCTCCTGCCATATGGAAGGTTTAGGGGGGTAAGGCCTGTCCCGCAACCCAAATTGGGGTCACTGGTGGATTTGGAATGGGGGCTGAGCTAACCTTCCATGATGCCAAGTTTTGGGGCTGAGTATCCACAATGCCACTACCAAATATAAGCCTTCCTGGAATTGCAATTCTAGGAAAGGGGTACAGGGAGGGACTGAGGTTGTTTATGATCTGGAGAGCTCCTTTAGGCAAGAGCTAAGGAAAAGACTTCTTTGGTCTGTACTAACATGGGGACTGCTAGTGCAGGCTTGATGACATTCCTGCTTTTTACTTTTGAGGGCTCATTCATCCTAAACTGCCTGACTAGTCCTAAAAGATTTTTTTTTTTTTGACATAAACATGAATTTGCTTAATTTTACAACTGGTGTTAAAAGGGGCAAGGGCATGTTTGGATATTGTTCTCCCTTCATGTCTCTTCCCATCCCTTAGTTATTCTTGTTTTGTTGTGGGTTGTTTGTTTGGTTTCAAGTTAGGGTCTTATTCTAGCCCAGGCTGACCTGGCACTCACTCTGTAGTACCAGGATGGTCTCAAACTCACAGCCATCCTCCTACCTCTGCCCTCCCTATTGCTGGGATTAAAGGTATGTGCCACCATATCCTGGCCCCTTTAGTTACTTTTTTTTTGGAGACAGAGAATGGGCGTGCCAGACAGGCATGGTGGCACATGCCTTTAATCCCAGCACTGGGGAGGCAGAGGTAGGAGGATTGCCATGAATTCGAGGCCACCCTGAGATGACATAGTGAATTCCAGGTCAGCCTGAGCTAGAGGGAGACCCTACCTTGAAAAACCAAAGGGGGGGGGAGAATGGGCAGACCAGCAGCCTCTCAGCCGCTGTGAATGAACTCCAGATGCATGCACCCCCTTGTGGACAAGTGTGGCATTGCACCCTTGCATCACTTTATGTCCAGCTAACCATGGGACCTGGAGAATCGAACAGGTGTTCTTAGGCTTAGCAGGCAGACGCTTTAACCACCAAACTGTCTCTCCAGCCCCCCTTCAGTTATTCTTAAAGGGAGTCTTATGGGAATTAACTTGCCATAGCAGGAAGAATGAATGTTGGGGACCCACCCCAATCAACTACATGTTGCTGTCTGCTTGCAATGAAAGCCATGTGTTTGCAGCACCTCCCCCCCCTCCTGCTGTGCAGAGCATCAGAGCTTTCCCTGAGGGATTTGATCCTGTAAGCCTTGATATCTCCCCAGATACCTTCTCAAGCCACTGGCTTTCCTCATGTGATATGCATTTTCTTTCTTTTTTCTTTTTTATTTTATTTACTTATTATTTGACAGAGAAAGGTGGGGGAGAGATTGAGAATGAGCATGCAGGGCATCCAGCTTCTGCAAACAAACTTCAGATGCATGTGCCCCCTTGTGTATCTGGCTTACTTGGGAAACCCTGTTTTGACATTTGAGCCACTCCCATCTATGCTATATCATATCCTGGCTATTTGATAATGTTTGGTTTTTTGAGGTAGGGTCTCACTGTATTCCAGGCTGACCTGGAATTCACTCTGCAGTTTCAGGGCAGCCTCAAACTCTTAGCGATCCTCCTACCTCTGCCTCCCAAGTGCTGGGATTAAAGGCGTGCACCACCACGCCCGGCTTTGATAATATGTTGGGGTCCCCCTTAGGGCCAGCCCAGGAGGGATGGCAGGGTCTCTGCTGAGTTGGGGGTGAGAAACATGGAATCACGACACAGACTCCGGGAGTTGGTTGAAAGCAGGCAGAGGGTGAGCTGCAGCAAACTCATTTATTCAAAAAAGTGTAGGGGATTCTAAAGTGGCTTGGCTGGCCAATCCTTGTATGGGGTAGTCCCCTTTTTGTGACCACTGACAGCCTGTCTCCAGACAGATCATCTCATAGCAGGTTTCTTGCGAGCATGGGACTGTAGCTGTTGTCATGCCAGGACACCATGTTCACAGAAGCCACTTCCTGATTTTTTTCTTACATGCAGTCTGGCTAGGGCCAGACCTGCATTGTGCCATACATATATACATATACATATACATATACATATACATATACATATACATATACATATACATATGGATTTTTTGAGGTAGGGTCTCTCTCTAGCCTAGGCTGACCTGGAATTCACTATGTAGTCTCAGGGTGGTCTTGAACTCACAATGATCTTTCTACCTCTGCCTCCCAAGTGTTAGGATTAAAGGTGTGTGCTACCACGCCCAACAATATATATATATATTTTTTGCCAGCACTACAAGTAAAGAGAAAAGAATTAAAACTTAATAAATGCCAGGTTAACTTGGCAGATAGCACCATGTAAATGAAGGCTTAGTTAATAGAGGTATTTCTTTATTTTTTTATATTTTTTTTCCTGATTTTTCGAGGTAGGGTTTCACTCTAGTCCAGGCTGACCTGGAATTCACTGTGTGGTCACAAGGTAGCCTCAAATTCACAGCAATCCTCCTACCTCTGCCCCCCCAAGTGCTGGGATTAAATGCATGCACCACCACACCCGGCTATTTTTTCTACTATTATTTGAGGCAGGATTTTACTGTGTGGCCTAGGCTGGCTTTGAACACATGACAATCCTCATCCTGCATGCTGGAATTATAGGTGTTCACAACCATGTCTGGCCAGTGGTGTGAATTTAGACTATTAGTTAAGTCTCTTTAACTTTATCTGTTTAGCTATCTGATTATCTAGGATAGGTTGTAGATGTATTTATTGATCATGATGAAAGGTTTCAGCACAGCGAACCCCTTGGGAGTCCAGGGCTCTGGATTGGGGAGCTTGAGCTCACAGCCATCAGCATGAGCTGCTTCTCAGCGATTGTGTGTGTATTCTAGTGCATCTTCATTCACCTTGGCAAATTCTCACTTCTTTGAGATGTAGATTTTCTGTCCCCTAGGGTACTTGAATTTGGCCCTGCTCAGGGGATAAGCCATATATTCCTTCTTCTGCATCACATTGGACATGATGATCTGGTTAATGTGAAATCCTCTGTATATCCTGAAGCTTTTCAGATGCATTCCACATACCTGTGTGCAGTATAGATTGGTGACAGCATGATATCAAAGCCATGAACATTGACTGGAAAGTTCTGCCTGCAAGGTCCCTTTGGGAAACCCATACAAGCAATAGCTGCATGCTTTACATCCATCACACACCAGGCCCCACAAGTGATGGGACTTGGTAGTCCTAATTGACTGTAGATTGAACTGCAGTTGTTGGTGAGAACCATTGTTAACTTGGACCCATTCTCATCATATTTCATATTAATAAAATTTGCCAGCTTTATCTTCAAAGTAGTCTCATTATTTTTATTAACCTCATTATATTTTTATAGTGATTATATGATTTGAAAATAGCCTGCCTTACTATTTCCTTGCTAAAATCTCTTCCTTTATTTCATCAACTTGTTTGGTTTATTTTTGTCCACTGTTACTCAACTTTTGAGTACTGGGACAAGGTCACTAAGATGATCAACTTCAGAAGAGGAAGTGTTGATTTTGGCTCATGGTAAGAGATTTCAGCCCTGCTGCTTTTTGGTCCCTGATAACGCAGATCGTGGGGGAGCCTAGTAGAAGTAGCTGCTCACCTCATAGAATCCTGGAATCCAGAGAGGAGGAGAGGCCAGGTCCCAGGATTCCCTTCAAGAACATTGCCTTCCTCCCCTAAACTTCCTTCCCTTGAGTTCCACCTCCTCAATGCTTTTCTACTTCCCAGGCATGTCACTGACTATGGAACTGAGCCTTCAACCTTAGGGGAGCATCCACAATACAAACTATAGTAGTCACCCTTTCACACCAACCACCTTCCATTATTAGTCACCAAAACAACCCCATTAAAAAGTATTCATAGCCAGGCATGCCTTTAATCCAAGCGCTTGGGAGGCAGAGGTAGGAGGATCCCTGTGAATTCAAGGCCACCCTGAGACTACATAGTTAATTGCAGGTCAGCCTGTACCAGAGTGAGACCCTACCTCCAAAAAACAAAACAGGTATTCATGTGCTCAGTTCAGTTGCAGGGAACAAATCAAGGCAAAAGGGTTTCCCTTTTCTGAACATTTGCATCTTCAGTCTTCTTTGTAGTTGGACCTGGTCTTGGGAATGGAGAGATGGCTCAACAGTTAAGACACTTGGCCTGCCAAGCCCTAAAGACCCAGGTTCGATTGCCCAGTACCCATCTAAAGCCTGATGCACAAAGTGGTATATGCATCTGTAGTTTGTTTGCAGCATCTCTCTCCTCACAAATAAATACATTTTAAAAACATTGAAAAAATTGGACCTGGTCTTGTTCTATGAGACTGAGTCAGGTATATATAGGCTCTTGGTTATGGCTTTAATCCATGAGGAAAGTAGTATTTTCTATCTTTAAGATTCTCCCCTGTTGTCTTTATTATTATTTTTATTATTAATTATGAACTTCATTCTGTGAACAAATCATGTGTTGGGCCTATTCCCCTCAAGATATCCCCTATTACCCACCCCCATTCCTTGAGGTTCCTCCTCAGTGGTGTTGGTGGTATTCACCATGGGCTTATGAACACATCTTAGTCTCTTTTGGGAAAGGTCCCTTCTTTTTTTTTTTTTTTTTTTTTTTAAACAAAGAGGGAGCTGGGGAGACTGGCTTTGTGAATAAGCACCTTTAATCACTGATCCATTGCCCCAGCCCTATAGTTTTTTTTTGGGGGGGGGTTCTTTAATTCTTTTTTCTTTCAATATTTTCATATTTATTGGGAGAGAGAGAGGAGGAGAGAGAATATGAGAATGAGAATGGGCACAGCAGGAGCCACTACAAACAAACTCCAGACATAAGCGCCATCATTTGTATCTGGCTTATGTGGGCCTGTGGAATCAAACCTGGGTTCTTAGGCTTGGCAGGCAAGTGCCTTAACAGCTAAGCCATTTCTCTAGCCTATTATTTTTTAATTTTTATTTAATTATTCAGGGAGGGGAGACTGGGTACACCATGGCCTGGAGCAGCTGCAAATGAAGTGTAGATGCATGTGCTACCTTGTGTATTTGGCTTATGTGGGTCCTGGAGAATCAAACCTGGGTACTTTGGCTTTGCAGGCTAGTGCCTTAACTGCTATTTTAAAAGGTGATTCAGACCCAAAATCAAGGAGAAAATTGATTGTAGAAGCCAGAGAAGCATTATCTTTAGTGGAGCATGCAGTCAAAAATCAATGAATCCAATATATAGATTCCTCTCAGGGATGGGCTGCATAGATTCTGGCTACTAGACATTCTCCAACTGCAGTCTTGTGGCAAAAAGGACCTTTATTGTGGCTACATTTGCCTGTGTCTCCTGCTAGAGTATTAGCCCCTTATTATGAAGCTGTAGCTTATTTAATTCAAATGGCTCGATTAGAATCTAGACAATATTTTGGGAAAGAACCAGTTATAATAGGAGTTCCATTTACAAAGCAGCAAGGTGACTGGCTATTTCAAAATCTGGACTCTGCACATGATCCTGGTATTATAATCATTATCCTAAAGATAAATTATTACAATTTGCAAAATCTCATGCTTTTATTTTTCCACGAGCTGTAAAGCAAGAACCTATTGAAGGTGCCCCAGTAACATTTACTTACTGATGGAGCCTCTAATGGTGAAGCAGCTTCTGTGTTTCAGGAGCAATCTTATTCATTTTGGACTCCTCCTGCATCAGCTCAAATAGTAGAACTTAGAGCTGCAGCTACTATATTTCAAGTTTTAGCTTCTATTCCTTTTTATTTGTATATTGACTGTCATTATATTGCTAGAGCTCTACCAGTGCTTGAAACCATGCCTTATACTGAAACTGCCAAGACTCAAGTTCAAGAATTGTTTAGTCAAATACAAAGCTGCATGCATGCTCACTCTCATCCTTGTTTTGTAGGTCATATACAAGCTCATTCAGGACTTCCAGGTCCTTTAGCACTGGCTAATGATATGGCAGATAAGGTTACACAGATCATAGGCATATCTCAATTAGCATTAGCACAAAGATCTCATAATATGCATCATCAAAGTAGCCAAAGCTTAAGAAAACAATTTCAAATTACCAGAGAGCCTGCTAGACAAATTGTGCGACAGTATAGTCCCTGTCCTGAATCTCACTCAATCCCACAATATGGAGTAAGCTCCAGAGGATTAAAACCAAATCATTTGTGGCAGATGGATGTAACCCATATTCCTGAATTTGGAACATTAAGATATGTGCATGTATCCATTGATACTTAGGATTTTTGATGGCTATGGCACAGACTGGAGAAGCTACTAAGCATGTTACAGCACATTGCATTAAACGTTTTGCTGTAGCAGGTACCATCGATTATAAAACCAGATATCAGTACAGGTTACACTTGTCAATCTTTTCAGCCCTTTTGTGCCCAATTATCAATTGTTCATAAAAGAGGTATAACTTACAACCCACAGGGACAAGGAATTGTTGAACGTGCCCATGGAGCTTTAAAGAATCAATTACAAAAAATAAAAAAGGGCCAGTTATACCCTTGATCACCACAGAATGCTTTAAATCATGTACTCTTTTAAATTTTAAATTTTTTAAATGTGGATGCATTTGGTCATTTTGCAGCAGATAGGTTATGGCATCCCAGAACATTAGATACCTATGGACTGGTTAAATGGAAGGACCCCATTGATGGGCAATGGCATGGCCCCAACCCGGTGTTAATATGGGGATGAGGGCATGTTTGTGTTTTTCCTTAGGATGCTGACAATGCCAGGTGGCTGCCAGAGAGGTTGGTCCGGTTCGTGGGGACTGAACGTAAAAAGGATGATGCCTCTGCTATTGATGATGTGGACTCAACTCCTGATGATCCACAGCGAGCTGTATTAGACTTATGTACCTGATCCATGCATCCTACACCCTGCAACATGGGGAAAAGGACTTTCTGTGGGACTTTTGGTGGTGTGGTAATGGTTATCAACAAACTTACATTTGGAAGCTCGCTGTGGCAATGGATGAAGTGACAGCCACCTCTGCTAAGGCAAATAGTAACTCATCCCTCCCAAAGGAAGAGGTATTGGCTTGTGTCTCTCCACCTTATGTGCTAGTGGTGGGACAGTTGAATGTTACTTGGAATGAGGGGATGTTTAATGTGACATGTAAACATTGTACTCTTAATAATTGTGCTACCAAAGTAGCCTCTGAAACTAGACTCATGATAGTTAAACAACCATTTGTTATGATTCCTGTTAATGTCATGAAACCTTAGTATGCTGATTGAGGCTGGCAAATACTTACAGAAATGGAACATCCATTAAGTAGACCAAAAACGATGAGAGGATTAATTATTGCAGGAATTTTAGCTTTTATTACGCTTCTGGCTAATGCCACTACTGCTACTGTTGCTTTAGTACAAGAAATGCAGACTGCAAGTTTTGTCAATCTGCTATCAAAAAATGTCTCTGTTGCTTTGGGAACTCAAGAAGACATAGATAGTAAATTAGAACTGAAAATAGATGTTGTATATGATGCAGTTACATATTTGGGTAAAGATACAAGAGTTGAAAATTAGAGCACATTTAGAATGTCATGCAGATTATCAATGGATTTGTTATGTCAAGAAATATAACAACAGTCAACATCATTGGGAAAAAGTAAAAACGAATTTATAAGGAATATAGCATAATGCAAATATATCTCTAGATTTGATTCAATTGCATCAAGATTTTTTTTTTTTTTTTTTTTTTTTTTTTTTGGTTTTTCGAGGTAGGGTGTCACTCTGGCTCAGGCTGACCTGGAAGTAACTGTGTAGTCTCACAGTGGCCTTGAACTCACAGTGATCCTCCTACCTCTGCCTCCCGAGTGCTGGGATGAAAGGTGTGTGCCACCATGCCCGGCTATGCATCAAGAAATTTTAATGCAGATAAGACAGCAAATGATATCTTGGAAAAATTAAGAGCTTCCCTACCTTCATGGCCGTTATGGTCTTCATTTACTTCCTGGACAGGAAGTATCACAACTTTGGGTATCTGTATCATATGTGGTGTCTGCTTACTCCCACCAATAATTAGACATGTCATCTGCTCACTTTGGGACATTAAAGCTGAGGTGCATAAGGTCCAGCTCCAGACCCTACCATAAAGAGGATGTTCTCCCCTGTAGAGGCTGGTAGTCAAAGATGGGTAAGATTCTCTCGAGTTAGGTCAACCTAAGACAGGGCATGAGTGATGACATTCATGTGCCAATGATGGGTAAGGCCTAAATATGGTAGAGAACAACCTAAGACAGGCACAGTCTTTCTGCACCATAGCCTAGAAAGGTATGGTTTCTTAAAAAATAATTTAAAAGGGGATATGTTGGGAGCTATCCTGTTTGTTCATGGCCTGTGTACATTTTTACAGTGGGCTAATGAGAAGCAGGATGTCTTGCCAAGCATAAGATTAGAGACCTGCTGAGGCTCTGGGGACTGAGAAGGGAGTATCTTTTGACCTTGAGGCCAAGATTTGACTGTTCTTTGATTCATGTTGGAGGACGTGGCTTTCTCAAGAAATCCTGTGAAAATGTTATGATGTTCTGCTTGCGTTCTTGTGCTCTGAGAAGAAATATAAAAATGCTAAATTAAACAAAGTCGGGGCCTCAGTATTCACTGACAGCCCTCCCGAGTTTATCTTTTCTCTCTCATCTTTTTTCTGAATCCTGACTCCCCACTCAGGTACTGTTTGATTCTGCTGGCGGGCTCTGACAGTCCAGCACATTTAGCATCACTGTCACTCTTGCCTCCCCTTCAAAGAACACTCAGTTGCTTGTTCAGCGGTACATACACTCATTACTTATGAACCCTCCAGGGCCAGTGGCCCTCTGTCTCGGTTCTGGAGACATTACTAAACTTGGCCATTTAAGCCACAGAAAAAATGTCTGAAGGAGAAGAAAGACTTAGATCTTTCAGAAGTTAAACTCAACATATGTCAGATACTTTGCCCCCATCCCATGGGTTCACTGGACTGCCTGTGGAGGGTTCACCTACCAGAGGGGAGAAAAACAGTCTGAGGCTAGAGAGATGGCTTAGCTGTTAAGGCACTAGCCTGCAGGGCCAAAGGACCCAGGTTCAATTCAACAGTACCAACTTGAGCCAGATACAAAAGGTGGCACATGTGTCTACTGTGCCTCTCTCTCAATAAACAAATAATTTTAAAATTTAAAAATGAATAGATAAAAAACAATGGTGCGGCAAACTGCTGAGAAGGTGGGTGTGACAGAACTGATCAACATAAGGAAGGTTTCTACTATTATTCAGTTAAGAATACACCCCACAGCTGAGAACACACCCTTAACCCTGACACTAGACCCCAAATCCTAACACACTAACCCGTAACCCTGACCCTAACCCTAAATGCTAAACCCTTAATCCCTAATCCTAACACTATCCCCTAACCATAATAACCCTAATACCCCTAACCCTAGCAACCCTAACTTCAACCCTAACGACACTAACCCTAACTAACTCAACAACTCACACCCTAACCCCTAACCCTAACAAGCTTAACTGTAACCCCAACATGAAACCTGAGAACCCTAACCACCCTGACCCTGATCCCTGACCCCTACCTCCTACCCCTTAACCCCAACCTCTAACCGATAACCCTAAAACCCCTAACCCTTGGTATTAGCTAACATAAAGCCTATCTAAAACCCAGTCCTCACCCTTACACCCTTATTGTGTACTTACAAGTGCAGGCGCAGATAAATTGGTTGCTGGGACTTAGTCCATCACAGAGACTTCTTCATTACCATCCAGCATATTTCTCACAGTTCTATGGATCCTGGCATTTAAAAGAGATATGATATCTTGTTACATGTGCCTCTTAAAACTCTCAAATGTTTAAAAAATCCTAATTCTTGCAAACAATGTAAGCTTTGCTTGCTGGATATTAAATAAACCATGTGACATCTGTAAGGGATAATAATGAATTAACATATAAAATACAAACTAAACCAGGGGCTGGAGAGATGCCTTAGTGGTTAAGGCACTTGCCTCCAAAGCCCAAAGACACAGATTTGATTATCCAGTACCCACTTAAAGCCAGAAGCAAAAGGTGATGCATGTGTCTCAAGTTCTTTTGTAGTGGCTGGAGGCACTGGCAATCCCATTCTCTGTCTTATTTTTTCTTTCTCCTTCTCTCTCTCTCTGCTTACAAATTAATAAGAAAATTATTTTAAAAAAAGAACTAAGCCATGTGTGTTGGTATATACCTTTAACCACAGCACTTGGGAGGCAGCAGGAGAATCAACAGAAGTCCGAGGTACCCTTAGACTACATAGTAAATTCCAGGTCAACCTGGGCTACAGTGATATCCTGCTTCAAAAAGCCAAAGAAGGCCAGACATGATGGCACATACCTTTAATGCCAGCACAGGGAGGCAGAGGTAGGAGGATCTTCGTGAGTTTGAGGCTACCCTAAGACTACACAGGCAATAACAGGTCAGCCTGGGATAGAAAGAGACCCTAACTTGAAAAACCAAAGGAAAAAGAAAGTAGTATATTTGGATCTATAAATCTAGTTACAATATTGTATGCATTGTCATTGGCTAGCTTATGTCTATTATAAAGGATTGATTGACCATCAAGGAAATGCAAATTAAAACTACTTTGAGATTCCACCTCACTCCTGTCAGAATGGCTATCATAAACAAAACCCTAACTCTATTTGTGATGAGCCCTAACCCTCAACCTCAACCCCATAAACCTTAAACCCTAAACCAAACCCTAACTCCTAACCCCAACCCTAAACCAAACCCTAAACCACTAACCCCAACCCTAACCCTTAACTCCAACCCCTAACCCCAACCCCTTACCACCCTAACCCTAACCACCCATGAGTCAAACCACAACCCCTAACCTTTAAACTCCCCTTAAAACCCTAACCCCTCCACCCCCAAACCCTAATCCCTATACCCTTAATGGTGTGTACTTACATGTGCAAGCACAGATGAATTTGTAGGTGGCACCTAGTCCATGGCAGAGACTTCTTCATTACCATCCAGCACATTCTTCACAGTTCAATGGTTCCCGGCATTTAAGAGACATGATTTCTTGTGACATGGGCCTCTTAAAACCATCACTTGTTTAACCCTAGTTCTTGCAAACAATATACACTTTGTTTGCTGGATATTAAATAAACCATGTGACTTCTATAGGAGATAATTATGTAATAACAGATAAAATACAAATTAAGTCACAGGCTGGAAAGCTGGCTTAGTAACTTGCCTCCACAGCCAAAGGATACAGGTTTGATTCCCCAGTACCCATTTAAAGCCAGAGGCACAAGGGGGTGCATGTGTCCGGAGTTCTTGTGCAGTGGCTGCAGACACTGGCAAGCCCATTCTCTGTCTCTCTTCTAGGAGAAATCCTTGCAATTGAATAAAATTATATATAGATAGATGATAGACTGATGATAGATAATTAAGCCAGGTGTGGTGGCACTCTAATCACAGCACTTGGGAGGCTGAAGGAGGAGAATCACTGTGAGTTCCATGCCACCCTTCAGCTACATAGTAAATTCCAGGTCAGCCTGGGCTAGAGAAATACTCTACCAAAAAAAAAAAAAAAAAAAAAAAGGAGTATATTCAGACAGATAAAGCAAGTTACAATATTGTATGCATTGTCATTTGCTGGTTTCTGTCTATTATAAAGAGTTGATTGGCCATCAGGGAAGTTAAAATTAAAGCTACCCTGAAATTCCATCTCCCTCCTGTCAGAATGGCTATCATCATGAAAGCAAATGACAATAACCGGGTGTGGTGGTGCACACCTTTAGTCCCACTTGCGAGGCAGAGGCCAGCATGAGACTACATAGTGAATTCCATGCTAGCCTGGGCTTAGAGTGAGACCCTACCTCAAAAAAACAAAAATAAATAAGAAAACAAATGACAATACATGCTGGTGAAGATGTGGAAAAAGAGAAACCCTTCAACACTGCTGTTGGAAATGCCATCTGGTACAGCCATTGTGGAGGTTACTGTCACAGCTAAAAATAGATTTACCATATGATCCACCTGTAGCACTCCTAGGCATTAAGGACTCTTCTCACTACCTTAGAGATACTTGCTCAATCATGTTTATTGCCACTGTATTCACTGTAGATAGGAAATGGAACCAGCCTAGACGTCCCTCAACTGATGGATAATGAAAATGTGGTACATTTATACAATGGAGTTTTAGTCAGTGGTATAGAAAAATGAAATGAGCTTGGCGTGGTGGTGCATGCCTTTAATCCCAGCACTCAAGAGGCAGAGGTAGGAGGACTGCTGAGAGTTTGAGGCCACCCTGAGACTACATAGTTAATTCCAGGTCAGCCTGGACCAGAGTGAGACCCTACCTTGCAAAACCAAAAAAAAAAAAAAAAAAAAAAAAAAAAAAAAAAATGATGAAATTTGCAGGGAAATGGATGGATCTGAAAAGAATTATACCTAGTGAGGTAACTCAGGCCCAGAAAGCCAAATGTCACATATTCTCTCTCATATGTGGATCCTAGCTACAAAGTTTTATGCTTGTGTATGAGTTGGAGGAAAAATTGGTAGCAGAGGCCAGTAAGCCAGAAAAGGATTATAAGAGAGGGAGGAGAGAGGAGGACTTAAGGAGGTGGTGGTGGTGGTGGTGGTGGTGGTGGTGTGTGTGTGTGTGTGTAAATGAACAGATTACTGGGGGTGCAATGGCCTAAGTGAGGTCATGGGAGGGGATGGTGTAGGTTTAATCAAAATTCCAGATGTCGGGCTGGAGAGATGGCTTAGCGGTTAAGCACTTGCCAATGAAGCCTAAGGACCCTGGTTCAAGACTTGATTCCCCAGGACCCACATAAGCCAGATGCACAAGGTGGTGTATGCATCTGGAGTTCGTCTGCAGTGGCTGGAGGCCCTGGTGCACCCATTCTCTCTCTCTCTCTTTCTCTCTCTCCTCGCTGTCACTCTCAAATAAATAAATAAAATAAACAAAAAATTAAAAAAAAATTCCAGATGTCATGAATAAGCCACATGAAAACTTCCTTTTTTGGAGAATGACACACCCAGAAGCCATAGACTGTTACTAGAAAATTTTCAGTGCCAGGGATGGGATACCTTTCGGTGAGTTGTTCACCAGTGATGTCCCTGAGGGCCCCAAACATTACAGGCCATTGCCAAGGCTCTTGGTTTCCCATCAGAAATAGATGGTAAGACCCTACTGCCAATGGCTTCACTGAAAAACCAAACTGGAGCTGACCTGTGGACCAGCTGACAGAAAGCTGGTAAAAGCTACACTGCATGCAGCCCTATGGGAGACAGAAGTGATCAGTGGTGAAAACAGTGGACACTGCAAGTCTCAAGATTAACCAGCCAGGCCAAATCACCAAACAGGTGCAATAGTGGCATGTCTGGGGGAAACCAACTGCTCTGTAGCTGGACTGGAGGCCTGCTAAATGGGAGGAAAGACATGCCTGGTACTACAAAACTAATCAAAAGCCTATGGCGGGGGAGATCATGAGTCTTAAGAGTGTGACGCCTGCTTTTATCTGGCTAGATGCATATATTATGCTCACCACTGCCCTGTAAGCACTTTACTTAACATTCATACCCATGTATTAATGCTACTTTCACTTTGGGTTAGTGAACTTTCTCTTTTCAGATGGTGGTGACCACTGGGATGACCCAACAGGCACCATAGTGCTGACAGAGGACTATGCAGCACTGAAATATATCTATTATATCTTCCAAGGTTCAGGGTCCTTTGAGGAAGAGGTGGAAGAAATAAGGTAAGAGCCAAAGGAAGGGCAGAACTACTCACAATGCAATGATTGAGACAGAAATTGACCTCAATATCCATAAACTCACAGTGCCTGGCACTACCATCACAAGACCTTCTTAATAGGAGGAAAAGATGGAGACAGGCAGGAGACAGGATGCAGAGTGGATTTGTGAAGGGAAAAGTGGGGGAGGGGAGGGAATTATCATGGTTTATTGTCTGTAATTATGGAAGTTGTCAATAAAATTTTTTAAATTTTTGTTTATTTTTATTTACTTATTTGAGAGAAAGAGAGAGAAAGAGGCACAGGAAGAGAGAGAGAGAGAGAGAGAATGGGTGCACCAGGACCTCTAGCCACTGCAAACAAACTCCAGATGCATGTGCCACCTTATGCATCTGGCTTATGTGAGTACTGGGGAATCAAGGGTCAATTTTTCAATGTTCTTACTATCACCACCACTCAGGAAGAGCCAGAAACTGACACAAATGCTTATCTCTAGGGAATGAGATGTATGGGCACAGAGGGAGAAAGGAGAGCTGTAGCTTTATCCCTCTCTTCAATGTTTGAATCACATGAGTTCTTAGAAATTTAAAAAAATGTGTCTGGGGCTGGAGAGATGGCTTAATATTTAAGGTGTTGCCTGCAAAGCCAAAGGACCTTGGTTTGATTCCCCAGGACCCACATAAGCCAGATGCACAAGGTGGTGCATGCATCTGGAGTTTGTCTGCAGTGGCTAGAGGCCCACTTTCTCTCCCTCCCTCCCTCTCTCTCCCTCCCCCTTTCTCTCTCAAATAAATAAATAAATAAATAAATAAATAAATAAATAAATAAATATAAAACTTTAAAAAATGTGGCTGAGTCTTGGGATGCAGCTCTATGGTACAGCACTTGACTAGCACAAATGAAGGACTGGGTTCCATCAACAACAAAATCAAGTGAGGTTGGACATATTAAGTGATGGAATGTGTTCTTAACAGAACACTACACAATGATTTGTTTTGTTTTTAAGTTTATGTGTTGTATTAACCCCATGGTTTTACAAATACATTCAGGTCATCTAATGGCACCTAACTATGTAGTCCTCTTTTTCACAAATGGGGAAACTGCTTTAGCAATACACTTCTCTTGGGCAAAACAAATTATCTATCTATGGTGTACTTTTGACTCGCTAGAAAAAAAGCAAGATATTATATTTCCATCTTCTTTTTCATGGTTTGTTTTTGAGGTACACACTCTGTAGCCCAGGCTGACCTGGAATTCACTATGTAGCCTCAAGGTGGCCACAAACTCATGGTGATCTTCCTACCTCTCCCTCTTGAGTGCTGGGATTACAAGCATGAACCACCAAGCCAGGACCTTGTTTTATATTTTCAACTACAAGCACCTGAAGGATCTTAGTATGCCTTCATCAGCATCTGGAAATTCTGCATTTCCTTAATTCTCTCTCAGATTTGATAATTATTTCACTTATTTATTCTCAAACCTCCCCCATACAATCCTTATACTTAATGACAATTCCTCCCAGTTTCACTGAAAAGAAAAAGAAAATATTAGAAAAATTCTATCATGATCCACATCTCTGTTGAGAATTTCAGTCATCTAAACCCTCTCTCTCTCTCTCTCTCTCTCTCTCTCTCTCTCTCAGGGAGGAAGGGAAGTAAAATAAAAAAGATCTCAAGCCAGGAATGGTGGCACATGCCTTTAATCCCAGCCCTTGGGAGGCAGAGGTAGGAGGATCGCCATGAGTTCAAGGCCACCCTGAGACTACATAGTGAATTCCAGGTCAGCCTGGGCCAGAGTGAGACCCTACCTTGAAAAACCAAAAAAAAAAAAAAAAAAAAAAAAACCAAAAAACAAAAACAAACAAACAAAACTCAACAGCTGCAAAGAATGCTTCATTTTCTCCATGAAGGAGAAATCCAGAGGAAGGAACTCAAAGGCTTGTGAGGCAGTCTCACACCTGCACTACATCTTCATCCATACTTGGCATGTGGCTCACGGTTGCATGATTGTCATGAGATGGATGCTAAAACCACAGGAATCCTCTGCACCTTCCAGGAAGAAAAAAAGTTGATGCACCAGCTTAGTTAATCCTGTTTTAGAAACTTTCCAATAATCTCCACCAAACAACTTCCACTAACACCTCAGCAGAACTCAGTCACATACTTGTCGCTAGTGTAGAGGAAACTAAAGCCAGGGGTGCTCCCATTGAAAAAAAAAAAAAATCCGAGCTCTCATACTGAGGAAGTGGGAGGGCTACTGATATAGGTCAGTGGTACAGAACCTTGAGTTCAAACAGCAGCACTGCTAAGTAAATACCTAAACAGCTGGGGATATACGCTTGGCTGGATCTGCTGCCACAGGTCTGGAATCCCATCTATTAGGCTGATGAGGAGGATGCAAGTTCAAGGCTAGACTGGGCACCTCAATAGAAAAAAAAGAAATAGAAAAAAGGAGAATAATAACTATTTTTATTTCAGCTGCATAGGGAAGAGAAAAGAAGCAATCAGAAACTATTTAATTTTCCACCACCAAATCTTGATGTTTGTTCATATATGAGACAGGAACTGGCTATGAAACCTGGAGTGGCCTAGAACTCACTATGTAGCCCAAGCTTGCCACAAATACATGGAAATTCTGAGGCTCCAGCCTCCTGAGTGCTGGAATTAGAGGTGTGCACCACCACACCAAGCATTCTACCACCATTTCAATTTCCAACCTAAATCTGTCCTCAAGCACTGACTACATCCTGTGTCAGTGGAAGATCATGTTCCATTTCAAGGCTGACTCTCCAGTGCTTCACTGGGTCCTTTCGTGGAGATTTCTTCATCCAGGTGCAGTCGTGCACACCTGTAATCCCAACTACAAGAAGATCACAAATTTGAGGCCAAGCTGGCCAATAAAGTGAGTTTCTGCTTCTTTCAAAACAAGAAGGAAGGGCTGGAGAGATGGCTTAGCAGTTAAGGCACTAGCCTGTTAAGCCAAGGTACCCAGGTTCGATTCTCCAGGACCCACATAAGCCAAATGCACAAGGTGGCGCATGCATCTAAACTTCATTTGCAGCTGCTCCAGGCCATGGTGTACCCAGTCTCCCCCTCCCCGAATAAATAAATAAAAATTAAAAAAATAATAGCTAGAGAAATGGCTTAGCTGTTAAGGCATTTGCCTGCCAAGCCTAAGGACCCAGGTTTGACTCCCCAGACCCGCATAAGCTAGATGCACATGGTGGCACTTATGTCTGGAGTTTGTAGTGGCTCCTGCTGTGCCACTCTCATTCTCATATTCTCTCCCACCCCAATAAATAAAAACAAAATATTGAAAGAAAAAAGAATTACAGCAAAAACTTAAAAAAAAAAAAACTGTAGGGCTGGGGCAATGGATCAGTTATTAAAGGTGCTTATTCACAAAGCCAGTCTCCCCAGCTCCCTCTTTGTTTAAAAAAAAAAAAAAAAAAAAAAAAAAAAAAAAAAGGGACCTTTCCTAAAAAAGTCTAAGATGTGTTCATAAATCCATGGTGGATGCCACCACCACCACTGAGGAGGATCCTCAAGGAATGGAAATAGGGGATATCATGAGGGGAATTGGACCAACACATGATTTGTTCACAGAGTGAAGTTCATAATTAATAAAAAGAATAATAAAGACAACAGGGGAGAATCTTTAGATAGCAAATACTACTTTCCTCATGGATTAAAGCCATAACCAAGAGCCTATATATACCTGACTCTGTCTCATAGGACAAGACTAGGTCCAATTTTTCCACATATGAGAGAGAACATGTGGCATTTGACTTTCTGAGGTTGGGTTATTGAGGACTGTTTTCTTAGGCTTTGAGAGGAAAAACAACAGGGCAGGCAAGCTGTACATCCCAGCAGCTTCCAGGAGGAGAGAGATGGCGAAGAGAAAGAGGCTACCTGTCACAAACAAGCAAGCAAGCAAGCAAGCAAACAAAAGCAGTTACTGGGCTGGAGAGATGGCTTAGTGGTTAAGGCACTTGCTTGCAAAGCCTAAGGATTCAAGTTCAATTTCCCAGTATCCCTGAAAGCCAGATGCACAACGTGGCACATGTGTTTGGAGTTTATTTATAGTGGCTAGAGGCCCTGGTGTGCCCATTCTCTCTCTCTGTCTGTCTCTTTCTCTCCCTCTTTCTCTTATCTGTTTTGCTCACCTATGATTCACCTTGTTTGTAAGGGTGCGATGGCTTGTATGAATAAAGACAGGGAGGCTTTTCCATGGAGTACAGAACTAAACAGGGGTACTCTTAGCTGAACCCTTGGTAGGCTCAAAGAGATCAGAGCGGCACATGACATTTCAATTCGTAGAGCAACGTCTGGTTAAATTCCCATTTGGCTTAAATGGATTCCTCTTACTTGCCATTATCATAAGTGGAGTTGTTTCTGCCATTATGTTCTATAACGCAACAATATTTTTTAAAGGTTAATGCAGGCAGAAGAGTAAAACAGCTACCATTCAGAGATGTGAAGAACAGCGAGCCTCAATGTCACAGTGAAAAAGCAGGGAAGCTGTTTGTAGAGCAATTTAGGCCCGAGCTTTACTGTCCCAGGTCAGCTACCCTGTCAAGATGCTCGGCGTTGGAGGTAAGCGAGCAGCCTTTGTAATCCTCATGAACGGAAAGGACTACCATTAAAAATCATTCATTTCAAGGATCATTAAAGATGGACAATTTAATTTGCATTTCAAACACAGCCTCGAAGGAAAGATAAATGTGTCAGGATGACTCATGGAAAAATTTGATGGTGCAAATTATTAGCTTTGGTCTTAATGAAAACTACCATATAGAACGAAGTCCAAATGGGAAGATTGAAAAGCAACCAGAGTAAAGATTCAACAGAAAACAATGAAACCAATTGTTCCTCAAAAGGAACTTCAATTCCGCTTCAGAAATCCATAGCTAGGGGCCAGGGATGTCATTAAGTTGGTAGGGGGCTTGGCTAGTGTGGTGGTTTGCATCAGATGTCCCCCCAGAAACTTATTGTTTTTTTGAATACTTGGTCCCCAGCGGGTGGCAATTTGGGAGATGGACCCAATGAGGTGTGTGTGGTGATGGGAGTGGGTTTAGAGGTGTAAGAGCCAGCTCCCCCTTGCCAGAGTTAGACTCACTCTCCTGCTGGTGTTGTCCACCCTGCTGTGACAGAAGTGACGTCCAGCCTCTGCTCATGCCTTGCTGTCCCCAGCCATCATGGAGCTTCCCGTGAGACCGTAAGCCAAAAGAAAAGCTTTCCTTCTATCAGCTGCTTTTGGTCGGGCGTTTTGTTGCATCAACATGAAGGTAACTGCGATACCTGGCGTGCACCCTGGGTTCCATCTCCAGCACTGCATGAAACTAGGCATGGTGGTGCACACCCTAGCATTCAACAGGTAGAGACGGGAGGGTCAGAAATTAAAGATTAGCCCAAGCTACATAGTGATTTCAAGGCCCTGTCTCAAAACAAAACAAAACAAAACAAGCAACAACAACAAAAGACCGTTAAGTCTCAAGATTCCCACCTCGTTCATTCATCCCACTGAGTGTTCACCTGCTCTGACTCACAGTCCTCTCTAGGAGGGCGGCTTCATGCCTTTGCTCCTAAACACGAGGGTTGCTGAGAGTTCAAGGCCAGCGTAGATTGAAGAATGCATTCCAAGTCAGTTCTAAGACAACAAAGGCAGGTGTGGTGGCTCACAGGCTTCATGGGAAGGTGAATAAGCAAACCAGATGGTAGTAGGTGCCACACATCAGGCTCTATTCATGGGGGGACAGTGGGGTAAGAAAGAAGACTTTTGGGGGCTACAGAGATAGCTTAGCAGTTAAGACGCTTGCCTGAGAAGCCTAAGAATACATGTTCTTTAAAAAAATATATATATATATATATATATATAATTTATTTATTTATTTATTTATTTATTTGAGAGAGAGAGAGAGAGAATGGGCATGCCAGGGCCTCCAGCCACTGCAAACGAACTCCAGACGCATGTGCCCTCTTGTGCATCTGGCTTATGTGGGTCCTGGAGAACTGAACTGGGATCCTTTGGCTTTGCAAGCAAACATCTTAACCGCTAAGCCATCCCTCCAGCCCCAGAACTCATGTTCAAATCTCCAGGTCCCACGTAGCCAGACACACAGTGACACAAATACACAATGTCGCACAAAGGGACCCATGCATCTGGAGTTTGTTAGCAGAAGCTGAAGACCTTAGCATGCCCAGTCTCTCTCTCTCTCTCTGCTTGCAAATAGATAAATAAAATTTTAAGAAAAGAACATCTCGTGCCAGGAGTGGTGGCATATGCCTTTAATCCCAGCACTCAGTAGGTAGGAGGGTCTCAGTGAGTTTGAGGCGTGTTTGGAGTTTATTTATAGTGGCTAGAGGCCCTGGTGTGCCCATTCTCTCTCTCTGTCTGTCTCTTTCTCTCCCTTTTCTCTTATCTGTTTTGCTCACCTATGATTCACCTTGTTTGTAAGGGTGCGATGGCTTGTATGAATAAAGACAGGGAGGCTTTTCCATGGAGTACAGAACTAAACAGGGGTACTCTTAGCTGAACCCTTGGTAGGCTCAAAGAGATCAGAGCGGCACATGACATTTCAATTCGTAGAGCAACGTCTGGTTAAATTCCCATTTGGCTTAAATGGATTCCTCTTACTTGCCATTATCATAAGTGGAGTTGTTTCTGCCATTATGTTCTATAACGCAACAATATTTTTTAAAGGTTAATGCAGGCAGAAGAGTAAAACAGCTACCATTCAGAGATGTGAAGAACAGTGAGCCTCAATGTCACAGTGAAAAAGCAGGGAAGCTGTTTGTAGAGCAATTTAGGCCCGAGCTTTACTGTCCCAGGTCAGCTACCCTGTCAAGATGCTCGGCTTTGGAGGTAAGCGAGCAGCCTTTGTAATCCTCATGAACGGAAAGGACTACCATTAAAAATCATTCATTTCAAGGATCATTAAAGATGGACAATTTAATTTGCATTTCAAACACAGCCTCGAAGGAAAGATAAATGTGTCAGGATGACTCATGGAAAAATTTGATGGTGCAAATTATTAGCTTTGGTCTTAATGAAAACTACCATATAGAACGAAGTCCAAATGGGAAGATTGAAAAGCAACCAGAGTAAAGATTCAACAGAAAACAATGAAACCAATTGTTCCTCAAAAGGAACTTCAATTCCGCTTCAGAAATCCATAGCTAGGGGCCAGGGATGTCATTAAGTTGGTAGGGGGCTTGGCTAGTGTGGTGGTTTGCATCAGATGCCCCCCCAGAAACTTATTGTTTTTTTGAATACTTGGTCCCCAGCGGGTGGCAATTTGGGAGATGGACCCAATGAGGTGTGTGTGGTGATGGGAGTGGGTTTAGGGGTATAAGAGCCAGCTCCCCCTTGCCAGAGTTAGACTCACTCTCCTGCTGGTGTTGTCCACCCTGCTGTGACAGAAGTGACGTCCGGCCTCTGCTCATGCCTTGCTGTCCCCAGCCATCATGGAGCTTCCCGTGAGACTGTAAGCCAAAAGAAAAGCTTTCCTTCTATCAGCTGCTTTTGGTCGGGCGTTTTGTTGCATCAACGTGAAGGTAACTGCGATACCTGGCGTGCACCCTGGGTTCCATCTCCAGCACTGCATGAAACTAGGCATGGTGGTGCACACCCTAGCATTCAACAGGTAGAGACGGGAGGGTCAGAAATTAAAGATTAGCCCAAGCTACATAGTGATTTCAAGGCCCTGTCTCAAAACAAAACAAAACAAGCAACAAGAACAAAAGACCGTTAAGTCTCAAGATTCCCACCTCGTTCATTCATCCCACTGATTGTTCCCCTGCTCTGACTCACAGTCCTCTCTAGGAGGGTGGCTTCATGCCTTTGCTCCTAAACACGAGGGTTGCTGAGAGTTCAAGGCCAGCGTAGATTGCAGAATGCATTCCAAGTCAGTTCTAAGACAACAAAGGCAGGTGTGGTGGCTCACAGGCTTCATGGGAAGGTGAATAAGCAAACCAGATGGTAGTAGGTGCCACACATCAGGCTCTATTCATGGGGGGACAGTGGGGTAAGAAAGAAGACTTAAGCAGTTAAGCAGTTAAGACGCTTGCCTGAGAAGCCTAAGAATGCATGTTCTTTTTAAAATATATATATATTATTTATTTATTTATTTATTTATTTATTTATTTATTTATTTATTTAAGAGAGAGAGAGAGAATGGGCATGCCAGGGCCTCCAGCCACTGCAAACGAACTCCAGACGCATGTGCCCTCTTGTGCATCTGGCTTATGTGGGTCCTGGAGAACTGAACTGGGATCCTTTGGCTTTGCAAGCAAACATCTTAACCGCTAAGCCATCTCTCCAGCCCCAGAACTCATGTTCAAATCTCCAGGTCCCACGTAGCCAGACACACAGTGACACAAATACACAATGTCGCACAAAGGGACACATGCATCTGGAGTTTGTTAGCAGAAGCTGAAGACCTTAGCATGTCCAGTCTCTCTCTCTCTCTCTGCTTGCAAATAGATAAATAAAATTTTAAGAAAAGAACATCTCGTGCCAGGAGTGGTGGCATATGCCTTTAATCCCAGCACTCAGTAGGTAGGAGGGTCTCAGTGAGTTTGAGGCCACCCTGAGACTGCATAGTGAATTCCAGGTCAGCCTGGGCTAGAGCAAGACCCTACCTCAAAAAGCCAACAATAAATAAATAAATAAATAAATAAACAAACATCTCGAGAGGCAGAAATAGGAGGATTGCAGTAAGTTCAAGGCTAATCTAAGACTACATAGTGAATTCCGGGTCAGCCTGGGCTACAGTGAGAGAGACCCTACCTCGAAAAACCAAAAAAAAAAAAAAAAAAAAAAAAAAAAAGAACATCTCAATCAAATAAAACATAGTGAGCTACACCAGGGTGAAGTACAGCACCACAAAGTGGTCACATCATGAACCAAATTCTCTTCTAACCAGGAAGAGTCACAGAGTGAATTTGCAAACCAAACCCAAAGATGAGTGGATCTTGCATTGTGTCCAAAGATTTCTTTAAAGAAAAGACAAAAACTGGGCTGGAGAGATGGCTCAGTGGTTAAGGCACTTGCCTGCCGAGCTTAATGACCCAAGGTCACTTCCCCAGTACCCATGTAGAGCACAAAGTCTCACATACATCTGGAGACCCTAGATTTAAGGATGTGTGTATGTGTATTTATATGTGTATGTATAGGTTTGGAGGAACTAAGGGAACCAGCTGGAGGGGAAAGGGAATGAATGAAAACAAAGTATATGTATGTGTTTGCAGATGCCATAAATCTATTACTTTGTATGCTAGCCTAAAAAATTAATTAAAAATAAATAACTCAGGCTGGAGAGATGGCTCAGCAGTTAAGGCACTTATCTGCAAAGCCTAATGACCTAAGTTTGAATCCTCAGGACCCATGTAAAGCCAGATATACAAAGTCGCACATGCATCTTGAGTCTGTTTGTAGAGGCTGTACGCCCTGGCATGCTCATTCTCTCTATCTGTCTCTGTTCTCTCTCTGATTGCAAGTAAATAAGTAAAAATATAAAAATTATTTTTAAACTCTTAAAAAAATAAATAACTCACCCATTGAAATCATAACTGCAAAGTTTTGTTTAGAAGAAAAATGTGTCTGTAAATATATATAAATATATAGATATGTAGATATAGACATATATATGAATAAGAAGGCACAAAGAGGAAACAAAATATACCTCACTAAAGAATTTAGGAAAAAAAGAAAGGATTTAGAAAAAATACAGAAATGATAAATACAGCATTGAACAAGCTAGAAAAAAAAAGAAAACTTACACCAACAACTAGTTCCATCAGAATGAAAAAGATCCATAATAACAGTGAAGTGTTGGTTGAATCAGTGTGTTTTAAAACAATAGAAGAGGGCTGGAGAGATGTCCCAGCAGTTAAGGTGTTTGCTGCGAAGCTAAGGACCCATGTTTGGCTCTCCAGATCCCACATAAGCCAGATGCACAAGGTGACGTAAGTACACAAGGTTGCACATGTGCACACGGTAGTGCATACATATGTCTGGAGTCCAAGTGTAGTGGCCGAAGGCCCTGGCGCACCAATTTTCTTTCTCTCATAAAAAAAAAGAAAGAAAGAACAGAAGAAATCAAGTTAGGAAGCTGTTAATTCCACAGGAGGAGAATGGCAATACAAGTTAAACCATGCCTGTGCACTGCAAGCACACGGGATTAGCTTGCTCGCGTGCTTAAATTACACATCTATTAAATGTGGGCATGGTAAGCCACACTTTAGCTTTGCTTCTTACCAGCTAATTCCTTTGTTTTTGTCTAAGCGCCAGCTTAGAGGGACCTGTCTAGAATGATACGTTTGGCGGAAGCTTGCAGCTCTTCAGGGACTAGTCCTGGCATCTGAGGCAGCCACGGGTCCCAGGCGGCTGCACCATCAACACGTGGCCCTTACCACAACCCAAGCCGCTGTCCATGGCGCCGCGACTGTGTGGGTCCCATTGGAGACTCCTTTCCTCCTCCGTGTACCCAGGGCTCCAGCATAGCTCCTGCCACGGTATACCACTGCTTCAGATGCCTGTTCTACCAGGAACTCTAAATTCCTTCAGGTCATGTCTATCAGGCAGGGTTCTCTACAGAAACAGACCTGTATGCATGTATAGGTGTGTGTGTGTATAAAATTAAAATGAGATTTATTAAAACAGCTTACAAGGGCTGGAGAGATGGCTTAGCGGCTAAGGCACTTGCCTGCAAAGCTAAAGGACCCAGGTTCAATTTCCCAGGACCCCTTAGCCAGATGCACAAGGTGGTAAGTCTGGAGTTTGTTTGCAGTGGCTGGAGGCCCTGGCACGCCCATTCTCTCTCTCTCTCTCTCCCTGCCTCTTTCTCTGTCTGTCTAATGAAATAAATAATTTTACTTATTTATTTACTATTTATTTATTTATTGGACAGAGATGAACTGCTTTGGATGCCCACAACGTTTTTGGATGCTCTCCTTTCCCAGAGCCCCAACCTGTCGCCAGTCATCTGTGCAGTTTCTAAGTTTCCTAACTATATGATTCCCAGAAGCCGGGGATTTCTAGCCTCAGAAGGCGGAAGAAGCTGGAGTCCGATGTCAGTGAAGGATAGCAGTGGCAGACAGACACACTCACTACAAGCAAGTTGAGGCAGGCAAGCAGGCAAGGCTGCTTCTTCCCATGGTGAGTTCTCCATATTTGCACCGCCTGGTGGAAGATGGCACCCAGGCTGGGGGGAGGGCCTCTTCCCGTCAGTTAAGCCTTAATCTGGAAATGCCCTCACAGACCCATCCAGAGACATGTCTCCTAGTTGATTTTGTTGTTGTTTATTTATTTATTTATAGATTTATTTGAGAGCAACAGACAGAGAGAAAGAGGCAGCTAGATAGAGATAGAATGGGCATGCCAGGGCCTCCAGCCACTGCAAATGAACTGATGCATGCGCCACTTTGTGCATCTGGCTTACGTGGGTCCTGAGGAATCGAGCCTCGAACCAGGGTCCTTAGGCTTCACAGGCAAGCGCTTAACCACTAAGCCATCTCTCCAGCCCTCTTAGTTGAATTTTAGTTCCCATCAAGTTGACAGGCAATCATCACACCATGTTTCAGAGCTTTGTTTATTTTTCCCTCCATAGCGTGTAGCCTAGGCTGGGCATATGGGAGAAAGTAACAGATGGCATCCTTTATGGTCTTGTGAAATGTACACAGGGTGTAGAGGGAGATGGAAGTGGAATTGGATGTCCAGAGCCCATCAGAGACTAAGAATCTATCTCTGTGTTGAATTGGACAGTTAGCAAGAGTAAAAATAGTTATAGATGATTTAATTCTGATTACTTTAATAACACCAGTTTTTGCTAGTTTTATTTTTATTTTATTTTATTTTATTACTTTATGTAAGTCCCAGGGTGGCCTCAAACTCACAGCAATCCTCCTACCTCTACCTCCCAAGTGCTGGGATGAAAGGTGTGCGCCACCATGCTTGGCTATAGAGAGAATGGGCATACTAGAACCTCTAGCCTCTGCAAATGGACTCCAGAGTCACACACTGCTTTGTGCATCTGGCTTTACGTGGGCACTGGGAATTCAAACTTGGGTCTTAGGTTTTGCAGGAAAGTGCCTTAACTACTGTGCCATCATGGGCTGGAGAGATGGCTCAGCAGTGAGTGGCACTTGCTTGCAAAGCCTGATGGCCTGGGTTTGATTCCCCACTACCCATGTAAAGCCAGATGCACAAAGCGGTGCATGTATCTGAAGTCCATTTGCAGTGACAAGAGGCCCTGGTGTGCCCATTCTCTCTCTCCCCTCTCTCTCTCTCCCTGGTCCTGGTGTGCCCAATCTCTCTTTCTTTTTCTCTCTCGGCTTGAAAATATATAAAATATTAACAACAATAACAACAAAACCCAACACTGAGCCACCTCTCCAGCCCTGTTATGTACGTACGTACGTACGTATGTATGTATAAGTACATGCATGTCAAGCATACACCACTTTTGTATCGATGTTTACATGGGCACTGGGAAATTGAATCTGGGCCAGTAGGTTGGCAAGTAAGAATCTGGGCCTGCTGGGTATGGTGTACATGTTTTTAATCCCAGCATTCAGGAGCCAGTGGTAGGAGGATCACTGTGAGTTAGAGTCTAACATGGGACTACAGAGTGAGTTCCACATCAGCCAGGGCTAGAATGGGACCCTACCTTGAGGCAAACAAACAAACAAAAAGAATCAGAGCCAATGTGTTTGCAAGCAAGTACCTTTAACCTCTAAGCCACCTCCCCAGTCCTTTAAAAATTTTTTTAAAAAAATTATTCATTTATTTGCAAGCAGAGAGACAGAGAGAGAGAGAGATAAAGAGAAGAGAGACAGACACAGAGAGAATGGGCACACCAGGGCCTCTAGCCACTGTAAACAAATTCCAGATGCATATGCCCCTTGTGCGTCTGGCTTACGTGGGTCCTGGGGAATTGAACCTGGGTCCTTTGGCTTCATAGGCAAGTGCCTTAACCACTAAGCCATCCCTCCAGTCCCCTTTTAAACTTTTTTTTTTTGTGTGTGAGGTAGGGTTTCACTCTAGTCCAGGCTGACCTGGAATTTACTATGTAGTCTCAAGGTGGCCTCTGCTTCTCGTGTACTGGGATTAAAGGCTTGTACCACCACCTCCGGCTCCTTTTAAACTTTTTATTGACAACTTCCATATAGATATTCCTCCCCCTATCCTTTGTTCACCTGCCCTATCTCCCCTCTAATGAATCCCTTCTTTCCAACGGTCCTTGTAACACTATTTTGATTGACTTAATACCATAGTCACATACAATTTTCCTAGGGCATTGTGGTGGTTTGGTTCAGGTGTCCTGCATAAACTTAGGTGTTCTGCATGGTAGGTCTCCAGCTGATGGAGATTTGGGAATTAGCGCCTCCTGGAGGCGATGTATTGTTGGAGGCAGGCTTATGGGTGTTACAGCCAGCTTCCTCTTGCCAGTGTTTGGCACACTCTCCTGTTGCTGTTGTCCATCTTATGTTGGCAAGAAGTGATGTCCACCCTCTGCTTATGCCACTGGTTTCCCCCCTGCCATCATGGAACTTCCCCTCAAGCCTGTAAGCCAAAATAAACCCTTTTCTCCCACAAGTTGCTCTTGGTCTAGTGTTTTCTGGCAGCAATACACAGTTGACTGCAAAGGCATGAACTGTAAATCTGTAAACTTATACTCCATCAGTTGGTTAGCTATGAAATAAGTAACCAAACAAACTGAGTTATATAAGGTACCAATTCATTTAAGAAAGAATATTTGGACTGGGGAAGTGGCTTAGTGGTTAAGGTGTTTGCCTGAGAAGCCCAAGGACCCCAGTTCAATTCCCCACATAAGTCAGAGGCACAAGGTGGCACATGAGTCTGGAGTTCGTTTGCAGCCACTGAAGGCCCTGGAGCACCTACTGTCTGTCTGTCTGTCTGTCTGTCTCTCTCTCTCTCTCTCTATATATATATATATATGTGTGTGTGTGTGTGTGTGTGTGTGTGTGTGTGTGTGTGTGTGTGTGTGTGTGTATGTATGTATGTATGTATATATGTATATATGCCTCGTTTTCTCTCTCTTAAACAAATAAAATAAAATAAAAAGTTTTTTTAAAAAGAATGAGAGGCCTTGCTGGGAATGGTGATATACATCTGTAATTCTAGCATTGGGAGATAGAGGCCACCCTTGGCTATCTAGTGAGTCTGATGTCAGTTTGGGCAACATGACACCTTGCTTATAAAAGAAAAGAGCTGGGCATGGTGGTGCATACCTTTATTCCCAGTACCAAAAGGCTGAGGTAGGAGGATAACTACGAGTTCAAAGCTACCCTGGGCTACAGTATGAGTTCCAGGTCAGCATGGATGAGAGTGAGATCCTGCCTGAAGCAAACAAACAAAAACAAGGAAGCAAAAACCCAAAAGAAAAGAACAGTAAAGAGACCTGGGCTATGAAAATCAAGGTCTGTACTCTTAACTGCCATGCTATGAGGAATTACAATTACAGAAGCAATGTCATCCCACCCCAAGGTACAGGTGTCAATGAAGAGACATACATACCACATTTACTCATAGTGCAAATCACAAAATTACTTGTAAAACACATAAAGAACTAAAATGCATGCCTCAGTAGCTTTATTTTTTTTTAATTTTATTTATTTGCAAGCAGAGAGAGAGAAGAGAGGCAGACAGAGAGAGAATGGGCACACCAGGGCCTGTAGCCACTGCAAACCGAACTCCAGATACATGTGCCCCTTGTGCATCTGGCTTACGTGGGTCCTAGAGAATAGAACCGGGATCCTTTGGTGTCACAGGCAAATGCCTTAACCGCTAAGCTATTTCTCCAGCCCCTATTTTTATTTTTTTAATTTGAGAGAGAGAGAGAGAATGGGTGGGCCAGTGGCCTCTCAGCTGCTGTGAACGAACTCCAGATACATGTGCCTCCCTGTGGGCATGTGCGACATTGTGTGCTTGTGTCAATTTTGCATCTGACCAAACATGGGACCTGGAGATCCCAATGGGTGTTCTTAGGCTTTGTAGGCAGGCACCTTAACCGCTAAGCCATCTCTCCAGCCCTATTTTTTAAACTATTTTATTTAGGGCTGGAGAGATGGGTTAGCGGTTAAGGTGCTTGCTTGCAAAGCCTAAGGATCCATGTTTGACTCTCCAGGTCCCATGTAAGCCAGATATACAAGGTGACACAAGCAAGGTCACACATGTACTCAAGGTGGTGCAAGCATCTGGAGTTTGACTGCAGTGGCTGGAGGCCCTGGCATGCCAATTTTCTCTCTTTCTCTCTCTCATAGAAAAAAATAGTCCAGGCTGTTAGGCTTGCCTCGAAAAAATATTTTATTTAAAGCCAGGCATGGTTGCAAATGCCTTTAATCCCAGCACTCAGGAGACAGAGGTAGGAGGATCACCATGAGTTCAGGGCCAGCCTGAGACTATGTCGTGAGTGCCAGGTAAGCCTGAGCTAGAGTAAGACTCTACCTCAACCCCCCACCTAAATTATTTATTTACTTAGATGAGAGCAGGAGATAGAGATAGAGAGAAAGAGACAGAAACAGAGAGCGTGAGAATGGGCATGCCAGGGTCTCCTGCCATTGCATTCTCTTAAGTTGTGATTCTCATCTCTCTCTCTCTCCGTGTGTGTGTGTGTGTGTGTGTGTGTGTGTGTGTGTGTTGTTAGTTGTTGATTTGGTAGAAAGAATAGCTGGGCGTGGTGGCGCACGCCTTTAATCCCAGCACTTGGGAGGCAGAGGTAGGAGGACTGCTGTGAGTTCGAGGCTAGCCTGAGACTACATAGTGAATTCTAGGTCAGCCTGAGCTAGAGTGAGACCCTACCTCGAAAAACTAAAAAGAAAGAAAGAGAGAAAGAAAGAAAGAAAGAAAGAAAGAAAGAAAGAAAGAAAGAAGGAAGGAAGGAAGGAAGGAAAGAAAGAGAAAGGAAGGAAGAAAGAATCTTCCAGTAGCTTTGTTAATGGGGCTTCAAGGATGCCAAAATCTTTTGAGCGCCATTTTGTGCATCTGGCTTTACGTGGGTACTGGGAGTCACCCTGGGGCAGTCAGGCTTTGCAAGCAAGTGCCTTAAACCACTGAACCATCTCTCCACCCATGCCTCAGTAGCTTTCAAGCACCTACCAGACGATGAAAAATCAGGGCAACCTCTGACCCACAGAGATTGTCAGTCTTACAAACTCTGTCTTGACTTCATTCCATAGCCATTTGTACAAGATAGATGTGCTTTGTAGATAAGTGTGTTTAAACTGGACTCTGCTAACCTCTATTCCTCTTCCACAGTCATCTCTCACTGCCCCAAGGAGGTCTGCTCACTTGAATGCGTTCCTAGAAGCCTAAAGGAACGCCCAGCTTATGAAGCCACCTCATCTGCACCCCTTTTGACTCATGGTGAGTGTCATCTTCTTCAGCTCGGGAGCACTGATTCTGCTTCTGGGCCACCCTGGACTCTGCGGTGTCGCGGCCACTGTGGAACTGCTAGACGGGTCAGTTAGTGACAGTCTCTGGGCATGGGACCTCCAAAGCCCCTCCACCTTCCAGGGGCTGTTGGCGTTCTGAGAAGGGGTGGTTGGTTTCCAGGGTATTGCAGAGTTACAGAGAGGCTGGGCCTGGGGCCAGTGAATATGTCACAAAGATCACCCAGCTTAGCAAGACGCAGCTGGTTTCCTGGAGGAGAGCTCCCTGCACTATGGCAGGTTTTTGAACACTTTGCAGAGCTCTGAACACTGCAATGGTGATGCTTTTCCTAGCGTTCTCATTGGTCTTTCAGAGAAGTAGATGTTTTGGGTTTTTTTTTTTGTTTGTTTGTTTGTTTGGTTTGGTTTTTGGTTTTGGGTTTTCAAAGTAGGGTCTCACTCTTGCTCAGTCTGGAATACACTCTGTATTCTCAGGCTGGCCTCCAACTCACGGCGATCCTCCTACCTCTGCCTCCCGAGTGCTGGGATTAAAGGTGTGCACCACCACGCCCAGCCAGGAGTAGATTTTTAGAGGTGCCTACTCCCAAAATGCTTTCACAAGAGAGCTTAAATAATTCATGAATGTGTGTCCTCAATTTAACTGACAGGCTTTCTGAACAAATACAACAAGAAACATACACACAAAAAACATAGCAGTAGAAGTGAGCTGCAAACATCTCTATACTTGCCATATTTTTCCTGAGGGCATTATTCTATTGTGGGAAGATGGGGATACTTCTATTTTTTCTTTTAAAAAATATTTTTTAAGCCGGGAGTGGTGGCGCATGCCTTTAATCCCAGCACTCGGGAGGCAGAGGTAGGAGGATCACAGAGAGTTCGAGGCCACCCTGAGACTACATAGTGAATTCCAGGTCAGCCTGGACCAGAGTGAGACCCTACCTCGAAAAACAAAAAAAAAAATAAATAAATTTTATATTTTATTTTTATTTATTTATTTGAGAGACAGAGAGACACAGAAATAGGCAGGTAGAGAGAAAGAGATACAGAGAGAGAATGGGTGTGCCAGGGCCTCCAGCCACTGCAAATGAACTCCAGATGCATGCTCCCCCTTGTGCATCTGGCTTACGTGGGTCCTAGGGAGTTGAACCTGGGTCCTTTGGCTTTTCAGGCAAGTGCCTTAACCCCTAAGCCATCCCTTCAGCTCTATTTTTAGTTTTTCTTTTTCTCCCTTTCCACCTCCCTTCCTTCCTTCATTGTTTTCTTTGAGATGGGTTCTCATGTAGCCACAGCTGGTCTTGAACATGATCACTATGTAGCTAGGGGTGACCTTGAACTCCCTCCCTTCTTGCTCCACCTCCAGAGGACTGGAGTTACAGGAATGGCCTGAACGTTGTCTCATTCGGCCTTCAGTTAATCACTTGGCTTCCAGGTGCTATGTCATGGGTGGTCCCTGGACTACTGAACAGTTGAAATCCTAGGATCTCTTTTTTTTTTCTTTTAATTTATTTATCTGAGAAAGGGAAAGAGGAAGATAGAGACAGATGATAGATAGATAGATGATAGATGATAGATAGATAGATAGATAGATAGATAGATAGATAGATATAGAGAGAATGGGTGTGCCAGCGCCTATAACCACTACAAACGAACTCCAGATGCATGCACCACCTTGTGCATCTGTCTTAGGTTGATACAGGGGAATTGAACCTGGATCCTTGGGCTTCGCAGGCAAGCGCCTTAACTGCTAAGCCATCTCTCCAGCCCCCTAGGGTCTCTTTCCTTCATTCCTGGGATTAATATTCTGAAGGGCCTTTACCATTCTCTTGAGTTGTGATTTCTTGCCCTCTCTCTCTCTTTCTCACTCATTAGTTGTGGGTTTGGTAGAAAGCATCTTCCAGTAGCTTTGTTAATGAGGCGTGTCAATATCTCCTTGACTAAGCCATGACAATTAAGACTGCCTCCCAGAACACATGCTCCAAATCCCTTGGCGAAATGGTCAGTTGTCAACATGCCTTTGGTCTTTAAAAAGAGGCTTTTTGTTTTATTTTATTTTTTGGTTTTGTGAGGTAGGTTCTCACTCTGGTCCAGGCTGACCTGGAATTAATTATGTAGTCTCAGGGTGGCCTCGAACTCTCGGCGATCCTCTTACCTCTGCCTCCCGAGTGCTGGGATTAAAGGCGTGTGCCACCACGCCTGGCAAAAAAAAAAGGCTTTTAAATTTTTTATTTTTATTTATTTGACAGAGAGAGAGACTGATAGAGAAAATGAATGGGCACACCAGAGCCTCCAGCCACTGCAAACAAATGCCAGATGCATGTGCCACCTTGTGCATCTGGCTTACGTGGTCCCTGGGGAATCAAATCTGGGTCTTTTGGCTTTACAGGAAAATGCCTTAACCACTAAGCCATCTCAGTCCATGCCTTTGGTCTTTATTAGCATGCACACACTACCTGGCTTAGCCAAATGTGAGGGCTAAGTGCTGTGACCAGAGCAAGCACTTGTAATCCCAATGCCGGGAGGTGTAGACAGCTGGATCCCTGGGCTTCTCTGTCTAGCCAGCTTGGAATATTTGGATGGTCAAGGCAAGTCAGATACCCTGTATTTACAAAAGGTGGACTGTGTTCCTGAGAAATGACACCTCAGGTTGTAATATTGCCTCCACACATGTGCACCTATTTGCACATATATCTGTTTTATACATGTACACCTATACACATGCACGCACCCACATGCATACATACATATGTACTCATACACAATGTTTTAATATTTATAAAGGCTATAGATGCACTGGGCTTACTTCCAAGCACTTAAAAAATTTTTTTTGTTGTTTATTTTTTATTTATTTATTTGAGAGCGACAGACAAAGAGGCAGACAGACAAAGAGGGGTGTGCAGATAGATAGAGTTCCAGTGGTCTACAGCTTACGTGGGTCCTCAGGAATGTCCTTAGGCTTCACAGGCAAGCGCTTAACCACTAAGCCATCTTTCCAGGCCCCAAGCACTTTTTTAAATATAACTTATTTATTGACCTCCAGCCCTGTTCCACTTATGTGGAGGAGGCAGATATTATTATCTTACGTACAGGTCCTCAGGTTTGCTGAATTGAGCCTTATGGAACCAGGGTCCTTAGGCTTGCTCTCACAGGCAAGCAGCCAACCAACCACTAAGCCATCTTTCTAGGCCCAATGGAATCTCAAACCCACACCTTAAGACCAGCCCCACTTTTTGCAGATAAATATAACTTATTTATTGACAACTTCCATAATTGTAGACTCCAAGCACTTTTTATGTGTGAACTCATTTAATCTCCTATCAAGTGGAGGAGGCAGATATTATTATCCCTTACGTACAGTTGAGGAAACTGAACTTGGCCTGTGGTGTCGCCCAGTGGATGCCTGAAATATGATCAACCAGCCTCCTCATTCACAGACCTGTGCTTGTGACAGATCCCAGCCCAGTCAATGTTGTCTCCAGTGTTTGGTATGAGAAATCCATTAAGAGGTTTACACCCTCTCTAGAGCGTGGTAAAAGCTCCCATGAAATGGGCTGCCTGAGTGGTGTGACAACCGAAAATGGTTCCAAACTGACCACTGAGCCAAGTTCTTCAGAGACCCATAGAAGCACATGTTCCTCGGGGATTTGGGGAACCAGAGGTCAAGATGTCTGCCCGTCTCCTGCTCTTCAGAAACACCTAGTATTCTGGTGCTACCATTAATACAGATTGCTGGGTCTGCCCCAGAAACTCAGCTCCCCTGGGATGAAACCCAAGACTGAACCATTTATTGCTGTGATTTCCTGTTTGCCACAGGGTCTCACACTGAAGGCCTGGGTGGCCCAGAACTCACTGTGATAAAACATTTTTTTTTAAATAAATAAAAACCAAAAAATATTTCCTTGCTAGGGCTAGAGGGGGATGGCTTGGATTATTTTCTTAGTCTCTGCAAGGTGGCACCACACCTGAATGGGATTAAAATCTGCGCCACCACACTGATGGCTTATGTTTGTGTGGTAAGGCATTTGCCTGCAAAGCCAAAGGACCCAGGTTTGATTCAGGACCCACCCTCCAAAAACAAAAACAATTCAATTCCCACCTCTAGGACCTTTTCTTGTCCCTCTCTTTTACTCAGACTTAGCCAGATGCACAAAACTTTGGGATATGTTAAAATCTTCATGCATCTGGAGTTTGTTTGCAGTGGTTGGAGGCCCTGGTGCACCCGTTCTCTCTCTCTCTCTCCCTCTTTCTCTCTGTCAAATAAATAAATAAAAATTAAAAATAAATAAATAAATAAACTCACCATGATCCTAATGTGTCAGTCAACTGAGTGCTGGAATTACAGGCATGAGCCACCATGCCCAGCAGATAGTTGCTATTCAACCAAATGTGGGGACCAGATTATCTGACTTTATTTACCAAGACACTTCTTCTGTGTGTACGTGCGTTGTGTGTGTGGAGAGTGAATAAAGAGCTCTCCGCTTTATTTACGGAGGCAGGGTCTCTCACTTGACCCCACAGCGCACTGATTCGGCTGGTCTACTTAGACAGTATTCTGGTGCTCATTAATACAGATTGCTGGGGCCCCAGAAACTCAGAGGATCAAGATGTTTATTGCTGTGATTTCCTGTTTGCCACAGGGTCTCTCACTGAAGTGGTGTCAACCGAGGTTCCAAACTTTGGTATGAGTATTAAGAGGACAGCTTGTCCCAAGGGATGCCCTGTCTCTTCCTCTTCAGTGCTGGCAATCCTTTTACATAAACTCTGGTTGTCAGGCTCGCCTGGAGAGCCCTTCTCTCACTGGTAGACAGTGAATGACGAAACGCCTTACAACACATCGAAAGATAAACTCTACTGCTGAATTGCAGTGGTGGCGCAAGCAACCATTTCCACATGCTCTTCGCTTTCCCAGTTCTTGTCAGGTACTTGCAGGTGTAACGGGGCCAGTATGTAGAGTGGTCAGGGCTCTGGAGTCAACCTGTCCGGCTTCAAATTGCAGCTCTGCTCTATGCCTTCCTGTCTGTGTGTAGATGCTCACGCCCCCAGATATGCGTGTCCTGAGGAGAACGTTGGGTGTCCTTTATCACTCACTTTCTTTTTTCTTTTGTGTGTGTGTGTGTGTGTGTGTGTGTGTGTATTGATTTTCTGAGGTAGGGTCTCACTCTAGCTCAGGCTGACCTGGAATTCACTATGTAGTCTCAGGGTGGCCTCGAACTCATGGCAATCCTCCTACCTCTGCCTCCCAAGTGCTGGGATTAAAGACATGTGCCACCACGCCCAGCTCTATTTTTTTATATTTATTTGAGAGAGAGAGAGGCAGATATATATAGAGAGAGAATGGGCGCATCAGGGCCTCCAGCCACTGCAAATGAACTCTAGATGCATGCGCCCCCTTGTGCATCTGCCTAACATGGATTCGAGAGAATTGAACCAGGGTCCTTTGGCTTTGCAGGCAAGCACCTTAACCGCTAAGCCGTCTCTCCAGCCCTCAACCAGTTAGGTCTCTCCCTCATTCTAGAGCTGTTCTCCGTCAGTGAACCGCAGTACTTCTCCAATTCTCCAGAGTCCTCCCCACCCTCACCTCTGCCTCAGGGTGAACTGAGGTTACAGACATGTCTGGCCACGCCCAGCTTATTTATTTATTTATTCATTGGTTTTTTTGAGGTAGAGTCTCTCATTCTAGCCCAGGCTGACCTAGAACTCACTCCATAGTCTCAGGGCTGTTCTTGAATTCATGGTGATCTTCCTATCTCTGACTCTCAAGTGCTGGGATTATATATATATAATTTATTTTTTTATTTATTTGCAAGAAGAGAGAGAGAATGAGAATATGGGTGCGCCAGGTCCTCTAGCTACTGCAAATGAACTCCAGATGCATGCACCACTTTGTGCATATAGCTTAACATGGGTACTGGGGAATTGAATCCAGGACATTAGACATTATAGGCATACAGCCATTACAGGCTGAGCCATCTCTCCAGCCCACTTTTTAAAAATATACAAAACATTTTTATTGACAACTTCCATATGTATAAACAATAGACCATGATCATGATCCCCTCCCAGCATCTTCCCTTTCCCCCCAAATGTCCCCCTGCCCCGAATCCCTTCTTTCCAACTAGTCTCTTTTCTATTTTGATGCCATTATTTCTTTTCCTCCTTTTATGCAGTTCTGCAGATAGCATCAGCCACTGTGATGTCATGAATACCTAGGCCATTTTGTGTGTGGATGATAGGAAATGTCCAGATTTTTTGTTTGTTTGTTTGAGGTAGGGTCTCACTCTAGCCCAGGCTGACCTGGAATTCACTCTGTAGTCTCAGGGTGGCCTCGAACTCACGGTGATCCTCCTACCACTGCCTCCCAAGTGCTGGGATTAAAGGCGTGCGCCACCAGACCCAGCTCTTTAATTATTTATTTATTTATTTTTGAGAGAGACAGAGAGAGAATGGGCACACCAGTGGCCTCTCAGCCACTGTGAACAAACTCCAGACATGTGCACCCTCTTGTGCGCATGTGCGACATTGCACACTTGTGTCACTTTTGCGTCTGGTTAAACATGGGACCTGGAGTTTCGAAGGAGCTTTCTTAGGCTTCACGGGCAGGCGCCTAAACCACTAAGCCATCTCTCCAGCCCTTGTCCAGCTCTTTATGTGGTACTGAAGAGTTAAACTCAGTGGTCTCCAGCCAAAGATGTCCTCATGTTTAAGCAGCAAGCACTCTTAAGGGCTGAGCCATCTTCCCAGCCCTTAGTTTTATTTTTTTAATCCTCTCTGTGCCTTTTTAAAAAATATTTTTATTTATTTATTTATTAAATTTTTTTGTTTATTTTTATTTATTTGAGAGTGACAAGCAGATATATAGAGAGAATAGGCATGCCAGGGCCTTCAGCCACTGCAAATGCACTCCAGATGTATGTGCCACCTTGTGCATCTGGGTTATGTGAGTCCTGGGGATTCGAACCAAGCTCTTTTGGCTTTGCAGGCAAACGCCCTGACCACTAAGCCATCTATCTAGGCCCTAAAATATTTTAAAATATATTTTATTTATTTTTTTATTTGAAAGAGAAAATGAGGTACAGAGAGAGAGAGTGAGAGAGAGAATGGGCACACCAGCACCTCTAGCCACTGCAAATGAACTCCAGATGCATGCGCTGCATTGTGCATCTGGCTTATGTGGGTCCTGGGTCCTTTGGCTTTGCAGGCGAATGCCTTACTGCTAAGCTATCTTCTCCAGCCCTATCTCTTTCTTTATCTACAAAATTATGGTAGTCATGGAGTCATTGTAAAGCTCTAAATGAGTTAATGCTTTTTTTTGAGAGAGAGAGAGAGAGGAAGACAGATAGAGATGGGCACGCCAGCAGTCTCTCAGCTGCTGTGAACAAAATCCAGATGCATGCGCCCCCTTGTGGTCAAGTGCGGCATTGCACCCTTGCATCACTTTGCATCTGGCTAAACGTGGGACCTGGAGATTGGAACTGCTGGAGATTGGAACCAGCGTTCTTAGGCTTAGGAGGCAGGCACCTTAACCACTAAGCTGTCTCTCCAGTCCAAGTTAATGCTTTTAAACCTTTAATTTTTTTCTCTGAGGCAAGCCCAACAAACTGACCTTTTTTTTTAATGTGAGAGAGAGAGACAGAGGGAGAAAAAGAAAGAGAGAAAAACTGGTGCGCCAGGGCCTCCAGCCATGGGAATCGAACTCCAGACGCATGCACCACCTTGTGTGCATGTGCGACTTTGAGCGCTAGCATCACCTTGTACATCTGGCTTACGTGGGACCTGGAGAGTCGAACATGGGTCCTTTGGTTTCACAGGTAAGCACCTTAACTGCTAAGCCATCTCTCCAGCTCACTTTTAAGCCTTTAAATCAGAGGCTAGCATTTAGGAATTACTCAGCAGATAGTAACTATTATTTTATGGGATCCTCACAAGTTATATATCCACTGTTTTACAGTTTTGGAAATTGAAGTTTGGAGAGCTTAAATTACTTGTCCTGGGTCATCTGGAAAAATAGTGGAAACTGAGAACCGTATCTCCTGACTCCAGAGTCCTCACGGTCTGTTTTTTATTTAACACGGGGGAATTGTCCATAACTTTGATTCTTGCCAGGAGGATTCGTGACAAAGATTTCATATTGACTGACTAGAGGTCCCTTGAAGTACAGGGAAATATACAGAGCTATAGATCAACAAAGGACAGAACTAACTTCAAAACCAGCTGTTGATCAAGTAGAAAAGCTTTACTGCAGTAACAAGTAAATTATGTGTGTAAGGATATGAGATAAGTAAGGCAATGACAAAAAAATTATGAATCAGGGCTGGAGGGATGGCTTAGCTTGCAAAGCCAAAGGACCCAGGTTTGATTCCCCAGGACCCACATTAGCCAGATGCACAAGGGGGCACATGTATCTGGAGTTCGTTTACAGTGGCTGGAGGTCCTGGGACGCCCATTTTCTCTCACTCTCTCTCCCTCTGTCAAATATATATATAAGTTTATGAATCAGCTGTCCTTTTGCTGAATCTGCTACAGATAAGGGTGAGGTCAAAGAGCAAATAAGATAGGAAGTTATTAGCATTTCACATTTCCTGCTTCCAGGTACCATTCACTGCCCTGGAGACTCTATAGAAAATATAGATCATGGGCCGGAGAGACGGCTTAGTGGTTAAGTGCTTCCTGTGAAGCCTAAGGACTCTGGTTTGAGGCTCAATTCCCCAGGACCCATGTAAGCCAGATGAACAAGGTGGAGAATGCATCTAGAGTTCCTTTACAGTGGTTGGAGGACTTGGTGTGCCCATTCCCTCTCTCACTCTTTCTCTGCCTCTTTCTCTGTCTGTTTGTTGCTAACAAATAAACAAAAAAAAATTAATTAAAAAAAAAGAAAATTACAGATCATTGGAAGATGCAGCCTCTCCCCCCTGCCCCACCTCAAATCAGTGCAGTGGATTTCAGCTTAACACAGGCATGAACTGGAATAGAGACCCAACCACATTCTCAGTCGTATGGAAACAGAAAATACAGGCATAGAGATTATAACCATGAAAAAAAAAAAAAAAAAAAAGCTTAGGTCCTACTAGTTATAATTTAAGTCTTTAAAAAATTATGCTGGGCTTGGTGGCTCATATCTAGAATACAATCAACTTGGGAGGCCATGGGAAGAGGATTGTAAGGGTTTAGCCTGGTCTACATAATGAGTTCCAGGCCAGTCAGGGCTATAGAGTGAGATGCTGTCTCAAAACAACCACGAAAGATTTGTATTAATAATTTAGCTTTTGACCAGTTTTTTTAAAAGTATTTTTATTTATTTGTGAGAAAAGAGAGATTGTGTGTGTGTGTGTGTGTGTGTGTGTGTGTGTGTGTGTGTACAGGGGTACAGAGCCTCTTGTCACCGCAAAGGAGCTCTAGATGCACGCACCACTTTGTGAGTTGGGTTTTATGTGGGTACTGGAAGACTTGAACACAGGCTGACAGACTTGCAAACAAGTCCTCCCCACCCTCCCCTCTGCCTGAGGGTGAGCTGGGGTTATAGACATGTGTGGTCATGTCTGGATTTTTATTTATTTATTTTATTTTTATTTATTTATTTATTTGAGACAGAGAAAGGGAGAGAGAGAGAGAATGGGTGCACCAGGGCCTCCAGCCACTACAAACGAACACCAGATGCATGCACCACTTTGTGCGTCTGGCTTACATGGGTAGTGGGGAATCGAGTCTTGAACCCGGGTCCTTAGGCTTCCCAGGCAAGCATTTGACCGCTAAGCTATCTCTCCCAGCCCCTTATTTCTTTCTTTATTTTTGGCTTTTTGAGGTAGGAGTTCACTCTAGCCCAGGCTGACCTGGAATTCAGTTTACGTGCCCTTCTCCATGTGACATGGAATGACATGCCTTCTTGATAAACGTAGTTTGCCAGGGTGTATGGGGACAGTGGTAGACTGGCTGATGGGCTAGAGAGTAGATGTGTGGTTTCTGAAGGTAGTGTGTATGAAAAAGGAGTGTAAGGAAGCTGCACTGTCCCTTGTTGTGGCAATGAGACTGCAACTAAGGTTCAGCTGTGCCCAGAAAGAGCTTGCCTGGTAAGTGAGGAAGCATGAGAAAAGGACAATGCAGGAGGCACCCTCCATGGTAGCTTCTGAGTTGGTGTGTAAACTGGACAAAGGACAGGATGAGATGGAGGTAGTGGTTGGCTGTTCCTTATGGGTGGGGGCACGCAAGGAAAGTGTACAAATAAGATCTGTACTATTAAATATTTTTATTATTTATTTAGTTGAGAGAGAGAGAGAATGGGCACACCAGGGCCTCTAGCCACTGCAGACAAACTCCAGATGCATGTGCCACCTTGTGCACCTGGCTTTATGTGGGTGCTGGGGCATCACACCTGGGTCCTTATGCTTTTCAGGAAAGCCACTTAACTGCCGAGCCATCTCTCCAGCCCCAGATCTGTGCTATTAAATCGCCCCCTCCTGGGATCCAAACATGGGGAGAGCATAGAAAGCATTGAACAGTGAACAGAGAGAAAATAAGAAATGATATTAGGGGGCTGGGAAGGAGACAAGTGGTGTGTGATGCCCAGTTCACCAGGCCAGATAGCGCTGGGCTCACCTGAGAGTTAAGAAGGAAGGTAAGGGCTGGAGAGATGGCTCAGCAGTTAAGGCGCTTGCCTGTGAAACCTAAGGACCCTTGTTAGACTCTCCAGATCCCATGTTAGCCAGACACACAAAGGTGAAGCAAGCGTAAGGTCGCACATTCCCACTAGTGGTGCAAGCATCTGGGGTTCAATTTCAGTGGCTGAGGTCCTGCAGTGTCAATTATCTCTCTCTCAAAAAAAAAAAAAAAAAAAGGAGGAGAAAAAGAAGGAAGTTAATGTAGCAGAGATGTCAGGACTGGTTTGGGGTTTTGGTGGCTTTGCTGTGCCCATGGTAGGTCATGGTTTTTATGACGTAGGGAGAGCTCTGGAGGACTGGCGTGACTTAGACCTTGACTGGCATGCAGAGTGAGTTTGTAAAGTGCTATAGCGATGAAGAGGGTCTGAGAAGACAAGCAGGCAAAGCTGCCCGCTCAAGTCACCTGAATGCAAATGTGACAAGATTTGTGTTGAGCAGGGGTTTGTGTCTAGGAGACAATTTGACAGGAAGCTAAGTGCTGCACTGGTGAGCTTCTGGAAGGCTTGGAGCCTGAGCAGCAGCTTGGCGAAGGGGTTGATAGCTGACATGCTGGTGGGCGCCACCGTACCAGCTGCTATGCAAGAAGAAGATCTCATGGCACGGAAACCGCTCCAGCCACTTTCCCAATAGGGATGGTGTTGCAGTCAGGTTCGCATTGCTGGTGGAAATCACCCGACCAAGAACAGCTTTTGGGGGTGGGGAGGGTTTATTTTGGCTTACAGATTCGAGGGGAAACTCTATGATGACAGGGGAAACGATGGCATGAGCAAAGGATGGACATCACCTCCTGGCCAACATCAGGTGGACAATAGCAACAGGAGAGCATGCCAAACACTGGTGAGGGGAAACCGGCTATAAAACCCATAAACCTGCCGTCAACAATATGCTGCCTGCAGGAGGCTTTAATTTCCAATTGCCATCAGCTGGGGAGACTAGCGTTCAGAATACCTAAGTTGATGGGGGACACCTGAATCAAACTGCCACATTGAATCACAGATTTATTAGTCCCCCACCAACGTGCAGAATATTTGAGGTTGGGTGGGTGCTGGAACCAGGTGAGCCTTGGTTCCTGGCAGCTCCCAGGAGCATCAGGGACAGTAGACTTAGCCAAAGAATTTGGAGCCATGGAAAGGATTGAGCTTGTCCTAATTGTCCCAAAGTTGTTACTGTCGCAGGGTATGGTGTATGCATTTCTCCTTGTGGGTGGAGGCTGTGGACCTGGCCTAGGGTTCTTTCAGCAACTCGACGAGGCCTATGGAGAGGCCAAAGCACTGGCCGGGAGCCTGTCAGACCTGCAGAACCAGCTGGAGCCCAGTGGCCGGTAGACAGGTGACAACACAGCCCATCTCTTCTTTAGCCCCAGGCCTCACCAACCAGCCCGGAGCCAGCCCTGCTGAGACTCAAGGGTGGTGGTATGTGCAATAATCTTGTAGAAGGATTTCAGAATGAGAGTGCAGACATCTCACGGAGAATGTAGATTACAGAGAGCTAAATAAGATAGGGCCTCCTGCCCTCTGTACCCACCCAACATTGAGCTTTAAAGGAAATACTGTTTTTCATAAATGTTTGGAGGAAATATATATATATGTATTTTATTTATTTATTTATGACAGAGAGAGGGGGAGAGATAGAGAATAGGCACACCAGGGCCTCTAGCCACTGCAAATAAACTCCAGACGCATGCGCCACCATGTGCATCTGGCTTATGTAGGATCTGGGGAATTGAACCGGGGTCCTTAGGTTTCACAGGCAAATGCATTAACTGCTAAGCCATCACTCCAGCCCAGAACTATATATTTTATATATTTTATTTATTTATTTATTTATTTATTTGAGAGACAGAAACAGGGAGGGGGAGAGAGAGAGAGATTGAGAAAGAGGGAGAATGGGCACACCAGGGCCTCCAGCCACTGCAAACAAACTCCAGATACATGTGCCACCTTGAGCAGCTGGCTTATGTGGACACTGGGGAATCAAACCTGGGTCCTTAGGCTTCTCAGGCAAGCACCTTAACTGCTAAGCCATCTCTCCAGCCCTAGCTAGAGGAAATATTTGATATGAGCTGTGTGCCACTATGAGAGGTTAATGCAGTGCTACTGATCAAACCCAGGGCCTCATGCATGCTAGGCAAGCCCTCTACGAACTGAGCTACATTCTCAACCCTTTAGTACCCTCTTAACTGCTGAATCCTAAGACAAGTTGGCACTTGTTTGAATGGACAAAGGTGAGCCTTTGGAGATCCTGCCCACCCTCTAAAAAAAAAAAAATGGTTTCAGTGCTGGAGAGAAGGCTTAGCGTTAAGCGCTTGCCTGTGAAGCCTAAGGACCCCAGTTTGAGGCTCGATTCTCCAGGACCCACATAGGCCAGATGTACAAGGTGGCGCATGCATCTGGAATTCGTTTGCAGTACCTGGAGGCCCTGGTGCGCCCATTCTCACTCTCTCTCTCTCTCTCTGCCTCTTTCTCCCTCTGTCACTCTCAAGTAAATAAATAAATAAACAAACAGCAACAACAAAAAATGCTTCAATATGCTGGGCATGGCATGCCTTTAATCCCAGCACTTGGGAGGCAGAGGTAGGAGGATCGCCATGAGTTCAAGGCCACCCTGAGAGTACATAGTGAATTCCAAGTCAGCCTAGACTAGAGTGAGACCCTATTCCACCCCCCAAAAAAAAAAAAAAAAAAAAAAAAAAAAAAAAGCTTCATTATATCTTACTAACCTCTGAATGTGTTACAAATTTAGAAAAGCATCTAAATATGTATAAGTACACAGAGCTGTGACATTCTTGGGAGTGTTCCTATTGGGTGAGAAGCCTAGACACCTGACAAGCTTACTGAGAGAGTCCTATGCCTGTGGCTGTGGATGTAAAATGGCTGCGGGGGTGGGGGGGCTTCCAAGGGACTGGAACCTTTTCACTCCCCACCTTGCTCAAGTTGCAGATCCTTTCCTCAGTGCCCTTTTTATTTGTTTGTTTCTTTACTTAGAGAGAGAGAGAATGGGCATGCCAGGACCTCTAGCCACTGCAAACAAACTCCAGATGCATGTACCACCATGTACATCTGGCTTACATGGTTTACTGGGGAATCAAACCTGGGTCCTCAGGTTTCACAGGCAAGCACCTTAACTGCTAAGCCATCTCTCCAGCCCTCTCAGTGCCCTTTTTGTATTTGGAAGTAACTAGAAACCCAGAGGGCTACCGCTGGGGGCTGTGAAAGAAACTACCTGCAAATATTCTCAGTGCACTTTGGTCCCAGTCACAGAAAATGGCAGAAGTTCAATCTATAGGCTGAGAACAACAATTGCTAGCTGCAATAGGTAGGCTCCATCCCAGGGTCCATTTTATTTTATATTTTATTTTATTTTATATTTTATTTTATTTTATTTATTTTGGTTTTTTCGAGGTATGGTCTCACTCTGGCCCAGGCTGACCTGGAATTAACTATGTAGTCTCAGGGTGGCCTTGAACTCACGGCACTCCTCCTACCTCTGCCTCCCAAGTGCTGGGATTAAAGGCGTGTGCCACCACGCCTGGCTTTTATTCTGACTTTTTGAGGTAGGGTCTCACTCTCGCCCAGGTTGACCTGGAATTCACTGGATAATCTCAGGGTGGCCTCGAATTCCTACCTCTGTCCCTCAAGTGCTGGACTTAAAGGTGTGCACCCCCATGCCTGGCTTTGGGGTCCATTTTAATATTGAAAACAGCTTATCCAATTAAGGGGTGGCTTGAAAGCCTTCTGACCAGCCTCTTTCCAGGGTGATAAAAATTTGGCAAAAGCGACATGCCTATTTACAGTAATGAGGCATGTTGTCCACAAGCCCTGCCATCAAGGCCCTGCAGGCTATGCTGGAACCAGTGTCATTTTAAGCCAGTAATGGAACTCGCAGCCAAATCGGACAAGGTAGGAAGGGACATGGGTAGGAACTGGTAGCTGCAGAAATACAAAGGAACATAGATACGTCATAGCTGGAGGAGGGAGGGAGAAAGAGAGAATGGCCAGTGGGCTGAGTTAAGAGCAGTGTGGGCATTGATAACTCGTGAGACGTGCCTGTGACAATCTGTACTGATAGTTGGGCTATATTCAGAGGCATGATTTTCATGGATGGCCTAGTGGGAAAGAGAGAACTTGCTAGTACTGAGTGGGTCGCTATGGGGACAACAGATTGGGAGGAAGCATTAAAACAATTAATAATTCACCCAAAGGTGGCCTTGAGAGATGGCTTAGCAGTTAAGGCACTTGCCTGCAAAGCCAAAGGACCCAGGTTCAACTCCCTAGGACCCATGTAAGCCAGATGCACAAGGTGGAGCATGCATCTAGAGTTCATTTGCAGAAGCCGGAGGCCCTGATTGCCCATTCTCTATTTGCCTCTTTCTCTCTCTTCCTCCCCTCTCTCTCTCTCAAATAAAATAAATATAAAATAAAATAAAGAATTTACTCAAAGGGGCTAGGGAGACAGCTCAGAGGTGAAAGGTGCTTGCTTGCAAAGCCTGGCCATACTCTCTGTGACTCTGTCTCTCAAATTAATAAATCATTTTATTTTATTTTATTTTATTTCATTTTTTTCAGACAGAGAGAAAGAGAAAGAGATAATGTTCATATAAGGGCCTCTAGCCACTACAAATGAACTCCAGATGCATGTGCCACCTTGTGCATCTGGTTTTATAGGAGTACTGGGGAATCGAACCCAGGTCCTTAAGCTTTTCAGGCAAGTGCTTTAACTGCTAAGCTATCTCTTCAGCCCCTAAATTAATTTTTGTTTTGTTTTGTTTTTGTTTTTTGGGGTAGGGTTTAGCTCTAGGCCAGGCTGACCTGGAATTCATTATGTAGTCTCAGGGTGGCCTTGAACTCACGGTGATCTTCCTACCTATGCTTCCCAAGTTCTGAGGTTAAAGGTGTGCGCCACCATGCCCACCTTCCTATATTAATTTTTTAAATAATAATTTATTTATTTGCAAGAGGAAAGAGAGAGAGAGGCATGCCAGGGCCTCCAGCCACTGCTAATATACTCCAGACATGTGCGCCACTTCCTGCTGCTGGCTTTACGTGGACACTGGGAAGTCAAACCTGGGTCATTAGCTTTGCAGCAAGTGCCTTAACCACTGAAACATCTCTCCAGCCCCTAAAAAAAGAATTTAGTGCCAGGTGTGGTGGCACATACCTTTAATCCCAGCACTCAGGAGGCAGAAGTAGAAGGATCACTGTGAGTTCAAGGCCACCCTGAGATTACATAGTGAATTCCAGTTCAGCCTGGGCCAGTGAGACCCTACCTTGAAAAACAAACAAAACAAACAAACAAAAAAGAATAAGAAGAATTTAGCTAACATAAGGTGAGAGAGAGCATTAGAGAAGGTCACCCGATGACTTCTCCTGGCCTCTGTACTCTGTGTGCGGCGTGCATACACCACCCACACACAGAGAGTGGAGTGTCAGATTCTATTTACTGATATGTGACCGAGGTGAGGTGAGGTGAGGTGAGGTGGGATGGGATGCAGAGCCAAACTTGCTGTGTGCAGACCCTGGCTTTCCGTGAGCTGATTTGAAAACACAGTCGCAGGCTGGAGAGATGGCTTAGCAGTTAAGGCGCCTGCCCCCTAAGCCTAAGATGCAAAGTGACACAAGGGCTCAATGCTGCACTTGACCACAAGGGGGCGCACGCATCCGGATTTCGTTTGCAGCAGCTGAGAGGCTGCTGGTGCGCCCATCTCTGTCTTCCTCTCCCTCTCTCTGTCTCTCTCTCTGTCTCTCTCCAAAAGAAAAAAAAAGTTCAAAACACAGTCGCCATCTCTTGCGCTTGGTCTCTCCTTTAGAAACACAGCAGTGGTGCCTTGCGAAAGTTCTGTCTGCCAAGCACAGACAACGAGCAGGTGAGAAGGAAGAGCCCGAGCTTGGGGCCTTCTTTCATGCTTTGCTGTTGTCACAGGGCATGGGTGACCCCGACGCACCCTTACAAGGCATGACTTCTTTTGAAAAAATGTGAGTGGTTATCATCATTGCATTTCTCCTTCTTCTTTCGAGTTCATAAAACTGTCACATTGCAGGACTCCTTTCAAAGCGCAAAATGACAGGGAAGCTATATGGTGCTAAATTTAGTTATCTACTCTGAATGACAATTTTTTTTGCCAAAAAAATGGATGGTTACCTTTAAGTTTCATGGCTAATCAATCCAAAAAGCTGTTGCCATATGCAGCCAGAGGGACCCATGCAAATCCTACCAGGCAAACACCAAGTTCATTTAGGTGATGGTCATATGAATTAGCAAACTCATATTTATTTATTTATTATTTAAATTTTTTGTTTATTTATTAGAGACAGAGAGAGGGAGAAAGGGAATGGGCACACCAAGGCCTCTAGCCACTACAGACTAACTCCAGCTGCATGCACCACCATGTGCACCTGACTTACATGGATTCTGGAGAATCGAACCAGGATCCTTAGGCTTCGCAGGCATGCGCCTTAACCGTTAAGCCATCTCTCCAGCCCCTCAGGCTCATACTTAATATAACATTAACAAGTATTTGTTCTCTTCCAATAGCCTGAGAGTTATTCCTCTGGGGCGTTTATGTTTTCATTATTCTGCTTTCAGAATCATTAGTTTTTGGGTCACCTGAGAGGATGAGACTGCTCGTTTAGCTTGAGTAAAAGGACAGGCCTAGTGGCTCCTCTGCGCGCGGCTTCTTACTGGTGCCTTAGTGAGCTGAGAGATTCCAGATTCATAGGTTTCTTCCCCATACACTGAATGCTTTTTGTTGTTTTTGTTTTGTTTTCCGAGGTAGGGTCTCGCTCTAGCCCAGGCTGACCTGGAAGTCACTCTGTAGTCTCAGGGTAGACTCGAACTCATGGCGATCCTCCTACCTCTGCCTCCCGAGGGCTGGGATGAAAGGCGTACTCTACTCCACCACGTCTTGTACTGAATGTTTTTAAAGGTCCCCTAACTACTGATGAGATTTTATTTTTCTTTTTAAAAAATATTTTATTTATTTATTTGAGAGAAAGAGAGTAAGAGGCAGATAGAGAGAACGGGCCCACCAGGGCCTCCAGCCACTGCAAATGAACTCCAGACGCATGTGCCACCTTGTACATCTGGTTTACATGGGATCCGGGAATTGAACCTGGGTCCTTTGACTTTGCAGGCAAGTGCCTTAACTGCTAAACCATTTCTCCAGCCCTACCCCAAGATTTTTTTCATTTAAGTTGCATAAGTGAACTGGTTTATAGAAATAGGTAGTATTAAACATTTCAATTTTATTAAGACTTCTAAAAATGAAAATTAGGGGTTTTTTTGGTGATTTTTGTTTTGTTTTGTTTTGTTTTTGGTGTTTCGTGGTAGGGTCTCACTAGTTCAGGCTGACCTGGAGTTCACTCTGTATTCTCAGGGTGGCCTCAAACTCATAGTGATCCTCCTACCTCTGCCTTCCAAGTGCTGGGATTAAAGGTGTGTGCCACCACACCCGGCTTGAAAGAAAGTTAGCTTTGATGTACAACCATGGCCTAATTGTTTTGAAAGAAGGAATCTGACTCAGGACAGTAGTCAAACCACCAAAAAAGAGGGGAGGAGTTTCATGTACCTTATTATTTGAAAACTAGAGATTTTTTTTTTCCTGCCAGTTCAAGAAAATTTATGTTGCTTTGATTTCTATGGAGAAGTGGCCAACTGCTAGATGCCAGTTTGGACTCTGCTTGTTTCTCCAGGGAGCAGCAGTTAACCCTCATAGGCTGAGGTCTTTTCAGCTGAGGACGAATTCCTCCAGGGTCCAGGAATGTCCGAAGAGCTCAGGAATTTTTGATTAGAATCTGGCTTAAGAGGGAATGCTTGTCAAAGTAGGAAGTAGAATACACTAAATTTCACACTTGGTTCGCTTATTTCCAACTCTGTAGGACAGAGCCCTGTGGAACGTGAGCCTCTATTATGCATATCCTCAGACATTAAGGACTGACTTATGCAATGCCCCCTTCCCCGGCCCCGACCATCCCTCTTCATTCAGCACCTTCTTCCTGCTTGTTTGTAGCGATTCCCTTCGAGAACACACTGTACACTGTATTAGCCAGCGAGGGCCGCCATACTGGGATGGTGCCACACACTGGGATGCTTAAACCACAGTCTATTCTGTCACATTGCTGGAGACCAGAAGTCTGGTTTACTTCTGGAACTTCCGTGGGAGAATCTTCTAGGCTCCTAACCCAGCTCCTGGGGATTTGCCAGCCATCTTTGGATGCATCGTCATACCAGCCAGTGTGTCTGTCTCGACTCAATGGTCTTGCCGGTTACCTGTCTGCACTTCTGTCCAATGAATTAAAGGTCTCATCCACAGGTGCCTGGAGTTGGGACTTGAGCATGTGTTTCTGTGGGACACATTTCAACTCACAGCACACGTCTCAACTTTAGCCTGAGGCAAGAGAGGAAGAAAAAATTAGGAGATAGTAGCTGGTCGTGGTGGCGCATGCCTTTAATCCCAGCACTCGGGAGGCAGAGGTAGGAGGATTGCCATGAGTTTGTAAGTTCAAGGCCACCCTGAGACTACATAGTGAATTCCAGGTCAGCCCGGGCTAGAGCGAGACTCTACCTTAAAAAAAAAAGACTGAGAAGGATAATTATTAAATTATTATATTTATTTAGGGAAATACAGAGCCAAGGAAAGGCACCTATGTGGCTAGAGATCCCACGTGGAGGGCCCCTGGAGAAAACCATGTAAAGAAAAGAGAGAAAAGAAAGTTCAAGGAGCTCCTGCCATGTGGGGAGCTGGAAGAGGTAAAGGACCCATGTGGGGAGTAAGGGCTAGGGGGCTTTCCCCTCGGCTCAATCCAGCTGGGCCAAGGGAAAAAATCTCACCCACAGCTGGAAGTTCCCAAGGGGTCAGAGAGCCTGCCCTCCCCTTGTAAAGGTATTGATAACCCTATCCTGGTGGATTGTCTTACAGCTTATGTGAACCAGAGGGCCAGCTGGTTGGTTAGGGCTGGGAGCTGTTTCAGGAATAGGCTAACCCTGACACCAAGTTCCAGGAGCTGAACTTGACCAACCACAATGTTTTTAAATCCTATGAAACACCTCCCTTCCAGGAGGGGTTCTGATTGTTTGTGGAAACACAGGTCACTAGGGAACTATGCAAGAGATAAGCAATCCGATCATCTTTGATTTCTGGCAAGTGCAGACTTTCCTGCCGTTTTTACTTTCAAGGGTCCAGTCACCCTAACTGTACTCCCACTTAGTACTTAAGCATTGTTGCAGTCAGCTCTGCCTTGCTACCAGAAAACACCCGACCAAGACCAGTTTATGGGAAAAAAAGGGGGTTTATTTTGGCTTTCAGACTTGTGGGGAAGCTCCATGATGACAAGGGAAAACGATGGCATGAGCAGAGGGTGGACATCAACTCCTGGCCAACATCACATGGACAACAGCAACAGGACAATGTGCCAAACACTGGCAAGGGGAAGCTGGCTATAATCCCCATAACCCTGCCCCTAACAGTATACTGCCTCCAGGAGGCGCCAATTCCCAAATTACCATCAGCTGGGGAACCTAGCATCCGTAACACCTAAGTTTATGGGGGACACCTGATTTAAACCACAACAACCATTAAGTCCACACTAGGAAATTATTTTACGATAAGAAAGATAAGTAAACCAGCTTTATTTCTTTTACTTAATTTTAAAGCTTTGTTGGGGCTGGAGAGATGGCTTAGTGATTAAGGAGCTTGCCTGCAAAGCCTAAGGACCCTCGTTTGATTCCCCTGTACCCACATAAAGCCAGATGCACAAAGTGACACATTCATCTGGAGTTGGTTTGCAGTGGCTAGAGGTGCTGGTGCACCCATACTGTCTCTCTCTCCTTGCAAATAAACAAATAAACTATATATGTGTGTGTATATGTGTGTGTATACATGTGTATGTATTTGTGTGGGATGTGTGTGTGTGTGTAGATCATAATCATAGGACTACTTTGAGACATTTGTGTTCCACCGTTTTTGAGACAGGGGTTGCTTGCCACTGAAACAAACAAACCTGCCAGACTACAAAGAAACAGCAGATCAGCTGGCCTGGGAGTTTCAGGTTCCGCACGTCTATTGTCATAATTCCTTTGGGATCACAGATGCACGTGCCACTTTGCATCTAGCTTTATGTGGGTGCTGAGGCATTGAACCCAGGCCAGCAGGCTTTGCGACAAAGCCCCTTTAACCACTGAGCCATCTCCCTAGCCTCTTGGATAAGCACTTTTCCCCCTAGTCGTCTTGCACTCCCTCCATCCCACACTTAAATTTAAAGAGCACACTATGTTTCCTTTCTGCTTGCTAAATCCGCTAACTTTGCTTCACTCTGCCTTGTCCTGAAATTCTTATCTGCAGCATATTTACAGAGTCCAGCTTTACCTAACCGGAGGTTGGTCCCTCATAGCAGTGCCGGCTGCACCTCCCCACTATCTGACAAGCTCAGTGCAGCATTGCATCGAATGACTCACTTAGCACTTTAACCATCAACACAGCCAGGTCTTCTGGAAGTGTCTTTCGATGTGTGGGTGCTGACTGGCCCCTCAGGGTTATCTGTACCTTCTGTCTGTGAGGAGTGTGGGCAGGCATAGTACAGATCATAGTGACTGCCCCCACTCCTGCCAAGACAGGCACTGCTTCCTGGCTCCACTCCCACCTCGTCCTGAAGGGAGAAGGGATTCACAGGCTCACACTGGGGTTAAACCTTGGTCCTGCTAATAATTAGATTTGTGGGGTTAGGTGATGTAGGCAGACACTGGCGTTTCACAAACCATAGCATGCAGATGTGATAAAACCGTCCTGTGCTCATACACCTCTTATGTCATGGATCTAAGGCAGGGCAGGGCTGAGAGACTATATTTTATAAATTAATCAATTTATTTATAATTTTCTACATGTATATATTATGATCACATTTACCCCCATTACCTTCTCTTGCCCCCCTCCCCATCCATTTCTCCTAGCTGGTCTTCCTTCTACGGTCATGTCTTTTTTGTGTGTGTTAACTATTGAATTTATTTATTTATTTTTTAATATTTTTTTGAGACAGAGAGAGAGAGGAAGAGGCAGAGAGAGAATGGGCATGCCAGGGCCTCTCAGCCACTGTGAACGAACCCCAGACGCATGCGTCCCCTTGTGGACATGCATGGCATTGTGTGCTTGCATCACTTTTGTGCCTGGCTATACATGGGACCTGGGGATTTGAACAAGCATTCTTAGGCTTCGCAGGTAGGCGCCTTAGCCACTAAGCCATCTCTCCAGCCCTTTAAAAAAATATTTTTATTTATTTGAGCGAGAGAGGGAGAGACAGAGAGGCAGATAGAGAGAAAGAATGGGCGCACCAGGGCCTCCAGCCACTGCAAATGACCTCCAGATGCATGTGCCCCCTTGTGCATCTGGCTTACGTGAGTCCTGGGGAATCAAACCTGGGTCTTTAGGCAAGTGCCTTAACTGTTAAGCAATCTCTCCAGCCCGTGACTATTAAACTTAATTAGACTTATTTGCATTAGCAGGGTTGGGATTTTTTTTTTTAAGTAGGGTTTCTCTATGGAATTCCTAACTCTGCCTCCTAAGTGCTGAGGTTAAAGGCGTGTGCCACCACAGCCAGCTAGGGTTGGGATTTCTTTACCGGAGCATGGGCAACTTACCAATGGCTACTCCAGTGAAGAAAATGTCTCCCCCTCATTCAAATACTAGCCTTCTAAACAAGTTCTCAACACTGGTCCCAGCCAAAGCTAGACTTTGAGTACCCCCATTAGATACTATTGCCCACCAATGGAAATGCAGCCACCAACAAACATGAAAAAGTGAAGCATCATAGATTTTAAAACTACACCAAAGCAGAGAGTGTAATAGACTAGATCCCTGTGGGTTCACTCCCCAGAACTGCTGGCTCCAAAGGTGTTTTTTTTAAAAAAAAACAATTATTTTTATTTATTTATTTGAGAGAGAAAGAGGCAGAGAGAGAGAACAGGTATGCCAGGGCCTCTAGCCACTGCAAACAAACTCTAGACACATGTGCCACCTTGTGCATCTGGCTTTATGTGAGTCCTGGGGAATGGAACCTTGGTCTTTAGGCTTTGCAGGCAAGTGCCTTAACTGCTAAGCCATCTCTCCAGCCCCGTGAATGCCTGTTTTAAGTGTTCAATGCCACTATCTGGAAGGAAGGAAGGATGCGCCTTTCCACCCCAACCCTCCATTGCTCTTTTCTTCATGCAGACTTTGCCCATAAGAGTATTTTGTGTTTTTACTTAAAAAAATTTTTTTTTTCAAGATAGGATCTCATTCTAGTCCAAGCTGACCTGGAACTCACTCTATAGTCCCAGGCTGGCCTCAAACTCACAGCAGTCCTCCTACCTCTGCCTCCTGAATGCAAAGGTTAAAGATGTGCACCACCACACCTGGCTACTTTAAATTTTATTTTATTTTATTTATTTTTTTATTTTTATGGTTTTTCGAGGTAGGATCTCACTGTAGTCCAGGCTGACCTGGGATTCACTCTGTAGTCTCCGGATGGCCTCGAACTCATGGTGATCCTCCTACCTCTGCCTCCCAAGTGCTGCGGTTAAAGGCGTGTGCCACTATACCCGGCTCTGAAAAAAAATTTAAATATTATTTATTTATTTGGCACAGGGAGAGACACTATGGTCATATCATAGGACATCTTGCCACTGCAAATGAACTCCAGACGCATGGAACCCATAGTGCATCTGGCTTTATGTGGGACCAGGGAAATTGAACCCGAGCCAACGGGCTCTGCAAGCAAGAGCCTTTTACTGCTGAGCCGTCTCCCCAGCCCTGTGTTTTTAAAAAATATTTTATTTTATTTTTATTTATTTGGGAGAGATAGAGACAGAGAGAGAGAGAGACAGACAGACAGACAGACAGACAGAGAGAATGGGCATGCCAAGGCCTCCAGCCACTGCAAACAGAACTCCAGATGCATGCGCCACCTTGTGCGTCTGGCTTATGTGGGTCCTGGGGAAATGAACCTGGGTCCTTTGGCTTTCCAGGCAAGTGCTTTAACTGATAAGCTATTCCTCCAGCCCCTCAGCCCTGTTTTGACTTTGTGCCTCCCTCTCTACTTCTCTCTTTGACTCCCCTTCCAGGTTGGGTTCTAAAATCATGCCAGGCATTTGACTCACAGAGCCATGAGTGAGGGGAGGACATGGAGGTCGGTGCCATTGAAAGAACCATCTTTCCTGTGTGCTGAGAAGGGGGCACAAGACACCTCACTCAGGGATGGGGAAGCATCCGGGTAGACAGGAAGTAGGAGAGCACAGCCCAGAGCTTTCACTGAGGTGGCCATGGGGAGACGGGAACACAGCTTGGATTGGCTCTTTGAAAAAATGTGGGCCAGCTTGGCATTGTAGAATGCTCTCTAGTGGCTTGGTATCAGGCCCTGGGATGACTTTATAGGCAGGGGAAATATTAGCTTGGTGTGTGAATCAGTTAAAAGGCAGAGGAAAGACACAGGTTCCAATTGGCCAGTGGGCCTAAAAAAGGTAAGATCAGAACATGCCCCCTGTGATATCACAACATAGATTCTTTAGAAAGTTTTTTTTTTATTTCTTTTTTAAAAAATATTTATTTTTATTTATTTGAGACAGAGAGAGGGAGGGAGAGAGAGAGATTGAATGGGCGCGCCAGGGCCTCCAGCCACTGAAAACAAACTCCAGATGCATGTGCCACCATGTGCATCTGGCTTACGTGGGACCTGGAGTACAGAACCTGGGTCCTTAGGCTTTGCAGGCATGTGCCTTAACCACTAAGGCATCTCTACAGTCTCCCCTTTTTTTGCTTTCTTAATCCCTGGTGTGTGTGTGTGCGTGCGTGCGTGTGCGTGCATGCACGCACATAAGAGGGGAAAGAGAGCAGAAGAGAGAGCGGGAGAGAGAGTGCAGACATGCATGTGGAAGTCAAAGGACAGACGGCGTTGTTGGGTGTCAGTCCTCACCTTCTTCCTTGTTTGACACAGTCTCATGTTGTTTGCTGCTGAGTTCACGGGTCTAGCTGGCCCCTGGGCTGCCTGTCTCCCATACTGCCACAGGCATGTTGGGATCACAGGCACATGCCTATCATGCCTGGTGTTTTACGTGGGTTCTTGGAATCTGAACACAGGTCCTCATGCTTGCATAGCAAGCACTTTACTCACTGCGTCATCTGCCTAGCCATTTTTTTTTTTTTCTGGTTTTTCAAAGGTTTTGCTCTAGCCCAGGCTGACCTAGAATTCCCTATGTAGTCTCAGGGTGGCCTGGAACTCATGGGATCCTCCTACCTCTGCCTCCCAAGTGCTGGGATTAAAGGTGTGCGCCACCATGTCTGGCTGTATTTTTTGTTTTTACTTATTTTTAGCATGTGTGTGTGTGTGCGTGTGTGTGTGTGTGTGTGCGTAGGGTTGCGTGTGTGTGTGTGTGTGTGTGTGTGTGTGTGTGCATGTGGAGGCCAGAAGTCAATGTTGGTTGTATTCTTCCTTAATTGCTTTCCACTTTATTTACTGAAGCTGTGTCTTTCGAAGCCAGAACTTGCTGGTTCAGCTAGTCTAGCTATCCAGCAAGCCCCAGGGATCCTGCTGTCTCTGCCTCTCCTCCAGCGCTGGGACTTGACGCACTGGCTGCCTTGCTTGGTTTTTAGGTGGACATCGAGGAGCTGTACTAATTCCTGCACTGCAAACACTTCATTGATTGTGGCCTCTCCCAAGGCCCCTGGCCTTTGGTTTTGTTCATGACTTCTTGCAGATAACACCCTCCTAAGACAGGTCATAGAAATTCTCCTTTTCCCCTGCCTTTAGCCAGCTACAAAAGAAATTTTGGGGGGTTGGAGAGATGGCTTAGCAGCTCAGATGCTTGCCTGCAAAGCCAAAGGACCCAGGTTCAATTCCCTAGGACCCACATAAGCCAGATGCACAAGGTGGTGCATGCGTCTGGGTTCTTTTGCAGTGGCTGGAGGCCCTGGCACATCCATTATCTCTATTTGCCTCTTTCTCTGTCTCTCTCTCAAATAAATAAATAAAGTTTTAAATTTATTTGAGACAGAGAGGGAGGGAGAGAGAGAGTGTGTGTGTGTATGAGAGAATGGGCATGCCAGGGCCTCTAGCCACTGCAAATGAACTCCAGACTCATGCGCCCCCTTGTGCATCTGGCTTATGTGGGACCTGGAGAATTGAACCAGGGTCTTTAGGCTTTGCAGGCATATGCCTTACCCGCTAAGCTATCTCTCCAGCCCAAATAAAAATATTTTAACAGAAAAAAATAAAAAATTAAAGAAATTCTTTGACAGTAGATCCTAAGACCCTCTTCATCCTTCAGGGAGCCCATGGCCTGGGGAAGGATCATAGCACAGTGGGGCCAAGAACCATCTAAGACGAGTCAGGCCGAGACTCCCATACATCTCTTTGTAACCCCGTCTCCACAACACCCCAATGAAACAGAGACGGCAGATCTCCAGGAGAGCTGACTGGATGGAAATTCCTGCATTGGTGGCCCCTGAGGAAGGCATAGAAGGGCCTATCAACTCCACCTCCTTTCTCGTGGCCTCCCCAAGTCTCTCTTTATCTTTTGTCAATAATCCCTTTGCAATAGACCGATGAGTGTAAACGATAGCCTGAATTCTGAGTGTCACTAGAGCCAGTTAACGAAACTGGAGGACAGGACAGTCAGCAAGACAGGAGGCGCCTGAGGCTTGCAAGTGCCATGGGATCAGGGTGGCCTCGGGACCAAGCCCGCAGCCAGGAATGGGAGGATTCCTCCAGGTTGAGTGTCAGGATGGAATTTACTGATCGCTAGCTTTTGTGGTATAAAGGAGAAAATCCCCACCCGCCCCTCCTTTTTTTTCCTCCAGTACTGAGGATTGAACCCAGACCCTTGAGCTTGCTAGGTTATAGCTCTGCCACTAAGCTACATCCCCTGCCCCTATTTTACCTTTTTACATTGAGTCAGGGTCTCTCTGAGTAGTCTGAGCAAGACTTGAGTTCACTCGTAGCCCAGGCAGGCCTTGAACTTGTAATCCTCCTGCCTTTTCAGTAAATAGGATGACAGGCCTACCTGTGCTACCCAGGTCTGGCAACCCCCATGCCTGTTAGGATAATATGATGACAGCAGAGGAAAAATAGAGCCTTCAAAACATGCTCCTTGGGGGCTGGAGAGGCGGCTGTGTTTAAAGGCACTTGCTTGCAAAGTCTGAGTTCTGGGGTTTGATTCCCCAGTACCTAGGTAAAGCCAGATGCACAATATGGTACATGCATCTGGAGTTTGTTTGCAGTGGCCCTGGTGTGCCCATTCCCTCTCTCTCTCTGTGTCTGTCTGTCTGTCTCTCTCTCTGCTTGCAAATAAATAAATAAATAAAAATTAAAGAAAGAAAAGAAGGTGCTGGAGGGATGGCTTAGTGGTTAAGGCATTTGCCTGCAAAGCCAAAGGACCCAGGTTAGATTCCCCAGGACCCACGTAAGCCAAAAGCACAAGGGGACACACGCATCTGGAGTTTATTTGTAGTGGCTGGAAATCCTGGCATGCCCATTTTCTCTCTCTCTCCCTCCTTCCCTCTTTCTCTGTCAAATAAATAAAAATAAAATATTTTTTTAAAAAAGAAGCTGGGTGTGGTGGTGCATGCCTTTAATCCCTGCACTCGGGAGGCAGAGGTAGGAGGATCACTGAGAATTCAAGGCCACCCTGAGATTACATAGTGAATCCCAGTTCAGACTGGACTAGAGTGAAACCCTACCTTGAAAAACCAAAAAAGAAAGAAAGAAAGAAAGAAAGAAAGAAAGAAAGAAAGAAAGAAAGAAAGAAAGAAAGAAAGAAAGGAAGGAAGAAAGGAAAGAAAGAAGGAAGGAAAAAAAGAAACAGGGTTGGAGAGATAGCTTAATGGTTAAGGTGCTTGCCTGCAAAGCCCAAGAAGTCAGGTTCTATTCCTGAGTACCCCCACATCAACCAGATACACAGATGGTGCATGCATCTGGAGTTTGCTTGCAGTGGCTAGAGGCCCTGGTGCACCCATTCTCTTTCTATCTGCTTCTGCCTCTTTTTTTCTCTCTCTCAAATAAATAAATAAATAAATAAATAAATAAATAAATAAAATATAGATTTTTTTGTTGTTTTTTGGGGTACGGTCTCACTCTAGCCCAGGCTGACCTGGAATTCACTATGTAGTTTCAGGGTGGCCTTGAACTCACGGCGATCCTACCTCTGCCGGGTGTGGTGGCGCACGCTTTAATCCCAGCACTCGGGAGGCAGAGGTAGGAGGATCGCCGTGAGTTCGAGGCCATCCTGAGACTACAGAGTGAATTCCAGGTCAGCCTGAGCCAGAGTGAGACCCTACCTCAAAAAACAAAAACAAAACAAAACAAAAAGAAAAAAGAAACAAAGACAAAGACTGTGTAGATGGCTAAGTGGTTAAAAGCACTTGCTAGGGCTAGAGGGATGGCTTAGCGGTTAAGGCATTTGCCTGCAAAGCCAAAGGACCCAGGTTCGATTCCCCAGGACCCACGTTACCCAGATGCACAATGGGGCTCACACGTCTGGAGTTCGTTTGCAATACCTGGAGGCCCTGGCACAGCCATTCTCTCTCCTTCTCTCTCTCTCCCTGTCAAATAAATAAATAAAAATAAAAAATATTTTTTAAAAAAAGCACTTGCTAGCAAACCCTGGGTTCAATCCCAAGTACTCACGTGAAGCCAGATGCACAATGCAGTACATGCATTTAGAGTTTGTTTGCAGCTGCAAGGGGCTGGATACCCATTCTCTCTCTCTCTCTCTCTTTCTCTCTACCCTCTCTCTCTCTCTCAAATAAATAAATAAAAATATTTTTAAAGCAAAGGTAAATAAATTTAAAATTACAGAGCCAGAATTAAATTACCACATCTGAAAATATCCACTCAAAATTCAAATGAAATAGTTTAGGCAAGTATCATAACCACTGAGCACAGACGACATAGAAAGAGACCAGAGATGATTTACTTCCTGGCAGACAGGATAAATAAAGTATTCCTGCCTGCATCAAAGATTGAATGAATCAGATTGCCGGTTACCAGAGATCTAGGAGTCACAGAGCATAATAATCAAGAATGTGGGAAGCTCTCCGAGAGAGATGACCCGATTTCTTCACTAAAAAAAACTGCAAGGGAAAAACTGGAAAGAACCTATGGTTAAAAAGAAACTTGCTGGGTGTGGTGCCTCACGACTTTCATCCCAGCACTTGGGAGGCAGAAGTAGGAGGATCGCCATGAGTTCAAGGCCACCCTGAGACTGTATAGTGAATTCCAGGTCAGCCTGGGCCAGAGTGAGACTCTACCACAAAAAAACTTTAAAAAATTAAAAAAAGAAAGAAAAGAAAAGAAAAGAAAAGAAAAGGGCTGGAGAGATGGCTTAGTGGTTAAGGCATTTGCCTGCAAAGCCAAAGGACCAGGTTCGATTCCCCAAGACCCACATTACCCAGATGCAGAAGGGGTACATGAGTCTGGGGTTCATTTGCAGTGGCTAGAAGCCCTGGCATGCCCATTCTCTCTCTGTCTCTCTCTCTCTCTTCTGTCTCTCTCATGGGCTGGAGGGGTGGCTTAGTGGTTAAGGTGCTTGCCTGCAAAGCTAAAGGACCCAGGTTTGATTCCCCAAGACTCACGTAAGCCAGATGCCCAAGGTGGAGTTTGTTTGCAGCAGTTGGATGCCCTGATGCACCCATTCCCTTCCCCCCCCTGCTTCTTTCTGTCTGTCCAATTAATAAATAAATTTAAAAAAGAAAATATTTTCAAAATTTTATTTAAAAAAGCGGGCTGGAAGAATGGCTTAGCAGTTAAGGCATCTGCCTGCAAAGCCAAAGGACCCAGGTTTGATTCCCCAGGGCCCATGTTAGACAGATGCACAAGGGGGCATACGCGTCTGGAGTTCGTTTGCAGTGGCTGGAGGCCCTGGCATGCCCATTCTCTCTCTCTCTTCTGCTTTGTCTGTCAAATAAATTAATAAAAAATAAAATATATTTTTTTAAAATTTTATTTAAAAAAGAAAGAAAGAAACTTAAGAGAAAAAGAGACATACCAGGCTGGGGATGTAGCTCAATGATACAGCACGTATTTGGCAAGTGCAAGTCTCGGGTTCCATCCTCAGTGCCGAGGGAAGAGAGAGAGACAGTAACGAAATACAATGCTCATGTTATTTGGTCCCTGCCTCAAACCAACTGTTAAAACCATTTATGAGAAAACCCGGACTGGTGGCGCACGCCTTTAAACCCAGCACTTGGGAGGCAGAGGTAGGAGGATCACAGTGAGTTCAAGGCCACCCTGAGACTACATAGTGAAATTCCAGGTCAGCCTGAGCTACAACGAGACCCTACCTTGAAAACCAAAAAACAAAACAAAACAAAAATCAAAAAAACCATTTAAGAGAGAGAGAGATGGCTAGTGGTTAAAGGCACTTGCTTGCAAAGCCTGACAGCATGGGTTCAATTCCCCAGTGCCCACCTAAAGCCAGATATGAAAAGTGGTGCATGTTTACAAATGCTGGAAACTTTCGTGCACTATATTCACTGTCACCCTCTCTTCTCTCTAAAATGTGTAAATAAACAAAAAAAAATTAATGAAACAGTTATGAGACCACTGAATAGAACTGTTTTATTTTTTTTTTCATTTCTTTCTTTTGAGGCAAAGTCTCAAGGTAGCCCAGGCTGACCTGGATCTTATTCTGTAGCCCCAAGCTGGCCTCAAATTCACAGAGATCCTCCTACCTCAGCCTCCTGAGTGCACGCCTTTAGTCTCAGCACTAGGGAGGCAGTGGTAGGAGGATCACCATGAGTTCCAGGCCAGCCTGAGACTACATAATGAATTCCAGGTCAGCCTGGGCCAGAGTGAGGCCCTACCTTAAAAAACAAGCCTGAGGAGCAAATTAAAAAAAACAAATAATGGGCTGTGGTGGCGCACGCCTTTAATCCCAGCACTCGAGGCAGAGGTTCCAGGTCAGCCTGAGACTACATAGTTAATTCCATGTCAGCCTGGACCACAGTGAGACCCTACCTTAAAAAAAGGAAAAAAACAAATAATAATAATAGGGGCTGGAGAGATGGCTTAGTGGTTAAGGAATTTGCCTGCAAAGCCAAAGGATCCCAGTTTGATTCTCCAGGACCCACGTAAGCCAGATGCACAAGGGGCACATGCATCTGGAGTTCATTTGCAGTGGCTAGAGGCCCTGGTGTGCCCATTCTCTCTCTTTCTCTGTCTGCCTCTCTTCTATCTCTCTCTCTGCTTGCAAATAAATAAATAAAAATTAAATAGTAATAATAATAATAATGGTACTATGATCATACATCAAAGCAGCCATATATGTACACACACACACACACACACACACACTATACCAAATTGGGTGTTGAACACATCTGCTCATTGTCCAGCATCGGGTCCATCCCAGCTGATGTTACCCACCTGTCTGCCCTCCCACCCTGCCCCGAGTTCTGTAGCATAAATCACTGGCAGCTCCCTCAACAACAGGGCCATGTGTGCAAGCCCTGGAGAGTGGGTGACTGCACTGGAGCCAGGTCAGAACAGAAGAGTCCCCTCCATCACTGGGGACTTTAACTAAGGAAGGTCCCGCTGCCTCCTGGTGAGTCATCCCATCCCACTGGGATGGCTTCCACTCCTTGCTGAGGAACCTGGCTCCTATCACAAGGGCCTGAGGCAGCTAGGGCCTTGTTATACAGGTACTTAAACTCCCCTAAATTACTTTTAAAACAAAAATCTGTATTGGCAAAAATCACATTGACCTCTGAGAGCAATGAATATGCATTTTATGAAACTGAGCCCATTCCTAAATAGCATGTTGTTCCTAAATATTGAATATTCTCTGTAGACCTGAAAAAATATTCACTACTTTCCTTGTAGCTTATCTGAACATAGACATTGTTTTCCCTGGGTGTGGAAAAAAACAAAACAAAACATGTATTATCAACCTGCCTGGAAATTAGGTCAGCATTTGTATTTTAGGGGCTGATTTCTATTCCTCCTGGTGTTCCTTCCACCCCTGCCGCTGGCCCAGTTAGTCTTTGTCAAAAATCTCTTGAAGGCCAGTCCCTGGGCGCTTGAGAAATTGCTGCCCTGAACCAGTGCCGCGATCCTCAGGCTTCAGCTGCAGGCCTGGAGGCTGCTCACAGCCCACTGATTCCTCAGGTTAGAGCAGCACAGGTCCCAACCTGCCAAAACCATTGCTTATTTCTCTCTCTCTCTCTCTTTTATTTAGAGAGAGCATGAGAGAGAGAATTGGCGCATCACTTTTTGCTTCTGGCTAAACGTGGGACTTGGAGAATCAAACAGGCATTCCTAGGCTTCGCAGGCAGGCTCCTTAACCACTAAACCATCTTTCCAGCCAGACTGGCCTTTTTTTTTAATAAGAGAGAGAGAGAGAGATAGGGAGAATTAGCCAGAGCCTCCAGCCACTGTAATCAAACTCCAAACATGTGTGCTACCTATGCACATGTGCAACCTTGAGAATGCGTCATCTTGTAGGTCTGGCTTACATGGGATCTGAAGAGTCAAACATGGGTCCTTAGGCTTTGCAGGTAAGTGCCTTAACTGCTAAGCCCTCTCTCCAGCCCTCATGTGTTTATTTTTTATGGTGTGTGTGCATACATGTTCACATATGTGGCGGGCCTGCATGTTCCATGATGCATGTGTGGAGGTCAGAGGACAACCTCAGGAGATGGTCCTCACCTTCCACCTTGTTTGAAGCAGGGTCTCTCATTGTTCTCCAGTGAGTTTTCCAGGCTAGCTGGCCTGTGAGCTTCCAGAGGATTCTCTTGCATTTGTTCTTTCCTTGCAGAAGGTACCCTGGGATTATAGACGCTCACCACAATATCTGCTTAAACAGCCCGTGCTCAAATATTTTACATCAATTGTTAAACCTAATTTTCTTTTCCTTTCCTTAGCAAGATATTTATTTATACATCTTTCTTTCACTTTTTTTGTTTGTTTGTTTTTTCAAGGTAGGGTCTCACTCTAGCCCAGGCTGACTTGGAATTCACTATGTACTCTCAAGCTGGCCTTGAACTGAAGGCAATCCTCCTGCCTCTGCCTCCTGAGTGCTGGGGATGAAAGATGTGTGCCACCACGCCCGGCTCTTTTTTTTTTTTGAGATAGGCTTTCATTATGTATCCCAGGCTGGCCTCAAACTAATGATTTTCCCACTTCTGTATCGTTGGTGCTGGGTTACAGTTGATATCTACTCTCCTAGCTTCTCAAATCCTATTTGAGGTTAATTTTATTCATTGCTTTAATCAAAGAAAGCATTTATTAACATAACACTTTCATTTTCTAATTTAAGGAACATCCATGGGAAATGTTAAAATACCTTAGAGTTTAAAATGGGAATAAAGGGACTGGAGAGATGGCTTAATGGTTAAGGCACTTACCTGCAAAGCCAAAGGACCCAGGTTCGATTCCCTAGGACCCATGTAAGCCAGCTGCACAAAGGAGCACATCTGGAGTTCATTTGTAGTAGCCGGAGGCCTGGGTGTGCCCGCTCTCTCTCTCTCTCTCTCTCTCTCTCTCTCTCTGCCACTTTCTCTCTCTCAAATAAAAATAAATAAATAAAAAAATGGGAATAAAGCTGAAAAAAATGAAGAACTTTTAAAAATAGTTTGGGCCAGGCGTGGTGGTGCACACCTTTAATCCCAGCACTGGGGAGGCAGAGGTAGGAGGATTGCCATGAGTTCAAGGCCACCCTGAGACTACATAATGAATTCCAGGTCAGCCTGGGCTAGAGTGAAACCTTACCTCGGAAAACAAAAACAGAAAAACAAAACAAAACAAGTTAAAAATAGTTTGGTACTATTGTTGTATTTTAACTTAATGAAGATAAATGCTCAGTTTTCGTTCCTTCCCACTTTCAAATCCTCTCAAAGATGGATAGCACTTGCGGTTTTGATGCTAAGTGCCCAGAGTCCATTCAGTTTAACTTGCTGGGAGCGTCATGTCGTGACTCGCCAGCGATCACATCTCTGCTTGGAATGCGTTTCACCGTCATACCACCTTCCCAAACATGCCTGCATGTGATTAATAACATCGGAGCCCGATACCGAAATCAGTGAAGAATTGGGGTCACAGCAAATGTTCCCATTTCTTTAGAAGGAAATAAGGCAAAATTCCAGGATCTATAGACTGCGCTTGAGCAATGCTTGGAGCTTAGGTCACCCGTGATGAAGAGCTGATCCTGCTGATGCAGGATTGGAGCTCTGGGCGGGATTGGCTCTCCATAAACATGCAGGAGACACCCCTCCCCCCGCAGGTTTGTGAAGCCCAACTTCAGGTCCTTGTCCAAGTTATCAAAGAATTGAAAAGCAGGGCCTGGAGAGGTGGCTTAGTGGTTAAGGCATTTGTCTGCAAAGCCAAAGGACCCTGGTTCGATTCTCCAGGACCCACATAAGCCAGATGCACAAGGAGGCACATGTGTCTGGAGCTCGTTTGCAGTGGCTTGGAGGCCCTGGTGTGCCCATTCTCTCTCTCTCAAATAAATAAATTAATTAATTAAAAGAAAAGAAAAACAGACTCGGAGAAGGATAAATGATGAGATTTATTTTAGGGAGAGTGAGATGAGAGGGCGAACAAAGTGAGAAAGCACCGGAGCCAAAAGAAGTTCCCTCTCACATGCTTCTGGGGAAAGGAGACCGGGAGAAGGAAGGGGCTTCTAATTAGAACGGGCCTCAGGAAGGGCCCACCCTTGGGGGCTAAGCCTGTGAAACTGAGGAAGAAACAGGAAGGGCTGTTTCTGCTGAGGAGGGATTAGGAGGTAGTTGTTTGCAACCATCTTGGATAAGAAGGGGTCAGAACAGAACTCGTGCTAGTTCTGCCAAGACAGGCAAGGTGGCAGCCATGTTTCAGTGGGCCAGTCTCTAACTACCTGTTATAGAAAAAAAGAAAAAAAAAATCTACCTTGCTCCTAGTCCATACCAGTGTGATAAATATTGGAGATATTTTAATAACATGTTTATTTTAAATTTACTCTAAACAGGGGTTGGAGAGATAGCTTTAGAGGTTAAGGCACTTGCCTTCAAAGTCTAACGACACAGGTTCAATTCCCCAGTACTCACATGAAACCAGATGCACAAAGTGGTGCATGCATCTGGGGTTCGTTTGCAGCGGCTGGAGGCCCTGGTGCACCCATTCTCTCTGTCCATCTCCTATCTCCCTCTGTTTGTAAATAAATATATAAAATTCTTTAATTACCATAAATATTTTAAAACAAAGGTGGAAAGAATAGTAGGGAAATTTTCCAAGAAAACAAAACCTAGGTTAAGTACCAGTAAGATTTGCTCTTATTTGCTTCCTTCTCCCCTAGATTGCAGCATTTTAGGACATATTTCAGGTTTCTTTTTTTGCCCCTACATACCGATTATGTATCTGGAAAGATGATAGGTATCTTCTTACATAACCATGGGGCTGTTGATCACACCTAACAAAATTAACAATAATTTTTCAATTGATCTTAGCCAAAAGGCTGGGAAATGATTATGTAATCCATGACATCATGACCCACAGACCATAATCCAAGCCCCCTGTTTGGGATAAAGAGATAGCTAAGTGGTTAAAGGCACTTGCTTGCAGAGGTTGATGGCCCTGGTTTGATTCCTCAGCACCCATATAAGGCCAGACACACAAAGTGGCACAAGCATCTAGAATTCATTTGCAGTGGCAGGAGGCCCTGTCATGTTTATTTAAATCTCTCTAAACAGGGTTGGAGAATAAATAAAGGTTAAATAAATTGCAAAAAAGTCTAACGACAAAATTTCAATTCCCCAGTACTCACATGAAACCAGATAAAATGGTGCATGCATCTGGGCTGTTTTGGAGTCTAAACATACACCCCATTCTCTCTGTCCATCTCCTATCTTTTTTTGTTTGTTTATAAATATTTTAAATTATTTTTTACCATAAATATTTTAAAAGAAGGTGGAAAGAATAGTAGGGAATTTTCCAAGAAGTCTTAGCTTAAGTAAAGGCTCTTATTTGCCCCTTCTCCCCAAGTTGCAGCATTTTTGGATTTCATTTCTGGCTTGCCCTACATACCGATTGGAATCTGGAAGATGATAGGTATCTTCTTACATAACCAGGGGCTGTTGATCACACCTAACAAAATTAACAATAATTTTTCAATTGATCTTAGCAAAAGGCTGGGAAATGATTATGTAATCCATGACATCATGACCCACAGACCATAATCAGCCCCTGTTTGCATAATTAAGTGGTTAAAGGCACTAAAATGTTAAGGTTGATGGCCCTGGTTTGAAAAATCAGCACCCATATAAAACCAGACACACAAAGTGGCACAAGCATCTAGAATTCATTTGCAGTGGATGGAGGGGCCTGTCATGGCCCATTCTCATTCTTTCTTTTCTCTCTCTCTCTGTTGTCTCCTTTTCCAAAAATAAACGAATGAATAAATAAAAATATTTGAGGGGCTGGAGAGATTGCTTAGTGGTTAAGGCACATGCCTACGAAGGCTAAGGACCCAGGTTCAATTCTCCATGTTCCACATAAGCCAGATGCACATGGTGGCACATGTGTGTGGAGTTTGTATGCAGTGGCTAGAGGCCCTGGCACACCCATTCTTACTTTCCCTCTCTCTCTCTCTCTCTCTCTCTCTCTCTAAATAAATAAATTAAATAAATCTTAAAAAACAAAAACTTAAAAATTTTTTGAGAAAAAAACCACCGTGGTTGCCTTAAAAATGTCATTCTACATCTGTTTTGCTTGAGTCTAAACATACATATCCCCTTTCTCTGTCTCTTAAATGTTTTTTTTTAATTTTTTTATTATTATTTTATTTTATTTTTTGGAGAGAGAGACAGAGAGAGATAGACAGGGAGACAGAGATGGGCGCACCAGCAGTCTCTCAGCTGCTGTAAATGAAATCCAGATGCGTGCACCCCCTTGTGGGCAAGTGCAGCATTGTGCCAGCCCCACTTTGCATCTGGCTGGAACGCCAGTCTGAAGATATGGAACCGCTGGACATTGGAACCAGCATTCTTAGGCTTAGCAGGCAGGCGCCTTAGCCGCTAAGCCATCTCTCTAGCCCTCTTAAATGTTTTTAAAATCTCAACTATTACATTCCCCTTCTTTCTTTTGCATGTCATTCGTTGCATAATTTGCATTTTTAAAACTAAAATGTTAATTTTAGGAACACAGATTAGAAAAAATGAGGGAACAAAAATGAAACTTGCATAAATGAGGGAAATATGGTCTGGTCAAAAACATACGGAGATGTAAAACTGGGCTTAAGGATCATCTGGTTTCTTCCATACAGCTTGATTGAATTACAACCTGTTGTGTGCTTTTCCAAAGATAACGATGTTAGCTTATGTATTTTGGAAGGGAGGAATAGCAAGGTGTTGGAATTGCCTAAGAGTCTGGAACATTTTTCTCAGTGGCTACTGCACAAAAGTTTCATATATGGCTTGTGTGGGAGTTTGAATGTATGGCCCAAGACTCGGATGTTTTACTAAAATTTCCAACTTTAGCCCCCAGCAGGCAGATTCCTGTTATTGGGAGTAGATCTGAAGTCCAGCCCTACTAGGTGTGTTCAGAGAGTTTTGAGCTCTGGTGGTTTGTGCTTGTTGGTGATGCTGGCTCTTTGGTGATGTCACTGTGCTTGGATCCATGAAAGGAAGTGTGGTGGTTTGAATGGATGTCCCCCAGTAAACCACCTTACATGGGTGGCTTCAGAATTGAACCCAGGTGAACAGGCTTTACAGGCAAGCACTTTTAACCATTGAGCAAGCTTGAAATTTAGATCTCTGGGGGTGGATCCTAGGGCCAGCCCCAAGGTGTGGGGGTGGATTTGGAATTCCAGTCTGAAGATATACACAGTGCAGCAGTTCCTCCTGGGGTTCCTGGAGGGTGCTTGCTTGTGCTGGTGGTGGTTGCTTTTCTCTCTCTGCGCGGACCTGTAAAAGGAGGCCAGCTTCTTCCGCCATTATGGAACTTCTCCTGGATGTATAAGCTTCAAATAAATTCCCTGTTCCCATAATAGTGTCTGGTCTGTCTGGCGAATCATCCCAGCAACTAAAGCTGTCTGCTACAGGGAGCCAGCTTCTTCTGCCACTGCTGGTGTTCCTCTAAGCGTGAAATAAACCCGTTCCTCCCATAAGCTGTGCCTGGTTGGATCTTTATCTCAGTGATGAGCAGCTGACATTAGACAATTTCATGGGGACATATTCTAAGGTAATATATCAGGCCTTTGCCTTACTGTAAAATATGACTGTCAAAACTTAGTCATGGGGAGTTTGATTAAATGAGATGAAAAGAATTTACTCCCTTTCTAAGACATGCTGTTTGTGAGTATGACTCCTGCAGTAAGTTAGGTCTGTTTCCCCATCTACCTCTCTATATATTTTAAAATATTTATTGATTTGTTCATGTATTTATTTATTTGTGTGTGTGTGTGTGTGTGTGTGTGTGTGTGTGTGTGTGTAGGCATGTCAGGGCCTTTTGTTGCTACAAACACTAGTTGCTTGTGCCACTTTTTGCTTCTGGATTACATGGGTGGCTTGGAATTGAACCCAGGTGAACAGGCTTTGCAACAAGCACCTTTAACCATTGAGCAATCTTCCCAGTTCCCTACAGCTTTTGTTTAAAGTTTGCTTATTTATTATTTGCAAGCAGAGAGAGAAGAGAGACAGAGAGAACGGGCAGCATCAGGCCTCCAGCCACTGCAAACGAACTCCAGACGCATGTGTCACTTTGTGCATCTGGCTTTATGTGGTGTGGTGGTTTGATTCAGGTGTCCCCTATAAACTTATATGTTCTGAGTGCTAGGTCCCCAGCTGGTGGCAATTTGGGAATTGAAGACTCCTGGAGGGAGTGTATTGTTGGAGGCCAGTGTCCCATTGCCAGGGTTTGGCATCCTCTCCAGCTGTTGTTGTCTCTCTGATGTTGGCCAAGAGGTGATGTCCACCCTCTGCTCATGCCATCATTCCCCTCTGCCATCATAGAGTTTCTCCTTGAGTCTGTAAGCCAAAATAAACCCTTTCTCCCCAAAGCTGCTCTTGGTTGGGTGTTTTCTTTCAGCAGTGCAAAGCTGACTGCAACACGTGGGTACTGGAGAATTGAACCCGGGTCATCAGGTTTGCAGGCAAATGCTTTAACCACTAAGCCATCTCTCTAGCCCTCTTTTTTTTTTTTTTTAACACAAGGGATTTTTTGGGTAATTTATTTTTATGAGAAAGAGTGCACCAGGCCCTCCAGCCACTGAAATTAAACTCCAGACGTGTACACCACGTTGTGTGCATGCGAGACCTTGTGTCCCCTTGTGCATCTGGCTAATGTGGGACGTGGAGAGTTGAATGTGGGTCCTTTGGCTTCACAGGCAAGCACCTTAACTTTTAAAACTTTTAAAACTTGCAATCTAAAAATTACCTTTTGGGGACTTATATATTTTTAAAAAATTAAATTTGAAATACTAGATCTCTTCAGGAATGAATTTTTTTTTCATGAAACACCATTTTATATGATAGATTTGAAAATGCTATCTTCAGAGCCCATGAAACCTGGCACAAGCAGATGACAGGGTGTCCGAAAGCTGTATTTGTTAGTTGCATTGTTCCTGTGCCTGTCCCCTCCCCATGCTTTTGGCATCTAGTGAAAACATCTAAAAGCTGCAACATGACTCAGATGTGATAAGAATAAGTAATAATGGTTTTGGACTCTGCCTAGCATATTAATTAGGACTCTTGACAATATATAGCAAAACCAGCACTAATTAGCTTATGTAATGATGGACTTTATTTGTGGGGACTACAAGATTCAAAGGCCAGGGTACAGGGAGGCCCCAGAGACTGGGGCGCAGTAGAGAGTCCAAGAAATTCTTTTGTTTGTGTTGAATTGTGTCCTCCCCCTCAGAGCTATTCTAACGTATGAATGTGACACTATTTGGAAATGCAGGCCGTCTCCTACGGGGAGAGTTTAACTCATGACTTTTTGACTTCCTGTTGGTGTGAGAGTGATGCACATTCAGTAAAAAGTTTACTTCAAAGTTTGAATATTAGCCGGGCGTGGTGGCGCATGCCTTTAATCCCAGCACTTGGGAGGCAGAGGCAAGAAGATCGTTATAAATTCAAAGCTACCCTGAGACTATATAGTGAATTCCAGGTCAATCTAGACTAGAGCAAGACCCTTCCTCAACAAAACAAAACAAAACAAAAGGAAATGATGCTGGTCATGGCACGCCTTTAATCCCAGCACTCGGGAGGCAGAGGGTAGGAGGATCGCCATGAGTTCGAGGCCACCCTGAAACTACAGAGTGAATTCCAGGTCAGTCTGGGCTAGAGTGAAACTACCTCAAAAAAAAAAAAAAGCAAAAGAAATGATGTCATACTCTACTAAGATGGGCCTACTCCAGCATGATTAGTGATGTGGTAAGGAGGAGACACAGACAGACGAGAGGGAGAGAGAAAGAGAGAGAGCAAGGATGGGCACATGCCAGGGCCTCCAACCACTGCAAATGAACTCCAGTTGCATGTGCCACCTTGTGCATCTGGCTTATGTGGGTTCTGGGGAGCTGAACCTGGGTCCTTAGGCTTTGTAGGCAAGCATCTTAACTGCGGAGCCATCTCTCCAACCCAGAGTGTTTTTTTAAGGTAGTCTCTCACACTAGCCCAGGATGACCTAGAACTCACTCTGTAGCCCAGGCTGGCCTCAAACCTAAGCCTCCCAAATGCTGGGACTAAAGGCATGAACCACCATGCCCAGCTCTGGAGATGAGTCTTTTTATTTATTTATTTGAGAGAGAGAAAGAGGCAGAGAGAGAGAGAGAGAGAGATAAAATGGGCACTCCAGGGCCACCAGCCACTGCAAATGAACTCTAGATGCATGCGCCCCCTTGTGCATCTGGCTTATGTGGGTCCTGGAGAGTCAAACTGGGATCCTTTGGCTTTTCAGGCAAATGCCTTAACCACTAAGCCATCTCTCCAGCCCTCCTTCACATATTTTCCCAGCAACACAAAACCTATCTCCTAACACCTCGAAGCTGCTGGAGATGCTGTACTCTGCTCATCCAACAAAAGAGGTGCAGGGCAATGGGTGCCTTGTTCCTTTTCTCCTTGATGTGACAAGGACAAGGTATCAAAGGAAAGGTTTATTCTGGCTCACAGTTTGAGGATATGGTCCATCATGGTGGGGAAGTCATGAGGTCAGGATTGGAAGGCAGCTGGTCACATGCATCCTCAGGCAGGAAGCAGAAGGGAGATTTGAGTACTAGGGATCAGCTTACTTTCTCCTTTTTATTCATCCTGGGACCCCGGCCCATGGGAGAATACTGCTGTGGTAGTTTGAATGCATGGCCCCACAGACTCAAGTGTTTTATTAAAATTGAACTTCCAGGGGCTGGAGACATGGCTTAGTGGTTAAGGCATTTGCCTGCAAAGCCAAAGGATCTCGGTTCAACTCTCCAGGACCCATGTAAGCCAGACACACAAGGTGGCACACGTGTCTGGAGTTTGTTTGCAGTGGCTGGAGGCCCTGGCATGCCCATTCTCTTCTCTCTCTCTGCCTCTTTCTCTCACTCAAGTAAATAAATAAATAAAAAAATATATTTAAAATTGAACTTCCAACCTTAGCCCCTAGCAGGCAGATTCCTGCTACTGGGGGTGTGTCACTGTGGGCAGACCCTGGAGTCCAGCCCTAAGGCATGTCTGGGGATAGATCTGAAGTCCAGCTCTATGAGGTGTGTTCAGAGAGTTTTGAGCTCTGGTGATATGTGCTTGTTGGTGATGTGGGCTCTTTGGTGATGTCCTTCTGCTTGGATCCATGAAAAGGAGCCACTGAGAGTCTTCCCCTGGACTCCGTAATCCTGGAATAAATCTAAATCCCCTCCTCCCATAAACTGTATCTAGTTGGATGTCCACTCCAGCAATGTGGAGCCGACTACAACAGCCACCCACATTCAGGGTGGGTCTCCCACCTCAGTTTAACCTCTTTTGAAACACCCTCACAGACACACCCAGAAGTGTGTTTCCATAGTGATTCTAAATGCAGTCAAAGTGACAATGAAGACTGATAATTCCAGGGAGTAGGTAAACCCTTCCACCTTGAGTTTTTTTTCTTGGCTAGTGGGTTGAGGTTAAGAATAGGAATTTAGCAATATTACCTGCATTCTTGAATTTGGAAACATCTATTTTAAAAAAAAGAAATAAATATAGAGTGTGTCTGCGCTAGGAAAGAAAATTCAGTCTGTTAATTTTGCCATGGGGGGGATCAAAGCCACAAGTTAATTACACTGTGAGTCTCTTTTGATGAATAATTGATGAGAACTGAGGAAAAAGCTAGGAGGAATCGCATTAGATCACATGAAGATGGCCAGTGAGGTCACTTGAGATGGTAGCTGGTGGGGAAGTTGTTTCAATGATGAGCCTAACTACAGGAAAGGAACAGTGATTGAGAAATGCTAAGGTCCTTCTTTGGAAATGTTTTAAAAACAGGAGCAATTAATAACCTCAGCCCACTAAGAAGCCTGGGGGACCCACCATAAGTTGTTAGAAAATCCTACCTAGGTCTGCTGATTTACAAGAAGCCAAGCTACACATGAGAACACAAACACACAGAACTGTCAAGTCAGGAGACCCTTCAGAGGGACACGAAGGCACGTTAGATTTCATTTTTACCTTTCCACAGTAGAAAAGTATGCCACATGTATTGAGGTTGCATGTGTAAAATCATAGCTTCAAATATTTTAGATAATTAGCTGTGATTGGTGTAGCTTAAAGCAAGGAAATTTTGAAAAGTACAAAATGGGAGTTTAATTATGGCTAATGATGTTATAATTGCCCATCAATATCCATGAAAAAGAAATATGTAGGACTATTGGTAGAAAGACTTCTACAATTAGGATGTGATTGGAACTGAACACTCTCGTTCCTTCTTTGTTCTATAGGACATGATTTGTAAATCACAGGCATTCAGTTAGTATTAGCAGAAGAGAGATGTTTTGGTGTATAATGACCGCTTTGGGCCATGTAAAGAGTGAGTCCCTTTTATCCAGGGGGGGCTTCCAGTTTTCTGTACACCTGCCCACTTATGTTTTGGTCCTTAGAGGAACTGCTAACTCCTTGCTTTCTGGTTATAGAAAATGAAATCACACCCCTTGAGGAGGACTGACCTTTAAAAGGTTTTTTTTTTTTTTTTTTTTTTTTTTAAACCGGGCTTTGGTGACACACGCCTTTAATCCCAGCACTCGGGAGGCAGAGGTGGGAGGATCGCCATGAGTTCGAGGCCACCCTGAGAATACATAGTGAATTCCAGGTCAGCCTGGAATTTCTCACTATGTAGTCCCAGGCTGGCTTTGAACTCACGATGATCCTCCTACTTCTGCCTCTGAAGTGCTGGGATTAAAAGCATGTACCACCAAGCCCTGTTAGTCCTTCTTTTATTTTTATTTTTATTTTTTTGGTTTTGCGAGGTAGGGTCTCACTCTGGCTCATGTCCAGAACGGCAGCATTCCACCGGCACTCCTCTCGACCTCTGGCATTGCATTCTTTCTGCCTCTTCTTCTGCAATGGTCCTTGAGCCATGGAGGGGGTGATAGAGATGTCTCGTTTAGGGCCGAGCACTTCCAGTCACTTATTCTGAGCACTTGGACCAGTTATGAGTCTCTATATTAGCAGCAGCAGGGATGGCTGACCTTTCTATGCTGCTGGTGGGGCACAAAAGATATCATTGAACACAGCTAGGCGAGAGATGATGAAAAGCTTTTATAATTTTTTTTTGGTGTTTCTTAAAAATTTTTATTTATTTGAGACAGAGAGAGGGAAAGAGAGAGGGAGAGTGAGAATGGGCGCGCCAGGACCTCTACCCACTGCAAACACACTCCTGATACGTGCGTCCCCTTGTGCATCTGGCTTATGTGGGACCTGGAGAATTGAACTAGGGTCCTTAGGCTTCGCAGGCATGTCCCTTAACTCTCCAGCCCAATGAAAAGCTTTTAAACACAGGAAGACACAGAGGTGCACAAGTAGAGAGGGAGAAAAACAAACCAAAAATACACCAAGCCATCATTTTTAAACAATCAACTGGTAAGAGATGTGAAAGTGTGCTAACCCTATCGGTGGTGAGGCAGCTGGGGAAGGGGTCTTCTCATACACATGAATGTCAGCCACCCATGAGGGGGATTTTTTGATGTCTAACAAAATTAAAAACGGATAGCATTTGATCCTGAAATTTTGCTTCTAGAAAGTTATCGCTCAATTGCATATCTGCATGTGCAAAATGACCTGGTGGGGCTCTTCACGTAAGCACCAGCTAGGAAACAATGCAAATGTTCATCAAGCCATGCTTGTTAAAAAAATTATTTATTTCATTTATTTATTAGAGAGACAGAAAGAAAGAGGGAGGGAGAGAGAGAGAATGAATGCGCCAGGGCCTCCAACCACTGTAAATGAATTCCAGATGCATGTGCCACCTTGTGCATCTGGCTTATGTGGGTCCTGGGGAAATCAAACCTTGGTCCTTTGGCTTTGCAGGCAAATGCCTTAACTGCTAAGCCATCCCTCCAGCCTGCATCAATGGCATTCTTAAAGTATGATGTGCCCATAGAATGGAATGCCATATGGATGAAAAAGAAAAGGAAGCTTTATTTCCAACATTTTCCTAGAAAAAAAAATAGTTGAAAATTCAATCTTTGTGGTTTTTAAAAAATTTATTATTTTGTTTGTTTGTTTGTTTGTTTGGTTGGTTGGTTTGGTTTTGCAAGGTAGGGTCTTGCTCTAGCCCTGTCTGATCTGAAATTCACTTTGTAGTCTCAGGGTGGCCTTGAACTCACAGTGATACTCCTACATCTATCTCTCAAATCCTGGGATTAAAGGCATGTGCTACTATGCCCAGCTAAGTTTTTTAATCTTTTATTTATTAGGGAGGGGGGAGAGAGAGAGAGTGATTCAGCATGGGCATACCAGGGCCTCCTGCCATTGCAAATGAACTCCAAACACATGCAACACTTTGTGCATCTGGCTTTTTATTATTATTTTTTCGCTCTAGCCCAGGCTGACCTGGAACTCACTCTATGGTTCCAGGCTGGCCTTGAACTCACAGCAATCCTCCTACCTCTGCCTCCCAAGTGCTGGGACTAAAGGTGTGTGCCACTACATCTGGCTTCTTTTATGTTTATTGGTGTTTTGTTGTCAAGTAGGGTTTGTTTTATAAACTGTAGTGCACCTGTGTTTGGTGCACATACATTTATGATTGTGTTTTCTTTTGTGTTTTTTTTTGTTGTTGTTGTTAATAACACAAATGCTTTATTTGACATCGCAGGTCATCTTGAGGGCCAAATGTTGAATCCAGCACACAACAAATTCAGTGCAATCTCTGAGTCTCTCTCTGACTTCAAAAGGGTGAGCAAGTCCCCTTCACGCACAGGGCCTTTCACATTGCAGATGATGGAGCAGCTTGTGTCATCCATAAATTCTATAAGCGCCTGTGTGCATTGTCCCTGTGAGCAGTCCTGCCCAGCACTTTGGTAACTCAGGCAAGCTTGATGGGCTGCACGCGACTCATGTCCTCGATGGCGGTGCTACAGGCTGCTGCAGTGGTCGGGTGGACTCTTCCGTTTTACTTTTTTATTTTTTAAAATGTATTTATTTGAGAGAAAGAAAGAGGCGGGGGGGGGGGAATGGGCGTGCCATGGCCTCCAGCCACTGTGAACGAACTCCAGATGCATGCACTCCCCTTGTGCATCTGATTTACGTGGGTTCTGGAGAATCAAACCGGGATCCTTTGGCTTTGCAGGCAGGCAAATGCCTTAACCACTAAGCCATCTCTCCAGCCCCCCCCTTTTTTTTTTAGGTTTCACTCTAGCCCAGGCTGACCTGGATTTCACCATGTAGTCTCAGGCTGGCTAGAACTCATGGTGATCCTCCTACCTCTGACTCCGGAGTGCTGGGATTAAAGGTGTGCCCTGGCTTCCTTTGTGTGTATTGTTTTTATAACTCTTTTTTAAAATATATTTTATTTATTTATTTGAGACAAAGAGGCAGAGGGGGTGGAGGGAGAGACTGGGTGTGCCAGGGCCTTTAGCCATTGCAAATGAACTCCAGATGCATGCGCCCCCTTGTGCATCTGGCTTACTTGGGTCCTGGAGTATCCAACCAGGATCCTTTGGCTTTGCAGGCAAATGCCTTAATGGCTAAGCCATCTCTCCAGTCCCCTTTGTGCTTTTTTTAGAGGAGGGAAAAATAGTATCTATGGGTTGGTGTGATGAATTATCTTGTCAACCCGAGGGCATATAGAATTATCAAAGAGATACACCTATGGGTGTGTCTGTGAAGTGTTTCCAGAGGGGATTACTGAGGAGGGAAGAGCAGATGTGGATGTGGTGGCTCAGCCCACGGGCGGGGGTCTTGGACTGAGTACAGAGGGGAAAGCAGGCTACATTCATCTCCCTGTGGACACAATGTCACCAGCTACCTCAAGATCCTGTTACTGCAGCTACAGCTACTCTTGCCGCTCTCCTTTTCTACAACACACACTTACCCGCAAACTATGAGCTAAAAATAAACCCTCCCTTTCCCTTAAATTGCTTTTGTTAAGTGTTTTGTCCCAGTAAAGAGAAAAAAGTAATACTTGAAGCTGGACAGAGGTAGGAGGATTGCCATGAGTTCGAGGCCACCCTGGAGACTACATAGTGAATTCCAGGTCAACCCTGGGCTAGATTGAGACCCTACCTCAAAAACGAAACAACAACAATTTTAAAAAATCACTTGAAAAATAAGCAAAACTGATTTGGAGGATGCAATGGATAAGGTGCTTGCTGCTCGACTCTTAAGTACGCAGACCACGCAAGAGCTGGAAGCGGCAGGCTTCTATAATCGCAGGATGTCTACTGAGAGAAGGGAGGCAGAGGCAGAGAATTTCTCAAAGCTCACCAATGACTCAGTAAATCATGCACAGAGACCTTGCCTCAACTAAGGTGGAAGAGGAGGACCAAAGCAAAAGTTGGCCTCTGATTTCCATGTGAGCCTCTTTTCAACAACAACAAAAAAAGGGGCTGGAAGGATGGCTTAGTGGTTAAGGTGCTTGCCTGCAAAGCCCAGGACCCACACTAGGCAGATGCACAAGGGGATGCATGCATCTGGAGTTCGTTTGCCGTGACTAGAGGCCCTGGTGCCCATTCTCTCTCTCTCCCTCTTCCTCTGTCAAATAAATAAAATAAAAATAAAATATTTTAAAAAATCTGAGCTGGGCATGGTGGCACATGCCTTTAATCACAGCATTTGGAGGCAGAGGTAGGAGGATTGCCATGAGTTCAAGGCCATCCTGAGACTACATAGTGAATTCCAGGTCAGTCTGGGCTAGAGTGAAACCTTGGAAAACCAAAAAAAAAAAAAAAAAAAAAAAAAAAGAGAGAGAGAGAGAGAGAGAGAGAAATGGGTGCACCAGGGCTTTTCAGCCACTGTGAATAAATTCCAGACATGTGTACCCCTTTGTGTATATGTGCAACATTGCACACTTGTGTCACTGTGCTTCTGGCTCCGTGGGTCCTGGAGATTCGAACATGTGTGCTTAGGCTTTGCAGGCAAGTGCCTTAATTGCTAAGCCATCTCTCCAGCTCCCAGTTTTTTTTTTAAATTAAGGATGTGACAATTACAAGTATCTGTGACAGAATGGAAGATGACACATTTTCATGCTACTTTGTTTATTTTATGAACTTTTTGGTTAGTATACAAAGAAATGGGTTTTGTTATGACATTCTCATACACATATATATTTCATTATGGCTTGCAGTTAAGCACTTGCCTGTGAAGCCTAAGGACCCCAGTTCGAGGTCCGATTCCCCAGGACCCATGTAAGCCAGATGCACAAGGGGGCACATGCATCTGGAGTTTGTTTGCAGTGGCTGGAGGCCCTGGCGTGCCCATTCTCTCTCTCTCTGCCTCTTTCTCTCTGTCTGACGCTCTTAAATAAATAAATAAATAAAAATTCCACTGTGAATGCATATCATAGTTTCATTATCTGTTCACCTGTTGGTGGACATCTAGGATAGTTCCATTTCAAGGCTATTATGATTAGTGCAGGGCTGGTGAGATGGCTTAGCGGTTAAGGCACTTGTCTCGCACGCCTAAGAACATAGGTTCGATTCCCCAGAACCCATGTAAGCCAGATGCACATTGTGACACATGCCTCTGGGTTCATTTGCAGTGGCTAGAGGCCCTGGTGTGCCCATTCTCTCTCTCTCTCTCTCTCTCTCTCTCTCTCTCTCATAAATAAATAAAAATTAAATATTTTTAAGGCCGGGTGTGGTGGTGTATGCCTTTAATCCCAGCATTCATGAGGCAGAGGTAGAAGGATCGCTGTGAGTTCGAGGCCACCCTGAGACTACATAGTGAATTCCAGGTCATCCTGAGCTACAGTGAGACCCTACCTCAAAAAACCTAAAAGGTTTAGGGCTGGGATAGATGGCTTAGAGGTTAAGGTGCTTGCCTGAGAAGCCTGAGAAGGACCCAGGTTCGATTCCCCAGTATCCACATAAGCCAGATGCACAAGATAGCTCACGCATCTGGAGTTTGTTTGCAGCGGCTAGAGGCCCTGGCACAGCCATTCTCTCTCTCTACACCTGCCTCTTTTTCTTTCTCAAATATATAAAATATTTTTAAAAGGTTTTTAAAAAATGAATAGTGCAGAGCTGGGCATGGTGGTGCCTGCCTTTAATCCCAGCACTCGGGAGGCAGAGGTAGGAGGATTGCTGTGAGTTTGAGGCCACCCTGAGACTACAGAGTGAATTCCAGGTCAGCCTGGGCTAGAGTGAGACCCTACCTTGAAAAACAAACAAGAATAAAAAAAGAATTAGTGCAGCAAGAACATGGCAGTGTAAGTTTCTCTGGGCCTGCCAAAGATTTTGTGTAGGCCACCATCTGAGACGTCATCATCCCAGGAACGTGTTATCTTGATTAGCTCATAGGGTCTGGCTGTTTATATTCATATATATGTGTATTAGTCAGGGTTCCCGAGAGGAACAGAACTGAGAGAAAGAATTGATACTAAAGAGGGAATTTAGGGCTGGAGAGATGGTTTAGTGGTGAAGGCGCTTGCCTGGGCAGCCCAAGGACCCAGATTTGATTCCCTAGGACCCACGTAAAGCCAGATGCACAAGGTGGCGCATGCATCTGGAGTTCATTTTCAGTGGCTGGAAGCCCTGGTGGGCCCATTCTCTCTCTATCTACTTCTCTCTCTCCAAATAAATAAATAAAATGTAAATTTATGCTGGGCGTGGTGGTACACACCTTTAATCACAGCACTTGGGAGGCAGAGGTAGGAGGAGCTCCTCGAATTCGAGGCCAGGCTGAGACTACACAGTGAATTCCAGGTCAGCCTGGGCTAGAGCCAGACCTTACCTGAGGAAAAAAAAAAAAACTGTGGGGGGAGGGATTAGTTTATGGCAGTCCACCAATAGCAGTCTGCACGGTTGCTTATCAAGGAACCCGGGAGCTGCTCAGGCCATGTGGCTGGATGGCTCAGCAGTCTTGACCCAGCACTGAAGGCCTGGAGGCTTCCTGGAGAGACGCTGCTCTTCAGTCCGCACTGGAAGGCTGAGGAAACTTGGTCCCAGTGCTGAGGACGGCTAGCCGCCGTACAAGTGAGGGCATTCGCTAGCACTGGCAGTCAGGTGGGCAGAAGGGACTGTTTCCTCTCAGAGCTTCCTGATATAATCCACCACCTGCTGGGCTGCCCACTCTGGAGAAAGGACTTTCTCTGGAGGAAGACTTCCTCCTTCATTCAATCCTTCCTGGAAGCAACCTCAGAGACCTGCCCAAGAGGAATGTCTGTGGATTTCTAATCTGATCAAGTTGACAACTGAATTTAACTGTCATGTTTCCCCTTCTTCAATCTAATTGCATTTATTATTATTATCATCGTTTGTTTGTTTTATTGAGGTAGGGTCTCACTCTAGCCCAGGCTGATCTGGAATTCACTCTGTAATCCCAGGCTGGCCTCTAACTCACAGTGATCCTCCTATCTCTAACTACTGAGTGCTGGGATTAAAGGTGTCCACCACCACATCCAGCTATTTTTAATTTTTTTTGTTTTGTTTTTAGAAGAGGGTCTCACTCTGGTTCAGGCTAACCTGGAATTAACTATGTAGTCTCAGGGTGGCCTTGAACTCACGGCAATCTTCCTACCTCTGCCTCCCGAGTGCTGGGATTAAAGGTGTCCACCACCACATCCAGCTATTTTTAATTTTTTGAAGAACAACTTGACAAGCCTATGTGTCACTTTATTCTCATTGTTGTCAGCACTATTTTTATATTATTTTATTTTAAAAAATATTTTTATTTATTTATTTGAGAGAGAGAAAGAGAGAGGAGGAGGAGGCAGAAAGAAGAGAGAGAGAGAGAGAATGGGCGCACCAGGGCCTCCAGCCACTGCAAACGAACTCCAGATGCATGCACCCTCTTGTGCACCTGGCTTATGTGGGTCCTGGAGAATTGAACCGGGATCCTTTGGCTTTGTAGGCATATGCCTTAAACACTAAGCCATCTCTCCAGCCCAGCAATGTTTTATTCTAAAGGCTGAGCCATCTTAATGGATGTGGTATTCTCAATGCATTAAAAACCTAAATTGACACACAAACACTGCGTATTTACAGAGTACCGTGTGGTGTTTTGATACACACATACACACATTATAGAATGCTTGGATTTGAGTAAACGTACCTATTGCCTCAAACTTTTACTTATTTATTTTTTATTTTTATTTTTTTCAGGTAGGGTCTTCTTTCTAGCCCAGGCTGACCTGGAATTCACTATGTAGTCTCAGGGTGTCCTCAAATTTACAGCAATCCTCCTACCTCTGCCTCCTGAGTGCGGGGATTAAAGGTGTGTGCTACCTACCACACCTGGTTAAACTTTTATTTTTTTGTGCTAAAACATTTTAAGCCTTTCTTTTAGTTTTATTTTCAATACCCAGTATATTATCATTAAACAAATTTAGCTTTATTTATTTGAGAGAAAAAGGCAGGAGAGAGAGAGAGAGAATATGGGCATGTCAGGGCTTCCAGTTGCTGCAAATGAATTCCAGATGCATGTGCCACCTTGTGCATCTGGTTTTACATGGGTCCTGGGGAAATGAACCTGGGTCCTTTGGCTTTGCAGGCAAGCTTCTTAACTACTAAGTCATCTCTCCAGCCCACATTATCATTTGTTATCATCACCATACTGTGTGTAATAGCACCCCAGAATCTGTCCTCTAACTGAAAGTTAGCACTGGCTGACCAATCTTGCCCTGAATGCCTCCTCACTGCCCCGCCTTCCAGCCTCTGGAATCCCCTGAGCTCTCCACCTCTGTGAAATCAACTTGCTGAAATCCCACCTAGTGGGCTGGAGAGATGGCTCAGCTTGCTTCAAAGCCTAAGGACCTGGGTTTAATTCCCCAGTCCCCAGATGCATGGTGGTGCATGCATCTGGAGTTTGCAGTGGCTGGAGACCTTGTTGTGTCTGTTCTCCATCCATCCCCAGCTTGCAAATAAAATAAAAAGAAAATGGAGTGAGAACAAATATGACCTGAAATTCTTACTTTTATTTATTTTTTGTTTTTTCGAGGTAGGGTCTCACTAGCTCAGGCTGACCTGGAATTCACAATGTAGTCTCAGGCTGGCCTCTCTAGAGGAAACTCCGCCCTCACCATCGTTTCTTATCTCAACATGCCCTGCACATGGGAAGCGCCCCTTTCGGCTGAGTTTTGTCCTGGCTCCTCCCATGAACTGTGCCCTGGGGCCTCAGGTCAATGAACTCCAGGGCACAAAGTGACCAGGCTTCTGATCAAGACTGCCTTCGGAGGTGGGGACACACTAGCCTCCGGATCTACCTGAGCTGACCCTTTCCCACTGGCCAAAAGGACCGGGCCAGAGACTGGGAAGGGAATTAAGGCGGTAAGGCCTGGTGGGTGGCGACAGTGATTGGTGGCCTGTGGTCCTGGCCTCTTGGGTCTTGAATCTTGCTCCTTTTACTATCAAAATTCCGGAAAACCCAAAGGGGACCAAACACCTGCATGCCACTCTAAACCACACTACTGCCTCGTGGGGGCACTGCTGTTGTCCCCAGAGAGAAAGAGAGAGGGGATGGGCACTGTCCTAGGATTCATCCAGGTGGGCGACGCTGAAGCCGGGGAGCGAGCAAGGGGAGGTGTCACCTGTCCCTACACGATTGAAATCCTGTGCAACTCTGGGTGGTGCCGGAAGCCCCCGAGAGTGGTCTGGGGGAGGGGAGGGATGGAGATTCGTGGGTCCCTCCAAAGCTCACTCATCTTTGCACAAGACTCGTAGTCTCAAAGCTGGGCTTCCCAAAGCGGACGGACACGACGCCTCCTATTTCCCCCGGCCACCCTCTCCAGGCTCCTGGGTTGCACGGGTGTCCGCCCTTTGACCAGCGCTCGGTTAGGTGGCGTAGCTCCGAGGCGCGTCCCGGCCACACGCCCAAGTAAGGCACCGTTCCCGGGCCCGCAGGCCACCTCCCAGGCGCACCTGCCCCCGGGGCGGGGCGCAGGACGCACGGGCGCAGGTCGCCGGCTCGGACGCTGGAGGGGGCTGTGGTTCTCCCGCTGTCCCCGCGTCCGGCCGACAGTCTTGCCAAGCGTCCAGTCTCCCTTCCTTCCTCCGGCCCCGGGGGCCCGGCCCAGACCCGAGGAGGGGCGGCGGCCGCTCAGACTTCCCGCTCGGAGGCTGCGGGCGCTGGGTGAAGGTGGCAGAGCCGAGGACGCGGCCGCCACCCGCTCGGCGTCACCGTCTGCTCCTCCTCCTCCTTGTCGTCGTCGCCCGTCCTCGGCGTCCAGGCGGCCATGGCGACCCGGAGCCCGCTCCCCACCCACCGCGCCCGCTCCGCCCTCCCCTCCGCCCCGCGCCTCCCCTGATGGCTCGGACCGCGGCCGGCCACCGCCTGCCCAGCTCGCGCGCCCGCGTCGCCAACGCTGCTGCTATTGCTGCTGCTGCTGCTGCGGTCGCCGCCGCTGCTGCCCGCGGGTATTAATAGCACCGGGAGCCGCCAGCCCCGGGCCTGGAGGGGTGGTGGTGGTGTGGAAGAACCCCGGGAAGGAGCTGCGGAGCCCGGAGCCCCGGACTGGAAGCCGCGCCGGAACCGCGGGCGCCGTGGAGGTAGGAGGCGCGCGGGAACAATGACCGCGCCGGGGAAGGGCGGTCGCGCGGGCTCGCGGGCCGTGGATCCGGCCGCGGGCGGCAACTTGTGCGAGTCCCCGCGGCGTGGCGCAGCGCAGCGCGGCGCTGGGCACCCGGGGTCCCGCCCGCCCGTCCGCTCGCCAGGCCGGGACACGATAGCTGGATCCCCCGAGCCCTGTGCAACCTGCGTGGCTCACCTCCGCACCCTTCGGCTGTTGCGGGTCCCCTCTCACGCTTCCCCATCCCCGGGCCCCCTCCCGCCCCCGCTTATTCTTATCCCACCCTACCCGGCCCTGCCGGGTGACGGGCTCCTGACGCCTCTTCCGGACCTCCAGCAGCAATCTCGGTAAACACCCCATCCCCACTCCCTCTACCCACTCCCCCACTCTCCCCGCGGGTTACTGGCCAGGGAAGGTGGACGCTAGCCCGGACACTAGGTTCCCCGCAGCTCGTCCACGCGTGGTGAGACTCCCGGTGGGTGACAAAGAGGAACACACCCTCTCTTAAGTTTAGATCTTGTTTCTATGCACTGCATGCTTTTATGGAGGGCAAAGTTTGGATTTTCTTTTTCTCTTTCTTTTTTTTCAATGCAATGCGTAGATTGTATGAGTGTTTGTGGTGTGTGTCGTTGAGCATTATCAAACGACAACTTCCGAATATGGGTGGGTGTTTTTTTAAATTAAATTAAATTAAATTTTTTTTACGATTTAAGTTCGGGGAAACTTCAGCGGTGGGATCCCAGCTCCCAGCTGGACCCGAGAGTGCAGTGCGTTCTCTCGGGAGGAAAATAAGGAGTTTCCTGTAATGCCTGGATTCTTCAGTGACAGCCGTAGACCAGCGGCTGATGGGCATTAGGTAGGGTTCTCCCCACCCCCCCAGAAGGGAGGGAGGGTGCAGCTCACAAAGAAAGGAGCACCCGATGTCAGGCGAGAGCTCGTGGAGATGGTGGGAGCGATTGCCTCTCATCTGGAACAGTTTAGCAGGCTCAGCCTACAGCTCCCCTCCCCCCCCAATCTCTGGAGTCCTGTGGTCCCCAAGGCTGTTTCATTTGATTTTGTGGTGAAAGCCTTTCTCGTTTAGTTTCCCAGCTTTGACTGCCCTAACCCCCAGCTCCTGCCCCGGACACCCGGGACTCCTACCTCTTCCATCTAGCAGGCAGATTTCCTCCACCCAGCATTGGGCTATGTTTAGTGTGCTTTCCACGTGGTGACTTGCCAAGCCCATTTCTGAACATCCCCAGCATTGTCTTGCTCTTCCCGCTCGATCTGATCAAGGAATGGAGAAAGAAAAAGCCTTTCGGATTTTAAAGGCTTTTAGGGAAGTTGCTTTAAAATGTTGGGATGGTTTTTGCAGGATAAGGCGGGGCCCTTCTGAAGTCCCTTGCCAGAGCGTTTATCCGCAGTCTCTCCCCAAGATGGGTGGGTTTCCAGGAAATGACAGTTCCCACGGCGCTCTATTCACCGGTGGGTTCAGCATCCATCCACACGGCTCACTTTATATTCCTCCAGCATCGTTCTGCAGCAAGACACCAATATTGGAGTTACTCCAAGCACAACGAAGCATTTGTGTTTTTAGAATGTCTGGCTAATAGATCTGCTTGTGGGTAAAATAAAGAGCAGCATTCTTGGGCTGTGGCTGGTCTACTGGGGGAGTTGGTGGTGGAGATAAGCGAGCAGATGTCTGCAGAGCCCACAGTGCTTTTCAGAATCTTCCTTGTTTATGTGGACAGGAAGCAGAAAATCCTTGGTGATGAGGTAACTGCCTCTTAGGGGTGCAGATTCTGTGATGTACGCTTCTGGTTTGGTGTATGCTGTTACATTTAGGGCTTCTAGCCTTCTAAAGTTAAGATATGACCTTGCTGTGTAGCCTAGGCTGGTCTCATTGGAGATCCTGCTGCCTCGGCCTCCTTAGTGCTTGTATCACCACACCCAGCTCTAATGTACCTGCTGTTCTCCAATATTATTGTTTGGCCATTACCAAAGAAACGTCAAAGTCATCTATCTTAGGCAGTTTTTATTTTTTTGGCTGGGCTATTTTAATTTTTTTATCTGGAGACTACATAAATCCTGGATGAAAGCTTTTTTGATAAACTGCTCAAGGAATTTTTAATACATTTTTATTCATATTCACATTTATGCACTCATTGCAAGATCTTTTATGTTGAAAAAAATTTTATTTTTGAAACTTTACTTATTGGTACACATGTGGGTAGGCATGCCAGGGCTTCTTGCCCCTGTAAATGAACTTGAGACACTTGCACCACTTTTCACATCCAGTTTATATGGGTGGCTTGGGAATTGAACCTGAGCCAGCAGGTTTTGCATGCAAGTGCCTTTAATGGCTGAGCCATCTTCCTAGCCACATAATTTTTTTTTTAATTTTAAAGATAAAGATAAAATGTAGTTTTTGTTTTTTTTTTTTTTTCAAGGTAGTGTCTCATTCTAGCTCAGGCTGACCTGGAATTCATGATGTGGTCTCAGAGTGGCCTCGAACTCACAGCAATCCTCCTACCTCTGCCTCCCAAGTGCTGGGATTAAAGGCATGTGCCACCATGCCCGGCTTAAATGTAGTATTGAAAAGGTAGGGTGTGGTACCACGCACATGTCCTAGTCTTCTGGAGGCTGATGCAAGAGGATCACAAGTTCAAGGCCCACCTGGGCTACATACACAGTGAGTTCAAGACCTTGACTATCTCAAAACAAAACAAATTTAAATAAAAGGCTAGAGAGATGGCTTCTCAGGCAAGCACCTTAATCAATAAAGTCCTAGGTTTGATTCTCCAGTACCCACATAAGCATGTGCACAAGGTGGCACATGCATTTGGAGTTTGTTTGCAGTGGCTGGAGACCCTGGTGTACCCATTCTGTCTCTCAAATAAATAAATTAAATTAAATTAAATTAAAAGACTGGAATGAAGTCTATAATATTCATCATGCATCCAAAAGTTTAATTTGTTTGGATATTGAGTGGAGGATGCCTGGGCTAAATATAAAATCTTCCCCTCCCTCAGAGAACTCTAAAGACAACCTAGTTTTTGGATCAGTCTTTCTTTCTCTCTTTCTTTCCTTTTCTTTTTTTCCCAAGGTAGGGTTTTACTGTAGCTCAGGCTGACCTGGAATTCACTGTGGAGTCTCAGGGTGGCCTTGAACTCATATTGATCCTCCTACCTCTGCCTCCTGAGTGCTGGGATTAAAGGCATGCGCCACCAAGTCCGGCTAAGAACTTAGTTTTTGCATGTTGATATGCGCTGGAAAGTCAGGGAACTGAATTTGTAGGTACCTAAAGATTTTTTCCCCCTAATGTTTTGATAGCTAGATAGACTGTGTGTATGTATGTGTGTATGTGTGTGTGTGTGTGTGTGTGTATGTATGTATGTGTGGGTGTGTGTGTGTGTGTGTGTGTATATATATATATATATATATATATATATATATATATATATGTATTTAACATTGCATTAACTGGTCTTGCTTATTGCTGAGATTAATTTACTATTTTTCATCAGTTTGTGTATGTGTGTATGGATGTGCCAAATGAACATCCTTCTGGCGTTATGTGGGTGGCTGGGTAATTGAACCTGGACCAACTGGCTTTGCAAGCAAGCACCTTTAACCACTGAGCCATCTCCCCAGCCCCAACTACTTAGTCTTGAGAATTGCACTTTCCCCTCTGAAAGAAGATGCTATAGATACGAGAGGCCACACAAACCTGTAGCACACTCCTTGGAGTCCTTTTTACCTCTAGACAGGCAAGTATTCCCTGTATTGGTGACCATTTGCCTGGAAGGGGAGGGGCGGAGGTTTTAGATCCACAAGGCTGTGTCTCTCTTAACTGATGCTTTTTTTTGGTAAGTATATAACCATTTTTAATAATTGATAGCAAGGATGGGTGCTTCCAGAAAGCACCAAGTATTAAGGAAGAATACAGATGTCTCAAGAGCACTGATAATAACAGTTCAAGTTGGTAGGAGTGGTCAGGCTCTTATTAGTAATGCTGGTAACTTACTAGCATATCACATACATATTTTCTTTTTGTTTGTTTTGTTTTTATCAAGATTGGGTTAGCAGGGCATGGTGGCACACGCCTTTAACTGATGCTTTTTTTTTTTTTTTTTTGGAGAGAGACAGAGAGAGACAGAGAGAGAGGGAGAGGAAGACAGATAGAGATGGGCGCGCCAGCAGCCTCTCAGATGCTGTGAATGAAATCCAGATGCATGCGCACTCTTGTGGTCAAGTGCAGCATCGCGCTCTTGCATCACTTTGCATCTGGCTAAATGTGGGACCTGGAGATTAGAACCGCTGGAGATTGGAACTGGCGTTCTTTAGGCTTAGGAGGCAGGCACCTTAACCGCTAAGCCATCTTTCCAGCCCAACTGATGTTTTTTGATTGAAAGGTGAGTTGTCCACGTGGGGTTATTGAACGAAAGTGGTGGATCAACGTCTTTTTCTTGCTTTTTGGTGGCTGGAATTTCCACGGTGACATTCCTTGATCATAGCTGTTTTGCTCTTTGTGAGAGGTTTGGAGATTACCTCATTAACCACTTCCATGTGATCAAGGTCAGAGCCTAAATGGTTTCCATTAAAATTAGTGGAAATACTGATTTCTTTCCCTTTCTGCCAAATGCAGCCTATGTTTTTAATTAAGAAGCCTCCAAAAGTTTGTTTCAATATGAAGAAATTGACTTTTTAGAAAACCTTTTTTTGTTTTGTTTTGTTTTGTTTAAGGTAGGGTCTCTTGAGGGTAGGCCTAAGCTGACCTGGAACTCAATCTGTATTCCCAGGTTTCCAACTCAGTGATCCTCCTACCTGTCTCCTGAGTTCTGGGCTTAAAGGCGGGCATCACCATCCCTGGCTAGAAAACCTTTCAATTTTTAAAATTTATTTATTTGTGTGTGTGTGTGTGTGTGTGTGTGTGTGCGCGCACGCACACACCAGGGTCTCTTGCTGCTGCAAATAAATGCCAGAAACATATGCCACTCTGCATCTGGTTTTATGTGGGTGTTGTGGAATTAAACACCCTGGCCAACAGGTTTTGCAAGCAAACCCCAGCCTGAGACTGACTTTTGCTTTTAAAAATATTTTTATTTATTTGCAAGCAGAGAGAGAAAGGAGAGAATGGGCATACCAGGGCTTCCAGCTGCTGCAAACGAACTCCTGGTGCATGTGCCACTTTGTGCATCTGGCTTTACGTGGGTACTGGGGAATTGAACCCGGATTGTTATACACTGTGCCTTAACTGCTGAGCCATCTCTTCAGCACCCTGAAACTGACTTTTTTTTTTTTTGAGGTAGGGTCTCACTCTAGCTCAGGCTGACCTGGAATTCAGTATGTACTCTCAGGGTGGCCTCAAACTCACGACAATCCTCCTACCTGTGCCTCCCAAGTGCTGGGATTAAAGGCACTCGCCACCTCGCCTGGCCTTGAAACTGACTTTTAATATGATATCCTTCTCCTGGTTCCAGTCAGTTGAAAGTGTTTTGCCAAGTGGATGCTTTGAGCAAAGTGGACAATTGATACATTATTTAAACCTGGTAGTATAAGTTGTGAAATAAACATTATGGGCAGGTACATGCCCGTAAACTTTTTTTGTGCATGTGTATGCGTGTTTGTATGTGTGAGCATGGAGGCCAAATGTATGTATGTTACCTTTCACAACTCATTTTGAGAAAGGGGGTGCTCTCACTGAACTACCTTGACTAGTGAGGAAGCTCCAGGGATTCCCTGTGTGTCTGCCAGCACTGGCATGACAGGCTCTTCAGTGGGTGCTGGGGATTTGAACACAGGTCCTCATGCTTGCACAGCAAGCGCATTACCCACTGAGACATCTCCCCAGCCCTGCTTTTTCCCCCTCCCCCTTTTAACACAGTAACACGGTGTTCTGATGTTGCTATGAGGTGGCAATTGTAGACAGACTGCAAGGTTTGCCATGAATGTGGGATTCATCATTGACACTGAATTAATTTCATGGGTAAAACTATCATTTATGCGTACATTAAAGCAAAATGCCACAGGCCAAACTAGATTTCCCTCTATCAGCACGGTTTTCTTTTCTTTTCTTTTCTTTTCTTTTCTTTTCTTTTCTTTTCCTTTCTTTTTTTTTTCTTTCTTTCCCTTCCTTCCTTCCTTCCTTCCTTTCTTTCCTTCTTTCTTTCCTTCCTTCCTTCCTTCTTTCTTTCCTTCTTTCTTTCTTTCTTTCTTTTTTGGTTTTTCAAGGTAAGGTTTCACTGTAGTCCAGGCTAACCTGGAATTCACTAACTAGTCTCAGGGTGGCCTTGAACTCATGGCGATCCTCCTACCTCTGCCTCCTGAGTGCTGGGATTAAAGGTGTGTGCCACCACGCCCAGCTTATTAGCACAGTACTCTTCATTGGCAAGGCTAGCATGGCTTTACCTGAAGGCTTTGGAGAAATGCTTCCCTATCATTAAGCAGTCCCAATTTCAGAGCAAGACTCAAGTCCAGTGGCATGGTGCTTTCAGTTTGTGTTCTCGTCCATTGAATTCCGGATCTAGTAGAGTGCCCGGGATAGAGCGAACACCTGATAAGTTCTCCTTGAGTGAATCAGCACGCCCAGCTTTTACTGCTCTTTCAAATTTAGCCTTGAGAGTTTTTATGGGGAACTTGATCTTAGCAGTGATAGGTGGCAGTTCTGGGAATTGGATATTTGATTCTGTATTGATTTCTTTCTTAAATTTAACAATTTGGCCCTTAAACCTGGCTGATGTTATTTTTTAAAATATTTATTTGCAAGGAGAGAGTAAGGGAGAGAGAATAGATGTGCCAGGGCCTCTTGCTATTGCAAACAAACTTCAGACACATGCACTATTTTGTGCACCAGGGCCCCAGCCACTGATATTGCACTCCAGACACATGTGCGACCTTGCATCTGCCTCACCTTTGTGCATCTGGCTTACGTGGGATCTGGAGAGTCCAATGTGGGTGCTTAAGCTTCGCAGGCAGGCACCTTTACCGCTAAGTCATCTCACTCTCCAGCCTCTTCTGGCAGCTTTTAAGTTATTTTGACACTCTTGTTTCACTGTAATATGTTCAGGTATAATTTCTCCTTTATTTTTATTCCTCTCTCTCTCTCTTCTCTTAGCTGTTTTCTTACCGTTAGTGCGTTTCCACTCCTCTGTGATATGTCAGTGTCTGGGCAGACTATGTATCCATTCACCTTCAACCATCAGATTGCTTTTGAGTCTGGCTCTCATGAACAGAGCTCTCAAGAGCATCTGTGAGGTGTGTCTTCATCTTCTCTGGGTCTCATGATGGGCTTCACTGCTGTGTCTTTCAAGGGGGGTTTCCACCATTTTATATTCCCACCAGCCAGGCACAAGGCCTCTGTTGACTATGTTCCTCACCCACACTTGAAATTGTCAGCCTTTTTATTTTCTTTTTAATATTTATTTTTATTTATTTATTTGACAGAGAAAGAGGGGGAGAGATAATGGGTGCATCAGGGCCTCCAGCTACTGCAAACCAACTCCAGACATGTGCACCCCCTTGTGCATCTGGCTAATGTTGTGGGTCCTGGGGAATCAAACTTGGGTCCTTTGGCTTTGCAGGCAAATGCCTTAACTGCTAAGCCATTCCTCCAGCCCCCCCCCCCACTTTATTTTTATAAGATGTTTTGTTCTGTTTTTGAGGTAGGATCTCACTCTAGCCCAGGCTGACCTAGAATTCACTCTGTATTCTCAGGGTGGCCTCGAACTCATGGCAATCCTCCTACCTTTGCCTCCCAAGTGCTGGGATTAAAGGCATGTACCACCACGCCTGGCAAGATTTATTTTTATTTATTAGAGACAGAGAGGGAGACAGAATGGGTGCACCAGGGCCTCTAGCTACTGCAAACAAACTCCAGGTGTATGCGCCTTTGTGCATCTGGCTTACGTGGGTCCTAGAGAATCTAACCAGGATCTGTAGGCTTCTCAAGCATGTGCCTTAACCACTAAGCCATCTCTCCAGCCCTGTCAGCCTTTTTCATTTTAGTCCTGTTCAGTGACGTTCTTGTTGCTGGGACAAACACCCAACCAGAAGCAGCTGATGGGAGGAAAGGGTTTATTTCAGGGTTACAGTTTTGATTGGAAGTTTCATCATGGCGGACAAAAGCTGGCTCACAATTTCATCTATCCACAGCAAAGAGAGAAAGAGAGAGAGAGAGAGAGGGTGAGATGACTGAACATCTGGTGGGATAGACTCATCCACCCCATGGTCTGCCCTAGCAACACACCTCCTCCAGCATGGCTCCACCTCCCAAAGGCTCCTCCAGCTGAGAACCAAGTGGGAGAGTTAATCACATACACTTGAAGCTATGGGGGACATTTTACATTCAGACCACCATACGTCCTTTAGAGAATATGCAGGAATATTTTGGTGTCTTAATTTCCTAATGACTAATAGTGTTCATGTGCTTTCTGATCAATTGTATTATCCTTCTTTAAATTTTTATTTATTTTTATTTTATTAGAGATAGAACGGTGGGGGGAGAGAGAGAATGGGCGCACCAGGGCCTCCAGGCACTGCAAACGAAATGTAGAAAGATGCGCTACCATGTGCATTTGGTTTATGTGTGTACTGGGGAATCGAGCCTCAAATCAGGGTCCTTCAGCTTCACAGGCAAGCGCTTAACTGCTAAGCCATCTCTCTAGCACTATTATCTTTCTTTAACAAAAAATATTTGGAGCCTAGTGTGGTGGGAGGCAGAGGTAGGAGGATCGCCTGAGACTACATAGTTAATTCCAGGTCAGCCTGACCAGCCCTACCTCGAAAAACCAAAAAAAAAAAAAAAAAAAAAAAAAAAAAAAAATTTGGAGCTGAGTGTGGTGGCACTCGGGAGGCAGAGGTAGGAGGATCGTCGTGAATTTAAGGCCACCCTGAGACTACATAGTTAATTCCAGGCCAGCCTGGGCCAGAGTGAGACCCTACCTCGAAAAACCAAAAAAAAAAAAAAAAAAAAAATATATATATATATATATATATATATTTGGGCTGGGCATGGTGGCACATGCCTTTAATCCTAGCACTCAGGAGGTAGAGGTAGGAGGGTGGCTGTGAGTTCGAGGTCAGCCTGAGACTACATAGTGAATTTCAGGTCAGCCTGAGCTACAGAGAGACCCTACCTCAAAACAACAACAACAAAAAAATTATTTGAGAGAGAGAAAAGGGGAGAGAATGGGTGCACCAGGGCCTCTATCCACTGCAAATGAACTCCAGATGCATGCGTCACTTTGGACATCTTACATGGGTACTGGGGAATTGAATTTGGTCTTTGGCTTTGCAAGCTCCTCAACCACTAAGCCATCTCTCCAGCCAATTATTTTTCTTTTTCTTTTTTAAGAAAAAGTTTTAAATGTATTTGCAAGGAGAAAGAATATGACTAAGAGAATGGGCATACCAGGGCTCTTGCCAAACTCCATATGCATGCTCCACTTTGTGCATCTGGCTTTATGTGTGTACTGGGGAATCCAACCCAAGCCTTTAGGCTTTGCAAACAAGCACCTTTAACTGCTGAGCCATCTTTCCAGCCCTGTATATCTTTAATTAATTAATTAATTAAATTTATTTGAGAGAGAAAGGCATGGGGGTGGGGGAGAATGGGTGCACCAGGGCCTCCAGCCACTGCAGACGAACTCCAGATGCATGTGCCACCTTGTGCTTCTGGCTTACATGGGTCCTGGGGAATTGAACTGAGGTCCTTTGGCTTTGTAGACAAATGCCTTAACTACTAAGTCATCTCTTCAGCCCTGTATATCTTCATTTATTTATTTTATTTATGAATGAAAAAGAGAATCAGATAGAGTGAGAGTGGGTACATCAGGACCTCTAGCCACTGCACATGAATCCCAAACACATGTGCCACTTTTTGCATCTGGCTTTACGTGGGTCCTGGGGAGTCAAACTTGGGTCCTTAGGCTTTGCATGCTAGCGACTTAAACTCTGAGCCATCTCTCCAGCTTTGAGAAAGAGTTTTGGAATCAATTAACAACAACAACAACTACAAAAAACTGTAAAAGCAAGATGTAACATTCTCAAAAGAGGGTAGTGTGACGCATTTATATAGGTGGGAATGGCCCTTGTCTAATATTAGGGAGTCATTATTTCTAACCTGCATATGTTCCTTCATTTCTCAATCGGGTAAGTACTGGGAGGCCAGGAAAAGTATTCTAAATCTCGGTTCTCCCTCCCACTGAGTATAAATACTAAATACTGGCTACTCTGAATGAGACTTTGTCAAATGAGCACTCTGGGACCTTTTAGGATAAGGAAGAGGCTGTCATCAATATGACAGGAGTCGGGCAGAGGCACTAACTAACATCAGGTCGGCTTTAAACACCTTCCTTCTTTGCGGTGTGTGTTAAAGTGATTGGTCTTTCCATCAAGCCGACAGGAAACACTTAGAAAAGTCTGTGTCCAAGTAGCAGAAGGTCTGATTACTGGCATCTTAAGCCGTCAAGTACTTAGTGGCCTCAAGTCATGAGAGGAGGAGCTCCCGCTTCATGTCTGAGTGCCTGGTGTCATTAAGGATCTAAGCGCTGTCTGTCCTTCCACCTTGCCATATCAGCATGTTGCTTTCTGCCCTTGGGCCTGTTGCCTCATGGTTAATTAGATGCTGTGGCCTAATTAGCTGTTCTGGCCTGGCTGCTGCTCCAGAGCTTCACTCTCACTCTTGGTGATGTCAGGTCAGTAGCAACTAAGACTCCTGTATGCCCTTTTGTTGAGAAAAATCTTCCCCAAAGCCCGTAGTATCTGGGAGCTTTTGGTAGGGGGCTCCAGGGAGTATTTTTGTACTCTTAAAAAAGATGAGCCCTAACGGCTACATCAGATACCTGGAGCCACAGTAGCTCTCTTGTGCTTTGGGGAAGAGGATAGTAGGATCCTGGTGTGGTGGTGCATGTCTATGATCCTAGCATTTGGGAGGCAGAGGCGGGAGGATCACTGCAAGTTTTGAGGCCAGCCTGGTCCACACACATGTTCCAGACCACCAGGGGTATCTGTCTCAAAAATAAATAAATAAACAAAAAATAGAGGGCTGCATGCATCTGGAGTTCGTTTGCAGTGGCTGGAGGTTCTGGTGTGCCTATTCTCTCTATCTGCCTCTTTCTCTCTCTCTAATAAATAAATAAAATATGTTAAAAAGGTGAAAAAAATAGAGGGCTGGAGAGATGGCTTAGCAGTTAAGGTGCTTGCCTGTGAGGCCTAAGGACCCAGGTTTGACTCCTCAGTACCCACATAAGCCAGATGCATATGGTGGTGCATGCGTCTGGATTTCTTTTGTAGTGGCCAGAGGCCCTGGTACACCCATTGTCTTTCTCATAAATAAATAATACTAAAATTAAACTTTTAATTTTTGTTTATTTTTATTTGAGAGTGACAAAGAGGCAGAGAGAGAATGGGCACACCAGGGCCTCCAGCCACTGTAAACGAACTCCATATGCATGCGCCACCTTGTGCATCTGGCTTATGTGGGTAGTGGGGAGTCGAGCCTTGAACTGGGGTCCTTAGGCTTCACAGGCAACTGCTTAGCCACTAAGCCATCTCTCCAGCCCCTAAAATTAAGCTTTTTTAAAAAGGAAAAAGACAGAGCTGAAAGATGGAGCCAGAATCCCTAAGTGCATTGTGGAATCATGTGGGCTTGTTACATCTGGTGCTTGGAATATTAAGTAATATTAATCTACACTAGTTAATGTATTTACTTTCTAATCCTTCTTGACTGGAAATTTTCTGTTCTGGCCATTAAAAATATTATGACCGGGCCGGGCATTGTGGCTCACGCCTTTAATCCCAGCACTTGGGAGGCAGAGGTAGGAGGATTGCCATGAGTTTGAGGCCACCCTGAGAATACGGAGTGAATTCCAGGTCAGTCTGGGCTTGAGTGAGACCCTACCTCGAAAAAACAAAAACAAAAAACAAAAAAATTATGACTGGTAGATTAATCAGAAGAGTTCATCTTTCATCTACAAGTTATCTTTGAGAAAACATTCTATGTGTTAAAACACTTGAGAGAGAAAATGTTTGTAATGGAGCTGGGGATGTGGTTCAGTGGTTAAAGGTGCTTGCTTGTAAAACTTGCTGGCCAGTGTGTTCAGTTCCCCAGTGCCCATGTAAAGCCAGATGCACAAAGTGATATATGCATCTGGAGTTTGTTTACAGTGGCAAAAGGCCTTGGCATGCCCATACACAACTCATACATTCTCTCTCTCAAAGTTTTTTTAAGGACTTTTGATATTTGGTAATGTATGCAAATCCTACAACTAAATATTCACGAATTTTACCTCTTTTCATGGTGGCTTTTCTGCATGCCTGCTTGGAACTGACCGGCAGCAGTTTGGATTACAAATCACACTTGGATCATCCCTTCGGCACTGTTTCACTTATCTTCTCATAGGACTCGACCAAAAGCAGCTTGTGGGAGGAAAGGGTTTATTTTGGCTTACAGACTGGAGGGAAGCTCTCCATGGTGGCAGGGGACAGTATGGCATGTGCAGAAGCTAGATGCCACCTCTGTGGCAGCAGGAGAGTGCAGGGGAGTTGGCTGTTACATTCCCAAGAGCCCCCAACAACACAGCTCCTCCTGCAAAGTTCCACCTCGGAAACTGCCATCAGTTGCGGACCAAGCACACAGACCACAGGTTTCTGGGGGACATCTGATTCAAACCACAACCTAAGAAAAAAATGGTGGCAGGATCTGACATTTGGTCCCCCTGGAATGGCATTTGGATTAAGTAGGTTTGTGAAGACATTGTGAATCCTGAGTTTGTGTCCTCTTCTCCTGAACCTCCCACAGCTCTTGATTCTCTAGCACCAGATGTTAGTGAGCTGAGCTTGCTGGACATGGTGCCTGTGGGGAAATGAGAGGTGGTTTTTCCTGTTTTTTGGTTTTTGGAGGGTAGGGTTTCACTCTGGCCAAGGCTGACCTGGAATTCACTATGTAGTCTCAGGGTGGCTTTGAACTCACGGCAATCCTCTTACCTCTGCCTCCCAAGTGCTGGGATTAAAGGCCTGCGCCACCATGCAGGGCATGCAGTGGTGTGTTTTGAATGGGAAGCGTGTGTGAACACTTGCTCCCCAGCAGGTGGCGCTGTTCTGGAACGTTGTGGAACCTTTAGGAGGTGGGACCTGGCTGCAGGAAGTGGGTCCTTGGGAGGGGGGTGGGCTGGAGGTATTATTGCCTGGCTCCACTTCCTGTTCATTCATCATTTCCTGTTCTGCCAAGATGGCAGGTGAGTCTGCAGGGTCCTGACACTGTGGAGGTGTCTATGCACTCGATGGACCATCCCTTCAGTCTGTGAGCTAAGGTACACACTTCCTCCCTTAACTTACTGCTTTTTCTTTTTAATTTTAATTTTTTTATTGACAACTTCCATAATTGTAGACAATATCCTGTGGTAATTCCTGCCCTCCCCGCTCTTTCCCTTTGAAACTCCACTCTCATTCATATTCCCTCCCTCTCTCAATCAGTCTCTCTTTTATTTTGATGTGATGATCTTTTCCTCCTATTATTATGTTCTTGTGTAGGTAGCGTCATGGATATCCAGGCCATTTTGTGTCTGTGGGAGCATGTTGTAAGGAGTCCTAACCTTCCTTTGGCTCTTACATTCTTCCCGCCACTTCTTCCGCAATGGACCCTGAACCTTGGAAGGTGTGTTAGATATGTTTCAGTGCTGAGCACTCCTCTGTCACTTCTTCTCAGCACCATGGTGCCTTCTGAGTCATCCCAAGGTCACTGCCATCTGAAAAGAGAAGCTTCTCTAACCAAAAATGAGAGTAGCATTTATATATGGGTGTGAACATTAAGAGAAGTGCTTACTGGGCAGTTTGGGAGCACAGTATATACATTTTGCCAGACACCAGCAGACATTACACCCCTAGGGCTCATGACTACCCTTGTTATAGGTTTTCAGTATCAGGGATGTGTTCCCTCCCACGGAGGGGGCCTCCAGTCCAATTAGAGAGCAGTTGGTTTCCCCCATAACAGACATGCCACTATTGCACCCATTGGCTCATATGGCCGGGGTGGCCAAACTTAAGGCTTGCAGTGTCCACTGTTGTGTATCTTCACTGGTGTTTTCTCTCTTTTCCATTGACCTGCATGCAGTGTAGCTTTTTCCATCTTTCTGTCAGCTGGTCCACATGGAGGAGGCTTTCAGCTCAGCTCCAGCAGGATTTCTCAGTGACCTTGCAGTCCAAGTATGTGGAGTCTTCAGCAATAGGGTTTTAACATCTATTCCTGGTGGGAAACCAAGGGCCTCAGCAATGACCTATAATGTTTTGGGGGCATCAGGGACCTCCCTGACCAACAACTCACTGGAAAGTATCCCATCCCTGGCACTGAAAATTTTCTAATAACAATCTATGGCTTCTGAGTGTTCCATTGTCCAGAAAAGTATGTTTCCATATGACTTATTTATATCCTTTTAGATTTTGATTAACCCTCCCTCCACCTTTCCTTTACTCAGTCTCTTCCCCTGACCTCTTAACTTGCTTCTTGTCAGGTGTTTGCAGCAACAAGAAAGGTAGCTAACGCTTTTGAGACACTCTGGCCTACTGAATTTGTGAACAAAAAGTGACTTAATCTGAGCTTCAATATATTTTTTTAAAGTTGTTTTTGTAAAACTTAAAAAAAATTATTTATTTGAGAAAAAGAGGCAGGTAGAGGGAGAGAGAATGGGCCTCTAGCCATTGCAAACCAACTCTAGATGCATGTGTCCCCTTGTGCATCAGGCTTACTTGGGTCCTGGGGAATTGAACCTGGGTCCCTTGGTTTTGCAGATAAGCACCTTAACTGCTAAGCCATCTGTTCAGACCATTTATTTATTTTTTATTTTTTTGTTTTTTTTCTAGGTAGGGTCTTGCTCCAGCCCAGGCTGACCTGGAATTCACTTTGTAGTCTCAGGCTGGCCTCGAACTCACAGTGATCCTCCTACCTCTGCCTCCCAAGTGCTGAGATTAAAGGCATGTGCCACCACACTCAGCTCCTTTTACTTATTTTATTTTTTTAATATTTTCTTTTTCTTTTTATTTATTTGAGAGAGAGAGAAGTAGGCAGGAGGAGAAAGAGAGAGAGAGAATGGGCGCACCAGGGCCTCCAGCCACTGCAAATGAACTCCAGATGTATGCACCCCCTCGTACATCTGGCTTACGTGGGTCCTGGGGAATTGAACCTGGGTCCTTTGACTTTGCAGTCAAGCACCTTAACTACTAAGCCATTTCTCCATCCCCTCCTTTTACTTATTTTTTGAAGTAGGGTCTTGCTGTAGCCCAGGCAACCATGGAATTCTTTATGTAGTCTCAGGATGGCTTCGAACTCAACGATCCTCTTACCTCAACCTCCTGAGTGTTGGGAGGGTCTCAGCCCAGGATGTTCTTAAGCTTGCTTTGTCATCGAGACTGGCCATTCCAGTCCTCCTGCCTCCACCTCACAAGTGCTGGGATGAAAAGTGTGCACCACACGCCCAGGCGCATCATTGTTGACGCTCAAGCTGCGGCAGTTCTGACTTAACTTTGCTCGTGAGGCATGTCATAAGTTGTCACTTGTAATATATTGTCTTTGTGATGGCATTCCTCTTGCACAAGAGTGGGTTCCCAGAAAAGGAGAAGTCCACCTAGAGTGGGGTCTTTTATGTGACTGGTTAGCCCAGTCCTGGCATTAGGTGTGTGGGGTCAGGTTTTTCTAGGAAATGGCAATCATCCCGAAAGGGCCTTTTTTTTTTTTTTTTTTTGTTTTATTTTTGTGAGGTAGGGTCTCACTCTAGCTCAGGCTGACCTGGAATTCACTATGTAGTCTCAGGGTGGGCTCAAACTCACAAGAGATCCTCTTATAGCTGCCTCCCGAATGCTGGGATTAAAGGTGTGCGCCACCACGCCCAACTCAGGAAGGGCCTTAAGGAAGTGGGTGGTAGTACTCCCCCAAGGGGCAGACCCTTGTGACATTCTTTTTATTTGAGACAGAGAAAAGGGACAGAATGGGTGTACCAGCTCCAGCTGCTACAAACAAACTGCATGTGCCACCTGGCTTATGTGGGTCCTGAGGAAATGAACCTGGGACCTTTGGCTTTGTAAGCAAACACTTTAACCACTAAGCTGTCTCTCCAGCCCCATTCTTTTTTTCTTTTTTCATTTTTCGGTTTTTCAACGTAGGGTATCACTGTATCCAGGCTGACCTGGAATTCACTATGTAATCTTAGGGTGGCCTCGAACTCATGGTGGTCCTCCTACCTTTGCCTCCCGAATGCTGGGATTAAAGGCGTGCGTCACCACGCCTGGCTTCTTTTTTATTTTTTGGTTTTTCGAGGTAGGGTTTCACTCTAGCCCAAAGTGACCTGGAATTCACTATGTAGTCTCAGGGTGGCCTCGAACTCATGGTGGTCCTCCTACCTCTGCCTCCCAAGTGCTGGGATTAAAGGCATGTGCCACCATACCCAGCTCTCTCTAGCCCCCTTCTGACATTTTGTTTTATTTTGTTTGAGAGAGAATGGGTGTGCCAGGGCCTTCTGCTACTGCAAATGAACTCCAGATGCATGTGCCCCCTTGTGCATCTGGCTTATGTGGGTCCTGGAGAATCAAACCGGGATCCTTTGGCTTCACAGGGAAATGCCTTAATTGCTGAGCCATCTCTCTAGCCCCCTTCTGACATTTTTGAACTGTGGCAGTGGAATGACCTACAGTCTCTCCTTCAGGCTTTTACTCTTGGGGTACTCTCTTACTCCTCAATTGCCTCACCTCTATTAAACTACTTTGCCAGCCCCTGTGTTTAAATTCTGTAGCAGATGTTTTGCTCTGAGAAAATGTTTGTGAGATTTATCCTCAGCTGTGGAGGGTGATAACAAACGGCAATTACTTGAAAGAAGGTGGAATCCAGAGATACAAATAGATTTTAAATGGCTTGCTTGTAAAAGTTCTTGGGATCAGCATTTATTTTTCAAGAGTTGAAAATCAAGGCCTTGAGCTCTGAAGGTGATGTAGTGGGCATATTTTTCTTTAAGGGAGAATGAACTGAATAGCTTCAAAGGAAAGTATTACTATCATTATTATTACCTTTTTTGGTGGTTTTTTTTTTTTTTGAGGTAGGGTCTTGCTCTAGCTCAAGCTGGCCTGGAATTCACTATGTAGCCTCGGGTAGCCTCCGGAGTGCTGGGATTAAAGGCATGCACTACCATGCCTAGCTTTTATTTTTTATTCATTTATTTATTTTTTTGGTTTTTCGAGGTAGGGTCTCACTCTAGCCCAGGCTGAACTGGGATTCACTTTGTAGTCTCAGGGTGGCCTTGAACTCACGGTGATTTTCCTACCTCTGCCTCCCAAGTGCTGGGATGAAAAGTGTGCGCCACCACACCGACTTTTATTTTTTAAAATAAAATGACTCACTTCATGTGTCTGGTTTACATGTGTCACTGTGGGATGGGTGTTGGGCTGGCAGGCTTTGTAAGCAAAAGCTTTGAACTGCTGAGCCATCTCCCCAGCTCCAGTGGAGATTATTCTGAGTATTCAAAGTGTATAAAGTTGTTTTACCTTTGTTACAGAGTAGTGGTCTCTTTTTAATTTCTATTTATTTATTTGAGAGAGAGAGAAAGGGAGAATGGTGCTCCAGGGCCTATAGCCACTGCAAATGAACTTCAGACACATGCGCCACCCTGTGCATCTGGCTTATGTGGGTTCTGGGGAGTCAAACCTTGGTCCTCAGGCTTCACAGGCAAGCACCTTAACCACTAAGCCATCCCTCCAGCCCCCTGGATCATCATCATCATTATTATTATTGGTTTTCCAAGGGTAGGGTCTCACTCTAGCTCAGGCTGACCTGGAATTACTATGTATTCTCTGGGTGGCCTCGAACTCTTGGCCATCCTAGCTCTGCCTCCCGAGTGCTGGGATTAAAGGCGTGCTCCACCATGCCCGACTTTGTATTATTTTTTAAAACAAAAATATGTGGAAAAACTTTGAAGAGGTGGCTTAGGTATTTTTTTTTTCTTTTGAGTATTTATCAGAGGCCTCATGGAGTTGTTGTGGCTGCCAATTGAAGGGTAGGTGTGTTACTTTTTGGTCACTCTGAACAAATAACTGACCAGAAGCAACTTAAGAGAAGGACACGTTTATTTTGGCTTAGCTTTCAGAGTGATGTAGTTCATCAGGGCAGAGGAGGAAATGCAGGCCAGTTGGTCACATTACATTCAGGGTCAGGAAGCAGAGGGTGGCCAGGAAGTGAGGTTAAGCTATAAAAACCTCAAGGCCCTCTAACGAGGTTCCACCTTCTAAAGGTTCCATGATCTTCCCAAATAGTACCAATAGCCGGGGACGAAGTGTTCAAGGACCAAGCGTCTCTGGGAGACATTTTACATTCAAACCACAAAGGTGGGTCTTTAAGGGCGGTGGGTATGTAGAAGCCAAAGACCAGAGTATTCCCCATGATAGCAGGGAGTAAATCTTCTAAGTCAGTTCTGTGAGTGCTTGGCTCAGAAGCTGATAGGGAATAGGTTAATTTCCATACCTAACTTGTTAATTTCCTACATAAATTTTCAGTGATAATAAAATTCCAGAAACAGCTGCAAGATAATGAAGACAGAGGAAAAAAAAAAACACTGGTATGAGAGTCTGTGCTGTTTATGGGTGTAAGACAAATTTAGTGGCTTAACAGAGCAGTAAATATTGTTTGTAGATTTTGTGGGTTTGGACTTTGGGAGTGGCTCAAGCGAGCAGTTCTGGCTCCAACATTTACCGTAAAGGCCTGTAAGATCATACAAGCTCCAAGGGCAGGGTGGAGCTTCCCACAGCATGGCCTCCAGCTTCTCATACATGAGTGCCTTGACTTTAGTGAGCTGCTGTTTCCATAGTGTCTTTGTCCAAAAGGCAGCCATGACCCAGTGGGAGGCAGGGATCACTGGGCCCCATCTAGGAAAGTGGTTTCTAGGGAACCTGAGGGACCTACCTGTGTTCAACTCTTGCTCGAATATTCCGTGTGGTCTAGAGAAAATCGTTTCATTTTGGAGCTGTAATTGTCTCCCTTATTTCATTTATTTTGGTTTTTCGAGGTAGGGTCTCACTTTAGCTCAGGCTGACCTGGAATTCATTATGTAGTCTCAGGGTGACCTTGAACTCACTGCACTCCTCCTATCTCTGCCTGGGATTAAAGGCGTGCGCCACCACACCCGGCTTTCTCCCTTATTTTAAAAGTGGACTGAGATACAAGCCATGAATTCTAAATTATGTGCTTGTAAAAAAAAAAAAAAAAACCTTTGTGATTGATGTTTTTAGAGTTAGATTTTTCGAGACTCAGGCTTTCTTTTGAGAATTAAAGATGTATAATGCTGACAATTTAAAAAACAAAACTTGGGCTGGGGAGATGGCTTAGTGGCTAAGGCACTTGCCTGTAAAGCCAAAGGACTCAGGTTTGATTCCCTAAGACCCATGTAAGCCAGATACACAAGGTGACGCATGCATCTGGAGTTCATTTGCAGTAGCTAGAGGCCCTGGTGTGCCCATTCTTTCTTTTCTCTCAAATAAATTAACAAAAAATCAATTAAAAACATAAGGTGGAGAGTGGTTAAGGAAGATACTGACATCAAACTGTGGCCTCTACATGCACATATGCAGCCGTGTCTGCTTGAATGCAAACATGTATACACACATATGTGCACACACATACCACATATACAAGGAAAAAAGTTTTTGGCCAAGGCTTCCTTTGCTTTTATTTATTTATTTTTAATATATTTTATTTATTTATTTGAGAGAGAGAAAGAGGCAGAGAGGGAGAGAGGAGAAAGAGAGAGAATGGGCGTGCCAGGGCCTCCAGCCACTGCAAAGGAACTCCAGATGCATGTGCCACCTTGTGCATCTGGCTTATGTGGGTGCTGGAGAATTGAACCAGGATCCTTTGGCTTTGCAGGCAAGTGCCTTAACCGCTAAGCCATCTCTCCAGCCCTTCCTTTGCTTTTAGATGCTACATGTGATTTTAATTTTTTTCTTTGCCTGAAGGGGAAATCCAACCATGAGTTAGTGAAGACCAAATTCCTCATCTGCTTTTTCAGATTTATTTTTGGTAACCTCTCTGAGCAAGACAGCTTGCATTTTTGCTGGGCTGTGCGGGAGGCACTGAGGGTCGGGGTAGAGCACTGATAACGTAGGAAGGCTCACTCCCCCCTCCCCCATCTCCTTCTCCTCATAGACATTTCAGAACACTCTTAGCTCCAGTCCCAAGTCAGCACTTTAGGACTTTTTCTGAGTGGTCCAGAAAGCTTTTGGTTCTAGAGTGATCGTCAGTGGGCTAATGTCACTCTGTATTGCTGGAACTGATAATGAGGATGTCTGGAAGAAGTTGAAATCTTTGCCCCACTTTCCAAGCCTCCATCTCTCACTGGTGCCCTTCGCCTGCCCCTCTGCCCTATGCTGGCCTAGGCCACGTTTCTGAAAGACGTCACCGGAGCGCTGCTTTCTTGCTTGTTTCCATCCCCACACCTGCCTGTGTCCTCTGCTTTCCACCAGGCCTTGTGGGATTTGACATGTACTTAGTCTCCTCATCCCTTGATTTTATTTTGTTTTGTTTTGTTTTTTCAAGGTAGGGTCTCACTCTAGACCTGGCTGACCCAGAATTCACAATGTAGTCTCAGAGTGGCCTCAAACTCAGGGATCCTCCTACCTCTGCCTCCCTAGTGCCCCACCACGCCGGACTTAAACATTTTTTCCCATTATTTATGATAGAAAGAATGGGTGTGCCAAGGCCTGTAGCCCCGACAAACTCCAGACGCATGTGCTACTATGTGTATCTAGTTTATGTGGGCACTGGGGAATTGGATCTGGGTCCTTAGGCTTCGCAGACAAACACCTTAACTGTTAAGCCATCTCTCCAGCACCCCCTTCCCGTCTCTCTCTTTTTTTTATTTTTTAAAGATTTTATTTTTATTTATTTATTTATTTAGAGGCACAGAGAGGGAAAGAAAGGAGGAGAATGAGAATGGGAGCCCCAGGGCCTCTAGCCACTGCAAATGCACTACAGATGTGTGCGCCCCCTGTGCATCTGGCTTACGTGGGACCTAGAGAATTGAACCGGGGTCCTTAGACTTCCTAGGCATGTGCCTTAACCGCTAAGCCATCTCTCCAGCACCCCCCTTCCTATCTCTTTTGAGAAACATTCTTTTATCCAAGTACTAACCAGGCCCGGCCCTGCTTAGCTTTTGAGATCAGATGAGACTGGGTGTGTTCAGGGTTGGAAGAAGCCTTCTCTGAGGCACAGGTCTACTTAGGGTGCCAGCTTGGACCTTCTGTGTTTTTTACTTTCTGTCCTGTTCGTTGATGCATCCTAAGTTCTAGGCTGAGTTCCCGCTGTCTTACACGCACAAATTCATTTATCAGCCCGACTGAGCTGGTTTGCATCCTTGTTTTTACATGGGGTGAAACTGAGGCACAGAGTGGTTCAATGCCTTGTGTAAGTCCATACCACTTGTGGTTGGCATTGCTTGGGTTGCTGATCAAGAAGTTCTTCTACTCACTGGAAGCAGCTCCTACTGAGTGTTTTTACACCACTGTCCCCCCAGTGCAGAGTGGGGTGGAGGGAGTATAGTAGAGGCAGTCTTTGTTGAAGATGAACTGTCTCAAGTGGTAAATTGCATCACAGATCATTTGTTTTATTTTGTTTTATTTTATTTTATTTATTTGAGAGAGAATGGGCGTACCAGGGCTACTAGGCACTGCAAACAAACTCCAGATACATGTGCCATCTTGTGCATCTGGCTTACATGGGTTCTGGGGAATTGAACCTGGGTCTTTAGGCCTCTCAGGTAAGTGCCTTAACTGCTAAGCCATCTCTCTTTAGCCCCATTGATCATTTCTTTATACGTGTCCACTCAGGATGCAGAGGTCTGAGTTCCAGCTGATGGACTTCAGTACTTTGTGGAGGGGTCACTCACCATGTCTTTTGTGGTTGTGGTTATATGCCTGTAAGTTGCTACTTTGGAAATGAGCACGTTTGTTTAAAATTATATGAAAGATAAATACTTACATTTACAGAGAAAAAAGATGTTCGTTTTCTTCAGAGAGAACAAATGCCAGTGGTTTTCTTTTTTTAATTTCTGTTTTGAACTTTTCTGTGTTTTCTGAAGTTCTCATAATGAGTTTTTATTACTTTTACAATGAAGAATCCATGTTACTTAACAATGAGAAATGAAAAACAGGTTTTAAAAAATACACAAAGGAAAATCTTTAGAGCTCCCTTCCCCTCCCCCATGGGTTAGGCTGAGCTGTACACATGTGAGCAATCACGTGTGACATACTTTTGGCTACAGGACATGGCATTGCAAACACATTGTGGCCATGCCACTAGAGCCAGGAATCTGGTGTGTGTTCAAATGCATAACAAAAGAACATGGGTGTATGGTGTGTGCAGTGCCTGGGGGAAGTCTGGCTCCTTGAACAGATGTTATCGTAAGGAATTCTCTTTGCTGTTTGGAAGTTGAAGGTCAAGAGCTTTGGAATCTGGAGCATTGGGGATGGTTGGGATTCGTAACTGTGAGCCCAGACCCAGGTCCCATTGAAAAGAGTGATTCCAAAGTCACAGAAGTATGTCGTGAAGGATGAATGGGAGGTCCAAAGTTTGGGGGAAGGCTCTGAGCCTGTGGTAGGAGGATTTAAGTCATTTCATCAGGACTGCACGGGAGGGAAACTGTCCTGGTAGCATAGCTGTTATTAATTTTTTTTTTTCCGAGGTAGGGTCTCACTCTAGCTCAGGCTTACCTGGAATTCACTATGTAGTCTCAGGGTGGCCTCGAACTCCCGGCGATCCTCCTACCTCTGCCTCCCGAGTGCTGGGATTAAAGGCATGCACCACCATGCCCAGCTTAAATTTTTTTTTTTTTTTTTTTTTGAGGCAGGGACTCACTGTACCCCATGCTCATCTGCAACTCACTCTGTAGCTCCAGGCTGGACTTGAACTCACATCAATCCTCCTACCTCTGCCTCCCAAATACTGGGATTAAAGGTGTGTACTGCCATACCCGGCTTGTTTATTAATTTCAAGTATTTGTATCTATGTATTTGAGAGCATGGGAGACAGAGACAGAGGGCAGGGGGAATGGGTATGCCAGGACCTTCTGCCCCTGCAAATAAATTTCAGACACATCCTCCACTTTGTGCATCTGGCTTTACTTGTGTACTGGGAAATTGAACCCAGGCCAACCAGGCTTTGTAAACAAGCACCTCTAACCGCTGAACTATCCTTGTTTATTCATTTAATGTTTTGGGGTGTATGGTGTGTCTGTAAGCATGCATGCATGATCATGTGTGAGCATGCTCCTACTATGGTATATGTGTGGAGATTAGCGGACAACATTGGGGGATCAGCACTCACCATCCACCGTGAATCGAGGCAGGGTCTCTCGTTGTTCCCACTGCATTTGCCAGCCTGAGGCAGATTCTCTTGTCTCTGTCTCCCTTCTCACCAAAGGCATGCTGGGATTACAGATGCATTCATTGGCCACAGAGTCTGGCGTTACATGGCTTCTAGGGGATCTGAATTCAGGTTCTCCCACTTGCTCAGCAAGTACCTGATCCACTGAGCCATCTCTCCACCCTTGGCTGAGAGCAACCTTGAACGACATTCTTGAGCCCATGTGCGACTATGCCTAACCTGTTGTTCCTATTTTTTTTATTTTTAAAATTAAAAAAAAATTTTTTTTTGAGAGAGAGAGAGAGAGAGAGACAGAGAGAATGGGTGTACCAGCGGCCTCTCAGCTGCTGTGAATGAACTCCAGATGCGTGCGCCCCCTTGTGGGCAAGTGCAGCATTGCACCCTTACGTCACTTTTTGCATCTGGCTAAACATGGGACCTGGAGAATCGAATGGGCATTTTTAAGCTTTGCAGGAAGGTGCCTTAACTGCTAATCCATCTCTCCAGCCTCTATTTTATTTTTATTTTTATTTATTTATTTATTTATTTATTTATTTATTTTTTTATTTTTATTTTTATTGGTTTTTCGAGGTAGGGTCTCACTTTGGCCCAGGCTGACCTGGAATTAACTATGTAGTCTCAGGGTGGCCTTGAACTCACAGCAATCCTCCTACCTCTGCCTCCCGAGTGCTGGGATTAAAGGCGTGCGCCACCACGCCCGGCTTTATTTTTATTTTTCAAGGTAGGGTCTCTCTCTAGCCCAGGCTGACCTGGATTTCATATGTAGTCTCAGGCTGACCTCAAACTCATAGCAATTCTTCTACCTCTGGGATTAAAAGCATGCGCCACCACACCCTGCCTTTTTTTTTTTTCTTTCTTTCTTTTTGTTTTTTTTCTTGAGGTAGGGTCTCTCTGTAGCCCAGGCTGACCTGGAATTCACTATGTAGTCGCAGGGTGACCTCAATTTTTTTTTTTTTTTTTAGCTAGATCTTGTTATGCAGCACTGGCTGGTCTGAAACCTACTGTTGTAGACCATTCTGGACTACCTCCTGTAGGCCTCCTCATACTGGGATTACTTGTGTGCGACACTCTATCTGGCTGAGTCCTTTTACTTAACAATTGGCCATTCTTTGCTGTGGGAAAGATGGTTCTGGGAAATGCAGGAGTGAGTTTTGGCCATGCCATGCTGTTTGGGAGTGTGCCCTGCCCGTGCACCTGGAGGAGTGGGGTAGGAAGGGCATAGTGGCTTTACCTGTTTACCCTCCCAGCATGGCTCAGTGCCAGGATGGTCCCTTGTGTAAAGACGGGAGAAGACAGGAAATGTGCGTGTTTTAGGGGATGGTAGGAAAAGCATGTGAGAAACACGAGTAATCCATTAGCACCTAGTTTTTGGAAGTTGTTCAGGAGTGTACTGTGGGCACTGGAAGGGCAAAAAGTGTGTTGGAGGCACTTCCTGGCTTATCTGGTTGGTGGGAAAATGTTATCCCCACTGCCGCGTTTGTGTTAGTGTTGTGCCCTGGGCACACTTTATCACTTATTCAGTGAGGTCACTATTATCTTCATTTTACACAAAAGGAAACTGACACAAGGATTGTTGGAGCATGTCTAAGGTTGTACCATTCATAAGCGAGAGCTGATTTTCCCATAGTTCCCTCCTCTGGCGGTTTGGTTTGTGATCATATGGTGGCATCTGTTGCCTAGAGCACGCCCCCCCCCCCACCATGGGGAGTGAGATGGGCTCTGCAAGGTGAGGGTCAGTCTATTGAAAGTGTTATCTTGCTTGTCAAGGTTTATTTATTTATTTACTTGAGAGCGACAGACAGTAAGAAAGAGGCAGCAGATAGGTCAAGGATGGGTGTGCCAGGGCCTCCAGCCACTGCAAAGGAACTCCAGATGCATGCGCCACCTTGTGCATCTGGCGCACATGGGTCCTGGGGAATCGAGCCTCAAACCAGGGTCCTTAGCCTTCATAGGCATGGGTATGTATATGTAGGTGTGTGTGTGTGTGTGTGTGTGTGTGTGTGTGTGTGTGTGTGTGTGTAGAGGCCAGAGGACAGCCTTGAGAGGTGTCTCTCAAGAACACTGTCCATTTCTTTTGAGACAAGGTGAGGCATTGAACCTGGGTCCTTTGACTTTGCAGGCAAGCTCCTCAACTGCTAAGCCATCTCTCCAGCCCTTTCTTTTAATTTTTTTTTAAATTGATTTTATCTTTTTATAGCAGGTTTAGGTTCACAGGAAAATGGAACAGACGTTAATTCCCATAATGCCCCCTCCTCCATTATAAACATCCTGTACTTCCTTCATTAATTTTTTTTACAATGTTTACTTTTTTCCAATTTATAATCTAGTCCACATATGTTTTGTGGATTTCTTTTCCTCCTATAATCTTGCCTCAGTAATCTTTAAGTCAACATGATTAAGGTCAAAGGTCTTTTAAGGTCATTTCCTGTTGACCTTTGCTTAGAGGAATGCAGCTGTGTTCATATGATGGGAAGAGGTTCCCAGATGACTTGTTCTCTGAATATTTAAAGTGTACAGATTCCCAGGATGAATTTAGAAGCATTTCTTTAAGGCCCAAGAGGGCTTGGCCCCTGCAGGCTCTTTGTTTTATCACTTGAGGTTTTTTTCCTCAGTGGCATTTGGGATTATTTTGCTATTATAAGTGTTCAGCCTTCTTCATGGGCTAGAAAATAGAACTGTATCAGGAGCATTTTTTTAAAAAAATTTATTTATTTATTTGACAGATAGAGAGAGAGGAGAGAGAATGGGCACACCAGGGCCTCCAGCCACTGCAAACGAACTCCAGACATGTGTGCCCCCTTGTGTATCTGGCTAACGTGGGTCCTGGAGAATTGAACCTGGGTCCTTTGGCTTTGCAGGCAAATGCCTTAACCACTAAGCCATCCCTCCAGCCCTCAGGAGCGTGTCTCTCCCTCCTCCCCTGAAAAGTCTTGACTGTGAAGGAGTGCCTACTCAGAGGAATACTCCTGGCAGTTAATACCCCGTGGGCCGTGCCTGCTTGCAAACTCTGTGACACTTGCCAGAGGAAAGATTTCCAAGGCGGTGGGTGGATGGGATTGCCACCTCAGCAGTGTGAACAAACATGTCATCTTTTCCTGTGGTCCTGTGGACTCTGGCCTCTTACGCTTATGAGTGACTTCTGTCTAGCTGAGGCAAAGAACAGGGCAGGGTATGTGTGCATATGTCTGTGTTGAATGAATGGAGGGAGGCTTCCACTTAGAGTTCCTGGAAAAACTACCTCAGGCTGGGCTGGGGATGGAGCTCAATGAAGAGAATGCCTGCCTAGCATATAGGAGGCTCTGGGCTTGACTTCCTGGTAGTGTCACAGGCCTGTCTTCCCAGCACTTGGGAGGTAGAGGCAGGAGGATCAGAAGTTCAAGGGCATCTTAAGCTACATACAGAATTTGAGGCCAGCCTGGCCTACTTGAGTCCTGTTCTTTTCCCCTCATCCCCTCCAAGAAAGTACCCCACATCCCTTAAACTTGCGCTGACTTCACAGCTTCTTTGGCTTCTAGTTTGTGAAGTCTTGGATGTATAGGCACAAACTGAAGCTGAATTGTTCCTGTTGCAAGCCTCCCCGCCCCTCCCACCCCCCCCCCCCAGGCTGCTGCTGTAGTTTTCTGTTCTGGTATAGGCCGGGTTGGCCTCTAGAAAATTCAGAAATACTTTAACAAGTTCTTACCGGGCAGAAGCTCCAAGATCTTAAAAAACAAATACCCTTTTAGATGGAGGGGGAAAAGTATATGCTTATTTGGTACGATGATATCATGCTTTAGTGGCGTAGAAATTAAACTTAGCATGACCTTTCTAAACACCTCATGATTACGATCTTCAGTATAATTCTGGGTAAATTGCTGGATGGCTAGCTATCTTTATGAGTCATTCTGTTGGCTGGAGCCCCTTGAGTAGCCTTGTAGGGAATGGGGCCCCGGAGTGCTGATACTTGTGGGGGAGGGGGCAGGTAGGGGAATTGGTGCAGGGATGGAGGGTGGGGGTGTTGCCTTCAATTAGTCTTTTGTGATCCAGCGGGGAGAGGTATTGGTTTACACCATGTGGAGGTTGATTTGACATCTGCATTATGTCTACCTGCCAGCCACTGAGCAGTGTTTCTGGGACTCCTTTGGAGGAGGGAGCGTTGGCCTTTTTGTTCTAGGTGGAAAGATTGGGGAGTCCTGGTAGGTGTTATGTGGGTACATACACAGCGAGAGGCTTACTTCTTCCTAAATGAATCCCTTGGTGTAAGAATCTTTGTAAAAAATTTATCTTATGGGATGGGAAGATAGCTCAGCACTTGAAGGTGCGTGCTACCAAAGCCTGCTGTCCTGAGTTTTATTTCCCAGTGCCCGCTTAAAGCCAGATGCACATTGTCTGGAGTTTACAGAGGCTATACAGGCCCTGGTGTGCCCATTCCCTCTCATTCTCTTGTGTTCTCTCTCTCTCTCTGCTTATTTCCAGAGGGAGGGAGGGAGAGAGAGGGAGAGAGAGAGAGAGAATAGGAATGGGTACGCTAGGGCCTCCAGCTGCTCCAGGTGTATGCAGCACCACTTTGTATATCTGGCTTTATGTGCCTTAACCACTAAGCCATCTCTCCAGCCCAATAGAATATTTTTTTAAAGATTTATTTTATGTATTTGTGTGTACATGTGTATGGTTGTATGTGCTACAGTACATGTGTGGAGGTCAGAGGACAATGTCCACTTGAGGCAGGGTCACTTGTTGCAAACAAACTGCAAAGGAATGTCAGACTAGCTGGCCCTCCAGCTTTGTATGTCCTGGCTCCTCTTCCCATTGTTGTGGGTGCTGGGGAATTGAACCCTGAGCCCTAAGAATCTTTTTTGTAAAAAATATATTTTATTTATTTATTTGATAGAGAGAAAGAGAGGGAGAGAATGGGCGCGCCAGGCCCTCCAGCCACTGCAAACAAACTCTAGATGCATGCGCCCCCTTGTGCATCTGGCTTATGTGGGTCCTGGAGAATGGAACTGGATCCTTTGGCTTTGTAGGCAAATATGCCTTAACCGCTAAGCTATCTCTCCAGCCCCAAGAATCTTTGTTTTAAAAAATTTATTTATTTATTTGAGAGAGAGAGAGAGAGAGAGAGAGAGAGAATATGAGCATCCCAGGGCCTCCAGCCACTGCAAACAAACTCCAGACTCATGTGCCACCTTGTGCATCTGGCTTACATCGGTCCTGGGGAATTGAACCTGGGTCCTTTGGTTTTGTGGGCCAGTGCTTTAATCATCTGAGCCATCCCTCCAGCCCTCTAAGAATCTTTTGATTTATATTTGATTAAATAATAAAATGATACATCTATGGCCTTCATGTTGCACCATTATTATTATTATTATTATTTTATTTTATTTTATTTTATTTTTTATTTTTGCTTTTTCGAGGTAGGGTTTCACTCTAGCCCAGGCTGACCTGGAATTCAGTATGTAGTCTCAAGGTGGCCTTGAACTCATGGTGATCCTCCTACCTCTGCCTCCTTAGTGCTGGGATTAAGAGCGTGTGCCACCACACCCGGCTTCATGTTGCTTTTTTTTTTTTTTTTTTTTTCTGAGGTAAGCTCTCAGTGTAGCCCAGGCTGACCTGGAATTTACTATGTAGTTTTAGAGTGGCCTCGAACTCTCAGCAATCCTCCTACCTCTGCCTTTTTACCCACTGCTGTGACCCTCTTTTAGAGTTTCGTTTACTAGAAAACAAGACCCCCCTAAGTGTTGGAAGGATGTTATCCAGCTGCTTCGCCTGTGGTCCGACCATTGTCTCCGGGAAGAATCTCACAGAGCCACCGCCTGGGCCTGAAGCCTTGCCAGTTAGACAAGTAGTGATCCTTGACTCTGTGGCTTCCTTCATCATGAAAATATTAGGAGTCAAGCTTGGAGGACATGAAAATGCTGCTATTTGGGTTATTTTATTTTATTATTTATTTATTTATTTGAGAGAGGGAAAGAGGCAGAGTGAGAGAGCGAGAGAATGAGAGAGCGACAGAGAGAGAGAGAGAGAGAGAGAGAGAGAGAATGGGTGTGCCAGGGCCTCCAAGCCACTGCAAACAAACTCCAGATGCATGTGCCACCTTGTGCATCTGGCTTACGTGGGTACTGGGGAATTGAACCGAGGTCCTTTGGCTTTGCAGGTAAGCGCCTTAACCACTTAGCCATCTCTCCAGCCCCTTGAGTTAGTTTTGTTTGTCTTTTAATACGGCATCTGATGCTGATACCAAAGAAGAAATGATTTTTGAGAAAAAGCAAAGCAGTCAGTGTTTACCGTGCTATGGGCAAAAGTATTGTTAGGGGTGAACCTAAAGTTGCACAGAGAAGGCTGCTTTCCCAGTGCTGGTGCCATTATTAATTTGAACCTTGTAGAAAAATCTAGTGGGACCTCAACTCGACAACCTCTCACCACTTAAACAATATCCATGCCGAAGTAGGCCATGCATAGACATCTAACACATGGTGGCTCAGCCGACTTTGTCTTGTACCTGGCTCTCTTCGTGGAAGTATTCTCAGAAGATGGTTCTATTTTATGTCTACAGATTCGGCTCATTCTTTTTACTTTTTTTTTTTTTTTTATTGTTGTTTTGTTTTACAAGGTAGGGCCTCACTCTAACCCAGGCTGACCTGGGATTCAGTATTTAGTCTCAGGTTGGCCTCAAACTCACAGTGATCCTCCTACCTTTGCCTCCTAAGTGCTAGGATTAAAGGCATGCACCACCACACGTGGCTTTTAGTTACTTTTTAAAAAAATGTATTTTTAAAAATTTATTTGAGAAAGAGGCAGAGAGAGAGAGAGAGAGAGAGAGAGAGAGAGAATGGGCGTGCCAGGGCCACCAGCCACTGCAAACAAACTACAGGTGTGCGTGTCCCCTTGTGCATCTAGCTTACGTGGGTCCTGGAGGGTCAAACTGGGATCCTTTGGCTTTGCAGGCAGACGCCTTAACCACTAAGCCATCTCTCCAGCCCTTACTTTTTTTGTGTGTGGCATTTTTATTTTTGCCATGCTGGATTAGGGAACCTTAGGGCCTCACTCATGCTAGGCAGGTACTCTGTACCACTGAGCTGCATCCTTAACCCTGTTCCTTCTTTTTATAGGCACATAAAAGAGGACATATATAAACTTTTCCTTGGTGATAAGACAGATCGTTTTGAATATAATGCATAAACGATACCTCTTCATGAGTGTATCTGAAATAGAAATTCTTAGGTGTGAGATCAGTGGTCTAAGGGTCTGTTTTCAGTTTTTTTTTTCCCAAACCAAACTGTATCCAGCTTTAATAACTAATTTGGTTTTTTGAGGTAGGGTCTCACTCTAGCCCAGGCTGACCTGGAATTAACTATGTAGTCTCAGGGTGGCCTTGAACTCATGGCGATCCTCCTACCTCTGCCTCCCGAGTGCTGGGATTAAAGGCGTGTGCCACCACGCCCGGCTTGTATCCAGCTTTATTAAAGGTTTTCACTCAGGCAGGCAGTCATGACAGTACAACTTCCAAACTCTCTCCTCATAGGGACTACCAAAGTCAGGCAGCCACTATATCCTGAAGCCCTCGATGAACTATTTGAATGGAGAGGTTAGGGCAGGGTTGACATTTCACGCTAAGTGCTTTTTACTACCCACAAAGTGCCACTGACTTTGTGGAAATGAACTGAAAATGACAGACAGCATCTGAGGATTCGCCATCTAGGCAAAGAACCTCTGCTCTGTGGAGGAACACATCTCAGTGATGTCCCTGCACAGCCCGCATCGCCTGACACACTGGCAAACCAAGTTTATGGGGTCAGGTCCCGACAGGAAGTCAAGTCTGTTGATGGTGGAGGGGTGAGGAGGACATACAAGTTACTTGTGTCAACAGCTGAGACTCCTTCCTCATGGGAGCCAAGAGGAAGTCTCCTGAAACTAGCAAGGGCAGGTGTTTTCCCTCTTCATTCTAGTTTGGGTGACATTCTGCTAGTGACATTTTCCTTCCTTTACCCCCCGCCTTGCTGGGGACAGAACCCTTGATCTTATCACTTTTGCAGTTCAATGCTCTGCCATTGAGCTACAGCCCCAGTCCCTTTATTTGTTTGTCTGTCTTTTAAAATATTTTGACAGGAAGAGAGAGAAAGAGAGAATGGGCACGCTAGGGCCTCCAGCCACTGCAAACGAACTCCAGACAGATGCATGTGTCACCTTGCACGTCTGGCTTACATGATACCTGGAGAATTGAACCGGGGTCCTTAGGGTTTGTAGGCATGTGCTTTAACAGCTAAGCCATCTCTCCAGCCCAGTTTGTCTGTTTTTAATGTAAATACTTCTGTATTTGTCTTGCAAATTCATAGGTAATGCTTACCTTGTCCTAGGAACTGTTTCATAAATTTAACAAAATATTTACTTGTGTAATCGTCAGAGTACCTCAGCGTATCCTGTCGGGGAGATTTTCATTGTCATACTTCTTAAAAATCATTTTAAACAATTATTTCATTTACTTATTTGCAAGCGGAGAGAGAAGAGAAGAGAGAAAGAATGGGTGCACCAGGGCCTCTAGCCACAACAAACGATCTCCAGATGCATGTCCCACTTTGTGTATTTGGCTTTATATGGGTACTGGGGAATTGAACCTGGGTTGCTGGGCTTTGCAGACTAGCGCAGTAACTGCTGAGCCATCTCTCCAGCTCTGTTATCACACTTTTAAAACAATTTTTAAAATTATTATTTCATTTATTAGGAACAAAGAGGGGGAGAGAGGGAGAGAGAGAGAGTGGGTACACCAGGACCTCTAGCCACTGCAAATGAACTCCAGATGCAGGTGCCACCATGTGCATCTGGCTTATGTGGGACCTGGAGAATCAAACCGGGGTCCTTAGGCCTCACAGGCCTGTGCCTTAACCACTAAGCCATCTCTCCAGCCCCTGTAAGAGAGGCAGTAATTTACTCAGAGTCCATCTCTGGGAAGAGGTGGAATTGGGATTTGAACCCTGGCAGTTTAGGTCCACTGTGGTTTGAAATAACTAGGGCATTTGCCTGTTACCAGTGAGGGCCGTTCCTCCCCACTCTGGGACCGTCCGTGGTGTCATATAGCTTTACCTTTCCCAATCTGATCAGTCTGAAGCCAATCTCCTCCCTCCCTCCTTTTCTTTTGAGACGAGGTCTTACACAGGCCTGGGATTACAAACGAGCCACTATGCTTGGTAGATGTCATTTTTTGTTAAAATGCATCTTTTTTTTTTTTTTTTGGAGACAAGGTGTCATGTATCTTAGGTTAGAGGTGCAGCAGAGTATGACTTTGAACTCCTTCCCACCTCCCAAGTGCATGTTTGCTAGTTGAACACATTTCTAGCCGTTCACAGCTGCTTATTTTCTTATCCATCTTGTCTGTTCCTCTCTGCCCTTTACCCATTTTCCTGTTTGGATATATTTTACTCAATAAATAAAATTATAAAAAAATTTAAAAAAGGGTCTGGAGAGATGGCTTAGTGGGTAAGGCACATGCCTGTGAAGCCTAAGGACCCAGGTTTGATTCCCTAGGTCCCACATAAGCCAGATGCACATGGTGGCGCATGCATATGGAGTTTGTTGGCAATGGCTAGAGGCCCTGGAACAGCCATTCTCCCTCTCTCCCACCCCCCCATCTCTAATAAATAAAGTAAAATAAAAAGATTATATTTTCCTCATTAATGTGTAGAAGTTCTTTTGCACGTGAAGAAGAAAGCCTGCCGTCCCGCCTCGTTCAGACGTTCCTGTGACACAGTGTGCTGTTTGACCTTGTACTTTTCCAGCCTTTCCCCTTAGGGTGTTGTGGACATAAGCCACAGTTAAAGGATCTTCTGCAGTTCGAGAGCATTTTGAAAAATAAAATCTTCTACAACTTTATGGCTTCTAAAATTTATTTTGAGGGCTGGAGAGATGGCTTAGAGGTTAAGGTGCTTGCCTACAAAGTCTGAGGACCCAGGTTTGATTCCCCAGGACCCACATAAGCCAGATGCATAAGGGGGCAAATGCATCTGGAGTTCATTTGCAGTGGCTAAAGGCTCTGCCGCATTCATTCTTTATCTGCCCCTTTCTCTAAAATAAATAAAAAATAGGGCTGGAGAGATGGCTTAGCGGTTAAGGTGCCTGCCTGCTAAGCCTAAGAATGCCTGTTCAATTCTCCAGGTTCCACGTTTAGCCAGACGCAAAGTGATGCAAGGGCACAATGCTGCACTTGCCCACAAGGGAGCGCACACATCTGGAGTTTGTTCACAGCCACTGAGAGGCTGCTGGTGTGCCCATTCTCTGTCTCTCTCCCCCTCTCTCTCACTCTCCCCAAAATGAAATGAAATAAAATAAAATAATAATAAAATAAAAAATAAATAAAATTAAATTTAAAAAATCAAAATCAAAATCAAAAAAGGTTAAAAAACCATAAGAAAATTTATGTTGGTTCAATGAGTAGCCCTGGAATCTGGCTTTGTTTTATTTTATTTATTTTTTATTTAAAAAATATATTGTTTATTTACAAGCAGAGAGAGAAGAGAGACAGAGAATGGGCAAGCTACAGTCCTGCTGCTGGGACAAAACACCCAACCAGAAACAGTTTATGGGAGGACAGGGTTTGTTTCAGGCTTACAGTTTAGATGGGAAAATCACAGCATGAGCCGGAAGGTGGTTCACCTCTTCTTGCGTCTGCCGCAGGAAGCGGGAGCAGCGAGAGCCAGCTCTGGCTCGCCACACCCTGAAGGGCTGGATTTCCAGGCTCACCCTTAGTGACACTGCTCCTCCAGCAAGGCTTCACTCCCAGAGGCTCCACCAGCTGGGACCACGTAGGACCTGTAATCACGAACACATGACTGGGTGACGTCCTACATTCAAACCAGGTGGTGCCAGGCTGTGCCCGTTCTCCCTGCTGGAAGAGGACCTCTGGCCCAGACAGAGTGAGGGGATTTTGCAGACTTTTCCTGTAGAGACTCCCGCCGTCCCCCATGTCCATGTCTCTTGCTCCTGGAATCTGTCTCTTCGAGCCTCTGCCTTCACACTTTCTCCCTCATGGTAGAGCCTCTCCTTGGCCTGTCGGCTGGCAGATGTTTTGTGGGCTGTGTAGATGTGAAAACAGGGTGATGGGCAAAAGGCTGTTGAAGTCCTTAAAATGTCTAGGTCGCCCCCTGACCCCTACCATAGGTGGGGAGGAGTAACTTAACACCCACCCGCTAAAAGCAGCTCTGGTATGGTGTTTGGTGTCAGCTTGTCACGGGGTCATTCATCACGGGGCGGTATCACTCCACACCGGCTGCTTCTTTCTTGAAGTTAACGGATTTAAACCTACTTGTGATGATGTGGTTAGAATTAGTTCCCCCCCTCCCGCCACTGGCCTGTATGTTAAGGCTTGGACCCCCAGTGACACTATTTGCAGATGGTAGACCCTTTAGGTAGAGCCTCGTGGGAGTTGCGTAGGTCATCGGGGTGCCCTTGAAGAGAACTGTGATGTCATGTCTCAGTCTCTCTGTTTCTCTCCTTGGGATGTTGGTGATTGTTCTTGTGCCATGGTGTCCTTGTTCTTGCCAAGGGCTGCCCAGCCTTACGACTGGAACCTCCAGAGGTGAATAAACCCGTTTCTCTGGATAATTTAATTGTCTCAGGTGTTCTGTTGTAATCATGGGAGGCTGATAAACACACTTCGTTTTCCTTTGTATTGGTTGCTGTTTTTTTATCCACCCCCCAAAGACTCATCAGTTTTCTTTCAACACATTTTTCTTGTTCTCTAGATCATACATAACTTTCATTCACCCAGTCTTTCCCTAGGGTTTCACCTTCTGCAGCACTCCATCTTCAAGCTCTTTCCGAATGCAGGTGGTCTTGGTCAAGTACCCACCTGTCTGTTATTCAGGAACTTAACTCTTCTTTCTAGGGCATTCTTTTCTGCATTCTGTCAATGGATTTCAAAGCTCACTGTTATGTAACCAAACACACATTCTAGTAACTTTCTCCGAATGGGTGAAAGAGGGCTGCGGAGATGGCTCAGCCGTTAAAGGCACTTGTTTGCAAAGCCTTTCAGCATGGGTTTGATTCCCCAGTATCCACATGAAGCAAGATGCACAAAGTGACACATGAGGTTAGAGTTTGTTTGCAGTGGTAAGAGGCCCTGGCATAACCATTTTTTCTTTCTCTGCTTGCAAATAATATTAAAAAAAAGAAAGGTAAAAGAGAGCTTCTCTCTCTCTCTCTCTCTCTCTCTCTCTCTCTCACACACACACACACACACACACAGTATGTGGCGTATGCATGTTTATGTGCTCCCTAGTGGTGCTCCATATGCTTGCCTCTGTGTGTGTGGGGGAGAGGGGAGGCCAGAACAGAAGGTCAGATGTTCTGTTCCATCCCTCTTCCACCAGGTCTTGTTTTTAGCAAGTCTCTCTCTTGCTCTTTTTTCTGTGTTTTTTTTTTTTTTTTTTCCCCAAGGTAGGGTCTCACTCTACCTCAGGCTGACCTGGAATTCACTATGTAGTTTCAGGCTGGCTTTGAATTCATGGCAATCCTCCTACCTCTGCCTCCCAAGTGCTGGGACTAAAGGCGTGTGCCACCATGCCCGGCAAGAGTCTCTGTTCACTGCTTCCAGTGGTTAGGGGCTCTGATTCTCGGGTCCCTGCTCCCCTGTGGGGCTGGGGATTTGAACTCTGGCTGTCTCAAGCCCTCATACTTGCTCTGGAAGCACACTTAACCACTGACCCATCTCTCCAGTCCAAGAGCTACATATTTTGTCAAGCTTTGAGTATAATTTTTTTTTTTTTTTGTTTTTCGAGGTAGGGTCTCACTCTGGCTCAGGCTGACCTGGAATTCACTATGTAGTCTCAGGGTGGCCTCGAACTCTCGGAGATCCTCCTACCTCTGCCTCCCAAGTGCTGGGATTAAAGGCGTGCGCCACCACGCCCGGCTCTGAGTATAATATTTTTTTGGGTTTTTCTCACTCTAGCCCAAGGTTGACCTGGAATTCACTATGTAGTCCCAGGGTGATCTCAAACTCCCAACGATCCTCCTATCTCTGCCTCCCCAAGTGCTGGGATTAAAGGCATGCCACTCTCAGTCTTTTATAATTTTATTATTTCTTTAATATATGCTTAGATTTCCTTGATAATTTTACTGTCTACAGAACTAAAAATTGAAACTATTGTCCTTGAATTTCAAAGACATTTCTCCATTGTGCTGTTAATGTATTTCAGCTTCTTCTGTTGTCCTTGGAATATTTTAGTAGAATCTTTATTTAATTCCTCACATTTAGAAGTTTCACAACTTCCATCATGTGTGTGTGTGTGTGTATATATACACACACACACACACACACACATACATGCCACATATTTGTTTCCTTTTTTTGGTCTGGAGATCCTATGTCAGTTTAAGACATTTTTTTTTAAAGATTTTTATTTTTATTTATTTATCAGAGACAGAGAGAGTGAGAATGGGCATGCTAGGGCCTCTAGCCACTGCAAAGGAACTCCAGACACATGCGCCACCATGTGCATCTGGCTTATGTGGGAACTGGAGAATCAAACCGGGATCCTTAGGCTTTACAGGCATTTGCCTTAACTGCTAAGCCATTTCTCCAGCCCCGGTTTAAGACATTTTTTGAATTAAAAAAATAGGCCAGGCATGGTGGCGCACACCTTTAATCTTAGCATTCAGAAGGCTGAGGTAGGAGGGTCCCTATGAGTTCGAGGCCAGCCTGAGACTACATAGTGAATTCTAGGTTAAACTGGGCTAGAGTGAGACCTTTCCTCAAAAATCAAAAATAAAAATCATAATAATTTGATTTTTGTATAATTCCTATTATTTGAACATTGTCTTTTTGAAGGTTCACTACTTTTCTGTCTTTTAACATTTTTATGTATTGATCTTTTCCCCTGCTTTCCATCAGAGTTTTTTCAAATTAATCTTTGAACCACAGAAATGAAAAGTGAGTCACTGACAGTGTTCACTGGTGGGAACGGTAGCATCTCTTCTGATACTTTGAAGAAGGCATCCTCATTCGCCGAGTGTTGTAGATAAAAGCCTCAGAAACATTTTCTTCTGTTTGCTGAAACGCCTGGCTTTTTAGATGGCTTCTTTCCTTCAGCCTTGGGTTCGACTCCTATTTTGTAACCTTTGCAGTAAAACATGCAAATATTGATTTTTGCCTGTCCACTAAGAGCAGGCACTGGGGCTGGGAGGTGGCTCAGTGAATAAAGGCCCCCTTGCTTGCAAAGTCTGCCAGCCTGGGTTCAGTTCCACAGCCACCCACGTAAAGCTGGATGCCAAAAGTGATATAAGCGCCTGGTGTCCTGTTTGCAGTGGCAGGAGGTCCTGGCATGGCTATCATCCCCACCCCTCACATGCAAATAATTCTGTTTTTAGTTTTTTCAAGGTAGGGTCTCACTCTAGCTGACCTGGAATTCACTGTGTAGTTTCAAGGTGGCCTCGAACTCACCGCCACAATCCTCCTACCTCTGCCTCCCGAGTGCTGGGATGAAAGGCGTGTGTGTGTGTGTGTGTGTGTGTGTGTGTGTGTGTGTGTATTTTTAAAGAGCAGGTGTTAAGAGTAACAGTAAAAAATCAGAGTCATTGGCCATGGGAGTGGCCTTGTCTGATCCATTTTCCTTTCTGATGGTGGGTAGTTGCTGGTCTTTTTTTTTTTTTTTTTTTTTTTTTTTTGAGAGGAAACTCCCAAGACATCAGGATGTGTTTGTGAAGAGTGTCTGAGAGTAATTCCACCAGCCCTGCCTGGGATTAGCCTGGATCAGCTTTGAGTGTTCTAGAAGCAGAATAGAGGAGGGGGCCTGCACCATGTCTTGCCTCGTCTCGTTTTTTTTTTTTTGGTTCTTTCTCCTTGTACCTGATGTCATGTTAGCTTCCAGACTCCCTCCCTGGTTTGGTTTCTTTGGATAATACAGGAAGCTGGGTCAGGGACCCTGGGGTACAAAGGCTGAGCCTCTATATCCTGAAGTGTACCTGCTCACTGCTCCTCACACTCAGTGAGGCAACTCTGGCCCATTGTTGAGGGCCCCTCTGGGCATCACTTAGGATTTAAAATCCACATCTACTTCTCTCTGCTCCCCAATGAGCCAAAAGTCAATGCACTGCCTTACCCGCCCTTGTCTCTGCATATCTCCTGTTTGTCCTTAAAAAAAAAAATCTCCTAGGTGTGGTGGCACACACCTTTAATCCCAGCACTCGGGAGGCAGAGGTAGGAGGATTGCTGTGAGTTCAAGCCCACCCTGAGACTAAATAGTGAATTCCATGTCAGCCTGGCTAAAGCAAGCTCCTACCTCGGAAAAAAAAAAAATCTGTCAGGCTGGAGAGATGGCTTAGTGGTTAAGGTGCTTGCCTGCGAAGCCTAAGGATCCAGGTTTGATTCTCCAGTACCCATATAACCAGATGTACAAGGTGGCACATGCATCTGGAGTTCGTTTGCAGTGGCTAGAGACCCTGGTATGCCCATAACATACTCTCTCTCTTTCACCTGCCTGTTTCTCCAAATTAAAAAAATATATATATTTTTTTTAAATCTGGTCACTGTCATTTCAGTAAAAGTTTTGGTGGCTGAGATGATCCAGTCATGAGGTTAATCTGCCATATTCAATTGAAAGCTCATTTTATTTATACCAAGGTACAACAAAAGACAAGTTGAAATTTTACTGTAAAACCCACAATACTAGACCAAAGTTGTTTAAAAAACAACCTCTGCAAAATTTTCAAGTATTTATGTATAGATTAGTGTCAGAGAATTGATGTGATTTGCTTACCCCCCCGCCCCACCGTTCCCCACAGAGGCAGCCTTTGAAATATCATGGCATGTTAGGGTTTGCCATTCAAATGCCCTTGAGTCCTGCGTGTGGCCGTCATGTACTTTTTCCTACATATCTGTCCATTTTCTGTTGTCCAGAAAAAAAAATCACATGTAGCCTGAGGATTTTTGTTAGTCTTGTACAGCTGTTTCCATTCTCCCGGTGGGTGTTGGCCAGTGTCATGTCTGTGTAGCCGGTTTCTTCTGGACGGAACAAAGAGAAAATGTCCCCGGGGACTCACGCTATGGCAATCCCTGCCGCACTCGCCCTGGCCTTGTCTTTGGCTGCATATGGTGGGGGAAAAGTGCAAAAATTCTAGTTCTGCTTCGCCTTGAATGAAGCTGGGTAGGAACCCTGCATGTGTAGGGTGTGGCTTCTGCTTAAGAGAACTTGTAGTGACCTTGACCATGAAGTGGTTGGGAGGAGATAGTAGGAGAGACAGGGGTGTGAAAATGGGTACCGTGTGTGTGTGTGTGTGTGTGTGTGTGTGTGTGTGTGTGAGAGAGAGAGAGAGAGAGAGAGAGAGAGAGAGAGAGAGACATCAGGGGCCTGGGCTCAAACAGTGCCACTGAGCAATTCTAGATTTCTGGTTGAATCCTAGCTTAGCCTGAGTTGAGGTTCCAAAAATACTGAGGGAACTCACGCTGCTGAGGGTGACGGTGTGCAGCTGTCCCTGCCGTCCTCTCACCACTGACGTCTTGCCAACCTCCCTTGGGATTTTCCTATTGCCCTGCCTCCCCCTTTAGGGCCTATGGCCAAAAGAATGAGACTCTCAGAGCTGCCCTCAAAATCACTCTTCCAGGGCTGGAGAGATGGCTTAGGGGTTAAGGCGCCTGCCTGCTAAGCCTGAGAACCCGGTTCCAATCTCCAGGTCCCACGTTTAGCCAGATGCAAAGTGACGCAAGGGCGCAATGCCGCACTTGACCACAAGGGGGCGCACGCATCTGGATTTCATTCACAGCAGCTGAGAGACTGCTGGCGCGCCCATTCTCTATCTGTCTTCCTCTCCCTCTCTCTCTGTCTGTCTCTCTCTGTGTCTCTTTCCAAAAAAAAAAAAAAAGTAATAATAAATTTTAAAAAATCACTCTTATAGGGAGACAGTGACAAGCCCAGTGCCATTCGCATAAAGAAACAGAAAAGTTACCTGTTGGGCCTCACTTGCCCACTCTCCCACGCCGGTTTCTTTTAGGCCCAAGTGCGCTGGTTTCCATGTTTATTTTTTTGGAGAAGGAGAAGCTGGAGAGAGCAGGAAGTGAGCTCACCAGTAGCTTTTCACAAATGCTGACTTTTGCATTTCTTTGTACAGTTTTTGCTTGGGCTCTTGATACGCATTGAAGTGTGTGTGGGGGGGGATGGGGGAGAGTCTTTCTCCTTGAACATCTGTGCCAGTCAGTTGGGTTGGGGAGCCTAGGGAGAGGGAGGGATAATTTAGCACATTTCGGAGCACTGGAATGAGATCCACACTATTGTACAGCATTGGCAGCAACCCAGTAGCTAAGGCAGACCGACAAGTTGTGCCAAAAAAGATGCATTCATCGTACTGCGGCATCTCATTTTGAAAAAAGCAGGAGATAAGAGGGAAAAAAAATATGCATTCTGCTTGCATTATAAATAAAAATAGTTAGGGATGTCTGCCGGCCTCACTTATTTTAAGCTGTAGTGTCGGGTTTGCGCATCAGAAAAGGCGAAGCTAGTTCACTCACTCGGTTTGGCATGCCGCCCTGCTCAGATTCTGCATCATTTCATGGCATCTCAGCCTTCTGCACAGCTCTCAGCCAGGTTTAATTAGGTCACTTGTTCTTGAGAGTTCTGTCCCGGCAAAGCAGGGAAAAGGGGGTTTGGCATCCATAAAAAAAGTCAGCAGAAAATTGTCCCCGAGTTTGCTGAAATTTCAGGTGGCCCTGGGGAAAATCCCTTAGGAGCAATTTGGTATATTTTTAGGATGTCAACCCTGGGTACTATTTCTTGAAATTTTAGTTTTCCCTGACTCCAGGATTTTTGCCTCTCGACCTGGAGTGTCTGATTCATAAGAGGTTGGTAATCCTGTAATGCAAGCCTCTGGGGCATTAAAAAAAAAAAAAAAAAGCTTTACACGTGTGTGTGTGTGGGGGGGAGGTGTCAGAGGATAACTCTGAGGTGTCTGCGCTTCACCTGCTTTGAGACAGGGCTTGTTGTTCTTGCAGATGGACTTCCAGGCTGCAGACAAAGTCAGACTAGCTGGTTTGTGAGTTTGGGATTCTCCAGGCTCTGCCCTCCATTGCCATGGGTGCTATAGCAGACAGCTTCACGTTGCTGGGATGAACTTCCATACCAGGCACAGTTAAGGAGGAAGGGATTTATTGAAGGTTATAGCTAGGGGGGGAAGTTCCAGAATGGCAGAAGAAGCTGGCCCTCTTTTCACAGGTCCACGCAGAGAGAAAAGCCACCACCTCCACCAGCACAAGCAAGCACATTTCAGGAACTCCAGGCCCAGCTCCAACACATTGCATGTCTTTGGCTGGAAATTCCAGATCTACTCCCACCCCTTAGAGCTGGACCCTAGGATCCACCCACAGTGACACCTCCTCTAGCCAGAAGGCTGGAGATGTAAAGCTTTACTAAAACTGAATCTACTGGGGAAGGGGGGGTGAGCATCCATTCAAACCTCCACAGGTGCATTGGGATTACAGATACATGTGCAGCTTTGCATCTGGCTTTCTGCGGGCTCTGGGAAATTGAACCCAAGGCTGGCAGGCTTTGCAGTCAGGCGCCTTTGTCTGCTGAGCCATCTCCCCAGGCCCCCTAGGAGGCATTTTTAGGATTCCAGAAGACCTAGCTGGAATCCTGCAGTCACAGGGATGTAGGGATGTTTCCTTGTAATGGGAGTCCTGGGGTTCCTCGCCAACACACCAATAAATTTGGGATGTCCTGGATCCTTGTCTTACGAACTTAAAGAATTAAAATCCACAGAGCAGAGGATAAGGTTTAGAGAGATGTTATTAGATTAAGAGAAGAAAAGAGAGGAAAGTGCAGAGAATTTCTGCCTTGTGGAAGGTTGGGGTGGGGGAGTAGAGGGAGCCCATGTCAGATTAGAGGTCCCCCCTCTATCATCCCAGCCCAACCTGGCTGGGACCTGGAGGTTCAGACATCAGGAAAGATTTAACAGTCAAAAAAGAGGCCACGCCTGCCTGGTAAGCATCTATTTATAATCTCACTGTGGTGGGCTCAGGTGAGTCTAAGAGACAACTGTTTGGTCTGGGCTTGGGGTTGGCTCAGGAAGAGGTTAGCACGCTGAGTAGGGGGATGAGGGAGAGAGAGAGAGAGACAGAGAGAGGGAGAGAGAGAGAGAGGGAGAGAAACAGGGAGAGAGAGAAGGGGAGAGAGAGGGAGAGAGAGGGAGGGAAGGAGAGAGAGAGAGGGAGGGAGAGAAAGAGAGAGGGGGAGAGAGGGAGAGAAAGAGACAGGGAGAGAGAGAGGAAGAGACAGAGGGAGGAAGAGGGAGAGAGAGAGGAAGAGGGAGAGAGGGAGGGAAAGAGAGAGAGAGGTAGAGAGACAGAGAGAGAGAGAGGGCGAGAGAGACAGGGAGAGAGAGGGAGGGAAAGAGAGAGAAAGGGTGAGAGGGAGGTGATTTGATGAGACTGAATCAGAGCCTGAATTCCCATCTGCTGGAGCAGGCGGTGTGACATCTCTTTGGACCATCTCCTGACTGGCTACCTGTCTTAGTCAGCTTTAATAAAACATTTGCGTCTAATGGGGGAGGCATATATTTAAGCTATCGCACTACCTGAGAATAAAGCTACCTGACTAGTTCCCTCTCAGCCTCAGTCAGTGTCTGTCAGTCCCTGCCCAGTAAGGGAAGCATCCAAATGATGTTTTGCTTTATTCTTTTTTTTTTTTTTTTTTTTTGAGGTAGGGTCTCACTCTAGCCCAGGCTGACCTGGAATTCACTATGTAGTCTCAGGGTGGCCTCGGACTCATGGCGATCTTCCTACCTCTGCCTTCCAAGTGCTGGGATTAAAGGCATGCACCACCACGCCCAACTTATTCTATTTTTCTTTCATTAAAAAATTCAGCGGGGCGTGGTGGCACATGCCTTTAATCCCAGCACTTGGGAGGCAGAGGCCTCTAACCACTGCAAATGAACTCCAGACACATGTGCCCCCTTGTGCATCTGGCTTACATGGGCCCTGGAGAATTGAACCTGGGTCCTTTGGCTTTGCAGGCAAATGCCTTAACTATTAAGCCATCTCTTAATCTCCCCCCCTTTTTATTTTGGAGGTAGGGTCTCACTCTAGCTCAGGCTGACCTGGAATTCACTCTGTAGTCTCAGGATGGCTTTGAACTCAATTTGATCCTCCTACCTCTGCCTCTCAAATGCTGGCATTACTGGTGTGCCCCAACCATGCCTAGCTTGTCTGTTTTTTTTTTCAACCCTAGAATATTTATTTCTTCTATCAAAAATACACAGATGAGCTAGAGAGATATCTCAGTGGTTAAAGGTGCTTGCTTGCAAGCCTGCCCAAGAAGCCTGCTAGCCCAGGTTCACTTCTCCCATATCCCCATACAACCAGATACACAAAGTAGGGCATGCATCTGGAGTTCATTTGCAGTTGCAAAAGGCCCTGGTGTGTCCATTCTCTCTCTTTCTCTCTCTCTCTCTGTGTGCTTACAAATAGATAAATAAAAGTATTTAAAAATAAATGTACACAGAGATGGGGGCTGGAGAAATGGCTCAGTGGTTAAGGTGCTTGCCTGTACAACCTAATGACCCAGGTTTGATTCCCCAGTACCCACGTAAAGTCAGAGGCTCAAGGTGGCGCATGCATTTGGAATTCGTTTGCAGTGGCAGGAGGCTCTGGTATGTCCATTCTCTGTCTTTCTATTTCTCTCTGCTTGCAAATAAAAAAAAAAAAAAAAAAAAATAAAAGTACACAGAGAAAAGACTAGGAGGAAGTTGACCAAGATGTTCACAGTTTGGTTTATACATTGGGAAACCAAACTACCAGATTCGGTAGCACATTACAGTGACAGCCTGTCAGCTTGATTTTTTCCCCCAAATGATCAGTAATGAGCCCACATCTGTTTTTTTTTTAACCGGAAACACACACACATTACCACTGTGTATCTCTGTCCACATGTTAGCATTTATTCAGAATGTTTTCAGAGGTTTATGACACACACACACCCCACTGTGTATTTCTGTCCGCATGTTAGCATTTATTCAGAATGTTTTCAGAGGTTTATGACACACACACACACACACACACACACACACACACACATGTTAGCATTTATTCAGAATGTTTTCAGAGGTTTATCACTGTGTATCTCTGTCCACATGTTAGCATTTATTCAGAATGTTTTCAGAGGTTTAACACACACACACACACACACACACCACACACACACACCACTGTGTATTTCTGTCCACATGTTAGCGTTTATTCATAATGTTTTCAGAGGTTAATCTCACACACACACACACACAAACACACACACCACTGCGTATTTCTGTCCACATGTTAGCATTTATTCAGGATGTTTTCAGAGGTTTATGACACATACACACACACACACACACACACACCACTGCGTATTTCTGTCCACATGTTAGCATTTATTCAGGATGTTTTCAGAGGTTTATGACTTGGAGCTCTTGCTGATGAAGTTCATGGGTCACTTGGCTTGGTACATATCAGGAGGTTTTATTTTATTTTATTTAAAAAATATTTTATTTCTGCTTATTTATTTGAGAGAAGGTGATACAGAAATAGGCAGGTAGAGAGAGAGGGAGAATGGGTGCTCCAGGGCCTCCAGCCACTCCAAACAAACTCCAGACGTGTGCGCCTCCTTGTGCATCTGGCTTATGTGGGTCCTGGGGAGTCGAACCTGGGTCCTTTGGCTTTGCAGGCAGATGCCTTAAATGCTAAGCCATCTCTCTAGCCCCTATTTTTTTTTTAATATTTTAGTAGGGTGGGGGGGGAGGGAGGGAAGGAGCATATGGGCACACCAGGGTCTCTTGCCACTACAAATGAACTCCAGACACACAGCCACTTTGTGCATCTTGCTTGCCATGGGTACTGGAGAATCAAATCCAGGCTGACAGGCATTGCGAGTAAGCACCTCTAACCACTGAACCATCTCCTCAGACCCCATATAAAATGCACGTGGAGGGTGGTCGAACACCACACTGTGGGGAGCTGAGGGCTAGACGTTGCGCTTCTGAGTGCCCGAAAGTTTCATGTTCTTCTTTTGTGCAGATTCCAAAAGGTTTTGGAAGGTCCTTGAGTGAATAAAGTAGCTCTTTGACGGAACTGACAAAAAGTGAGGGATTGGTGGAGGGCCCAGCACACCATTGTACACGGCATTGTTTTGTTAGCTTTGGCAAAGATGGTTCTTGGCGCGAGCTGTCTGTGTGAAGTACCAGCACACATGGCTCACTTTCACCGGGCAGTTGGGCACTCTGTCTTGGCTGCTGTCACATGGCAGTTTTCCTTCCTTGAATGATAACCAGCAACATGGTTAGAGCATTAACCACAGGTGAGGCACAGCTTAGGCACTGCATGTATTTTTAATTTTTATTTATTTGCAAGCAGAGAGAAGGAGGGGGAGGGAGGGAGGAGAGAGACAGAGAGAGAATGGGCACGCCAGGGCCTCTAGCCACTGTAACAAATTCCAGATGCGTGTGCCCCTTGTGCATCTGGCTTACATGGATCCTGGGGAATTGAACCTGGGTCCTTTGGCTTCACAGGCAATTGCCTTAACTGCTAAGTCATTTCCCCAGCCCTTTGCATGTATTTTTAAATTTGCTGATTTCTTTTCTCCTTGCTGCAGTTAGACCTTCATGTGGAGGGACAGAAGACATGAGCAAAAGCAGCTGACAGGAAGCTAGGTTTATTTTGGCTTACAGTTTCCAGGGGAAGTATGGCAGGGGAAGGGTGGTAGAGCAGAGCCTGGGCATCACGTCTTGCTACAGCAGCTGACAGAAAGCAGCAAAGAAATGAGCTGAGATCTGGCAAGGGGGAGCCAGGCTATAATACTAAGCCCAACTCTAGCAGTGCACCTTCTCCAGCAAGGCTTGCTACAAGCTAGGGACCGAGCATTTGGAACACATAAGTCTATGGGGGGCATCTGATTCAAATCACCATATTTCCTTTTTATTTATTTTATTATTTATTTATTTTATTTTTATTTTTATTGAAAACTTCTTTAATTGTTGACAAAATCCCATGTTATTTCCCTCCCTCCTCCCACATTCCCCTTTGAAACTTCACTCTCCATCATATCCCCTCTCAATCAGTCTCTCTTTTCAGTTTGATGTCATGATCTTTTCTTCCTATTATGATGGTCTTATGTAGTCTGTCAGGCACTGTGAGGTCATGGATATCCAGGCCATTTTGTGTCTGGAGGAGCATGGATAGTCCTAGGCCATTTTTTTTTTTTTTTTTGGTTTTTCGAGGTAGGGTCTCACTCTGGTCCAGGCTGACCTGGAATTATCTATATAGTCTCAGGGTGGCCTTGAACTCATGGTGATCCTCCTACCTCTGCCTCCTGAGTGCTGGGATTAAAGGCGTGCGCCACATATTTCCTTTTTTAAAAATATTTTTTTGAGAGAGTGAAAGAGGCAGATGAGAGATGGGGGTGGGGAATGGGTACACCAGGTCCTCTAGCCACTGCAGATGAACTCCAGATGCATGTGCCACCTTGTGCATCTGGCTTTACATGAGTTCTGGGGAATCGGACCTGGGTCCTTGGACTTTGCAGACCAATACCTTAACCGCTAAGCCATCTCTCTACCATATTTCTTTTGTTAAAATATTTTTATTTGCAAGCAGAGAGAGACAGGATGGAGGGGAAGAGAGAATGGTCACACCAGGGCCTCTAGACATTGCAAACAAACTCCAGGTGCATGCGCCACTTTGTGCATCTGGCTTTACGTGGGTCCTGGGGAATTGAACCCAGGTCGTTAGGCTTTGAAGGCAAACACCTTAAGCACTGGGAAGTCTCTCCAGCCTTAACTCACCCTTTTTCTTAACAAAATGATAAGAGACAAGTAGTATCACAGATGAGGAAACTGAAGCAAGGAGAGAGAGGGAGAGAGAATGACAGGGCCTCTGGCCAAGGTGTTCCAGATGCAAGTGTCACTTTGTGCATCTGGCTTTATGTGAGTACTGGGGGATTGAATCTGGGCTGGCATGCTTTGTGAGCAAACACCTTTAATCCTTCCTCCCTCCCTCCCTCCCCACTGTTGGTCTTTTATTGATTTATTTGCAAGGAGGGAGGGAGGGGGAGAGAGAGAGAGAAGAGAAAGAATATGAGAATGGGCATGAGACAGGGCCTGTAGCAGCTACAAATGAACCCCAGATGCACGTGCCACTTTGTGTATCTGGCTTTATGTGGGTACTGGGGAATAAACCTGGGTTCTTAGGCTTTGCAGGCAAGCGCTTTAACTACTGAGCCATCTCTTCAGCCCCCACTCCTTTTTTGGGGGGTGGGGGTGGGGAGGCAGGGTATCCATGTATCCCAGGCTGACCTAGAACTCCCTCTGTAGCTGAGGATGACCTTGAGCTTTGGATCCTCCCTCCTCTACTTTGGGAATGCTGGGATTATAAAAAGAGTCACCACCCCTGAGTTATGCAGCGTTGGGACCCAACCCAGGGCCTTGTGCATGCTAGGCAAACACCTTACCCACTGAGTTAAACCCCCAGCACCCCCCACCCCGTAAGCACTTTTGAGCATACTTGAACAGTAACTAGATGCACATTCTCAGCCTGTTCTGGCACGTCCCAGGCCCTGGTCGGTGCTATCTGACACCTGTGGCCCTTGGAGAGTTTTGGAATTGGTAGGTGGCTCTGCAGGCTTAGGTGTCAGTGTAAACTTCCTTCATTTCACTTCACTTTCTTCTAGAATATTAGTGATTATCTTTCTTTTTTTCTTTCTTTCCTTCTTTCTTTCTTTCCTTCTTTTTCCCCTCCCTCCCTTCCTTCTTCTTTCTTTCTTTCTTTTGGTTTTTTTGAGGTAGTGTTCCACTCTAGTCCAGGCTGACCTGGAATTCACTATGTAGTCTCAGGATGACCTTGAACTCAAGGTGATCCTCCTACCTGTGCCTCCCGAGTGCTGGGATTAAAGGCGTACGTCACCACACTCGGCTCTGTATTAGTGATTTGTTTGTTTGTTTGTTTGAAGGTAGGGTTTCAGTTTAGGCCAGGCTAATCTGGCCCTCCCTCTGTAGTCCACGGTGGTCTTGAACTCACGGTCATCCTCCCACCTCAGCCTGTGAGTACTTGGATTAAAGGCATGAGCCACCATACCTGGCCTATGTGTATTTTTCTGCCGTCTCTTCTGACTCCTTTTGTGGAGGCATCCCCTTTTAACGTATTGATTATCATTTAAAAAATTTTTTCATTATTTGAGAGAGAGAAAGAGGCAGAGAGAGAGAGAGAGAGAGAGAGAGGGAGAGGGAGAGGGAGAATGGGCGCGCCAGGGCCTCCAGCCACTGCAAACAAACTCCAGATGTATGTGCCTCCTTGTGCAACTGGCTCACGTGGGTCCTGGGGAATCAAACTGGGGTCCATTGGCTTTGCAGGCAAACGCCTTAACTGCTAAACCATCTTCTCCAGCCCTTGATTATCATTTTGATGGGATTCAGGGAGAGCTGAATACTTTAGAGCTGCTGATGGATTGAAAGAGGAACGGCGGTGGGCTTTTCTCATCTGGGTAGGATCTCTCCACCACACCCATTTCCCCATAATGTGCCTTCAATACCGGTGTAGTGACCAGTCCTGATTCTCCTGTCCTCCTGTCCTCCTTTGCCTCCTGTGTTGTTACCTGTGTTTCTTATGCATTGAGTGCTAGAATTAAAGGTGTGCAATCAACCACACCCAGTGGGGCCAGACTATTTTATGGAGCTATGCTTGGATTAATGAATGGTCTGCTACCAGTCTTAAATGCTAAATAATTTTTCAGCAGCGGAGCCCGTGCTTCCAGCATATAGCCGTGTTTCTTGATCGCTTTCACGGCGCTTGTCACCATCTGTCTTTACCTGTCTTTCTACCCAGGCATGACTCATCTTTGAATGGGGCTGAGCCTTCTGCCGCTAAAACCAATGCAAGCTTTGTGTAAGGTCAGAGGATTGTGAAACCTGTACTCACAGTCTCTGCCTTCTTTTCACATGTTATCCTTTTCCCTGGCCGTAATCCTCCTTCAGGTTCAGACTTTTAGAAGTCTTGGGTGTCTCGTGTCAAATCCTTGGAAGGCCCAAGATGGCTGACCCTGTTTGGCATGGGGCAACTCGATGACTGTTCCCCCTCCTTTCCCTGTCCTGTCCAGGACTGGTCCAGGCCAGTTCTTAGATAAAAATGGCACCCACACAATGCTGTCACCCAGCTCTGTCATCCTGGCCAGAGCTTAGCTTTTAGGCCACTTGAAGAAGAGAGGGCCAAGGCAGGTGCAGAGACCTGGCCCGCACGTTAACATGCGGTCTTAGTCACGTGCTTCTAAGGGTTTAGGAGATGCTTGTGAAATTGTTCCTGCTCTTTTCGAATCTAAAAGCAGTCTATAAAACACAGTGTGTACCATGGTCCTGTTTTGGCTTTTCAAAAATCGGGCCATGCATTAACAGATATTTGGAGGGTAACAAGAAAATGCCAAAATGGTATCTCCAGATTTCTGAACTGTGAGGTCCCCTTGCCTGTGGTGAGTGTGGATCGTAGCATTTGCTTGTGACCTTTAGAGCGTTTCAGTAATGGGGTGCTCTAAGGTTGTGGGAAACACCTCATAGTGTTTTCCAAGTACCCTGCCTGCTCTCCTTGTGTAGATTCAAGTCAGTTCATTCTCAGTGTTTTTTTTTTTTTTTTTTTTTTTTTTTCGCTGTTGGTCATCACGAAGCTGGTGACTTAATTTTTTTTTTTTTTGTTTTGTTTTTTTGAGGTAGGTCTCACTCTAGTCCAGGCTAACCTGAAATTCACTCTGTAGTCTCAGGGTGGCCTCGAACGTACAGCAGTCCTCCTACCACTGCCTCCCAAATGCTGGGATTAAAGGCGTGCGCCACCACGCCCAGCTACTTAATTTTTTTTTAGTGGTTTGTACGTGAGTGTGAATGGGCATGTGCATTCTGTGGTGTATGTGTGTGGAGGTCAGAAGGCAACTTTCAGGTTTTTTGTTTGTTTGTTTGTTTGTTTGTTTGATTTGAGGTTGGCTCACTCTAGCCCAGGCTTGCCTGGAATTCACTATGTAGTCTCAGGGTGGCCTTGAACTCATGGCGATCCTCCTACCTCTCCCTCCTGAATGCTGGGATTAAAGGCGTGCGCCACCATGCCTGGCTGCAATTTTCAGTTTTGTCCTCTCCTGTCTACTTTCTTTGCAGCAGGGTTTCTCATTTTGAATTCTTGCTCTTCTGTGCTTTGTTGTGCTTGCTTTGGGCTTCCAGGAAATTGCTCTGTCTCTGCCTCCCATCTCTCGATTAGCATCATCCCACTGGGATTACAAGCAAGCATCTTTAACCCCTGAGCCATCTTCCCAGCCCTTTGCTGGACTTCAAGAACTGCCATGGCTTCCAGCTGTTTGCATGGAGTCTGGGGCTCAGATTCTGGCACACTAGCTTGAGTGGTGAGAACTTTAACCACTGAGCCATTTCTCTAGCCCCTGCCCCCCCCTTTTGAATTCGCATACTACACACATATTTTACCACTTAGTTACTCTTTAGTCTCAAGATTATGACTACATGGAGTGGAGATTTTTCTTGATAACAAAAATAAAACCCCTCTGGTTCTCTGTATTTGCCACTTCCTGTGGTATGATTCCATCTGTCTCAGTTACTTTTTCACTACGGGGACAAAATACCTGCTCAAAAGTAGTTTAAGGAAACAAAAAGGGCTTCATTTGGCTCACCGTTTCAAGGAGACACCCATTCTGGCAGGGAAGGCGAGAGCAGGAAGCTGGCATCACGTTGTCACATCAACTGGGAGGCAGCAGAAAGCACTGAGCGTTCAGCTAGCTTTCTCCTTTTTCTACAGTCCCAAGAACCTAGCGGGTGGAGACAGTGCTCCCCACAGTTAGGGTGGGTCCTCCCACCTCAACTAATCTAGAAAATCCCTCACAGTCCTGGCTAGAGGTTTGTTGCCATGGTGATTCTAAATCCTGTCAAGTTGACAAGCAGAAATTCACCATCACACCACCCGTGGCCAGCTGTAGGCAACCTGTGTAACATGAGCTGGCACAGAATGAGGAAGATGTGTACCACTGCACTCTAACCTTGTCACTTATGGAGCAGGCGATGAAAATGACCTCAAGGGGCTGGAGAGATGGCTTAGTGGTTAAGCACTTGGCTGTGAAGCCGAAGGACCCTGGTTCGAGGCTCGATTTCCCCAGGACCCACATAAGCCAGAAGCACAAGGTGGCACATGCATCCGGAGTTTGTTTGCAGTGGCTGGAGGCCCTGGTGTGCTCATTCTCTCTCTCTGCCTCTTTCTCTCTCTCCGTCTGTTGCTCTGAAATGAAACGAAATGCACTAGAACAAAAGAAAATGACCTCAAGATGTTGTAAAAGAATTTTACCTCGTGCTGGTTTTTGAGTATTCATTACTTTATTTATTTATATTTATTTATTTATTTATTTTTTGTTTTTCAAGGTAGGGTCTCACTCTAGTCCAGGCTGACTTAGCATTCACTATGTAGTCTCACGGTGTCCTTGAACTCACAGTGATCCTCCTACCTTTGCCTCCCAAGTGCTGGGATTAAAGGTGTGAACCACCATCCCCTTCTTCATTACTCTTATTTTAAATGTAATTTAAGTGTAGTGTATGACTTATTTTGAAACACTGGCTTTATTTAACAGCTGGCTGGTAAATATTTCTAGAATTTTAATATTGGCTCTTGTGAGCTGATGCAAACCAAATCAACACATCACTCAGCAGAAGCTTTCTAAATCTTATTTATTTATTTATTTATTTATTTATTTATTTGAGAAAGAATGGAGAGAGAGAGGGAAAGAGAGAGGGGGAAGATATAATGGGCATACTAGGGCCTCCAGCAACTGCAAAGGAACTCCTGATCAATGAGCTACCTTGTGTATCTGGCTTACGTGGGTCCCAGGGAATCGAACCTGAGTCCTTTGGCTTTGCAGGCATGCGCCTTAACTGCTAAGCCTTCTCTCCAGCCTGCCTTCTAAGTCTTTAAAAATGGTATAAGAGGGACTAGAGAAACAGCTCAGTGGTTAAAAGCACTTGCTTGCAAAGCCTGGTGCCCCAGGTTTGAGTCCCCAATACCTATGTAAAGCAAGATACAAAGTGGCACATGCATCTGGAGTTTGTTTGCATTGGCAGGAGGTCCTGGCATACCTATTCTCTGTCTCTGTCTCTTTCAAATAAATAAAAATAAAATTAAAAAAAAAAAGAAGAATGTTACAAGAGGCAAATAAAGAGCTTCAGGCACTTGTGGTTCTGATGCCATTTTGCTCTTAAACCTCATTCTAGTGACACTGACTTTTCTATTGAAGACTGGGTGTGCTCAGGATTCCAGGAGCAGACCCAGGCAGTAATAAAGGTGGTGGTTCTTGTGCAATAACTTGGTGTTTAGAGTAGGATGGTACCTTATCAGTCTGCACTTTCTAGAAAGCATCATATATTCCTTAGGGGATATTTCAGCACATCCCAGATGTTTGGTTTCTGGCATGCCACCATCCTTTTTTGTTATGCTGTTAAAATATGTATAACATAAAGATATTAAATATCTAAAGCGTGGTGCACATTTTAACCCTTTCTGTGTGGGTTTGCAATCAGAGGATGAAACCCAGGGCCTTTCACAAAATAAGCAAATGCTGTAGCACTGAGCTATATCCCTAGCCCCTTATCCATTAAAAAAATATATTATTTATTTGTAAGCAGAGAGACAGAGAGAGAGAGAGAGAGAGAGAGAGAGAGAGAGAGAGAGTGTTGGCACACCAGAACCTCTTGTCACTGCAAATGAATTCCACATGCTTGTGCCACTTTGTGCAGCTGGCTTTATGTGGGTATTGGGGAATTGAACCTGGCTTGTCAGGCTTTACAAGCCAGTGCCTTTAACCCCTGAGCCATCTCTCCAGCCTAGAAATCATATTTTTTAAAATCTTTGTGTGACTGCCTTACTTCTTCACTTCACATAATATCCTTATTACTTGTCCACGAGGTAGTATGTGACAGAATTTCCGTTGTCCACTGGGTAATATTCCACTTTTTGTCTATCCATTTATTCTCTAGTGGACATTTGGTTTGCTTCTCCCATTTGGCTATTATGATTCATGTGGTTGTGACCTCGAGAGTATAAATGTGTTTAAGGCCATTTGGTTGCTTTCTTTGGGGTACATAGCCAGAAGTTGAATTGTTGAGTCATGTGGTATTCTCAGTTTCTCGATTATTCCTATACAGTTTCCCATCACTTTTTAAAATCTGGACACTAGCACAGGTTTTTCAAGGCGCTCCCACTGATTTGATTATGTCCTTTCACAGGCAGAAAATGTGTCTTTTCCTTTTTTTTTTTTGGTTGGTTTTTCAAGGTAGGGTTTCACTCTAGCTCAGGGTGGCCTTGAACTCTTGGTGATCCTCCTACCTCTACCTCCTGAGTGCTGGGATTAAAGGCGTGTGTCACCATGCCCGGCTTATTCTTTCTTTTCAATTCAATTCATTTAATTTATTTATTTGAGAGAGAAAGAGAGGCATATGAGAGGGAGAATGGGTGCTCCAAGGCCTCTAGGCACTGTAAATGAATACCAGGTGCATGTGCCACCTTGTGTATCTGGCTTTACATGGGTACTGGGGAATCAAACTCTGGTCCTAAGGCAAGTGCCTTAACTGTTAAACCATCTCCCCAGCTCATGAGATCATTCTTTTTATAGATACTGGAATGTCTTAAGTATGACGCACACTTGGGCTGGAGAGATGGCTTAGTGGTTAAGGCACTTGTTTGCAAAGCCAAAGGACCCAGGTTCGATTCCCTAGGACCTACGTAAAACAGATGTACAAGGTGGCACATGTGTCTGGAGTTCATTTGCAGGGCTAGTGGCTCTGTCGTGACCATTCTATCTGCTTCTCTCTCTTTGTCTCTCAAATAAATAAAATTAATATTAAAAAAAACTTAAGTATGATGCACATTCTTAGCTTGATTCAGTATATGGATGCGTGAGACCAGGCGCAATGTGAAACAAGCCAGAGGGGAAGCGTGATGCCCTGGCCTCTGAAGAAGACGGGAATGGGAAATTTCATTGATGATATCACATGTAAGATAATCCTTGATGAAGGAAAAACATAATACCAGGCAGGCGGATTGGGGAACAACTACCCAGGAAGATGCAAAAGAAAGGAGGCCATGTGCCCTTGAGTGGAATGCTTTCACCCGCTGTCAGTGTCCCGTTTGGGTGAGTAGACATTTTGTTCAGTCTCCCCAAGGAAAGTTAACACAACAGGGTGTGTGTGTGTGTGTGTGTGTGTCGTGTTAAATTATAGTTGCTATGGGCTGAAGAGATGGCTTACCCATTAAGGTGTTTGCCTGCAAAGCCAAAGGATCCCGGTTCGATTCTCCAGGACCCACATTAGCCAGATGCGCAAGGGGTCGCATGTGTCTGGAGTTTGTTTGCAGTGGCTGGAGGCCCTGGTGCACCCATTCTCTCTCCCCCCATCTATTTCTCAAATAAATAAATAAGTAAAATATATTTAGTTATAGTTGCTAGCCTGAGCATAGGTGGGAATTATCTATTGAAGCATGATCAACTTCCCAGTGGCTACACAACCAAAGACTGTCTCACTCCCCAACCCCCAGCAACCATTAACTGTCAGTAGATCCTCAGGGAGGGGGAAGGGCTCCTAAAACAAGCTCCTGTACTTGACACGGATTCTGCCCATTGATCATTCTTCAGGGACTCAGATCATTAAGCCTGTCCGTGACTTGAGAAAAAGAAAATTCCTGAGAAGTGTTCCAGTTTGCTAGTCTCAGCTGTCAGAACCCACGTACTCTGAAGTTCTTCGGTGGGGCCGTGGCGTCTGCTCTGCTTGGCGTTGGTTGACTGTGTTTGCTGCCTGCCCCAAGTGGCTGGTAGTTATCCTTCGTGTGTATCCTCTTTGGGGGCTGAACGTCTGTTCTGGTTTGGCTGTGCCCATATGGCCTGGGATTTGGTTGTCATAGTTCCTTCTCGAATGTCTAGACTGGTTACTATGAAGTCTCTAAATATTTGTTGAATTAAAGTTTTTTAAAAATATTTTATTTATTTGTTTGGAAAAAGAGTTAGGTAGGCTTGGAGAGATGGCTTAGTGGTTATGGTGCTTACCTGCAAAAGCCAAAAGACCTAGGTTTGATTCCCCAGTATTCATGTAAGCCAGATATACAAAGTGGCACATGTTTCTGGAGTTCTTTTGCACTGGCTGGAGGCCCTGGCACACCCATTCTCTCTCTGCCTCTTTCCCTTTCTCTCTCTGTCTCTCAAATAAGTAAAGTAAAATATTAAAAAAATAAAGAGGAAGGAGGGAGAAAGAGAGATAGTGCACAAGCGAGCACACCAGGGCCCCTAGCCTCTGCAAATGAACTTCAGATGCATGTGCTGCCTTGTGCATCTGGCTTACGTGCATACTGGGGAATTGAACCTGGGTCAAAGGAAGTCTTCAGATCTCTCCTGCATGTGCTGCCTTGTGCATCTGGCTTACGTGCATACTGGGGAATTGAACCTGGGTCGTTAGGCTTCACAGGCAAGTCCCTTAACTGCTAAGCCATCTCTCCAGCCCACATTAAAGTTTTGAGAGTGTCTTAGACCCTTGGTTAGACGCTTGGTTGTTGACTCGAGGGTCTAATGCCCGCCTCACTGTGGCTGTGAGTTAGGCAAAGGCTGGGCTGTCCAGTTTCTGCCCTTTGAAGAACTCTCCTCCTTAGTGAATAGTCCCTCTATCAGAGTTATTTGTGGTATTCAATAGGAATGCCTGTCCTCGTTTATCTGAAACACCAAGTCGGCTCAGAGGCATTCTTTAATTGACCCAGGTCTATGTTTGGGGAGGAACTTGCTGGGCCTCTTGAACTGGAATGTCTCTGAGGTTGGAAGTCCAGGTTGACTGGAAGCTGATACGGCCCGTGGAGGTTTGCCAACTCCGCAGGTGTTAGGCTTCTCAGCACCGGTGGTCCCAGGACACAAGAGAATAGTTCTTTTTATACCCACCGTGCACCACTAGGCTTATTATCACGATGCTCCCACTCAGTAACCTGGTGGGTGCTGCTTCATGGATGCATGCCTGCTAAAGAGGAGAAAGACTGAGGTAGGCCCTGGCCAAGTTCATAAATGCATGTCCTTTACAGGGCTTTAATATGATAATCAGGCTATGAGTATAATGGTCAGAAATGCACCAACTAGCTGGGCAGGCTGGCTCACGCCTTTAATCCCAGCACTCAGGAGGCAGAGGTAGGAGGATCATCATGACTTTGAGGAAAAAACAAAACAAAAACAGAAAAGGCCTGGGGAGATGGCTTAGCGGTTAAGGCATTTGCTTGCAAACCCATAGGACCCAGTTTGATTCTCCAGGACCCAGCTAAGCCAGATGCACAAGGGGACGCATGCATATGGAGTTTGTTTGCTGTGGCTGGAGGCCCTGGTGTGCCCATTCTCTCTCTTTCTCTGTCTCTCACTCTCAAACAAACAAACAAAAAAATAGAAATGCGCCTACTCTTCAGTCATCATTAAACAATGTACGAAAAGTATTTAAAATACATTTAAGGGCTGGAGAGATGGCTTAGCGGTTAAGGTACATTCCATGCGAAGCCTAAGGACCCAGGTTTGATTCTCCAGGTCCCACAAAACCAGATGCACATGGTGGCGTATGCATTTGGAGTTTGTTTGCAGTGGCTACAGGCCCTAGTGTGCCCATTCTCCTTCCCTCTCCCTCTCTCTCACTCTCCCTCTGTGTATTTAATAAATGAATAAATAAATAAAAATCTTTAAAAATTTTAAAAAAGACATTTAAGACCTTTAAATTTTTTTGTGTGTACAGTGTGCATATGTGCATAGGTGTTTTTGCGTGTGTTGGTGCATGTGTGTGTATGTGTATGTGGAGGCCAGAGAACAGCCTTGGGTATTGAGGACCTGTCAACCTTTGTTTTAAGATGTCTGGCATTGGCCTGGGGCTTACCACATAGGCTAGACTAACTGGACCTGTCTCTGCCTCTCCAAGCACTGGGATTACAGTGTGTGCCATTATGCCTGTCTTAAAAAAATTTTTTTTTGTTCAAGTGACTATTATCTCATTTCATTGTCGTCATAGCAAAATTTGGCTTATAACTGGACCGCTTGGCTCTTTCTCTTCTTATCTCTTCCCAGTTCCCATGCTTGCATCTCTTAATAGCCAGCAGTCCCTTAGATCTGCAGTTAGCCTCGGCACACTCTTCTTCGTGGTTTAAGCCTTTTTCCGGAATATCGACTTAGTCTGCCCACTGTAGCCTATGTGCTTTCTGTCATAATGCCACTTTCCCTGGACATGCAGAAAGTCTTTTCCCTTCTTGTACTGGTCACTTTGTGGGGCTGCTGCTTGCCACACTTCTTGCAGAAAGTCCGGCGAGTTTTAGGGACGTTCACCATGTCAGCAGGGGTGCTATCAGCCAAAAAAAAAAATTTTTTTAAAAAATGTATGGGTTCTGGGGATCAACCTTAGGGTCTTCATGCTTGCAAGGCAAGCATATTGCCCAACTGGCTATCTCTCTGGGCAAGGCTTTTAATTAATTTGCAAGAAGGAAGGGAGGGAGAGAGAGAGAGAGGGAGAGAATGGGTGTGCCAGGGCCTCTAGCCACTGAGAATGAACTGTAGACGCATGTGCCACCTTGTGCATCCCACTTTATGTGGGCACTGGGGAATTGAACCCAGGTCATTAGGCTTTGTAGTTAAGCCCATTAACCACTGAGTCATTTCTCCAGCCCAAGCTTTTAATTTTAAATAAAGGTTTTTTTTTTTTGTTTTAAGTCTTACTTTTTAACGTTTTTTAAAAATTTGATTATTAGAAACAGAGAGGGGGGAACGAGAGAATGGGCATGCCAGGCCCTCTAGCCACTGCAAATGCACTCCAGACACATGCACTACCCTGTGCATCTGGCTTATGTGGGACTGGAGAATTGAACCCTGGTCCTTAGGCTTTGCAGGCAAGCACCTTAACTGCTTAGCCATCTCTCCAGTCCTTTTAAGTCTTATTTTCAAACCAGGCATGGTGTCACACACCTTTAATCCCAAGGATTGTCGTGAGTTCCAGGCCAGCCTGAGATTACATAGTCCAGGTAAGCCTGGGCTATAGCAAGACCCTACCTTGGAAAACAAAACAAAACAAAACAAAACAAAACAAAACAAAACAAAACAAAACAAAACAAAACAAAAGGTCTTTATTTTTGTTATGAGACAGGTCTATATATTCTATGTATGGCTTAGAACTTGCCATATAGCTTAGGCTGGCTTTGAACTCAGGATCCTCGGGCCTTAGACTTTTGAGGGCTGGGATTGCAGGTTTACACAGTTTCACCTGGTGTTAAATGGCCTCTGTCACTTGAATTACCAGGGTCTATTTCAAGTTCCTAGGGGATATTAGTTCAAATTGTTGTCCTATACTTCAGCCCAAACAGTAACATCCTCCCTCCCTCCCTCCTTCCCTCCCCCTCCCTCCCTCCCTCCCTTCCTCCTTTCTTTCTTTTTTTGGTTTTCGAGGTAGGGTTTCCCTCTAGCTGAGGCAGACCTGGAACCCACTATGTAGTCTCAGGGTGGCCTTGAACTCACGGTGATCCTCCTACCTCTGCCTCCCAAGTGCTGGGATTAAAGGCGTGCGCCACCACACTTGGCTAAGAGACTTTCTTTGATGAGAGAGAATACTTAAAGGTTCCATTAAGACACCTGATATTATAATGAGCCGCAGAGAAAGCGCTTTGAGAAAATGATAAATTAGTTAACCAGATTATGTAAATTGTAGGAATAAGAATTCCCTAACCAGCCCGCTATATATTCAAATTAAGTTCCTATTCAACAGAGTGAATATTATCGCCATGCATATTAAAAAGACTTCTCAATTCCGGCACAGTTGGGCTTTCAACTTAAAAACAAGTTTGAGACCTTGTGTAATAAATAGAGTTTTGCATTTTTATTTTTGGTTTCCTAGGGAGAGTTTCAAATGTGGATAAAGACACAATTTCAGGAGCAAGTGTTGAGACTTGGAGTTGCTGTTAACAGAAATCTTTTCCGGGGTTCATTCTGAAGAGCTTGTTTTTATATTGCTCACTCAAGTTCTCCATCCTTTGTGCATACAGGGGTTCATTTCACTAGACAGGTCTATATTTAGTGACTGAACTTTACCCTGTCCTCTGGTGCTTTGAATGTAAGAAGTCCCTTATAGGCGAATGGGTTGGAACACTTGGTTCCCAGCTGTTTGGGGCCCTTTAGGAGGTAGAGCCATGCTTGAAGAAGTGTGTCACTGGGGGTGGGCCTTGAGCAAGCCCTGCTTGCTGTTCTTTTTCTTTCTCTCTCCCTCCTCTTCCTCCTCCTCCTCTCTCTGTCCATGTTACTGGCTTCCTCCTTATGCCACAGTGGACTTTACCCACTGGCCCTGTAAGCCAAAATAAACTTTTTCCTTCCCTAAGTTGCTTCTGGTCTGCTAGTTTGTTTATAACAATGAGAGAGTAACTGATACACCCGCTGCCCAAGTATACCCGTAAACCCAATTCTCAGGAGAATCAGTTCAAGTTCACCCTTTGCTCTTGAGCCACTTTGAGGCCAGGCTGGACTGTTGTGGGACCCTGTGTCAAAGACAAGTCAAAAGACTGGAGAGGGCTGGAGAGATGGCTTAGCAGTTAAGGCATTTGCCTGAGAAGCCAAAGGACCTAGGTTTGATTCCCCAGGACCCATGTAAGCCAGATGCACAAGGGGCACATGTGTCTGGAATTCCTTTGCAGTTGTTAGAGGTCCTGCCATGCTCATTCTCTGTCTGTCTCTGTTCTCTCTTTCCCTCTTTCTGCTTGCAAATAAATAAATAAAATTATTTAAAAAAAAAAAAGACTGAAGAGAGGGTGCAGTATTTAGTGCACTTCTTGCATGAGTACCAGGGCCTCTAGGCACTGCAAACAAATTGCAAACTCCTGCGCCACTTTGCATCCTGGCTTTTGGTGGCTAATAGGGACTCGAAACTCAGGCTGGTAGCTTTGCAAACACCTTTAGCTGCTGAGCCATCTCCTCCATTCTAAAACAATGATTGATTGATTCCAAGAATTTATTTTCCCATTTTAAGAAAATACTTGACTATAGGGGAGGTTTTTTTTTTTTTTTTTTTTTAAATATTTATTTGAGAGCAGGGTGGTGTGAGTATGGAGGCACCAGGGCCTCCTGCCACTGCGAGCACCAACTCCAGATACACGTGCCACTTTGTGCATCTGGCTTTATGTGGGTCCTGGGGAATTGAACCTGCACTGACAGGCTTTGTAAGCAAGCACCTTGAATTGCTGAGCCATCTCTCCATCCCAAGGGGAATGTTTTAAACTGCTGAGAAAAGTGAGGGAATTTCTAATCTTAAATTGTTATTTTATTCAAACGAGATACATTTTATATTTGTGTTTCTCCAGTTTTTTACCTAAGTGTCAAGTTGTGTGTGCATACATGCATGTATGTTTGTTAGAGCTCAGCAACCTTTCACAAGCAAAATGCCATGCAGCTAACACGTGTCTTTTGATAATTACAGTTGCTGAGTCACCCCAAGCCCCACTGTTACATGTGTTTGTCCCCCTCATAGAAGTGTGCTCTGGTGGGAGCAGCTAACTGCCTTCTTTATTTAGAGAGACCTGTCAGAGTGGGCGGGATCACAGCCTAGAAAAAGATGTACCATGCAGTGCATGGTGTATTTCTGTTACATTTCCTCCTGGCACTCTCTGTGTGAGTGATTTGTCATTTAAAAATATGACTTGCATGTCATTAAAGCCTTCATTGAAGCAGATACCTGGTGTGTTACAAGAATGGAGCCTTTTTTTTTTTTTTTTTGGAGGGCTTGTGGGAAGATTTTCTTTAATTCTTTACACCTCTTGAGGCACATGCTTTAAGACCGAACTGTCACCATCCCTTGTTCCTGTCTTGTACATATCCAAATGCCTGATGACATCTAACTGTACCAATCCTTCAACAGTCTCTAGATCTCCCAGTGTAGAAATCTTTCAAAGACAGGAAGGAGGTGATTGTGGCCTGATTAGTTCTTAATGAAGCCATTGTAGCTTCTAATGATCGCTGCTTCCTTTTTCAAGTTCTTTTATTCATAATTTATCTGAACAAGCCCCATAAGCAGTACATTCTAATTTCTGGAACTACATAAAATTATTCAGTTTCACTGTCTGCACATATTTCAGAGAGATTTTTTTTTCTTCCTTGGCGTGCTGTATAAAGTGGTCTTCATGGATTTTTTTATGTTGCAGAAATGTGCACATTTGAGATCCCTGTTACAGCAGCTGTCTTGGTTCCTATGAACAGTAGCAGCTTTGTCTCATTGCTTACCTGTGACTTTCTTAAATTACTCATTAGCCACAATTGATTATTAGCATTGATCAAGATAATGATTAATCACAATTTAAAGATTTAGTGGAAGTAAGAATGTTGGAGTAGTATTTTTTTTTTAAGTTTTTGTTAAAAAAATTAATCATTTATTTGAGAGGGAGAGAGAGAGAATAGGCACGACAGGGCCTCTAGCCACTGCAAACAAACTCTAGATGCAGGTGCCATCTTGTGCATCTGGCTTTACTTGGGTCCTGGGGAATTAAACCTGGGTCCTTTGGCTTTGCAGGCAAGTGCCTTAACTTCTAAGCCATCTCTCCAGCCAGAGTGGTAATTTTTTAAAAAAAATAATATTTTATTTTTGTTTTCTTTTTTGAGGTAGGGTCTCGCTCTGGCCCAGGCTGACCTGGAATTCACTATGTAATCTCAGGCTGGCCTTGAACTCACGGCAATCTTCCTACCAATACCTCCCAAGTGCTGGGATTAAAAGTGTGTGCCACCACGCTCGGCTTTTAAAATAATCTTTTTTAAAATATCTTATTAATCCCAGCGCTCGGGAGGCAGAGGTAGGAGGATCGCGTGAGTTCGAGGCCACCCTGAGACCACATAGTGATTTCCAGGTCAGGCTGAGCCAGAGTGAGAAAAAAAAAGTTTTGTTTTTTTTTTTTTTAATTTATTTGAGAGAGAAAGAGGCAGAGAGAGACAGAGAGAGAATGCACATGTGCCAGGGCCTCCAGCCACTGCAGTAGAACTCCAGATGCATGATCCCCCTTGTATATCTGGCTTACGTAGGTCCTGTAGAATTGAACCGGGATCCTTTGGCTTTGCAGACAAACGCCTTAACCTCTAAGCCATCTCTCCAGCCCCTTAAATAATATTAATAAATACAGAACTAGGGGCTAGAGAGAAGACTCAGTGGTTAAGAGTGCTTCCTCAACATGCAAGAGGGACTTGAGATTCCCAGAGTTCAATTCCCAATGTAAATAACTGGGTGTGGCCACTCATGCTTGTGACTCCCATCCTGGGGAAGCCCAGACCAGAGGAACTCCAGAGGCTGGGAGATGGCTCAGTGGTTAAAGGTGCTTGCTTGCAAATCTAGGGTTCAATTCTCCAGCTACCCATGCATATAAAGCCATACTTAGCCTGGCTTGGTGGCACACGCCTTTAATCCCAGCACTCGGGAGGCAGTGGTAGGAGGATCCCTGTGAGTTCAAGGCCACCCTGAGACTACATAGTGAATCCCAGGTCAGCCTGGGCTAGAGTGAGACCCTACCTGGAAAAACCAAAATAAATAAATGAATAAAGCCATACGTGCCGTGACAAGAGACCTTGGCAGACACCCCCTCCACACACACATAAATTAAAAACAAAAGAGACTGTCTCAGTGAAATATCCAGACGCCACACACACACACACACACACACACACACACACACAGTAAATTGATGAAGAACTGTAGGGGTTTTCAACTTTGAAATGGTTTCTTCTTTTGAGACCCACAGTTCCGGTTCTGCTATGGGAGTGGTCATAGAAATACATCCCTGTCGCTATCATTCCCGAGATCTACCCTATGCTCCTTTTAGGATGGCCGCCACCAAGGAACTTGCTTACAAATGGAATGTGTCATGCACGTGATGGAGTTAGCTTCCCTGTCTGCAGCTATCATAGAGCGCACCAGGCCGAGTAATTTGTAAGAAGAGTTTGCTTTGGCTTGCTGTTCTGGAGGTCCACGAGTCTGGCACCAGCATCTGCTCGGCTTCTGGTACTGTGCTGTGCGTGACGAAGCTCCCCAGTGCAAGAGAGGAAGCAAGGCTAAACTGAGGAAGCTGAATGTGTTGCTATAGCAACTGCACTAATCCCTTCGAGTCCCATGGCTTCTTAAAGTGTCTCCATTTCTCAAAAGCATTACCTTGGAGGGGGTTGGGAAGGTGGCTCAGCTGGTAAAGTGTGTGTTTCACAAGCATAAGGAAGGACCTGAGCTCGACCCCCAGAATCCATATAAAAATGCTGTATGTGAAGCTTGCTGGCAAGCTACTCTAGCCTGTTTGGTGAGTTCTAGGCTAATGAATGATCCTGTCTCAAAACAAGTGCATGACATTCTGGAGTCACAATGTCTGTGATCCTCTGGGTTTCACACTTACATACACATGTGTACCTGTACACACACAAAAAAATGCACACATGCACTAAAAAAATTATTGGGGGCTGGAGAGATGGCTTAAAGGTTAAGGTGCTTGCCTGTGAAGCCTAAGGACCCAGGTTTGATTCTCCAGGTCCCACATAAGCCAGATGTACAAGGTGGCCCATGTATCTGGAGTTCGTTTGTAGTGGCTAGAGGCCCTGGTGCACCCATTCTCTCTCCCTCTCTCTTTCTCTCTGTCTCTAAAATAAATAATTAAAGATCATTTATTTAAAAAAATTAGTGGGGACTATGTCTCCAAAATGTGAATTTCTGGGAACAAACTATATTCCAACCACAGCATTTCCCTTATGACTTTTTGTTTGTTTGTTGTTTGTTTGTTTGTTTTGAGGCAGGGTCTCACTCTAGCCCAGGCTGACCTGGAATTCACTGTGTAGTCTCAGGGGGGTCTTGAACTCACGGTGATCCTCCCACCTCTGCCTCCGGACGCCACCACACCTGGCTACGACTTTTTCAGTTGAAGCCAAAAAGGGCAGTGGAAGCTGAACATGTTGGGAGTCGGGGTTTGAGATCAGGGTCGCCGTGTTGCAGAATATTCCAGATTTCCAGAGATGGAGCCTAAGAATGACAGGCATTGAGGTTCACTTGCACCCAGTGACCCATTTGCAACACTAGATTTATTTCTCAGCACAGCAGAGTTGGGGCTCATGTGTGGTTTCCTTTAACTACCTCATAGGTCCAGTCCAGTCTTCGGTGTGGCCTCTGCAGGTGGGCAGCCAGTGTCACCATCGTCCCCTGAAACAAGAGTCTCTGCTATTTGTATAGGGAGGCCTGACTATCCTCACTGGCTTCAGATGGGTTCCTGTTTCACAGATGTTCAGACTTTTCAAAAGAGGACAACTAAAAACCGATATCTCTGCAAGGAAGCCCATTTTGATGTATCTACCCCCCACTCCCTGTGAGAACTCATGTCCATAAAAGCACCATTAAAGAACAGGTATCTGCGCTGGGGAAATGGCTTAGTGGTTAAGGCATTTGCCTATGAAGCCTAAGGACCCTGGTTTGATTCACCAGGACCCACCTAAGCCAGATGCACAAGGAAGTACATGCATCTGGAATTCCTTTGCAGTGGGCTAGAGTCCCTGGTGTGCCCATTCTCTTTCTCTCTCTCTCTCAAATAAATAAATAAAAATATTTTTTTTAAAAAAGAGCAGGTGTCCAAGTTCTGAATTCCCTTTTTGGATATTATTTATGTATTGCTGATGACTTGTTAGCTTATAATGAGTCAAGTAGATTTTTATGATATTCCAATTCAGAATTCCCAGTTTAAATCCCACTTTTTTACAACAGATATTCATTTTGGACTTTTTGTTTTTTTTTGGAGGTACAGTTTCCCTCTAGCCCAGGCTGACCTGGAATTCACTATGTAGTCTCAGGATGGCCTCTAACTCATGGGGCGATCCTCCTATCTCTGCCTCCTGAGTGCTGGGATTAAAAGCATGCGCCACCACGCCTGGTGGGATACATCTTTTAAAAGATTGTTTATCTGAAAGTGTGGAAGTTTGGAAAAGAATTCTCAGGCTTGTTTGTTTACATAGCCTTGGAGAGGAAAATTCTGTAATTATTTTCTCATGTATGTCTTTCCTTGTTGGTCTATTCATATTTTTTGTAACAGATTATAAATTCTTTCGATGTTTAATTTTTGCTTATTCTTGGTTTTTATTTTGAGTTTTCTTTGTAGTTTCAAGCTTCTTTAAGACATTGCTCTTTATTACAAATAAGATTCTTTTTTATTATATTTTATTTATTTATTTGAGAGAGAAAGAGGCAGAGAGGGAGGGAGGGAGAGAATGGGCATGCCAGGGCCTCCAGCCACTGCAAACAAACTCCATATGCATGTGCCACCTTGTGCATTTGGCTTACATGGGTACTGGGGAATTGAACCGGGGTCCTTAGGCTTCCCAGGCCAGTGCCTTACGTGGGTGGCTTACGTGAGTCCTAGAGAATCAAACCAGGATCCTTTGGCTTTGCAGGCAGGCAAACGCCTTAACCAGTCTACGACTTTTTCAGTTGAAGCCAAAAAGGACAGTGGAAGCTGAACATGTTGGGAGTCGGGGTTTGAGATCAGGGTCGCCGTGTTGCAGAATATTCCAGATTTCCAGAGATGGAGCCTAAGAATGACAGGCATTGAGGTTCACTTGCACCCAGTGACCCATTTGCAACACTAGATTTATTTCTCAGCACGGCAGAGTTGGGGCTCATGTGTGGTTTCCTTTAACTACCTCATAGGTCCAGTCCAGTCTTCGGTGTGGCCTCTGCAGGTGGGCAGCCAGTGTCACCATCGTCCCCTGAAACAAGAGTCTCTGCTATTTGTATAGGGAGGCCTGACTATCCTCACTGGCTTCAGATGGGTTCCTGTTTCACAGATGTTCAGACTTTTCAAAAGAGGACAACTAAAAACCGGATATCTCTGCAAGGAAGCCCATTTTGATGTATCTACCCCCCACTCCCTGTGAGAACTCATGTCCATAAAAGCACCATTAAAGAACTGGTATCTGCGCTGGGGAAATGGCTTAGTGGTTAAGGCATTTGCCTATGAAGCCTAAGGACCCTGGTTTGATTCACCAGGACCCACCTAAGCCAGATGCACAAGGAAGTACATGCATCTGGAATTCCTTTGCAGTGGGCTAGAGTCCCTGGTGTGCCCATTCTCTTTCTCTCTCTCTCTCAAATAAATAAATAAAAATATTTTTTTAAAAAAAGAGCAGGTGTCCAAGTTCTGAATTCCCTTTTTGGATATTATTTATGTATTGCTGATGACTTGTTAGCTTATAATGAGTCAAGTAGATTTTTATGATATTCCAATTCAGAATTCCCAGTTTAAATCCCACTTTTTTACAACAGATATTCATTTTGGACTTTTTGTTTTTTTTTGGAGGTACAGTTTCCCTCTAGCCCAGGCTGACCTGGAATTTACTATGTAGTCTCAGGATGGCCTCTAACTCATGGGGCGATCCTCCTATCTCTGCCTCCTGAGTGCTGGGATTAAAAGCATGCGCCACCACGCCTGGTGGGATACATCTTTTAAAAGATTGTTTATCTGAAAGTGTGGAAGTTTGGAAAAGAATTCTCAGGCTTGTTTGTTTACATAGCCTTGGAGAGGAAAATTCTGTAATTATTTTCTCATGTATGTCTTTCCTTGTTGGTCTATTCATATTTTTTGTAACAGATTATAAATTCTTTTCGATGTTTAATTTTTGCTTATTCTTGGTTTTTATTTTGAGTTTTTTTTTGTAGTTTCAAGCTTCTTTAAGACATTGCTCTTTATTACAAATAAGATTCTTTTTTATTATATTTTATTTATTTATTTGAGATAGAAAGAGGCAGAGAGGGAGGGAGGGAGAGAATGGGCATGCCAGGGCCTCCAGCCACTGCAAACAAACTCCATATGCATGTGCCACCTTGTGCATTTGGCTTACATGGGTACTGGGGAATTGAACCGGGGTCCTTAGGCTTCCCAGGCCAGTGCCTTACGTGGGTGGCTTACGTGAGTCCTAGAGAATCAAACCAGGATCCTTTGGCTTTGCAGGCAGGCAAACGCCTTAACCAGTAAGCCATCTCTCCAGCCTTTTGTTTTGTTTTGTTTTGTTTTGTTTTGTTTTGTTTTTCCGAGTAGTGTTTCACTCTAGTCCAGGCTGACCTGGAATTCACTATGTTGTCTCATGGTGGCCTCAAACTCACGGTGATCCTCCTACCTCTGACTTCCGAGTGCTGGGATTAAAGGCATGCGTCACTATGCCCAGCTAAAAATTCTTAATGACTTTTTTTTAAATTTTATTATTATTAATTTAGTAGAGAGAGAGAGAGAAAGAATATGGGCACGCCAAGGCCCCTAGCCCCTGCAAACGAACTCCAGACGCGTGCACCACCATGCGTACCTGGCCTACGTGGGTACTGGGGAATTGAACCTGGGTCCTTAGGCTTTGCAGACAAGCGCCTTATCCACTAAGCCACCTCTCCAGCCCCCAAATTGTTTTACTTTAAAACAGGGTGTTTGAGCCTGATGTGGTGGCACCATCCTTTAATCCCAACACTAGGGAGGTAGAGGTAGGAGGGTCGCCATGAGTTTGAGGCCACCCTGAGAGTACATAGTGAATTCCAGGTCAGCCTGGGCTACAGTGAGACCCTACCTCGGGGGGGGGGGACCAACTAGGGCGCTTGCATCTTCAAATAATTTCTCAGGCTTTGCTTTCTTACGTGTCTTTGTTTTATGATCGGAGAGTCTATGATACAGGGCTGCTACCCAGGGTTGGTGAATGCTTGTGTTCAAGCAAAATTATCACTTGAAAAACTGGAGTTTTTCCTGCTGTTAATGTTTGCCTCTTCCTACCTTATTTATGGTCCAGGTTAGGGCTGCCTTTCCTTCATGAATGGCTTGTAGAATGTTGGTACTGTGCAGGCTACTTTTATTTTTGCTTGTTTGAGATAGGGTCTCACGTTGTAATCCAGGCTAGCCTGGAACTCACTGAATAACCCAGGCTGGCTTCAGCTTGTAGCAATCCTCCTGCCTCAGCCTCTCAAGTGCTAGAATTACAAGTGTGAGTCCTTGTTGCTGAATGACTGAGCCCCAGGGGTCTCATCCAGAGATCAGAGTTGGCGACAGCTATCAGGGACCTGCTAGGCAAGGTAAGGTGAGAGCCAAGCCCGACGTTCCACCAGGTTCCCCTTGGCCTTCCCATCCCCTTCTTGGCACTCTGGTCTTTCAGAGACCTTCCCAGAAACACCTCGTTCTCCAGGCACCTGCTCTGTGAGGCCCTTGTGTAATGGCACTGTGGTCATGACGTCACGCAGATAAGTGCTCCGTGAGTGGCAGTTGCGCCCTGTGGGAAGATGAAATGATGTGAATGAAAACCTTGTGTGTCGGTGAGACACAAGCGCCAGCCTTTGATGTCTTCGTTCAGAATGTGACTTGTCCTGTTAGCCGGAAGCAATCTGGAACTTGTTCCTGTCACTGTCTGCTCTTCTCTCTCTCATTCTCTCGGGACGTGGGGGTGGGGGTGAGGCTCAGTGTGAGGGGGTTTTAATGTGGCAGTGTGTTTCGTGGGAACCTAGTGTGGCTGGAGAGAGAAGGGTTCTCTTTTGTGTCGTGGGGCATTGTTTTTCCTGTGTCTCCTCAGGTCTATGGACTGAGCATTTCTTTATTAGTATTATTATTATTTAAAGATTTTATATTTATTTATTTATTTATTAGAGAGAGAGAGAGAGATGGGTGTGCCAGCGCCTCTAGCCACTGCAAACAAGCTACAGATGCATGCGCCCCCTTGTGCATCTGGCTTATGTGGACCTAAAGAATCGAACCTAAGCCATCTCTCCAGCCCCTTATTTTTACTTTTATTTATGTATTTGAGACAGGGAGAGAGAGAATGGGTGTGACAGGGCCTCTAGCCACTGCATACGAACTCCAGACACATTCACCACCATGTGCATCTGGCTTACATGGGACATGGAGAATCGAACATGGGTCCTTAGGCTTTGTAGGCATGTGCCTTGACCACTAAGCTGTCTCTCCAGCCCGAGTGAGCATTTCTTGAAGTCTTTCTTACAGCTTTGAACCTCGGAAGGGCCATGACTTTTCCTGTGCACTGTCTTGAGTCTAACCCAGGTTTCCTTTCATAGGGCCTTGGGGTCACTTGAGGACAGAAGGCCTCTGGGCACCATGTGGCCTCCCTTTCTTTTCCAGGTGTTCTGTGTGGCTCTGACACTCTGTGCATAGAGTGTTTCTGATAGTTTTTAGAAGTGATAGAAGTGAGAAGCATTTCCAAACATTGTGACAATTCACACTTTAGCATTGTAAACGATATACCATATGCCATGTGAGTCTCACAGTCGTTCAGCAAACCAACTATTTGATGGGTATCCTTAGTGGTTTATGTGGGCGATGAGCCTACCAGCTAGATTGGCACCTGAGTGTGAGAAAAGGCATGCTGATGGCATCTGAAAAGGCTGACTCATAGGTCCCTGGAGAAGAGGGAGGACAACCGATTTAGAGATTATCCCACACAGGTGGACTTCTGGGTGCTGGTTACAGCTGAGGCCTCGGGCATCTTGTCCCATGCCTGCAACTCAGCATGTGTGTCTGTGGTTGGCTTGATCTCTTCTGCTTCACCTTACCTATAACAGGGGTCAGTAGAGTATCCACATCATGGAGGTTGTGAGGCTGAGGCTACAGGGGATTCGAGCTTATACATCTCTTACAACAGTGTGTGTCATAGGGGAAGTGCCATACGTGTCACTTAACTAAAATAATACTTGTATCTCCCCTACATTCTATGAATGAAGAGCCTAAGGTCCAGGAATAATTAAGTTTTTTTTTTTTGTTGCTTGTGTGTGTGATGTGTTGTTCACGTGCATACACATTTGTGGGTGTACATGCACATGTGTGTAGGCCAGTAATTGAGTTAGGCATCTTTCACAACTGTTTTCTTTTTTCAAATTTTTTTTTTTAGATTTTAATTTATTTATTTGCAAGCAGAGAGAGAGAGAGAGAGAGAGAGAGAGAGAGAGAGAGGCAGACAGAGAGAGAATGGGCATGCCAGGGCCTCTAGCCACTGCAAACGAATTCCAGATGCATGTGCCCCCTTGTGCATCTGGCTTACATGGGTCCTGGAGAATTGAACCGGGATCCTTTGGCTTCACAGGCAAATGCCTTAACCGCTAAGCCATCTCTCCAGCCCTCTCAGCTGTTTTCTATTGTATTTATTGAGATAGGGTCTCTCAATAAACCTAGAGCTCACTAATTCCATTAGACTCCCTAGCCATTTGCCCTGGGCATTCACCTGTCCACGTTAGTGCTGGGATGACAAGCATACACTGTCAATTCCAGCATATATGTGGGTGCTGGGGGTGCAAAGTCAGGTTCTCATACTTGCGCAGCAACTGCTTTACCTCCCGAGCCACCTCCTTAGCCCCTGGTTTTAATGGAAAATATTAAGGTGAGAGCAGGTTTCCTGGCTAATGGACCTTTCTCTTACTTGTGGATTGAGGACAATTTAAACATTCTCATCTTAAAAAAAAAAAAAAAAAAAAGCTTACAAAAAATTTATTGGGGGAAGGGGGCGCCAGGGCCGCTAGCCACTGCAAATGAACTCATACTCCAGACGCAGGTGCCACCTTGTGCATCTGGCTTTACGTGGGTACTGGGGAATTAAATCAGGATCCTTTGGCTTTGCTGGCAAGCACCTTCACTGTTAAGCCATCTCTCCAGCCCTTTTTCTTTTAATTTTTTATTGACAGCTTCCATAATTATAGATAATGAACCATGATAATTCCCTCCCCACCACCACTCTCCCCCTCTCACATTCACCCTCCGTCAAATCCCCTCCCCCTTCCAATCAGTCTCTCTTTTATTTTTATGTCATGATCTTTCCCTCCTGTTGTAAAAGTCTTGTGTAGGTCGTGTCAGGCCCTGTGAGGTCATGGATATTTTGTGGTCATTTTGTGTCTGGAAGATTGCATTGCAAGCAGTCCTACCCTTCCTTTGGCTCTTACATTCCTTCTACCACTTCTTCCGCAATGCCCTGAGCCTTGGAAGGTGTGATAGAGATGTCTCAGTGCTGAATACTCCTCTGTCACTTCTCAGCACTATGGTGTCTTTTGAGTCATCACAGTGGACACGGCCATCCAAAGAGAGAAGATTCTCTAACCAAAAGTGAGAGGAGCATTTGTTTATGGCCATAAACATTTTTTTTTTTAAAGGAGCACTCTCGTCTTTGTCTCCTCATTACGGCAAGCCACAGCAATGGTGCTCTGTTAATTTTTAAAGTGGACAACAATGTTTAATTAAATACCTCATGGATCAAGCAGGCTGACATTTAAACTCCTTCATTCTTTCACAAGGGGCTTGACTTTTTTATTACATACTTTTCCCTTGACATTTCGCTATTGTAATTAATCATTGATTCCAGGGGAAGGACATGATATCCTTTACAGTCGTTTATTGTATCAGTGGATTGTAATATTGACTGGTTTATTTTCTCAAATAATGTTGAAAGTGTTAGAGAAAGTCAGTCCTTTCTTTCGTTCTTTAGTGCTTTAGTGGACGTAGCTTTCCTGTTTTCTCCATGGAAAGAAGGCCCTCATTTGTAAATCAATGGTAACTTGGAGGAAATGCTTTTTATATCAACAGAATGTGACACAGGGTACAGAATACACTGGCATTGATTTCTTGTTTCATTTCTACAGTGTTTGAAGCCTCAACAGAGAATCATACTATACACCCAACCAGTAGCAGCTTTATGGGAGGAAAAGGTTGATTTCAGGCTAACAGATACCAGGGGAAGTTCCATTCATGGCGGAAGCTGGCTCGCGTCCACAGATCAATAGCAGAGAGACACCACCAACACACCAGCAAGCATCAACAGTCAGAGCTCAAGTTGGTTCTCCACACACTCTGGGGTTATACTGAAGATCTGTCCCCAGGGGCATGCCCCCTGTAGCAGGGATCTGTCTGCTAGGGGCTCAAATTGCTAGTTCAATTTTAATCAAACACCTGAGTCTACAGGGATCATACATTCAAACTATACCATTTAAAACACCACACATAGGGAGTAAAGTTTTTTTTAAATCTTTTTATTTATTTGACTGAGAGGGGTAGAGAGAGAGAGAGAGAGAGAGAGAGAGAGAGAGAGAGAGTGTGTGTGCCAGGGACTCCAGTCACTGCAAACGAATTCCAGATGCATGCACCCCCTTGTGCAGCTGACTAACGTGGGTCCTGGGGAATCAAACCTGGGTCCTTTGGCTTTGCAGGCAAACGCCTTAACCACTAAGCCATCTCTCCAGCCCGGGAGTAAAGTTTTTATTGACAACTTCCTTGTTACATAATGAGGCTGGTGGCAATATGTGGGTTTGCTGTGGAAAGAAACTTAACTTTGTTTTATTGTTCAAGGAAATACCTAGTACTTTTGTGTTTTTCTTTTCTTTTTAACATACCTTTCCCGACATATTTAATTACTCTGTCTTGTCATTTTCTCATGAGCTAAAGGAGGTGAGCTGTCCTTTAAGGCTTGTGAAATAGACAAGCTAAATTACCTGCCAGAGCCCACAGATGGGCTGGGCTGAGCCAGAAATTGATAGCACAATGTCTGCCCATTAAACACCGGGACTTGGCCTGTCGTTTTCAACCTTAAATTCATTCCCTTCCCACCCCCCCCCCCGGGAGGTAGGTAACATCTACCCACTTTTACTTGTGTGTCTGAAAAGCTTCTCAAGATAACCCCAAACTTGAAAGTAAACGAGGTGTCCATCAGCCAAAAGAATGGCTTAACAGACTGGTGTTTCCTTACAGTGGAGTAAAGAAATGAGTTACAAAATTTAAAAAAAAAAAGAAAGAAAGAAAGAAAGAAAGAAAGGCACCACAGACACCACGAATATATGTTGGTAGGTGAAAGGGTCACATACTGTATGATTTCAACTCCATGTTTTTAAAAAGTTTTTTTTCTAATATTTGAGAGAAAGAATGGGTCTCTAGCTACTGCAAACAAACTCCAGCTACATACACCACCATGTGCATCTGGCTTATGTAGGTACTGGGAATCGAACGTAGGTCCTTAGGCTTTGCAGGCAAGTGCCTCAATCACTAAGCCATCTCTCCAGCCCAGATTTTTTTTTTTTTGGTTTTTCGAGGTAGGGTCACTATGTGGTCTCAGAGTGGCCTTGAACTCATGGCGATCCTCCTACCTCTGCCTCCCGAGTGCTGGGATTAAAGGCATGCTCCACCACTCCCAGCTCGATTTTTTTGTTTTGTTTTGTTTTGTTTTGTTTTGTTTTGTTTTGTTTTGTTTTGTTTTTTGGTTTTTTGAGGTAGGGTCTCACTCTGGTCCAGGCTGACCTGGAATTAACTATGTAGTCTCAGGGTGGCCTTGAACTCACTGCAATTCTCCTACCTCTGCCTCCCGAGTGCTGGGATTAAAGGCGTGCTCCACCACGCCCGGCATTCAATTTTTTTAATAGTACAATTTTTATTTGAGAGAGACAGAGAGTAAGAAAGCGGAAGAGTCAGAGAGAGAATGGGTGCACCAGGGCCTTTCAGCCACTGTGAACAAATTCCAGATGTGTGCGCCCCCTTATGCACATGTGCAACATTGCGCACTTGTGTCACTTTTGCATCTGGCTAAACATGGGACCTGGAGGTTCGAACAAGTGTTCTTAGGCATTGCAGACAGGCGCCTTAACCTCTAAGCCATCTCCCCAGCCCTCAATTTTTTTTTAATATAGGAAATCTGTATGGTGGGCACATTATATAGTTGTCCAACCCTTGGAGTGTGTAGCATAAAGAGTGAGCTGCAATGTAGGTGGTGGACTGTAGTTAATGGTAGTGAATCATTACTGGCCTGTCAGCACTCACAAAGGTACCACACTCTGGATGGGATCAGGCCTGCTACCCTCGTGCCGTGATTTTCTGGCTCAGACTTTTGTCACCTAAGACTTGTCCATTGCAGTAGGGTGCTCTCCTTGTCATCCACCCAGCTCTAAGAACATGGGCGTCTGTGGTCCGAGTATGGCCTGAGTGACTTCGCTGACTTCCCACCCCTCCTGAGTCTTTGCTTGCCTTTGAGGACAGGATGTCTGTAGGCCTGACGCTTTTGTTTAGGTGGGCTGGATGAAGCTGGTTAGATCTAAGATGGTGGCCAGTGTGACCATCAGACAGTCTCTAACTCCATTACACAGCTGCATGTTCAAGGACACGCCCTCCAGTGTCACGGTGGCTGACAGCTGCCATGGATGTGCCTGGAAAGCACCATGGAAGGACTAGAACAAGGGAGGATCCCTGCCCATTCCCACAGCACACATGGATATTCCTCCTCCGTGTCAGCTCATCCCCGCCTCCATTTCTTTTACTCCATTGTAACCTCCTGAGCCTCAGGAGTTCAGAAGTTGTTTTTTGGAGTCTATCTTCCACTTCTCCTATTCTTTCTTTCTTTCTTTTTTTTTTTTTTTTCCGAGGTAGGCTCTCACTCTGGCTCAGGCTGACCTGGAATTCACTATGTAGTTTCAGGGTGGACTTGAACTCTCGGCGATCCTCCTACCTCTGCCTCCCGAGTGCTGGGATTAAAAGCGTGAGCCACCATGCCCACCTTCCTATTGTGTTATCTATGTGTGTGCGCATATGCATATTTGTGCGTGTTTTGTGTAAATGTGTATGTTTATGTGAGTGTGTGTTCCACAGTGACCGTGAGAGGCCAGAGGACAACCTTTGAATCAGGTCTCTGTTGCCTTCCTGCCTCACCTGAGGTTGGATTTCTCTCTAGAACTTGCTCTGCTGTTCTTTGCTGTATTCACCATGAGCTTTTGGGAGAATTTCTTGTCTCTGCCTCTCATCTATTTTTTTTTTTTAAACTTATTTTTATTTATTTATTAGAGACAGAGAGGGTGAGAGAGAATGGGTGCGCCAGGGCCTCTAGCCACTGCAAACGAACTCCAGACGCATGTGCCACCGTGTGCATCTGGCTTACGTGGAACCTGGAGAATCGAACTGGAGTCCTTAGGCTTCACAGGCAAACTTCTTAACTGCCAAGCCATCTCTCCAGCCCCCCCATCTTTTTGTAATGCGAGAGAGACAGAGAGAGGTAGAGAATTGGCACACCAGAGCCTCCAGCCACTGCAATTGAACTCCATATGTGAGATTGCGTCACCTTGTGTGTCTGGCTTATGTGGGACCTGGAGAGTTGAACATGAGTCTTTAGGATTCTCAGGCAAGCGCCTTAACCACTAAGCCATCTCTCCAGCCCGTCTGCCTTCCATCTTGGGTGCTGGAATTACAGGAGCCCACAACAACTTCCAGCTTTTTATGTGGGTGTTAGGGATTGAACTCAGGTACTTCAGCTTGAGCTGCTAGTGCTTTATCCACCGAGCCATCATCCCAGTCTCTGCTTCTCCTGTTCTTGGCTAAGAATAAGAGTGTCTCCTTCACTACCCACTTGGCACCCAGTCTTGTTATTGGCTCCACAATTCCCAGAGGGAAAAAGGGATTCTGTCTGGGGACAAAGCTAGTGACAGTTTGATTTTTATTTTTTCCATTTGTCTTCCCTCACACCCTTGATACTCGCATCCTGTCCATGCTCCCTGTTTGATTCTTTTTGTTCTCTTTGCAGGTTTTTCCTCCATAATGTTCCCCACTTAGCACAGTGTTCCCTCTGAAGTCCCTCTTGGGAAACTTCTGGTCCCTCTGTTCAGAAAGCATTTGAGAGTTGTGGCTAGAGCAAGGGGCTGAGGAATGCTGAGTGCTAAGGAAATGGAAGCAGGGACCTTTGAGAGTCTTGCTGGATTTATCTGTCACATTGCCCGAAGTGATCTTCTGTCAGCCATAAATTGGGCCTCTCTGTATTCTGTCTCATTTGCACATAAGTTCTAGACATTTGGTAGTTGGTGATATTTTATGTCTGTAGGTGTGTTTGAAAAAACATGTGAATTTTGTCTCATATTCCAAAAATATTTATGTTCATAGACTACAAAATTATTCCAATCATTATAAAAATCTGGACATTTTCATAATTCTGCATTCTATCCCTACATTACCAGTTTCTGAAGGCTCTGGATATAAATCTTCCACACTGTTCCTCCTTTCTTTCCATCATTGTCACCACTGCCTATTCTTGTGTCACAGATGTTTCCTAACTGACCTGTGTCCTTCCACTCCAGCCAACAGCAGTCAGATATTCTCTTAAAAGAACATGGCTCTGCCTTGTCTTAAAGACATCAATACCTCAGGCTGTCCCATTAGAAGAGCCATTCTGATCCTCCTCCTTGGCTTTCTGCTGTAGGTAGACCAAAGCCTTTCTGTCCCTCTTGGAGATGGGGTCTCCCTGGTCCCCAGCTCATCATCTTCCTGCTTCTATCAAGTGCTGAAATTACACGTGTGTCCCTATAACGTGCAACCTATTACCCTTTTTTTCCAGGACCAACTCAAGTCAGAAATCCTCAGTGATGTGGCAGCCTCGCTTTCTGAGACTTTAAAATTCAGTGACTATGGACTGTCAGAGGTAGACAGGCAGGCTTCAACAGTTAGCTCAGAATACCTGGTCTCTCGTGGATGACCCCTCCCGCCCCCGCCCTCCATAAGGACAGAACATCTGGTGCCCATCCCTGCTTCTTTTCCCATAAAGTTCTAGGTGTAGTTGCTTCAGCCCTTGTAAATGCTTGTTAATGGTGATGGTCTGCTTGATTGTGACACTTGAATGACAGCGTCCTTTAAACATTATTTGTTTTTCCGATAGGTGTCAAATAAACAAATGCAGTAAGAGTCCCCCCCCCTCTTCATTGTGGACCAGGCAGGCAAGGGTTGGGTACTTTATGCAAATATTTGGAGAGGCTGGCCCCCGTCAATTACAATGACTTTCACTGGTGAGAGGATGAAAGGACGTCAGCTAAGCTGAGTGAGTGAGGTTGGTTCAGCTAAGAAATGTCCCATGTTTGCACCCCAGAGAGATTGTTCCGGCGGTATTGCAGCTAACGCCTCCCTCCAGCAGGGCCAGCCTTGCTTCTGACATTTCATTCACTCTGAGATAGGGCTGAATGAACATTTGAGGTCTTCACTCAGAATAATCAAGAAAGCAATGCCGGGGACTGGAGGGATGACTTAGCGGTTAAGGTGTTTACCTGCAAAGCCAAAGGACTCAGGTTTAACTCCCCAGGACCCACGTAAGCCAGATGCACAAGGTGGTGCATGCGTTTGGAGTTAATTTGCAGTGGCTAGAGGCCCTGGCGTGCCCATTCTCTCTCTCTGAGTCTCTCGAATGAAAAAAAAAAAGAAAGAAAGCAATGTCAGACTGGAGAGATGGCTCCACAATAAAGGCGCTTGCTTGCAAAGACTGATGTGGTCCAGGCTTGATTCCCCACTTACCCACATAACGCCAGATGCACAATGTGGCACATGTGGGCCCTGGAGTGGCCATTCTTGGTCTCTCTTTCTCAAATAAATACCTAGTTTTAAAAAAGCGATGTCATCAAAACATGAATTGTTGGGGGATTTTTTGTTGTTGTTGTTGTTGTTTTTGTTTTGGCTAACAGCTTTCTTTTCCCAGTTCCTTTTATGTCTGCCTCTATTGCATACAATTTGTCCTGCGTGTCCATTAAACACAGACAATATACTCAGTCAAATCAGTAAGGGTGCAAATGAAGTGTTGTCTTTGTTCTGAGAAGGTTAGAGTGTGAATTAAAGACCGACTGGCAAAGGAACAGCACTTGTTCATGCCAAGAGCTGTTGAAAACAGGCACTGGGTATATTCTGTGCATATGAGAGGCTTGGCAGAGAGCGGGGTGTCCCTGCCGAAGTTACCTGGGAAGGGCTCAGTTTGTGTTGGTTTGTTGATGGTGATGGTTTGCCTGAGCTGATCTTCCTTAGTCCCCATTAGCATCATATTTCTAGCTGGGTATGGGGGCACAGACCTGTAATCCCAGCACTTGAGGCACTTGGGAATTGAAGGCACGAGGATCAGGAAGTCAGGGTCATCCATCTTCTGCTGAACAGTGAGTTTGAGGTTAGCCTGGGTTACCTGAGACTCTGTATTAAAAAAAAAAAAAAAAAAAAAGCAAAAACAAACCAAACCCAAAACTCGGTCTGAGGGATGGGTCATTGGGTAAAGTGCTTGCTGTGCAAGCATGAGGATCTGAGTTCAGATACCCATCACTTGGGATTGGAGAGATTGCCTAGTGGTTAAGGCACTTGCCTGTGAAGCCTAAGGAGCCAGGTTTAACTCATTAATAGCCACGTAAGCCAAATGTACAAAGCGCTGTATGCATCTGGAGTTCATTTGCAATGGCTGGAAGTCCTGGCATGCCCATTCTGTCTGCTTCTTCCTCCATCACCCCTCCCCCTACCTCCTTCCCTCTCTCCAAGAAAGAAAGAAAGAAAGAAAGAAAGAAAGAAAGAAAGAAAGAAAGAAAGAAAGAAGGAAAGAAGGAAAGAAAGGGAGAGAGAGAGGGGGAGGGAGGGAAGGAGGGAGGGAGGGAGGGAGGAAGGAAGGGAGGGAAGAAGAAAGAAAGGTCCTCAGCACTCAAGTAAAAAAGCCTGGTCTGGTAATACATGCTTGTAATCCCAGTGCTAGGAAGGACTGGGAAGATAGAGACAGGAGGATCCCTGGGGCTTGCTGGCTAGCTAGCTTCTCTGGCTGAATCAGTGAGGCCCAGGGTCAGTGAGAGACTGTTTCAAAAATGAAGGGGCTGGAGAGATGGCTTAGTGGTTAAGGTGCATGCCTAGATGCACGAGGTGGCGCAATGTGTCTGGCGTTCATCTGCAGTGGCTAGAGGCCCTGGCCCGCCCATTCTCCCTCTCTCTTTTTCTCTCTCTCCCCTTCCCCTCCATTTTTGTCTCTAATAAATAAATAAAAATAAATCTTTACCCCCCCCAAAAAAAAAACAAGATGAAGACCTGGGCATGGTGGTGCACGCCTTTAATTCCAGCACCCTGGAGGCAGAAGTAGGAGTTTGAGGCCACCCTGAGACTACATAGTGAATTCCAGGCCAGCCTGGGTTAGAGGAAGACACCTGATGTTAACTTCCGGCCTCCATGTGCTTGTGGGTGTGCATAAAACACACATACACGCCAACCAACCAACCAAAGCAGTGTGATTCCTAGGCTAGAACCTACATCAGAACCACCAAGGCTTGTTTAAATGCATATATACTCCCAGGCCTCTCCTGCTGGTGAGCAGCTCAGACAAGATGGAAAGTGAGGAAGGGATTCTAGAAGGCACAGCAATCCCACCACCTCAGCTTCTTTGAAATAAATTTTACTTACTTATTTGCAAACAAAGAGAGAAGAGAGACAGACAGCGAGAAAATGGGCACGCCAGGGCCTCTAGCCACTGCAAACAAACTCCAGACGCATGTGCCCCTTGTGCATCCGGCTTATGTAGGTCCTGGGGAATTGAACCTAGGTCCCTTGGCTTCATAGGCAAATGCCTTAACCACTAAGCCATCTCTCCACCCCCACCTCAGCTTCTGTACAGGCCCGTGGCTTGGAGCCCAGAGTGTCTTTTGCACTGAAGGAACAGGTATGATGTCACATTTTCAGGGAAAGTAGAACCTCTGTTCCTCTTGGGACTTACACTCTGCTGGCAAGGCAGGAAGAGGAGAAGGGCGTAGAAGCATGTGGAATTTCAGCTCAATGTAAACCCAACCCTGGGAAAGATGGAGGCAGGGAAAGATTAGTTCAGGAAAGTCTTGTTGGTGGGAAGAGAGTGTGCAGGCTTTCTCAGCAGCACCCAGTGGGTTGGCGTGCAGTTGAGCTCACATAGAGCCGCCCTGCAGGACCAGGGAGATGTCTGGCTGGGAACCTATGTGTTTTACTTGGAATCGCTTAGACTCATGATTTGAGTCAAGAGGAAAATAGAGAAAACTGAACTTTGAGTTCTTGGTGAGTGGGGTGGTGTCGGGAACCAAAAAAATTGGGCTTCTGAAATAACATTTATGAAAATGGTAAAAATGGGAGGAGAGCTGGCTCAGCCAGGAAGGTGCTAGCCTCGCAAGTATGCGGACCTGGCTTTGATCCCCAGAACCCACATTAACAAGCCAGGCATGATGGCTCATGCTTATAATCCCAGTGCTGGGCAGGGTGAGACAGGTGGATCCCCGAGGCTCCCTGGCCAGCCAGTGTAGCTGCTCCCAAGGAGCTCTAGGCCAGTGTGAAAAGACCTTGTCTCACCCGGGCGTGGTGGTGCACGCCTTTAATCCCAGCACTCGGGAGGCAGAGATAGGAGGATTGCTGTGAATTTGAGGCCACCCTGAGAATACATAGTGAATTCCAGGTCAGCAAGACCCTACCTCGAAAAACCAAAAAAAAAAAAAATAATAATAAATAAATAAAAAATAAAGAAAGAAAGAAAAGAAAAGAAAAGAAAAGACCCCCGTCTCAAAGAAGTAGATAGCGCCTGAGGACTGGCACTCAAGGTTGTCCTCCGACCTCCACACAGATGGGCACTTGGCACACATGTGCATCCACGTACATGAACATGCATACACATAGAAAAGAAATTGAAAAAAAATGAATTTTTTTTTCATTCTGAATTTTCTTTGAAGTCTTTTCCAGAAATTTGTAGGGAGAATCTAAAGGTGTTTTTCTTTCTTTCTTTTTCTTTTTAAAGATAATTTCATGTGCTTTGAACTCACCGTGTTTGTTGTCAAGCGTGACCTTAAACCTCTCATCCTCTTGCCTCTGTCTTTTTTTAGTGCTGGGATTACAGATGCGCACTACCATGCCATGCTGGCTAATGGTAGGAATAAAAAGAGAGAGAGAGAGAGAACTCGTCCAGGTAGAGTCCTCAGCTTGTTTTGTTTTCCCTTGTTGCTGAGATGGGTCTCCATTTGTAGCTGGCCTCGTGTGATCAGACCTCCTCCCGTTTGAAGGGTCTGGCTGATGTTCAGCAGTGAAGTGCGGTTGTTTTTCGTGTCCAGCTGAGTAAATCCATCTGCAGAGATAGCTGCTTTTGAACTTTCTCAGAACCCCTTATCTCAACCTCTGAGCAAAGCCAAACTGGACCAGTGGGTGTCTGGTCAGCCAGTCTGTCTGGTTAAGTCTCCACGCTCCCTTTCTCCTGGGACCAGCAACACAAGGTGGCTTTGTCCCACCTCTGTTGCCAGCTCCTTGGAGCAGGGTGTTTGAGCAGAGCTGTTGGGGATTGGCTACATACCCTTTGCTCTTTGTGCACCCAAGAGACTGACAACCTTGACTTCTGTCCCTGCTAGAAGGCCCATGCTATTCCTTTGCTCTCCACGTGTGGCAGTGAGAAGGCTTGCTGGGGCTCCAGATGACAGCGCTCCAGCTTGCCAGCTCATGCCAGTCCTTCTTGGGCCTCTCTTGTGAATAACAACCTTCTGTGAGTTTTTCTTAAGCTGCGACTTTGAAGAAGGTTCTGTCTAAAGCTGAAAGGGGAAAAACATCTCCCACCGAGCTCCTCTTTGTTTTGATTGATAGTTGTCACTCGTCCCTGTGACTTCATTTCGTTAGATTTATGCTCTTGCTGGAGCCAGAATTGTCACCAGGATTGTGTGCTTTTAGTAGATGAAAGAGGGCTGGAGAAATGGCTTAGTGGTTAAGGTATTTGCCTGTGAAGCCTAAGGACCTCGTTTGATTCCCCAGGACCCACATAAGCCAGATGCACAAGGGGGCGCATGTATCTGGAGTTCGTTTGCAGTGGCTGGAGGCCCTGGCACACCCATTCTCTCTCTCTCTCTGCCTCTTCTTTCTCTGTCTCTCTCAAGTAAATAAATAAATAAATAAAATAAAGTAGATGAAAGAAAAAAGAAAGTCATTGACTTCTCTCTTAGATAATGTGTGTATCAGGTACAAAATTTAAAAGGTCTGAGAAGGTGTACAGTGCACAAAAAAGTTCCCTTTCGTCCTTATTAACTGTCCTTCTACAGGCTGGTTGCCACAGCAGAGCAGCCCGCTTAACCTATGTTTCTCTATCTTTGCAGGGAGTTCTGTCACCGATACTCTCGTGGTGTGGATATAAGGTGTCCCCCCATGAACACGTAGTCCCCAGCTTGTAGTGCTGTTTTGGGAGGGTGTGGAAGTGAATCCCTTAGGAAGTGAGGCTTAGCTGGAGGAAGTGAATCTCTGAGGGGCGTGTCTTGAAGTTTGTAGCCGTCCCTGCTTCCACACTCTTATCTCCCTATGCTTGCTTCCTGTGGTCTGCTGAGCTGTGCACAAGCAGCCCCGGGCTCCTGTGGGCTCCTGCGGCCACCTCTCTTCCTTCCCTGCTGTGATGGACTGTGCTCCAAAACCATGAGCCAGAGTAAATCCTCCCTAAGTTGCCTCATGTCAGGTATTTGCTCACAGTGATGAGAGAAGTGACTTACACAGACATAAACACATTTTCTATCTGCTCTAACAAGGCGTTGGTTACATATCATGACTAAATCACCTCATGTGCAATCCATGGGTTCTTTCAGTGAGTTTAGAGCAGTGCTGCCGTGACACCCCCCGAATTTAGTTGCGGAACATTTCTGTTGTCCTCTGGAGTCAGCCCTTGCTTCCACCCCAGCTCCAGGCAAGCGGGTTTTGGAGGGTTATCTATCCCCTGAACAAACTTTTCCTCAGTATGAAATGTAAATGAGCTGTTCGCAGTAATGGGTGATGTCCATTGAGAACAGAAGTTCCTGTGACTTGGTTGTGTGTGTTTCTAATCCTTTCAGCCTTTGCCTCTAATAATAATAATAATAATAATAATAATAATAATAATAATAATAATAGTGTCATATGCTATATAATCCCTTGTGCCTGGCGTCTTTCATGTTGCAAAATGTTTTGGGGTTCTTTCATGTTATAGCATGTATAATCCTTCATTTCCTTGCTGTGGAGTGTTTCCCTGTGGATAGATCACACTTTGTTTTTGTGTTGGCCTAGTTGAACATTTGGGTTATTCTCCTATTACACTATGCTTGCTTTCTTTTCTCCCCTCCTCCCTCCTTCCCTTTCTTTCCTCCCTTCCCCCAACTCCCTCCCTACCTGCATATTATGTCTTTGAGTGAACATATGTTTTCATTTGTCTTGGTGGGGAGTGAAATTGCTAAGCTATTAGGGAAGGGCTTGATGGGTTTTGTGCTAAATTTACGATTCAACTTTCAGAAAACTTCCAAAGTATTCCCCTCACTGTTTGTACCACTTTGTATTACCACTGGCCACCAGCAATGTGGGAGTTTACCAGCTTTTCATCTTTTTTTTTTTTTTGGTTTTTCAAGGTAGGGTCTCACTGTGGTCCAGGCTGACCTGGAATTAGCTATGTAGTTTCAGGGTGGCCTCGAACTCATGGTGATCCTCCTACCTCTGCCTCCCAAGTGCTGGGATTAAAGGCGTGTGCCACCATGCCCGGCCAGCTTTTCATATTCTTGATAACGCTTGTTGTTGTCTGCCATCTTTATTACAGCCATTCGAGCGGATGTATCTCTTGGTTATGCAATTTGCATTTCCTAATGGCTAATAGTGTGGAGCATCTTTTGTATGCTTATTAACCATCTGTACCTCTCTGGAGATAGTTTCTATGGTCAGTTTTTTAAAGAAACTTATTTGAGAAAGAGGCAGATAAAGAGAGAATGGGTTCACCAAGGCCTCTAGCCACTGCAAACAAACTCCAGACATACATATGTGTGTGTCCCCCCCCCCCTTTGAAATACCATTTGTGGGCAAGTTAGACCACCTGTGTTGGTCTTCCATCTCAGTATATATTTCCCTTTAAATACTGCCCATTTTGCCTGCATTTTAGAGATACTGGTCGGAGATCTTTTTAATCCAACATGTCTAGGCTGTCATTCATATATATATATATATATATATATATATATATATATATATATATTTTTTGAATTTTCTTGGAGTTTGGAATATTTACAGGTACATAATGAGACATTTTGGGATGAGACCCAGGACTAAATCCAAGGTTGTTTGTTTCATATATATATATGTATTTTTTAAATTTTATTTTCCTTTATTTGAGAGACAGAGACAAATAGGCAGGAAGAGAGGGAGAGGAGAATGGGTGTGCTAGGGCCTCTAGCCACTGCTAATGAACTCCAGATGCGTGCACCCCCTTGTGCATCTGGCTTACGTGGGTACTAGGGAGTTGAACCTGAGTCCTTTGGCTTTGCAGGCAAACACCTTTACCATTAAGCCATCTCTCCAGCCCCTTGATTTACATATATTTTGTAGTCTGAAGACCTTTGTATTTCGAGGCAGGGTCTCACACTAGCCCAGGCTGACCTGTAACTCAACTCTGTAGTTCCAGCCTGACCTCAAACTCACAGCAATCCTCCCACCTCTGCCTCCCAAGTGCTAGGATTAAGGGCATGCACCACCATCCCCTGCCTGAAGATTTTTTATTTTTATGTATTTTTAGTATGTATTCCTTTTTTTTTTTTTTTTTTGAGGTAGGGTCTTACTCTAGCTCAGGCTGACCTGGAATTCACTACATAGTCTCAGGCTGGCCTCAAACTCAAAGTGATCCTCCTAACAGGGTTTTGCTATGTAGTCTAGGCTGGCCTTGATCTCTAGACCATCCTGCCTCAGCTTCCCAAACCCTGGGATTACAGCTTCAGTGTGCCCAGCTTCTTTGGGCAACATTTTCATTTGTTGCACGTGGCATTTCTATTGTCTGTCATGACCTTTTGCTTTCCTATTTAGTTTTTTTTTTTTTTTTTTTTTTTTTTGTGAGGTAGGGTCTCACTCTAGTCCAGGCTGACCTAGAATTTACTATGTAGTGTCAGGGTGGCCTCAAACTCAAGGTGATCCTTTTACCTTTGCCTCCCAAGTGCTGGGATTAAAGGCATGTGCCGCCAAGCCTGGCTTTTTTTCTTTCTTTCTTTCTTTTTTTTTTTTTTTTAATATTTTATTATTTATTTATTTGAGAGAGAAAGAAACAGAAATAGGCAGGTAGAGAGAGAGAGAGAACAGGCATGCCAGGGCCTCCAGCCACTGCAAACGAACTCCAGATGTGTGCGCCACCTTGTGCATCTGGCTTACGTGGGTCCTGGAGAATCGAGCCTTGAACGGGGGTCCTTAGGCTTCACAGGCAAGTGCTTAACCGCTAAGCCATCTCTCCAGCCTTTTCTTTTTTTTTCTTTTTTGGAGACAGTCTCACTCCCTGTCCGGTGCCTTTGGGGTTTCTTAAGACTTGTTGGGGGTGCATGGTGCTTGGTGGTGGTGGGGGGGGGACTGATACCTTTCATCTTTGTGATCTTAAGCTTCCTGATACCTGGGTGGTGGATGCTCGGCAGTGTCCCTGCCTCAGTTGCTCTCTTCCCCTTGCAGTAGGCCGCTTCCTCCCAGTATGGCTTGGTGTGGCGTTGTACAGTTCGCCGCCAGCCCCCATTTGTGCCCAGGGTAGTTGTTCCCTGCTCATCTGCATACCTGTCCCTGTTGTTCCAAAAACGTCACTGCTGGCTCACAGCTGACTGTGTTCTTATTTCGAGGAGCCAGGCTCTGCGGTGTCTGTGTGAGAGCTGTAGCTGGGGACAGGCGGTGTAAAGCATTTTGCATCTCCTCTTGTGTGACCTTCAGTGCTGTTTGGCAACCCTGCGGGGTCCACATGTCCTCTCCTCTTCAGGGAAGAAGTTTGCATTTTTGTGTGAACGTTTTATTGCTTTGGGGTGAATTCTAAGAGTTTTTTTTTTTTTTTTTTTTTTAATTTTGAGAGAAGGAAAGAGGCAGAGAGAGAGAATGGGTGCACCAGGGCTACCAGCCACTGCAAACGGAACTCCAGACACATGTGCCATCTTGTGAATCTGGCTTACGTGGGTCCTGGGGAATCAAATTGAGGTCCTTTGGCTTTGCAGGCAAGTGTTTTAACTGCTTTCCAGACCCAGAATTCTAAGACATCTTTTACGCCAGGATATTATGACAAGACAGCTTTGTTTTTTTGTTTTTTTTTTTTTTTTTTTTTAGGTAGAATCTTGCTTTATCCCAGGCTGACCTGGAACTCACTCTGTAGTCCCGGGCTGGCCTCGAATTTACAGCAATCCTCCTACCTCTGCCTCCCAGGTGCTGGGATTAAAAGCATGCACCACGACGCCCAGGTAGTTTTAATTTTTTTTTCTCCTTCAGATAAAAATTTTGTTACTTGGGCCAGAGAGAGGGTTTAGCAGATAAGGTGCTTGCCTGAAAAGCCAAAGGACCCAAGTTCAATGCCCCAGGACCCATGTAACCCAGATGCACAAGGTGGCACCTGTGTCTGGAGTTCGTTTGTAGTGGCTGGATGCCCTGGTGTGCCTGTTCTCTCTCTCTCTCTCTTTCTCTCCACCTCTTTCTCTTACTCAAATATATATATATATATTTGGTTTTCCCAGGTAGGGTCTCACTCTAGCTCAGGCTGACCTAGAATTCACTATGTAATCTCAGGGTGGCCTCAAACGCATGGTAATCCTCCTACCTCTGCCTCCCGAGTGCTGTGATTAAAGGCGTGAGCTACCACACCCGGCTCACTCAAATATTTTTAAAAATTTTGTTGCTTTGCTATTGCTACCACATTTTAAGTAACTTTTCAAGTAGATGTAAGAACTTTTAGGTCTGGAATACTCCTGTTATTAATAACTTGTCCCTCATGTTGACAACTGTTCTGGGAATCCAGGGGATCCAAGGAAGTCAGTGGGGCAATGTTAAGAGTAGATCATGGGTTAATATTTATAACAGGAGGTTTTCCAGTTGTGTAGACAGAAGACATCACTGTATGAGGGGTTTTTCAGGTTTTTTTTAAAGATTTTATTTATTTATTTATTTATTTATTTATTTATTTATTTATTTATTTATTTATAACAGAGAGAGAGGCAGAGAGAGGGAGAATGGACATGTCAGGGCTTCTAGCCACTGCAAATAAACTCCAGCCATGTGCCACTTTATGTATCTGGCTTGCATGGGACCTGGAGAATCGAACCTGGGGTCCTTAGGTTTCTTAGGCATGTGCCTTAACTACTAAGCCATCTCTCCAGCCTGGGTTTCTCAGTTTTGATGTCAAGTATCAATTGCGGTTGCTGCTTTATGACTTGTTAGCATTTAGCATTCCTGTGCTGTTCCCTGGACATTCTCGGGATGCTTAACTGAAACCTCATGCCCAGGCTCATGTTTGAATTTGACAGAGCTTTCTGTGTTCAGCAACTGTCCATATGCAAGCATGAGATGCAAGGCAAATGGGACATCCTTTGGGAATTGACAGTACCTGGAAGTAGAAATAATACAGGTATGGGGTCATTTGAGGACTGACCATAGGGAAAGGAAGTAAAGGCATCAAATTAATCATGACTGACTTGGGTAGATTTAATTTAATTTATTTCTTTGGGAGAGAGAAACAGGTGGGGGGTGGGGAGAGTGGGCACATTAGGGCCTCCAGCCATTGCAAACAAGCTTTAGACACATGCACCACCTTGTGCATCTGGCTTATGTGGGCCCTAGGGAATCAAATCTGGGTCCTTTGGCTTTGCAGGCAAGCGCCTTAACCGCTAAACCATCTCTCCAGCCCTCCGGTAAATTTTAAATACCAAGGGGCTAAAAGTTAGAATGAATGTGCATCTGATGATCTTGGAAAAGAGATTGTTCAGACCAGGGGATGAGGGACCAGAAGGACAGTAGATGATGGATGTGTTTGTGCTATGGGCTTTGTCTTGAACTAGCACCTCCCCACTGTGGGTGGGGAGTGGCATGGGAGAATAGGTCCCTCACTGGGGTCTTCATGTGGAACAATGCCGGCAGAGTGGCAATCCCAGTATATAGGACCCAGAACACAGCAGAGTGCAGGGCAGAGCAGGTGGGCAAGAGGTTCAGTACCAAAGTAGGAAAAGCTATCAAGAGGAGAGGGAATGGGGAAGGCTTACTTGAGGGATGATGTGGGTGTGTTTTTTCTTAAGGTCTCATTTATATTTAAGCATGAGCCATCACAGAACACACTTATGAAAGATACTTTGCCTGGCTTATGCAGATGGTTTTGAGCCCAGCTGGCTTCATAATGAATACAGCATCACCCACGCGTGATTCATTGAGTATTGGTGACAGTCTTACATGCTGGTGCAAGGCATTGTGCTGGGTGTTAAAAAGTTAAGTCTTGGGCTGGAGAGATGGCTTAGTGGTTAACTGCTTGCCCGTGAAGCCTAAGGACCCAGGTTCAAAGCTTGATTCCCCAGGACCCATGTAAGCCAGATGCACAAGGTAGCACATGCATCTGGAGTTCATTTGCAGTGGCTGGAGGCCCTGGTGCACCCATTCTCTCTCTATCTGCCTCTTTCTCTCTCTGTCTCTTGCTCTCAAATAAATAAATCAAAAGTTAAGACTTGTCTCATCTTTTAAAAATATATATTATTTATTTATTTACTTGAGAGACAGATAGAGTGAGGCAGATAGAGAGAATGGGCATGCTAGGGTCCCCAGCCACTGCAAACAAACTCCAGATGCATGTACTACCTTGTGCATCTGGCTTACATGGGTCCTGGGGAATCGAACCTGGCTCCTTTGGCTTTGAAGGCATGCGCTTTAACCGCTAAGCCGTACCTCCAGCTCTTGTTTCATCTTTTAAGACTACTAGGAGAGCTAATGAAAGGCTAGATTTTATAGCCGAGCAGGTAAGAAGTAGGTAAATGTTTTCTTGGGGCAGAAATTAGAAAGGCACCAGGTAACTGAGAGGGCACCTTCAGTGGCACATGGAGAGGGAGGGGGTTGCCGTTCTCAGGAAGGCTGGTCCTTAATTGGCCTTACATTGTCATGAGACCCAGCCTTATAGGATTGCAAAGGAGTGAATAGTGATCTTTTTGTCCTAGGCTTTGGTGGACAGGTGTGGGACAGTGGGGTGGCGGAGAGAGAACCTGGTGGCAATGGGGTTTGCTAGGTGGTGCGTGGGCCCTTTCCCGTCTCATGATAGAAGGACGTGGCGAATGTAGTCAGTGGTGCCGGTTGTTCCTAGGGCTCCACTGTGTCTGATTTGGTGACCGTGGGACACTTTGCATCTGTGGCGAGGATGTAAGGGTTTCACTGCTAAGATGGAAGGCGTTTCCATGAGGACCTTACCAGGAAAGTTCTGGTCCAGAACGAGCGGGGCAGGGAACCCTCTAGAATAAGGTGTACAAACCAACCGGCTATCCCCAAGGGGCAGAACTGGAAAGCGACTGAGGGGTCAGACGTGGCGGTGCCAGCTCTGTGCCCAGCACCCAGTGACTCTGGGGTACCTTCCCCTCAGCTGTCTTTGTCACTAAGTGCCCCTGGGTGCCTCCTTCCTCCCTTTACTCTTTCTGTGTTCTTGTTCTGCATTGGTCTTCATGGCAGGACTCTGCTGTTCGTTTTGGGTTTTTTTTTGGGGGGGTTTACATTCACCCCCTTTGTTCACTGTCATAACTTTGACTTGTACAGTGAGGTGACCTCTGAACCCAGAGCCCATGTCCAGCCCCACCTCTTCCCCTCCCTCTGCCTGTCCCTGCTCCGACTTTGACTCTTGGTAGCTAGCCATGTGCAACACAGGGTTCGTTGCTCCACAGAATCTGTCTTCTCGCCGTCTTTGTTCCCACCCACTCTGTCCAAGTCATTACTTCATACGCGAATCGCTGCCGTTGACTTGAAGCCGGACACCCTATCCTCCCATCTCTCTTGTCCTGTGTCATTTGTCATCTTCCAGTTCATGTTCCTCAAGTTCTTTCTGTTGTGTCATTCTTGCTCTGGAGGCTCCCTGCTGCCTGCAGGGTCAAGACCATTTCCCAGCCAGGCATTTGAGATCCTCTGTGGCCTGATTCCAGCCCGTGTCCAGACGCATCTTTGGTTCTTGAACCCCGGTTCTCTCCCTCCTTCCCATATACCATATTAGTTCTGTCCCATAACTGTGCCTTTCTGTTCTACCCCCTTGGAATGCCTTTCTCTCAAGCGTTTCCTGTCTCTTTCCGATTAGTATCCTAGGTTTGAGTTCAGTGCCCCTTTCTCCAGGACAGAGGCCCCCCCGTATCCCCCCACCCTTGAACCACTACAGCTTATATCAACATGTGAGTCCTTTGTACTCTGGTGACATCGGTTCTGTAGCTGGCCAAATGCCATCCTGCTAAGTGGGTTGGTTGTTTTAGCTGCCCACATTGAGCTCTGTTCTGAGCCTCATTGTGCCTCAGTAGCACTGAAGGACTGAGTTTAGGGCTCTCTTAAGTGTTCCTCGTACCATGGGGGAGGTAAACAAGCTAGTGTACGTGGGTCAGCCCACAGCCCAGAGGGGACAGCAGCACCTGAACTCTCCTCCAGGGTCCAGGAAACGGTGTTAGAACGAATGGCAATCATAGAAGTTTCCAGGTGGATGAAAGGGATAAAGTTCAGTCAGCGAGAGCCCAGTATGAGATGGTGTGGAGCAAGATTTGAGGGTGATCGTTCTGAGGAGCAAAGAGGATTGTTTTGTTCATAGCCAAAAACCTTTGCTGATCCTGTAACAGAGTGCTAAGGGTCCAGGAAAATCCTTGCACCCCAAACCCGAGGTTCGGTTCTCATTTTAGTTAAAGAATTGAATTAAAAAAAGAGAACTGAGAAGGATAATTATTAAATTATTATAGTTATTGAGGGAAGTAGAGCCAAGGAAAGTCATCCACGTGGTTAGAGAGCTCATGTGGAGGGCCTGGGGAAAAAAGCATGGAAAGAGAAAAGAAAGTTCAAGGAACTCCTGCCATGTGGGGAGCTGGAGGGGATAAAGAACCCATGCTGAGAGTAAGGGCGAGGGGGCCCAGCTGAGGGAAAAGCTCACCCACAGCTGGAAGTTTCCAAGTGATCAGAGAGACAGAGAGCCTGCCCTCCCCTTGCAAAGGTATTTATAACTTTACAGAGGTGGGCTGACCTGAGCCAGACCAGAGGGCCAGCTGGTTGGTTAGGGCTAGGGGCTGTCCAGGGGCTGAACTTGAGCAACCAAAATGTTTAAGTCCTATGAAAACCCTCCATCCCAGGAGGGATCCTGCCTTGTTTGTGGAAAAACAGGTCTAGGGAACTAGGCGAGCGAGAAAAAGTCATATCATCTTTGATTTCCTGCGCATTTCACCTTCAGGGGCCCAGTCACCCACCCTAACTCTACCCCCCTCTCAATGCTACTATGTGTATGGTGGCTCCTTGGAAAAGGGGACTAGCTGGAGGGGTAAGTGGCTGGAAAGAAATGAACTGGGAAGTTCTTATCATTGAAACAAGTTGCAGGAACAGAGAATTTAGCCCCACCCCCACCCCCGACTTTATGCTGCCTCTGTATGCATTCATTTCCTCAGATTATCCGCTGGACAGCTAGTGTGTGGGTTACCAGTTAGCTTTAGAAAGGTCACATTCCTTAGTAGTTACTGTGTGTGTGCCTACGAGGTAGTTGATGGATGCTAATGATAGGGCCCGGGCACTGTCTGTCATCTTCGCACCAGACTTTAAAGGGTGTAAAAAGTAGAGCCTCAGTCCTGGGAGACACTGAATAATAACATGCGGAGCCCAGCTGAAATCTGTGGTGTGAATAGCTGAGAGCTGACTGTGAAACCGGAAAAGAATAAGTTGTGCAGCATGAAAAAAAAAAATATATATGCAAATGAATACCATGCAGAAATATTTGCATGCCTAAACATGACCTCATAAGCCAATCAACAGGAGGCTGGCTGCATGTGTGATTGCTGTGTGGTTGATGGGAGGAGCGCTCCCTTACCTAGTGAGTGTGGCTTGGGAAACTTCCCAAAGTCAAGGGGAGACAGCAAGACTCACCTGCATGATTTGGAAGAGTCTCCTCATGTGTTTTTTCTTTCTCACTGTTTCCTGCAGATATTTTATAAGCTACTTTCATCATGGGAGAGATAGAGCAGAAGCCCACGCCAGGATCACGACTGGGGGCCCCGGAGAACTCGGGGATCAGCACTTTGGAACGAGGACAGAAGCCGCCCCCCACGCCTTCGGGGAAACTCATGACCATCAAGATCCAGATGCTGGATGAGACCCAGGAGGCCTTCGAAGTTCCAGTAAGTTTTGGGGTGCGTCTGAGGATCCAGGGGTTTGAGTAGCTGGCTATGGGAAGCTACTTCACTCCAGCTACCCAGTGACATGAGGTGCACCGAGAGGTTCTGTGTGTTCAGTGTCCCCCTCCTCATCCCTAGCAGCATCACGGACCCGTCTAGTTCTGAGTGATCCAAAATTCCAGATCTGTATGTGACCCACCCATATAGTGATATGAATGGCCTTGTTGGAGTTTTCTATGACTTTGCATACACAGATGTCACTGTGTGTGGTTTTTGGTTTTTTGAAGTAGGGTCTCACTCTAGCACGGGCTGACCTGGAATTCACTCTGTACTCTCAAGGTGGCCTTGAACTCACAGTGATTCTCCTACCCCTGCCTCCCGAGTGCTGAGATTAAAGGCATGCACCACCATGCCTAGCACTCTATGTGTGTTTTTATTTATTTATTTATGAATGAGGGAAAGAAAGAATGGGTATGCCAGGGCCTCTAGCCACTGCAAATGAACTCCAGAGGCATGTGCATCTGGCTTACTTATGTGTGTTTTATATATAGCATATACCATATTAAACATGAATTTTACCTGTATACAAAATACATAATGATATACACTAAGTATGTGGTATACAGTACATGTAAATAGATATCCATTATGTATATTTTAATTTATTTTTATTTATTTATTTGAGAGAAAGAGGCAGAGAGAGAGAGAGAGAGAGAATGGGCATACCAAAGCATCCAGCCACTGCAAACGAACTCCATATGCATGCGCCCCCTTGTGTATCTGGCTTATGTGGGTCCTGGAGAATCAAACTGGGGTCCTTTGGCTTTGCAGGCAAATGCTTTAACTGCTAAGCCATCTCTCCAGCCATCATTGAATCATTTATGGGATATGAGATATGATTCAGTAAATTATTTTTATTTCACAGAACATTGTTTAGGGACAGTGAATTGTCTGGAAAGATAAACCTCAGAATGGCTATGTTTAAAACTACCAAGGGTTTTTTTTTTTTTTTTTTTTTTTTTTGAGAGAGAGAGAGAGAGAGAGGGAGATGAAGACAGATAGAGATGGGTGCACCAGCAGCCTCTTAGCTGCTGCGAATGAAATCCGGATGGTCAAGTGCGGCATTGCGCTCTTGCGTCACTTTACATCTGGCTAAACGTGGGACCTGGAGATTGGAGCTAGCGTTCTTAGGCTTAGGAGGCAGGCACCTTAACCGCTAAGCCATCTCTCCAGCCCTTTTTTGTTTTTTTGAGGTAGGGTCTTACTCTAGCCCAGGCTGACCTGGAATTCACTACGTAGTCTCAGAGTGGCCTCGAACTCACGGTGATCCTCCTACCTCTGTCTCCCAAATGCTGGGATTAAAGGCGTGCGCCACCACGCCTGGATCTAAAACTACCAAGTTTATTGTGCATTCCTAATAGGCTTTGCACCCTTCTAATTTTCTTGCTGTGGCGTTCATCTTGAAAGGACTTGGCCTAGGTCTCCACAGTCCAGCGAACAAAGCTACTGCTCATTTTTGGAATTGTCGAGTCCACTTGGAGGACTGTTACCCTCTGAGAATTTTGCCCTCTGGGGCCACGTGGCTCTCCCCCCAGTGTAGAGAACAAGACTTGTCAGACGGGCTCGGCGAGGTATTTGGTTTCCATTTGGTCCTGTTTGGGTCTCTGAGCCCAGGCTCCATGAATGGTGTTCCTGTACAGGTTGGGACAGAGGGGCCCATCAAGAACTGCAGCGTGTGCTGACTGTGGGGAATCATTGTACTGCATTCACATTCCCAGAACTAAAGGTCAAGGCTCTATTCCCAGCTTCTAGAGCTATTTAGAGAAACTCCTTGCCTATGAAATCATAATAGAATTATTTTCATCTCTTAAAATTTTCCTTCAGGGGTGCTGGAGAGATGGCTTAGCATTAAGACACTTGCATGCAAAGCCAAAGGACCCAGGTTCGATTCCCCAGGACCCATGTAAGTCAGGTGCACAAGGTAGCGCGTGTGTCTGTAGTTCATTTGCAGTGGCTGAAGGCCCCAGCGCATCCATTTTCTCTCCCTCTATCTGCCTCTATCTATCAACTAAAGTTCCTTTAAAAATGTTTTAAAAAGGATAGGGGAGATGGCTTAGCTGTTAAGGCTCTTGCCTGCAAAGCCAAAAGACCTCAGTTCAATTCCCCAGGACCCATGTAAGCCAGATTCACAAGTTGGCACGTACTTCTGGAGTTCGTTTGTAGTGGCTGGAGGCCCTGGTGTGCCCATTCTCCCTCCCTCTCTCTCTCTCTCTCTATCTCTCTCTCTCTCTCTCAAATAAATAAATAAAAATAAAATATTTTTTAAAATTTAAAATTTTTCCTTAAGGGGCTGGGGAAGTAGTGCTGGCAATGCAAGCATGGGGACCTGAGTTCTGATCCCCAGCACCCATGTGGAAGCTGGACATGGTGGCCCGCACCTTGTGGTGATGCTTAGTCCTTGGTTGTCAACTTGATGGGATTTAGAATCACTAGGAGAGCAAGGCTCTTGGCATGGTTTGTTAGGGATTTTCCGGATGATGACCCATCCTAACTGTGGGCATCCCGGTTCCTTGAGCGCTGGGATCCTGGACTGAACAAAGAGGAGAGAGCTAGCTGAGCGTGGGTTACTTCCTCTCTGTCTGTGTGGCCATGTGATGCCAGCTTCCTGCTCCTCCCTTGCTTTCCCCACCATGAACACCACAAGCTGAAACTAAGCCCTTTGGTTCCATAAACTGCTTCTGATTCGGTATTTTATCCCAGCAACAAGAAAGTAACTGATACACGCTTGTAATCCCAGCATCAAGGAGGCAGAGACAAGAGGATCCCTGCAGCCTTCTGGCTTGCTAGCCTCACTGCCTCAGCTCTAGGGTTAGAGACCACCGCTTAAAAGGATAAGGCAGGGCTGGAGAGATGGCTTAGCAGTTAAGGCGCCTGCCTGCTAAACCTAAGAACCCGGTTCCAATCTCCAGTGGTTCCAATCTCCAGGTCCCACGTTTAGCCAGATGCAAAGTGACGCAAGGGCGTAATGCCACACTTGCCCACAAGGGGGTGCACGCATCTGGATTTCATTCACAGCAGCTGAGACTGCTGGCACGCCCATCTCTATCTGTCTCCCTCTCTCTCTGCCTCTCTCTGTGTCTCTCTCCCAAAATAAATAAAATTTTTTTAAAAAAGGATAAAGCAGAGATACTGAGGCGGTCACCCAACATCAACCTCTGGCATGCACATGTGCGCACACATTGTTTTTTTTTTCTTCTTCTTTCTTATGGCTATTTTTAAATTTTGTTTTGTTTCTTTGAGTCAGGATTTCACTCTATCTATCTTGGCTGACCTGGAACTCACTCCTTAGTCCCAGGTTGGGCTTGAAATCGCAGCGATCCTTCTACCTCTGCCTCCTGAGTGCTGGGATCAAAGGCATGAACCACCCTGTCCTGCTTTTTTATGGTTTTTTTTTTTGGGGGGGGGTATTTTCAAATTTTTATTTATTTATTAGAGACAGAAAGGGAAGGAGAGAGAGGGAGACAGAATGGGCTCACCAGGGCCTCCAGCCACTGCAAATGAACTCCAGATGCATGTGCCACCTTGTGCATCTGGCTTAGGTGGGACCTGGAGAATCGAACCTGGGTTCTTAGGCTTCGCCAGCAAGCACCTTAACTGCTAAGCCATCTTTCTAACCCTATTTTTGTGGGTATTTTTAACCCTCTATGTTGAAGGACACCTCATTCTACCTCAAATTAGCTCTGAGTTGCCTCAGTGAATATATTGGCCCTATTACTTTGTGTACTCCGTCAGGCAGTGGCTGGGCCTTATCTGTACTTTTTTCAGACCTCTTTGTACACCAATCAGGGTGGAGCCATGCTGCCTGCCTGGGTTCAAATCTAAGCTTCTCCTACTAGCAGTTCCTTCTTTCATTCATTGTTTGCAAGCGGACAGTGGGGGAAGGGAGATATGGCATATGCCGGGACCTCTAGCCACCACGAATGAACTCCAGATGTATGTGCCACTTTGTGCATATGGCTTTGCATGGACACGGGGGAATTGAACCCTGGCCACTTTTGGCAAGCAAGTGCCTTGAACTGCTGAGCCATCTCTCTAGCCCTTTCTTTCTGTTTCAGTTGGCTAAGTTACTTGACCTTTTTGAATCTGCTTTCTCCGCCAGGAAATGAAGGTAAAAGAAAAACCTTATTTCATGCAACACAGGGGAGACAAACCTCTAACATATAATGTATCTACATCTATTCCTGACACATATGGGGGGGGGGAATGGATATGATTAGTGTCACTAATGTACTTTTCCCATGGGCTGCTGCCACCTGACCTCATATACCCCAGTGCCTAGCTGTGCAGATAGTAGGTGTTCCTCTTGTGTTTGCTGACTGTATGTTGCAGTGAATTGGTTTTACAAGTAGAGATTAATACCATTGCCACTTTTTAAAAATATACTTTATTTATATGAGAGAGAGAGAGAATGGGTATTCCAGGGCCTTTAGTCACTGCAAACGAACTCCAGATACATACACCCCTTTGTGCATTTGGCTTATTATTGGGGATCCTTAGGGTTCGCAGGCAAGCTCCTTAACCGCTAAGCCACCTCCCCCTCCCTATTGTTACTTTTGCCATGTCTCTTCCATTCATATTATTTTATTTTTCTGCTTTGATCAGAATGTGCCGTCTCAGCCCATGGGTTACAGATGGTTTTCCTTAACAGGCTGCAGAAAGCCAGATAGCAGCATGTCTCTGGCTGAGCCGATCCTGTGCTCTTTAAGAGCAGCTGGGGCCCAGGGCACACCGCCGCAGCTGGAAGCCAGCAGGGCTAAGTGACTCAGTCCGCGCAAGGACTGGAGGACAGTGGTTGCGGGATTGCGGAGGCCAGCTCCTTGTCATTGCTTTATGACTCCCTTCAAAGATTTTTGCTGAGAATGCACCGAAGCTGAGTGTCTGACCCCGGAAGGGCGTCCTCAGTGACTGAATTCTCATTGCTTAACAAACATTTGCTGCACAGATGAACAAGGCTCACGGCCAGAAGTCTCTAGAGCTTCCTTTAGGGTCTGGCTTTAGTGGACCTTATCCTACCCCAGGATGGATCTTTTCTTGCCATTTTTGTATTTAAAATATGGATTCAGGCAAAGCAGTTGTCTTACATACAAGTTCCTGTCACAAAGAAACAAGTCATATTCTCAGTGTTGTTTCCATCATTTTTGTAGCCTTTAAAAATATTTATTGTGGGTTAGGGAGATTGCCTAGTGGTTAAGGCACTTGCTTGTGAAGCCTAAGGACCCAGGTTTGATTCTTCAGTTCCTACGTAAGCCAGATGCACAAGGTGGCACATGCATCTGGCGTTCATTTGTGGTGGCTAGAGCCCCTGGCATGCCCATTCTTTCCTTCTCTCTCTTATCTCTAATAAATAGATAAAAATAAATCTTTAAAACATTGTTTTTATCTATTTGAGAGACAGAAAGAGGCAGAGAGAGAGAGAGAAAGAATGGGCACACTAGGGCCTATAGCCACTGCAAATGCCAGGCACATGTACCACGTTCTGCAGCTGGCTTACATGGGTACTGGGGAATCAAACCTGGGTCCTTAGGCTTTGCAGGCAAGTGCCTTAACCCCTAAGCCATCTCTCCAGCCCTAGAAATTTAAACTTTTAAAAAAATTTATTTGCAAGCGGAGAGTGAGAGAGAGTGAGTATGGGTGTGCCAGGGATTCCTGCCACTGCATATGTACTCTAGATGCATGTGCCACTTTGTGAAACTGGCTTTATGTAGGTACTAGGGAATTGAACCCAGGATGCCAGGCTTTGCAAGCAAGCACTTTAACAGCTGAGCCATCTCTCCAGCCCCTACAAGCATTTTTCTCTCTGTGTGTGTGTCTTTCATCTTTTACAAAGCCCAGGGCAGTGAGCCTCCAGTCTTTTCTGACTGGAGCTAGCTTTGTAAGCACCTTGAACTTGGGCAGTCTTTCTAGAAACTCCCTGTGCTCGGTGGAAAATTCAAAACCAACATCTGTAGGAAGTTCATGCACGGTGTTCTCTCATGTTGATGTTGAAAACACTACCATATGTCCCCGGGAGCCCCATGGTTCATCACACATGGCTTTCTCTTCTCGTGGAGCTTGGAAAGCAGAGGGTTAATAACGTACCCCCTGACAGGCCACCACATCTGAGGGTCCCTGGGAAGGTTTTATGTGTCCGGTCCTCAGGACCCTCTGGTAAACAAATGCTGCTCTAGTTAGGATTGTAGGAGAAGCACATGGCTGCCTCACCATGTGTTTATTCTTCAACTTAGTGGTGTCACTGTAGGAATTGCTGGAGGAAGCAGAGGAACTAAATGGAGATGTGTTTTGCCTCGTGTGTGTGTGTGTGTGTGTGTGTGTGTGTGTGTGCGCGTGTGCGCATTGCATGTGTGGGTGCGTGTGCACATAGGCACATGGAGGCCAGAAGCTGATGGCGGTGGCTTCCTTGGTTACTCTTTCCTGTACTTTTTGGGATTTTTTTTTTTGGTTTTGTTTTGTTTTTGTTTTTTTCGAGGTAGGGTTTCACTCGAGTCCAGGCTGACTTGGAACTCACTATGTAGTCTCAGGGTGGCCTTGAACTCATGGTGATCCTCCTACCTCTGCCTCCCAAGTCCTGGGATTAAAGGCATACACCTCCATGCCTGGCCTCCTGTACTCTTTTCTTTTCTCAAGGCAGGGTTTCACTCTAGCACAGGCTGACCTGAAATTTACTATGTAGTCTCATGCTGGCCTTGAACTCACAGCGATCCTCCTACTTCTGCCTCCCAAGTGCTGGGATTAAAGGTGTGTACCACCATGCCTGGGCTCCCTTACTTTTTGAGTCAGGGTTTCCCACCGATCCTGCCTGGCTTTTTTTTTTTTTTTTTTTTTTTTTTGAGGTAGGGTCTGAACTGGAGATTACTATGTAGTCTCAGGGTGGCCTTGAACTCATGGAGATCCTCTTACCTCTGCCTCCCGAGTGCTGGGATTAAAGGCGTGTGCCACCACATGCCCCAGTTATGCCTGGCTTTTTGTGTGAGTGCTGGGTTCAGTTCTCACGCTCATGCAGCAAGCACTTCACCCCCTTAGCGATCTCCCTAGTAGTCCTATCTTTGTGTGTGTGTGTGTGTTGTTGAGTGTGCACATGTGTGTGGTGTATGTTCATGTGCATGTGGAGGCCAGAGGACAACCTTGAATCTTCAGAAATGCCATCTACCTTTTTTAAAAAAAAAAATTATTGGCAGAGAGATAGAATGAATATGAATGGGTGCGCCAGGGCCTCCAGCCGCTGCAAACAAACTCCAGATGATGCAATTGAACTCCAGACGCATGTGCCACCATGTGCATCTGCCTTACGTGGGACCTGGGGAATTGAACCTGGGTCTTTAGGCTTCGCAGGCAAGCACCTTAACTGCTAAGCCATCTGTTTTTGTTTTTGTTTTTTTACTTTTTGACATAAGAGTCTTGTGATGTAGGCCAGGCTGACTTTAAACTTACAATCCTCCTGCCTTCGCATCCTGAATATGGGGATTGCAGGTATTGTGTCACCACTCCTAAAATCAAAACAAAACGTGTCCCAGTGTCTGAACAACTCTTGTGTCTACTAAATGCTACAGGAAACCGCATGCCAAGGATGGGCCTGCTGCCATATACATGATACACGTCGTAGTGCAGGAGGAGCCATGGAGACAGCTTAGAGGTGTAGGGTGGTTTCATTACCTCCTGTTGAACTCATTGAACCACCTGGTAGAGGGAGATAGGAGACTGAAAGAAATCAAATATTTTTGCAGTAGCACAGTACTAATATAAGATTCAACATGTTCTTTGAAGTTAGAGAAAACCCCTCATGCTTTTAAGAAAAGCCATTAGTCTACACATCACAAAAATACCATATAGATTTTCTTTCTTTTTCTTTGCTAGTGGTAAAATTGTCTGTTCTGTCTTAGAGACCTAATTAGGAATGTTATAAAGTCCTTATAGTCTGGCCTTCAGTAACTAAACAGTGGTTTCATTTTATTACCTTTTGAGATGAAACAGGCCTTTCATTTCTCTGATTCTCCCTGGGACCTGGGCGGGACATCAATGGAGGGCTTGTTCTTCCACACGCTCAGTTTCGGGACAGGGCCACCGTGGTGGCAGGCAGGATTTTAAAGCTATCTTCATGAGCTTGGGCTCAGAACAAGGGCCCGAACAGAAGTTTGGCGGCATAGAAAGCCCCGCGTCTCCCTCTATGGTGGCCCTCCAAGTTTGGCCAGGAAAAGCGCAGGCTGACAGCTGATGTCTGTCTTTGTCTGTGTTCAGTTTCATGATGTTGGCTTCCCTTTTATATTTCTTTCTTTCTCTCTCTTTCTTTCTTTCTTTCTTTCTTTCTTTCTTTCTTTCTTTCTTTCTCTCTCTCTTTCTCTCTTTCTCTCTTTCTTCTTTCTCTCCCCTCCCTCCCTTCCTTCCTTCCTTCCTTCCTTCCTTCCTTCCTTCCTTCCTTCCTTCCTTCCTTCCTTCCTTCCTTCCTTTCTTCTTTCTGTTCACCACTGTATGTGCCAGGCTCGCTGGCTCACAAGCATGCAAGGATCCTCCTGTCTCTGCCTCCTCTGCTGGGATTACAGACCCCCGTGCCACGAGGTCAGACTTTCCACAGGCTCTGGGATCTGAACTGAGGTACTCAGGTTCCTGTGGCAAGTGATTTATCCCCGGAACCACCTCCCAAGCCCTCCTTTTTACGTTTCTCTTTCAGCTATCATAGAGAATGGTCCCTTATATCAAGCCCCCATAAGTCTGTTGTTCTCCCCACTCTTCCCAGAGAGGTGTAATAGACATGTATCTGAACTAGCAAGCAGATCTTCCTGTTCTTTGCCATAACCTCCTGTCTCTCCTGGAATCCCAAGGCCCGCAGTGTGGCTGTTGTTCCAGCTGATGTGTGATTATAGTGATGTGGTGATAAAGGAAGGTGGGTGCCGCCCAGGAGTGCTTTAGGCTTTCCGTGCGCATGGAACGCTATGCACATCAGAGCTGCTGCCGCTGGAGGAGATGGAGGATAGACCTACATAAAATTTAATTGGCCATTTAAAGCCAGAAGGGTGGCCTGTGTGCCTAGAGCCCCATGCTGCCTCTTAGCAGCCGCCTGCTCACTGAGCTCTTAAAAAACCACCAAGAGCTTCTTTCGCCTCATCAGTGTTGCTCTTGGCTCCTCTGGTTAGGTATATTTCTGAGGCAATATTGACGTCTGCTCGGCTCTGTATGGTCATTTCTGTGTGTTATTTTACTTTGAATGATAAATGGTGCTTGTCTGGGTCTAATCTCCTGAGGTTAAATTGAAAGGCATTTTAATGGAGTAAAAAAAAAAAATTCCCCCCCCCCCCATAAATCACTTTGTCTAAATACTATTAGTCTTCCCTCTGGTTCCTTAGAAGTGAAGAGTTGAATTCTAGATGTGGGTCTAAAATGGTTGTTGCACTCTTTTCAATTTTAGTCAGGACTCTTAGGATCAAAGTGAGTTGGTCAGGTCAGAAATGATTGTAGCAATTCTTTAACAGCTGTTTGCTATTTTCTCTGTTTAAAAAAAAAGTCACTCTGGAGCTGGAGAGATGGCTTAGCGGTTAAGGTGTATGCTTGCAAAGCCCAAGGATCTAGGTTTGATTCTCCAGATCCTACATAAGCCAGATGCACATGGTGGCCCCTGTGTCTGGAGTTCATTTGCAGTGGCTGGAAGCCCTGGCATGCCCATTCTCACTTTTTCTCTCTCCTTCCCTCTCCCTCCCTCTCTTTCCTTCCCTCTTTCTTCCTCCCTCTCCCTCCCTCTCCCCCTTTCTCTCCCTCCCCCTCCCTCGCCCTCTCTCTCCCTCTCTCTCCCTCCCCTTCTCTCTCCCTCTCCCTCTCCCTCCCTCCTCCTCTCTCTTCCTCTCCCAACCCCTTCTCCCTCCTTCCTCCCTCTCTCTCCCTCTCTCTGTCTCTAATAAATACTAAATGAAAATAAATCTTTTTTTAAAAAGTCACTCTGTAGAACTTAAACTGTAATTAAGAATGTCCACCTCTGACATTAAAATGGGCCATCTTCTGAGAATACATAGGAAATATGAGAAACTGATATTCCCCCTCTCTTTTAAATGGACATAATAAATTTACCTAGTTTAAGAGCAGAGTGGGTAGGAGGGAAATCCAGGTCCCTGGATTCTGGCTTGTCATCTCTCCCCAAAGCTGTGTGGCTTTTCATCTATACAAGTGGTGGACTGGGACTTGAGGGCACAGGGTAGAGCTAATATAAAGTGTCCTGTGGAGAAACCCATTGCAGAGTGCAGATACTTGTTCTCACAAAGGTGAGTCTGCTTCTTCAACTCTGTCATTCCAATTTTGTCCTTCGTGCACTTGAGACCTTGCGTTCCCTGCCTTGCTTTGTGCGGGTCCAGCGGAAAGAAAATCAGCACGGAAACATTTGCAGATAAACACGGGCGCATGCTTGTGTCTGCAGCGTCATTCCTCTCACTGGGCAGCCTCTCTCCAGCCCTAGAGGCTGGATCGTTACCTAAACTAGACATGACATGGGCTCCGGGCGGCTGCACATGGTCTGTGAGCACCAGGAATGGCTTGGACCAGAGTGGAGAGAAATTAATTTTCTGCTGAGCACCAGCCTGCTTTTTGGGTGGTCTTAACACATTTTGTCTCAGCCACCACTCTGTCCACTTTAAAAATCAAAAGGCAGGACTGGACAGATGGCTTAGTGGTTAAGGCATTTGCCTGTGAAGCCAAAGGACCCAGGTTCAATTATCTAGGACTCAACGTGAACCAGATGCATAATGGTGGCACATGCATCTGGAGTTTGTTTACAGTGGCTGAAGGCCCTGGCTCACCCATTCTCTCTCTCTCTCTCATAATAAAAAATATTAAAAAAATTTTTTTTAAATCAACTGGGAGTTCTGCATGGCGGCTCAAACCTATAATCCCAACACACAGAGGCCAAGGCAACAGAATTGCCATGAATATGAGCTACAATAGTGAGCTCCAGGCTAGCTTGGGCTGTGCAACAAGACCTTTTCTAAAAACAAAACAACAACAAAAACCCAAAATAGACAACATTGAGGGGATGCATTCTTTTGTCTGAGTTCAGAAACTTTGCATACAGTTTTTAAAATATATTTTATTTATTTGAGAGAGAGAAAGAGGCGGGGGGGGGGTGGTGAATGGGCACACAGGGGCTTCCCGCCACTGCAAATGAACTCCAGATGTATGTGCCCCCTTGTGCATCTGCCTTATGTGGGTCCTGGAGAGTCGAACCAGGATCCTTTGGCTTTGCAGGCAAGCGCCTTAACCGCCCTTTACATCTCTCCAGCCCTTTACATACAATTTTGCTTAGCTGATTTCTCAGTCTCCTATGTTTTTTCAGCCCCAAGACCTCTCCATTTTCCTGGAGTCAGGAAACAGCCCGGTATCCCTCCCTAATAGACTGAACACATGTTTTGAGGTAGATCTAGGGGTTTTGATACCCTCTTGGCAGTGTGGGCTTTGTGTGTCCATTTGAGGGAGATGTTTGTATCTTTGAACATTAACGTGAAAACATTGCACATGTAAGTTGGACTAATTTTTAAAAATTATCTGCCGCTGTTGGCGCACACCTTTAATCCCGGCACTTGGGAGGCAGAGGTGTAGAGGTAGGATCGCTGAGTTCAAGGCCATTCTGAGACTAAATGGTGAATTCCAGGTCAGCCTGGACTAGAGTGAGATCCTACCTCAATAATAATAATAATAATAATAATAATAATAATAATTATTATTATTATCTGCCATGTTTTTATGACTTACTTTTTTTTCTGTGAGTTTGAACATCTGAGTCAAACTCAGGAGGAAGGTATGGAGTGGTTTATTTACTTAACTTGTTTTTCTTTTGTGGATGGATAGACCAAAGAAAAACTTAAAAGCCTTTAGTATTTTGAAATCTTATATGCAAGAGGGCTATAGGTTTCTGTCCTCACTTACATGAACAGGAAGTTGAACTGGGTACCCATAGTGGGATTTTGTGGCTCTCGTTTTATGGAATGAGATCTTGGAAACATGATACAGGTTCCACAGATGTTAATTAACATGTGAGGCAAGGTGCTGCCGGTGATAAGAATGTGAATAAAATAATAACTACCCCTTTCAGAGAGCCTTTGTGTATGCTAGGCTCTGTGCCGAGGACATTGTTTACAAGTAGACAGTCAGCTGGCACAGGCTTCTGTGGAAAATGTCCTCCTGTGGGTGACATCAAGGAGTAGTTGCTAGGGACAGGCATTGTTTTATCTCTGGCTGATAACCTGTGAGGTGGCTGTGGGGAGCATTGGTCAGGCTTACAGAGCGTGAATGGTATAGAGTGGGCCAGAGAGTTGGTAGAAGGAGCTGGAATCTCCAACTAGTGCCACTTTGCTTTGCTTTGCTAGATTGTCAAAGGCCCTGGGAGCCATCAGGATGACGATATAATTTGTACCTGCGAAAGGTGCTCTTACGTGGCGAAGATGGATTGAACAATTCTGGCTGAGCTGAGCACCTGAGGCCTTGGCACGGGTGGTCAGTTGCACACGGTGGCAGTGACCGATAAGGCCCTGAGCTTCAGGGTTGCAGATAGGATGTCAGGGAGCTGACAGGCACAAGAGAAATCTAAGAGGTGGAATTGATAGGGAGGACTCAGCAGTGGAGAGAATGGGAGTGGGGAGCACCCAGGTAGTGGGAGACCGTAGACCCCCCCCCTTAGATTATGTGTGGCTCAGTGATGTCAGCAAGGATCAGCTGACACAGGCCCTTTGATGGCAAATGCTTTATGTGAAATAATGACTTTGTTTAATTGATATGTTTCATTAGCTGATAAAATGGCAATATTGCTGGTAAGACGCACAATTTTATTATCGCTATTGGGTTTTTTGTTTGTTTGTTTGTTTGTTTGTTTGTTTGTTTTTGAGGTAGGGTCTTAACTCTAGTCCAGGCTGATCTGGAATTCACTATGTAGTCTCAGGGTGGCCTCAAACTCATGGCAATCCTCCTACCTCTGCCTTCCGAGTGCTGGGATTAAAGGTGTGCGCCACCATGCCCAGCTTTCATTATTGTTTTTAAAGATATTTTATTTATTTATTTGAAAGAGGGAGAGAGAGAGAGAAAAAGAGAGAGAGAGAGAGAGAGAAAATGGGTGCGCCAGGGTCTCCAGCCATTGCAAATGAACTCCAGATGCATGCGCCCCCTTGTGCATCTGGCTTATGTGGGTCCTGGGGAATCAAACCTGGGTCCTTTGGCTTTGCAGGCAAGTGCCTTAACCACTAAGCCATCCCTCTAGCCCTTTCATTATTGTTTTTGAGACCGGGTCTTATCCTTAGCTCAGGTTATGTCAGTCCTTCTGCATCTGGAGTTTGTTTGCAGTGGCTAGAAGCCCTGGCCCATTCTCTCTGTCTGCCCCTCTTCTATCTCTCTCTCTCTGCTGCAAATAAATAAATAAAAATAAAAGACCAACGAGCCTTTTCAGCATTGTCAGAAACCAGATCTTGTCCCATAATCAAAAGCCAAATCCTCGTGTTGCCCTGACAAAATACTGAGTGGTTGCTGGGAAGGCAACTTGACTCACAAAGGAAATAGGAGGGATTGATGAACCACGTGCCACCCACCCTCCCTCCTTTCCATCTGCCCATCTACCTATTCCTGTCAAGTCCTGCCATTCGCTGATCCCAAACAGAAGCCTGAGAGCTGAGATGAGCAGTCCTCTGTTATTCTGCAGTGGGACAGTTTGAGAATGACCGATGCCCCCTCTCTCAGGAGAAGGTGGAGACTCTGCCTCACTGGTAAGGTTAAGACCACAGGAGGCTGGGTCTCCAGCCCTCTCTTCTCCGGCCCTCTCTTCCACATTCCCTTTGCATCCATGGAGCCCCGCATCCTTAATTTTGTCTCCTATAGGAAGGCTCTGTCAAAAATACCTTTTGGTTGGGCTGGAGAGATGGCTTTGCCATTAAGCGCTTGCCTGTGAAGCTTAAGGATGCCGGCTCAAGGCTTGATTCCCCAGGACCCACGTAAGCCAGATGCACAAGGTGGCGCATGCATCTGGAGTTCGTTTGCAGTGGCTGGAGGCCCTGGTGTGCCCATTCTCTATCTATCTGCCTCTTTCTCTCTCTGTCTGTCGCTCTCAAATAAATAAATACATAAATAAACCAAAAAAAATTTTTTTAAATACCTTTTGGTCACATGAGTCCTGTGACTTGTTGACGTATGCTTATTCATTGTGAAGCCTATCTTATTGGTAGAATTGAAGTGATTTAAATGAAGATATGAGACAAGAATAATTTCCGCAGTAGCGACAGCACAAGTCGAAATAGGAGTTGAGACAACCCAGCATTGCAAAGAACCATCTTATCTTTGCTTTACCTGACTTAATTATTCTCTAAGTAGAAGGTGTTTTATCAGGCCTGGGAAGAGGAACCTCTGCCTTGGGTCCTAACACAGGTGTTTTCGTTTATTTAACTCGCTTCCACTCACATTCTACAGCTCACTGCATCCAGATAGGTTGCAGTCATTGCTGTGCGTTGACCATATGACCAGGCGGCCACATGACCAGGCATGGCTTCTCACTCTGATTGAGCTTCTGTGGTTTAGCCAATCCTCGCCCGGCCCACTGTGACCTCGACTGGAGAGAGTCGGCTGATTGTGAACTTGCTGAGACCCTCATGAAAATGCTAGTTTTCTTTATGCTTGTCCCTCACTGCGCATTTTAAGTAAGGGCAGCTTCTCTCAGGCAGACCTTTCCCATTCCTACCCTCCAAACAAGCTCCTTTTTGGAAGCTTCCCAAGGTGTAGATAAACTCAGAAAAGAGAGTTCTGATTTTCTGCAGAAAACTGGCTCAACAGAAACGGAGACACTGCCAGGCGCTCTTCGGCGTCCTGCCAACCCTGGGGCTGTTGAGAGAGAGAGCCTTTCTTTTTATTTCTTTTCTTTTTTTGCCCTCTTGTCTGGCTCTAGAAATGCCAGTTCTAGGAGGCTGGAGAGTTGGTTTTCTTTGGGACATTGTTCGGCAGTACACTGGGTACTAGATGAAAACAAGTGCCTCCTCTCTGTGCCCTACGCTCACACGAACCTTTCCTCTGTGGCACTGGGTGGTGGCATTAGGTGTAAACTCCATTTGCCTGGGCCCATCCATCCGTGGCTTCAGTTGGTGTTTGTTGATGTAACAGGGTAGCAGCTTCCGGGACTGCTATAACAAAGTGTCGCAACCTTGAGGGCTTATAAAAGAGACACAGGTTGTCTCACAGTTGTGCTAACTGTGTCCATGTGGTGGTTGGATTCAGGTGTCCCCCATAAACTTAGATGTTCTGAATGCTAGGTTCCCAGGTCATGGAGATTTGGGAATTAACGCCTCCTGGAGGTCATGTACTGTTGGGGGCGGGCTTATGGGTATTATAGCCAGTGTCTCTTGCCAGTGTTTGGCACACTCTCCTATTCCTGTTGGCCAGGGGGTGATGTCCACTCTCTGCTCATGCCATCATTTTCCCCTGCCCTCATGGAGCTTCTCCTTGAGCGTATAATGCAAAATAAACCCCTATTCCCCCCAAAGCTGCTCTTATTTGGGTGATTACTGTCAGCACTGCGAACCTGACTGCCACAGTCCATAAGCAGCCTTTGTTTCCTCTGGCGATTGTGGGGAAGGCACGGTCTTGCCCTTGCTGCAGCTGCTGGAGCCTGGCTGGCTCTGATGGTTCATCTTGACTGGATTTAGAATCACTCAGGAGACACACCTCTGCTCTGGGCATGTCTGTGAGGTGCTTCCAGAGACAGAGGCGGAGAGACCTTTCGTGATGGTGGGCTGCACAATCCTAGCCTGGATCCCAGACTGGATAAAAAGGTGACAGCAGGCTAGAGAGATGGCTTAGTGGTTAAACGCTTGCCTGTGAAGCCTAAGGATCCCGGTTCGAGGCTCGATTCTCCAGGACCCTCATAAGCCAGATGCATAAGGGGGCACATGTATCTGGAGTTCGTTTGCACTGGCTAGAGGCCCTGGTGCACCCATTCTCTCTCTCTCTCTCTCTCTACCTGCCTATTTCTGTATCTCTTTCTCTCTCAAATTAATAAATAAATAAAAATAAAATATTTTTTTTAAAGGTGACAGCTAGCTGAGTTCCAGCATTTGGCCCTCTGCACTTCTTACTGCAGATACAGTGTGAACAGCTGCCTCACACTTGGGCTACCACAGGCAGAACCTCTCTTGCCTTCATACCTTCCCTGCTGTGATGAACTGTACCCTCCAACTGTGAGCCTCAGCAAACCCTGTCTTCCTCCCTCTCCATCTCTCCAGCCAGGTAGGGTCTCACACTAGCCTAGGCTGACATGGAATTCACTCGGTAGTCCCTGGATGACCTCAAACTCATAGCGATCCTCCTACCTCTGCCTTCCGGGTGCTGGGATTAAAGGCTTGCAGCACCACACCAGGTTAAAAAGGCTTTTTAAATTTATGTGCCCCTTTTTTCTTAAGTTGCTTTTTTGCCAGGCATTTCACAGGAATGAGGAAAGTATTACACTGGAATAATAAAATAGAAATTAAAAATAAGCCGGGCGTGGTGGTGCATGCCTTTAATCCCAGCACTCGGGAGGCAGAGGTAGGAGGATCGCCGTGAGTTCAAGGCCACCCTGAGACTACACTGTTTATTCCAGGTCAGCCTGGGCCAGAGTGAGACCCTACCTTGAAAAAAAAAAAAAAAAAAAAAAAAAAAAAAAAATTAAAAATAAATAGTGCTTAGTGGTTAAGGCACTTGCCTGCCAAGCCTAAAGGACTCATGTTCAGTTCTCCAGATCCCATGTAAGCCAGATGTACAGTGATGCAAACGTGTAATGTTGCACTTGTGCACAAGGGGCACACATATCTGGAGTTCAGTTGTACTTGCTGGAGGCCCTGGTGCACTAATTCTCTCACACACTCTCTCACTCTCAGTCTCTCACATCAAAAAAGGCAGTCTGGAGCCGGTCATGGTGGTGCACGCCTTTAATCCCAACACTCTGGAAGCAGAGGTAGGAGGAGGATCACTGTGTGTTCAAGGCCAATCTGAGAGTACAGAGTGAATTCCAGGTCAGCCTGCCTACCTCGAATAACAGAAACCAAACCAAACCAGAACAGACCAGATCAGTTTAGACCATTCTGTTTGGGCTTGCATAAAAAGAAAGAAAGAAAGAAAAGTTAAAAAAACAACAACAATAATAATAATAATAAATGAAAACAAGCAATACACTTGGATTTCCTTGGATTCTAGATGTATCCCCCAATCTCTTGCTTCACCTTTACAAGGTTTTCTTGGTGCTCCAGTTTCTGTCTTGAGAAGTAAGAACAAGATTATCTTAAGGACAAGCCCAATGATTACCTTGCTTATCTGCAAAGACTTCTTTTTCTAAGGTCACATGCTGTATACTGGGGGCAGAACATCACCATATTTATTTTGGGGGAGGAGGGAGACATCTTCATTCCATATATAAGTTGTTTTTTTTTTTTTTTGGTTTTTCTAGGTAAGGTCTCGCTCTAGCCCAGGCTGACCTGGAACTCACTCTGTATTCTCAGGGTGGCCTCGAACTCCCGGGGATCCTCCTACCTCTGCCTCCCTAGTGCTGGGGTTAAAGGCGTGCGCCACCACACCCGGCCTCATATATAAGTTTTTAAAAATTTGATTGGGATGGAGAAATGACTTAGCAGGCACTTGCCTGCGAAGCCTAAGGACCCATGTTCATTCAGAAAGGTCCAGTCTGTTGAACTTGCCTCAAAAAAAATTTTTTTTTTCAGTTTAAAAAGTTGAAATTGATTTTTGAAATCATTTGAAACATGGTTGGGCCATTTCCTGCTATGATTTCTAGTTGTGTACTCAGTTACCTTTTTAAAATTATTTATTTATTTATTGTTTGGAGCACAACACATAGGTAAGTATTGGTATATAACCCGAGATGACCTTGAGTTCCTGGCCCCCCGTTTTAACCTACGGAGTGCTGGGATTACATGTCTGTGTTGCCATGCCCAGCAGGACTGAAACCCATAAATCGTGTGTATGGGTATCTAAACTGAGAATTGAAGTATGAGTGGTCATGTGGCGTGAGAAACCTCAGTGGCATTCATCAAGTCACTGAGTTACAGTATTTGGAAACATGTAGCCGGGATTTTTTTCCCCCAAAGCTATAAAAGTTATGCTTTAAAAATATAGTGCTTGAGTAACATTTCCCATTATGAAGTCTTTTCTATTTATGTTTTATTCACATTATGAGGCCTCTAAATGACTTCGTAAAAGACTCCTCCCCCGCCCCCCTTTGCCATGGAGATAGGGTCTCATTCCTACCCAGACTGACCTAGAACCCTGGCCCTGAACTTGGAGTGATCCTCCTTTCTCAGCCTCCTGAGTGCTGGGATTAAAGGTGTGCGCCCCCCCCATGCCTGGCGGTAAAAGAGTAATCATTACAGAAGTGAGTGAGTTTTGGGCTGTTTTCTGAATTAGGAATAGAGTACCAGCTTGTGGGTCACCGTGTACTATCCCTCAGCCAGACCTAATATTCACTGAGATCCTGGCAAATGCCGGTTCATTCGGTGTTGAAAAGGTAAGACCTCACTTCCTTACCAACATTCCGTCAGTGTTCAGATGCATATCAGGGAACATCAATAATTACTTGAGAACTACAAATAAGTCACAGTGACATATTGTCTAAAACCATTAAAATGGCCACTGTTAACAACAGAGCATGACCCGGAACCTTGTCCACTGTTGAGAAGAATGATGTAGCTGCTGTTAAAAATGGCAGTTGTTAAAAAAAAAAAAAGAAGAAGAAGAGGGGCTGGAGAAATGGCTTAGCGGTTAAGGCGTTTGCCTGTGAAGCCAAAGGATCCTGGTTCAATTCTCTAGGACCCTTGTAAGCCAGATACACGAGGGGCACATACATCTGGAGTTCATTTGCAGTGGCTAGAGGCCCTGGTGTACTCATTCTCTCTCTGTCTGCCTCTCTTCTATCTCTTTCTCTCTCTGCTTGCAAATGAATAAATAAATAAATAAAAATATGAAGAGTAGCCATATGATGGCAAGTCACTTAACAATGAGGGTCAGTTCACTTATGGTTGGTGTTATTCGCTGGTTATAAAGCTAGTGACAGGGAAGACTTTATAAAGACAGGACTTCAAAATGATGCTAAAGTTATCAAGGGTGTTAGATCTTCTTGTAGTTTTCTTTTTAAAATTTTTGACCTGCTCCGTTTCCGAACTGGGCTGGTTCACCCCTTCTTAGGCAATCTGGTGGTTCCCTGCTCCCGGGAGGTCACCATATTGATGCTGAACTTAGTGTGGACACCCGATCGGCATAGCTCACTGCAGCCCAGAACTGGACTCAAGCGATCCTCCTGTCTCAGCCTCCCGAGTAGCTGGGACTACAGGCACACGCCTTTAATCCCAGCACTCGGGAGGCAGAGGTAGGAGGATCTCCATGAGTTCAAGGCCACCCTGAGACTACATAGTGAATTCCAGGTCAGCCTGAGCTAGAGTGAGACCCTACCTCAGAAACAACCCCCACCAAAAAAAAAAAAATTTAAAGGGCAGAAGAGATGGCTTCATGGTTAAGGCATTTACTTTCAAAGCCAAAGGACCCAGATTTGATACCCCAGGACCCACGTAAGCCAGATACACAAAGCAGCACATACATCTGGAGTTCATTTGCCGTGGCTAGAAGCCCCGGCATACCCATTCACTCTCTCTCTTTCTCTCTGCCTCTCTTTCCCTCTCATTCAAATAAATAAATGACAATTTTTTTTTTGTTTTTGTTTTTGTTTTTGTTTTTTTTTTGAGGTAGGGTTTCACTCTAGTTCAGGCTGACCTGGAATTCACTATGTAGTCTCAGGGTGGCCTCGAACTCACAGTGATCCTCCTACCTCTGCTTCCCGAGTGCTGGGACTAAAGGCGTGCGCCACGACACCCGGCCATATAAATGACAATTTTTAATAATTATTTTCACTTACTTGGTTAAGTGTGTGAGCTCATGCATGGTCACACCATGGCCTCATGCTGTTACAAGTCAATGCCAGTTACAAGTACGACTTTTTTTTTTTTTTTTTTTTTGGTTTTTGCAAGGTAGGGTCTCACTCTGGTCCAGGCTGACCTGGAATTAACTATGTAGTCTCAGGGTGGCCTCGAACTCTCGGCGATCCTCCTACCTCTGCCTCCCGAGTGCTCGGATTAAAGGCATGCACCACCACGCCCGGCTCCAAGTACGACTTTTTGCTTTATGTAGGCACTAAGAAATCAAATTTGGACCATTAGGCTTTGTAAGCAAATGCCTTTAAGTTCTGAGCGATCTCCTCGGCCTCCCCTCTTGCATTTTCCAACAACTGCTATGTGAATGGACCAGCTGAGTTACAAGACTTCCAATGAAGTGCCTTTATCCCCTGAGCCCAAGTGACAGGGTTTTCAGCAGATGGACGTAGTGATTCATGCTTATAACCCCAGCCCTTGGGAAGCAGAGGGCAGGAGGATCACTACAACTTTGAGAGCCAGATCGGTCTACATGGAGAGTGGAGAGCCCCCGGGTGAAGACAAGGCAGACCCTTAAAAACTTACATCTTCTAATACATTAAACTTCTCTTCAAGCACGCAAGCCGAGTAGCATCTCCCTACAGTGTGTGGCATGCACATCCTGCAATTAAATTGTTTTTGCATCACGTATGACAATCCAAGCAGGTAACTGCCGAGGCATACCAGTTGGACTTTGCTCTAATTAATTCTTTGCAAGCGATCCATTTTTCCACTCTCTACCCTTCTGTCCACATCTCCCCTCCTTTGCAGATACCCAACCACCATGAAAGCGAGACAGCTCAAGGGTGGTATTTATGTCTGCGAGTCACAGCATTTGCCAACATGCTGCCAGGAATTTTTTTTTCTTCCAAGAACTATAAAAGTTATGTTTTAAAAATGTCTTTGAGTGAATTCTCCCATTATGAAGTCCTTTCTGTTTAGGTTTCACTCACATTATAAGGCCTCTAAATGACTCTATAAAATGCTCTTTTATAGCAGCAACAGCAGCAGCAGGACATGTAGCATAATCCCAGACTGGTTTTAGAGGGTAGGGTTAACGCTGCAGTCGATGCGAGCTTGTGGAAGGCTGTGTCGGCAGCGCCGTGGAAAGCTGTGGGACTTGTCGTGTCTCACGAAGTTCCCGGACCTCATTTATTTCTGCTGTGTTGACCGTTGTCGGTGAGGGAGGTGGGAAGAAAACCAAGACGGAATGTACGGCCTCGGTCTGAGTACTTGAAGCATTCTTCAGAAAGCAAGCGTGGTTTTCCATCCAAGTTGTCACAGCACAGTAACATTTCCTGGCAGGTAGTGTGGTGGCCTCTTGGTCTTGCCTTGGAGCTGGGAAGAATCAAGTCATTCACTCTTTCTCGCCTCTGAGAACCAGGCATGAGCCGTCTCCAAAAGAGATTTGAGTATTACTGAAAAATTTTCCTATTGTGCATGAAGCTGTCAGCTGTTACAATAGCTTCCTTTTTCAAATATTTTATTTATTTATTTATTTTTGAGAGAGTGAGAGAGGGAAAGAGGCAGACACAGAGAAACAGAGGGAGAAAGTGGGTGCTCCAGGGCCTCCAGCCACTGCAAACAAACTCCAGATGCATGTGCCACCTTGTGCGTCTGGCTTACATGGGTCCTGGGGAATCGAACTGAGGTCTTTAACTGCTAAGTCATCTCTCCAGCCCCTGTTTTTTTTTTTTGTTTGTTTCTTTGTTTTTGTCTTTTTGAGGTAGGGTGTCACTCTAGCCCAGGCTGACCTGGAATTCACTGTGTAGTCTCCGGCTGGCCTGGAACTCACAGAAATCCTCTCTGCCTCCCGAGTGCTGGAATTAAAAGTGTGTGCTACTATGCCTGCCTCACAATAGCTAATTTTAAGAATTGCTTGTTAATAGTGTAACCTCAAGCATGGGAGTTTGGGACATCTTTTGACAGATTGTGGGGTTTAGTGAGAACCAGAGTTTTGTCTTTAAAAAGGAAAAAAAGAAAACCCTAAAACTTTTAGAATCTTTTAATATTTATCCCTAAAGCATTTCCCTCCCACTGGAGAAAATTAGGAAAATATGGAAATGCTTAAAAGGATGAAAAACGTCTCTATCCTGCAAACAATTAAGGGCTGTGGAAGCTTAGGTATGTCCTTCACAGTTGTCTTATGTATTCTCTCAGTGAAAAAAAATTGGTTGTGAGCAAGGTCAACAAGGAGGGGGCTCACAGGAAGGTTGTTGTGGCAGCTTACCCTGGCCACAAAGTATGGATACGAATATTGTGAGCTGAGCAACCAGCCCATTTCTCTTGCAGAATTATCTTTTTTTGTTATTGTTGTTTTTTGAGGTAGGGTCTTAGTCTTGACCAGGCTGACCTGGTATTCACTCTGTAATTCCAGGCTGGCCTTGAACTCACACCCATCCTTCTACCTCTGCTGCCCATGTACTGGGATTAAAGGCATGTGCCACCATGCCCAGCTCAGAATATCTAAGTTTAATTTTGTTTTTTGATTTGCAAGCAGAGACAGAAAAAGCAGCCTCTAGCTGCTGCAAATGAACTCCAGATACATGTGCCCCTTTTGTGCATCTGACTTTCTGTGGATACTGGGGAGTTGAACTCAGTTTGCTAGATTTTGTAGGTAAGTGCCTTAACCTCTGAGCAATCTCTCCAGCTCTTTTTTTCTTTCTTTTATTTATTTATTTATTTTTGTATTTGTGAAGTAGGGTCTCATTCTAGCCCAGACTGACCAGGAACTCACTCAGTATGGCCTCAAACTCACTGCAATCCTCCTACCTCTGCCTCCCAAGTGCTGTGATTAAAGGCATGTGCCACCACACCCGCATGAGAGTATCGTTTGTCTGTTTGTTTATTGGTTTTCTGAGTAGGGTCTCACTTTAGCTCAGGCTGACCCGGATTTCACTATGTAGTCTCAGGGCGGCCTCAAATTCACGGCGATCCTCCTACCTCCGCCTCCCGAGTGCTGGGATTAAAGGTGTGCGCCACCATGCCTGGCAAGAATATCTTTTTTAACCCAGCCAGGACAGCATGTCCATACCGAGTGTCCTTCCTTCCACCTGCCCTGGGAAGCACACTGCTGGGGATGAACGCAGGACTCTTTGAGGCGGAATCTAAGGGTGAAGAAACACAAGTGAGCCAGTGTGCTGACCACTATTCAGTGACCAGGGAGGCGCTTAGCAGTTCTCTGTTCCCTGCCGGATGAGCCAGCGGGGAGCAGAGACCCCACAGAACAAGCCTTCCTGGGCTAAGCTGATATTTGGACAGAGGACACAGAATGAGTCGGTTAGCATTGAGCCGGGGCTGAAGAAATGGCTTAGTGTTTAAGGTGCTTGCTTATGGAGCCAAGGGATCCAGGTTTGATTCCCCAAGACCCATGTAAGCCAGCTGCACAAGGTGGCACATGCATCTGGAGTTTGTTTGCAGTGGCTGGAGGCCCTGGCGTGCCCATTCTCTCTCTGTCTCTCTGTCTCTGTCTCTCTCTGCCTATTTCTCTCAAATAAATAATAATAATAATAATAATAATAATAATAATAATAATAATAATAAAGTATAGAGCCCCTGGGAAAGCTCCCGGAAATCAGGGGACAAAGAAGTAATGAGGCATTCACAGCCTTGCCATCTTTTCCCCCACAGACACTGCTTGATGACAGTGGTCTTGATTGTCCTGAAGAGACTGGGTGTCTTGTTTCCCTCGTAGAGAGACACCCTGTGTTCTTTAAACGGACTCTTTCTCTTTGTTGCTTCATGTGAGCAGTGGGTTGTGGGGCCCATTTGGTTCCCCGCAGAACCTCACGTCCTTGAGTTACAGCTGTGCACGGAAAGTGCAGGTTTTACCTACTGATGTGAAGGAGAGTGGCTGGGATCTGTAGGACAGGATTTCTGTCGGAGGTAGCTTTCAGATGCCCGTAATGCGCAGGCAGATCTCATAAGCGGGCATAGATGGGGCCTCTTAGTAATGCATGTGACAAGCATGTACTTAAAGCTGACATCTGTGCTGAGGATGACCTGCTTTGAAACTTTCAGAGCGAGTGATGTTTCGAACAGTATTGATGGGTTCTGGTCTCAGATAAAGTTGAGCATGGTTTCCCTAATGGCAGAAGATCACTTACCTTTGTCATACTGTGAAGGCCTGTTGTGTTGTTCGCTCAGACACTCAAAGGTGTCCTCCTGGGCCGACCACCTGCATTGATTCGTAGTGTTGGCTTGGGGTGAACTGTCCGGTTCAATAATTGGGTTTTTCCAATCTTTATGTTGGTGGCACTGAACAAAGCCCTTCATGTAGCTTGTCTGTTTCCATTATATAGCTCTGGTTAAGGTAAGTGTTTGGCTTTCAGAGAGTGATATACAGGAAGATGCTGATAAATTTATTTATTTATTTATTTTGTAGGGTCTCACTCTAGTCCAGGCTGACCTGGAATTCACTATGTAGTCTCAGGGTGGCCTAGAACTCATGGTGATCCTCTTACCTCTGCCTCTCGAGTGCTGGGATTAAAGGCATGCGCCACCACACCCGGCTTTATTTATTTATTAGAGACAGAGAGAGGGAAAGAGAGAGGGGGAGAGTGAGAATGGGTGTGCCACTGCAAACGAACTCCAGACACGTGCACCCCCTTTTGCATCTGGCTTACGTGGGACCTGGAGAATCAAACTTGCGTCCTTAGGCTTTGCAGTCATGCGCCTTAACCACTAAGCCATCTCTCCAGCCCATGATGATGATAAATTTTAACATCACTCTCTGAAAGTTAAAAATATAAGGTGCAATTGGACATCCTCTACAGGTCAGCTACTTCTTAAACAAGCCTGGCCTGCCAACTTCCTCTCACATTCCCTTCATCCTCCTTGCTTGATTTTTTTTTTTTGAGGTAGGGTCTCCCTTTAGTCCAGGCTGACCTGACCTGACCTGACCTGGAATTCACCATATAGTCTCAGGCTGGCCTCAAACTCACAGTGACGCTCTTATCTCAGACTTCTGAGTGCTGGGATTAAAGGTGTGCACCATCATGCCTAAGAGAGAAATAGAGAAAAAGAAAATGAATGGGCACACCAGGGCCTTGAGTCATTGCACAGGAACGTCCGACACCTGGGCCACTTTGTGCATCTGGCTTTACATGGTTCCTGGGGAATCAAACTTGGGTTGTTAGGCTTTGCAGGCAAATGCCTAAGCCACTGAGCTACCTCGCCAGCCGTCCTTCTTCTTCTTTTTTTTTTTTTAATGGGAAACTGTGCCCAATGTCTGGCCAAATGTTTATGTATTTATTTTACTGACAACTTCTATACTTACAATAAACCATGATGTATCTCTCCCCTCCCCCCATCAGAACTCCACTCTCCATCGTATCCCCTCCCTCTCTCCATTAGTATCTCTTTTAATTTGATGTCATCATCTTTTTCTCCCATTATGAGGGTCTTGTGAAGGTATTGCTAGGCACTGCGAGGTCATGGATATCGAGGCCAATTTCTGTCTGGACAGTTACATTGTAAGGAGTCGTACCCTTCCTTTGGCTCTTACATTCTTTCTGCCACCTCTTCCACATTGGATCCTGAGCCTTGGAGGGTGTGATAGAGATGTTTCAGTGCTGGACACTTCTCTGTCCCTTCTTCTCAGCACTATGTTGTCTTTTAGATCATCCCAGTGGTCATCGCCATCTGAAAAGAGAAGCTTCTCTAACCAGAAGTGAGAGTAGCATTAATATGTGAATATGAACATTAAGTGTAGTGCTTTCAGGGCGGCTTGGTGTGAATAATATGTACATTTAGTTAGACAAGAGCAGGCTTTGTACCTCTAAAGCTCATGACTTCCCCTGCTATAGACTTTTGATTAGGTTTTTCAGTACCAGGCATATATTCCCTTCCATAGAGCAGGCCTTCAGTCCAATTAGAGAGCAGTTGGTTTCCTTTAGAGCAGACATGCCACTATTACACCCATTCAGTCTCTTTTTAAAAAAACATTATTTTTATTTATTTGCAATCAGAGAGAGAGAGAGAGAGAATGGGCATGCCAGGGCCTGTAGACACTGCAAATGAACTCCAGACGCATACGCCACCTTGTACATCTAGCTTACATATGGGTACTGGGGAATTGAACCTTGGTCCTTTGGCTTCATAGGCAAGGGCCTTAACCGCTAAGCCATTTCTACAGCGCCAGCCCTCCCTTTCTTCCTCCCTCCCTCCCTCTAGTTTTTTGAGGTAGGGTCTCACTCTAGGTCAGGCTGACCTGGATTTCACTCTGTAGTCTCAGGGTGCCCTTGAACTACCTCCTACCTCTGCCTCCCGAGTGCTGGGATTCAAGGCGTGCGCCACCACGCCCGGCAGCCCTCCTTTCTTGCTCTTTGATGGGAACTCAGTTCTTAGAAGCCTGACTGACACCAGGAAGCTGGGCTCCATAGTTTGTAAAGTGAGCCGGTAGTATGCAAGTGGCCTGATGGCCACCGTGGGTCTTAAACCAAAGACTATCTTCTCAGACATTAGAAAGAGAAACTTGGGGAAGGATGTTTCCTGGCTCTCAATTGGGCCCTTGACCACAAAGGGCCGATCCCTAGAGGACAAACTGTTGTAACCAGAGGAATTTCATCTTTTTCTTCTTCACCTGCAGCTTCAGGAGAGATAAATCCAGTGTTAAGGCAGGATTGCTTGCTGTTTACTACCCTCAAGCTTTTCTTTTTTTCTTTTTCTTTTTTTTTTTTTTTTTAGTTTTTCAAGGTAGGGTCTCGCTCTAGCCCAGGCTGACCTGGAATTCTCTCTGTAGTCTCAGGGTGGCCTTGACCTCATGGCGATCCTCCTACCTCTGCCTTCCAAGTGCTAGTATTAAAGGCGTGCGCCACCACGCCCAGCTCAAACATTTGTTAAACTTTTTTTTTTTTTTTTTTTGAGGCAAGCCCAGCAGATTGGTCTTCATTTATTTATTTATTTTTAGGTGAGAGCAAGAGCAGGGTATGATGGCGCATGCCTTTAATCCCAGCACTTGGGAGGCAGAAGTAGGAGGATTGCCACGAGTTCAAGGGTACCCTGAGACTACAGAATGAATTCCAGGTCAGCCTGAGCTAGAGTAAGACCCTACCTTGAAAACAAAAACAAAGCACGCACACCAAAAAAAAAAAAAACAAAAACAAAAAAACAAAAAAAAAAAAAGAGAGAGTGAGAGAGAGAAATGGTGCACTGGGGCCTCCAGCCACTGTAATTGAACTCCAGACACATGTGCCAGCTTGTGAGTATGTGCGACCTTGCGCATGCATCACCTTATACATCTGTATGGCTTATGTGGGATCTGGGAAGTCGTACATGGGTCCTTAGGCTTCATAGGTAAGTGCCTTAGCTGTTAAGCCATCTCTCTAACCCTTGCCCCAAACTTGTAAATCGAAAAGAAAAATAATTAATCTGCACTGTTCTCAGTTAACCATCCAAGCATCCCTCTTAGCGTTGGACAGTTGGAGCGCACAGACAAATGGGAAGAGAAAGCAGCGGTACTTCCAGCGTTCAGAAGCAATGATCCTCGGGGTTTAATGTAGCTGTTATAGTATTATTTTTCCCCGGTTAAGAGAATGTTTCTTCCTTTAAATCTAATTTCCCTTCTGACAGCAGTCTTCCACTCTGCTCCGGTCCAAGCATTTGGTATGCATGAACTTATATGTTCCAGTAAGATCATGCAAAAACATGTATGTGTTTGTACGTGTACACATGGGTATGCATGTAGATTCTTTCCTTTTTCTCTTTTTTTTTTTTCTCTCTCTCCTCTCCTCTCCTCTCTTATCTTTTCGATTTTTCAAACTAGGGTCTCACTCTCGCTCAGGCTGACCTGGAATTCACTATGTAGAGTCTCAGGGTAACCTCAAACTCATGGCAATCCTCCTACCTCTGCCTCCCAAGTGCTGGGATTAAAGGCGTGCACCACCACAACCGGCTGATTCTTTCATTTTTCATCAAGAGCAAACTGTAGACAGCCTTCCAGGTTCAGAGATATCAATCTAATTCTTTTTAATAGCTACATAATAGCTCATAGTTTAGACAGGTCATAATTTATTCAGTTTATTTTCTGTTGATGGACATCTGCGAGATCTCCAGGTTTTCATGCCAGTACAAACGGCCATGTGTATACATTCTTATGAACTGATACTTTCATTTCTCTAGGATGAGTTCACCAACGTACATTCGGTAAAAGCAACAGGCCTGCAAAGTGTTTGTAGCAGGTACCTTCTAGTTGCTGGGACTGGAATCCTCCCAGAAACAGCTTATGGAAGGAAAAAGTTTATTTTGGCTTATGGTGTGGAGGGGAAGTTTCATCATGCTGGGAAAAACATAGCAGGAACCTGAGTCACACCTCTACATCTGCAGGAAGGAAGTACGGTGAACTCGGAGCTGGGCTGTATTGCCCCAAAACAGGCCCTCATCAACATACCTCCTCCAATAAGGTTCCACCTCCCCAAAGCCCCACAACTTTCCCAAATTGCCACCAGCTGGGAACCAAGTATTCAAAACACATAATTGTTCCATGGGGGACAATAATTCACACTTCTAGTATTATAGCCAATCTTCAAAGAACACATATGTTCTTTTTAAAACTTTTTTTTTCTTTTTAAAACTTTTAATGGACAATTTTCATAGATGTACATAATGTATTTTGATTATGATCCCCTCCCTCTACTTTCTTCTTTTCTATTTCTTGTTTTTCAGTTTGTTTGTTTGTTTTGTTTTTCAAGGTAGGGTCTTGCTCTAGCCCAGGCTGACCTGGAATTCATAATGTAATCTCAGAGTAGCTTCAGACTCAAAGTGATCCTCCTACCTCTGCCTCCTGAGTGCTGGAATTAAAGGTGTGCACTGCCATGTCTGGTTTCCTCCCGTGGATTTCTTTTGTCTCTCTTCCCCCTCCCACTGTCCCCTTTCTTTTTTGCCTTTAGTCCCTCCCTGTTCTATTTTGTTGTTTTTTTTTTTGTTCCTCCGTCCCTGACAACATGCCGATGGGTTATGAATGCAATGCCCACCTGGTGTCTTGATGACAACATTCCAGAGCTCTCCTTCCATCCTGACATTCCTTCTGCCGTCTGTTCTGCAATGTTCCTTGGCACGTGTGACAGAGACGTCTCATTTAGTGCTGAGCGCACAGCTGTCCCTTCTCAGCACTGAGTTTTGAGTCTCCCCAGTGGTCACTGTCGTCTGCAAGCAGCAGCTTCTCTGACCAAAAGCAAGAACAGCACTAATTTATCAGTATAAACAGAAAGGGACGTTTGATGGGCAAAACATACCCATTTAGCTAAACGGCAGTAGTAACCTTCCCCCACTGCCCCTACCCCATGCCATTAGGGCCTGTGGCCTTCCAAACCATTGTCTTTTCACTAGGTTTTCAGTTCCAAGCATTACTTTCCTCCTGTCAAAGTGAGCCTCCCATCCAGGCAGAGAGCAGTTGTTTCCCCCTATAGGTTATGCCACTATTGCATCGATGGGCACATCTGGCCTGGCTGACCACTTCAAGTACCTTTTTCTATATTATTAGAAACATAATAGCACTACAAAACCTATCAGATACTATGGACATGGAGAGTATAGATCTATTTTACTGATGAATATAGAAGCCACAATTATAAGTAAAATCTTAGTAAATTAAAAACAGGACGCCTTGGTGTGATGACACATACCTGTAATCCCAGCATTCGGGAGCATGAGTCATGAAGATTGTGAGTTCAGGACCATTCTGGACTAAATAGTGAGGTCCCGCCTCCAAAAAGTCTTAAGAAAAAGAAAACAAGGAGTATGTTTTTTAAGACGGCAGGGCTAAGGCTTGTACCATGAATACAGAAATGATTTCAACACTGAAGGATTCTTTCAAAATAATAAGTAAATTAATGAACAAAATCATTTGATGTTTATAAAAGCTTATTGTTTTTAGCCATGACTTTTAATATGAAAGTAACATAAGGACAGATGGAAATTACTTAAGTGGGATGAAGGCTAATAACCAAAATCCAGCAGCAGATATTCAACTAAGTGGTGAGATGCCAGGGCCATTTTCATTAAAGCCACGCCAGCCCTGACTTCTCTAATACCACTATTATTCACTATTAGTTTTAAAGATTGGGACTATCCAGTAAATGATTTGGGGAGCAGCTATTTCTGTTTTCAAGGGTTATTATCCGCTACCCATCATGACAGTCTTTTTTTAAATACTACAGTGTAATAAATTAATTTGGAAAAGCAACTACGTGAAGCACACAGGAGATATTCATTTTTAAATATATATACTTGGAATAATCACTTAGAGATATGAGAAATTTCAAAATTGAAAACAAGAGTAAAAAAATTCCTAGAAAGAAATGTAGGAAGTACATGCCTGATAAGAAGACAGGTGTAAAACTTTATGGAAGAATTTATAACAAGACCCAGGTAGCTGAAAAAGGCACCATAGCCCTGGAGGGGAAGGCAATTTCAGCAACTATTAGTTCTCCCTCAAAGGAGTTAAATACACTATTTCATGCTCTTCCAAGTCATGCTTAGAGACAGATCTTTCTCAAGAGCTGGAGGAAGACGGGGAACCTGGACAAACGATTTGTTCGGGGGAGGGGAGAAGAATAAGTATGTAAACATACAAGACATTTCAGAGACATGAAATGGGTCTTTTAGATAAGATTTCAGAGCCAATGTAATTCAGCGTAGGTACCAACATGCAAATAGAGGAACTGAGGGCTGGAGAGATGGCACAGTGGTTAAGACGCTTGCATCTGGAATTCATTTGCAGTGGCTAGAGGCCCTGCTATACCCATTCTCCCCCCCCCCCACTCTCTCTCCTTGCTAATAGATTAAAAAATTGTTTTTTAAAGAAATAGATGGGGTTGGAGAAGTGGCTTAATGGTTAAGGCACTTGCCTGCAAAGCCAAAGGACCCAAGTTCAAATCTCCAGGACCCACATAAGCCAGATGCACAAGGTGGCACATGCATTTGGAGTTTGTCTGCAGAGGCTGAAGGCCCTAGCATGCCCATTCCCTCTCTCTCTTTCTCTTTCTATCTGCCTCTTTCTCTCTCTCAAATAAATAAAGTAAAATTAAAAAAAAAAGAAATAGATGAATTGTTTAGGAAATATATGCAGGAAATAATACGTGGTAAAAGTATACGCTGGAGGGGGGGAATGCTGTCTTTGATAAATGTTTTTAGCACACTTAGCAATCTGTTTGGAAGAAAAAAAAACTTAGCTTTTCCATACTTTACAGTAAAGAGACAGGGAAAGCTTTCAAATGGATTAAAATTCCAACTCTAAATGTAAAAATAAATAAAATGTTGGGAAAACATGTGTGAACTATTTATATAGCTGTTGGGTCAATTGGGAAACTCTGAAGCCATAAGGAAAAAGACTTAATCTACACCCCTTCATGGGTTTCTTATCCATTTCTTCTTTGCTTTCCTGCAAGATGCCTTCTGGTGAATTGACCCTAATTGGACCATGTTCATACCCTCACCCAGGCTGGGTTTAGCCAGGACAGGTTGGCAGAGCCTAATCAGCTTATATCTATAGTAATTACTTCTTGATGCTGTGAATTGGCCATAAGCATTCCTTCTCACGTCAGTAAAGCATTTCACTGTGGGGAGGAGGGGAGGGCTATAGACCTTCTGTGGGATGTGAGTGGCTGGATTAGCCCCATCATAGATTCAACTATGAGCGGCTAAGAGGCTGGGGAAACAACTTGGAGCCAATTTAAGATTTGGTAGATTTGAGAGGAACTAATTATTGTTTATTTATGTGTGACAGAGAGAGAGAGTTGAGAAGTGAGTGTGTATGTGTGCACTAGGGCCTCGTGCCACTGCAAATGAATTCAAGGTACATGCGCCACCTGGTGCATCTGGCTTTAAGTTAAGGGTGCTGGACAGTCAAACCTGGGCCATCAGGCTTTACTAGCAAGCACCTTTAACCTTTGAGCCATCTCTCTAGTCCCTGAGAGGCACTCTTTAAGAATGAACACTGGGCTGGAGACATGGCTTGGCTATTAATGTGCTTTCCTGCAAAGCCAAAGGATCCCAATTCAATTCTCCAGGACCCACATAAGCCAGCTGCACAAGGAGGTGCATGCGTCTGGAGTTTGTTTGCAGTGGCTGGAGGCCCTGGCGCGCCCATTCTCTCTCTCTCTGCCTCTTTCCCTCATAAATCAATAAATATATTTTTTAAAATACTTTTTTTTAAGTGTTTCTATTGGAAAACTTATTTATTTATTTTTTATTTTTGGAGAGAGACACAGAGACAGACAGACAGAGGGAGAAGGCGACAGATAGAGATGGGCGCGCCAGCAGTCTCTCAGCTGCTGTGAACGAAATCCAGATGCATGCACCCCTTTGTGGTCAAGTGCGGCATTGCGCCCTTGCGTCACTTTGCATCTGGCTAAACGTGGGACCTGGAGATTGGAACCGGGTTCTTAGGCTTAGCAGGCAGGCACCTTAACTGCTAAGCCATCTCTCCAGTCCTTAAAATACTTTTAAAAAGAGTATTATCTCCCCGCCACCCTCCAGGCATTCCAAGCATCTCCTATATTCAACTCATGGCTTCTCTTCATACCATGGGCCAGAGCTGCTCTCCGTGGGCTGCGCCTGCTCACTGTGTGTTCTACCATCCAAGACCTTCAGTTACACAATAGCCTCTGCAGAGCCTGAATGTGTGTCTAGCCTGGCTTTAAACCCTGTCAAGTCTCCCAACCTGTGGTGGGTCTATTTTGCATGTACCCTCCACTTCCAGTGTGTGTTCTGACTCAGGGCAAAGAGGAGACCTGATCCTGGACATTTCAGACTGTGCCGCTGCTCTCTGTTGGCGGCATGGGGGTGGTGGTGGGCGGGGAGGGAGCAGGAGGAGTGGGGGACTGGTAGAATTTCAACAGAGGAATGTGTCTGATAACATTTGTGCTTTTCACTCAGTAATTCTCAGAGTAATGAGGTGCTCTTGTGAAAGTATGCGTGTGTGTACACACATACACTCACTTGGTGTTGTATTTTTTTTAAGTAAGCCCTGATGACTTGGCATGATTCCTTCAAAATAACGAGCGGTTGTAATTTTTAATTGCTGGTGATTGGTGAAACTGGAGCTGTGTGGGCACCCAAAGGAATGTGACTTCAGGGAAGGAGAAGTCATAACACGCCCTTGCTTCTTGGGGAGAGAGAGGAACAGAGGGGTTCTTCCATTTGGATTTGCGTCTCTGGTTTCCAGAAGCTTTGTTTCCCCTCTGTGTGGGAGGAGAGCGTCCTGTTCAGGTTCCAGCACAGCCCTGGCGCCCTGGCATCTCCCCTACCCCTTTACTTCCGTCCATACCTCTCATGTCGTCTCAGGCTGATACCACCTGCAAATCTGACAGTTCTTGGGGAGCCATTCCCAGTGCCGGGAGCAAATGGGTACCAAACAGCCCTCTTGTGTGTGCTGCTGTGGGTTCCTGGAGGAAGTGGCCTTTGACTCATTTTGCCCGTAGACTTGGTTGGCCAGTGTGTTTCACCCTTCCCTACCTCATGTTCTTCCTTCCATGAGGCAAGTGTGTTCTGGGAAATGTGTTTCTATTGAATTTCCTATGTGTGAAGTGTTTTCCTTTATGCTTTCTTCATTGCCTTTTTGTTTGGTTTGTTTTTGAGGTAGGGTCTCACTCTAGCCCAGGCTAGCCTGGAATTCACCATGTAGTCTCAGGTAGCCACGAACTCATGGCAATCCTCCTACCTCTGCCTCCCAAGTGCTGGGGTTAAAGGCATGTGTCACCATGCCTGGCTTCATTGCCATTTTTTAAAAAGTATATTTTATTTATTTATTTATTTGAGAGAAGGGGGGGGAGAGAGAATGGGCATGCCAGGGCCTCCAGTCACTGCAAACAAACTCCAGATGCATGCGCCCCCTTGTGCATCTTGCTTATGTGGGTCCTGGAGAATTGAACCGGGATCCTTTGACTTTGCAGGCAAATGCCTTAACCACTAAGCCATTTCCCCAGCCCAATAAAAACATTGCCATTAAAAAAAATAGTTATTTATTTGAGAGAGGGGGAGGGAGAGATAATGGGAGCACCAGGGCTTCTCACCCTGCAAACGAACTCCAGATGCATGTACCACCTTGTGCATCTGGCTTACATGGGTTCTGGGAAAGTGAACTGGTGTCTTTTGGCTTTGCAAACAAGCACCTTTAACTGCTAAGCCATCTCTCCAGCTCCCATTGCCATTTTTTTAAGGGATACAGACTCCTTACCTCTTTCCTATATCAAACTAGGCCTGGGAAGAGATGGTCGCCTTAGTGATGGGAAGGTCAGCCACCTCCTTCACCTGCCGCACTACTACTGTCCAGCCACACTTGAGCCCACAGTGAGTGAGACGTTTGTTATACCCAGTCTTCAACAAAGCACTGTGTCCAGCTTGATTGCTGTACTTCTCAGTAATGTTGGAGACAATTTGTAGTCCATTACCAGGGGAGGTAGAGGCTTCGGTTGGCCTGCAGAGCTTCTGGAATAGCCAGCTTCCCTCTGGGTCTGGAGCTCCTGAGCACAATTCAGACACGGAGTGGATGCCAATCAGAGCCCTGCCCTTCTACCATTAGCACTGGAAAACGGACAGAGACTCAGTGCCTGGGGTCTGGAGTAGTGTACGCTAGTGAGTCCATGCAGTCCTACGGCTTCTAAGACACCTCCGTGTGAAATGAGTTTTGAGAGCTCGTCTTGCCCAGGGACATGAATGGAAAGAGCTGTGAAGACGTGGCTGATATCTCAGCATCAGAATACTTGAGTCTGACTTCATGGATGATGGCTAGGTTTGGACCCTCTGACCCATGACCCCTCTCCTCCCTATTTCCCTTCTTCCCCTCAGTCCTCAGCACCTTGGAGCTGCAACACCCAGGCCCACCTGGCCTGAAGACCTTTTGGGCCATTGGTTCCCCATCTGATGAAGCCGGTGTCTGTGGCTCTCAGCAGAAGCTTTGTGGACCGGTTCTTTCTCCTGGTTTTCGATCTCTGCTTTCTTGCCAGTTTTGTAATGTAGTTGAAAAGTTCAGCTAAAAAATTCATGTCTAGGCTCAGAGGGAATCTCTGTGGCAGAGTACTTGGCTAGCATGCATGAGGCTCTGGGTTTGAATGCTAGCAATCCCCCAAAGCTATAAATGATATATTTATTACTAGCAGATATATGTACGCATATATCTAGTAGTATTATGGGAATTTTTTGCTCTGTGGTCTGAAGTATGCCAGGAAGTGAAACTCGACACAGCTCTGGAGTGATCTGGAACAAATACAATAGAGGCTTTCTCTGTGGTGGTCTAGGAGATGTGTTTGGGGGGGGGCGCATTTTCTTCTCATAGATGTGTTCATTGGGCCATTTGGAGATGGAAGCATGTTTTTTTATTTTGCTCCTAATGCACATAAAATACACACATTTCCAAGCAGCATTAGGGTCTAGTTCATCAGAACTTCCTGCATTTGGCTTGTGGAGGCGCCGAGGGCTGTGCGGAAGCAGTGTTTTCAGCCCGCTTTGGCAGTGGGTTCCCATAACTGTGGTCTTCAGTGTGCTGATGTCAGTGTGTCATGCTTTCCTGAACTACTGAGCTCTTTGGCTTTTCTGGGTTGTTTGTCTGTCTCCAGTGCACATGTTGGTAACCCGCTGACCTTCTGAAAAGGTGGCTCCTTAGCAGGACGCTTCCTGTGCCTGCGCATGCGCGGTAGAACTCTGGTAGCCTGTCTGCTCATTGCATGCTTTCTGTTCAGTCCTTTGCATGATGCTTAAGATGGGTGAGGTTTTTTTTGTTGTTGTTGTTGTTTGTTTGTTTGTTTGTTTCTCGAGGTAGGGTCTCACTCTAGCTCATGCTGACCTGGAATTCACTATGTAGTCTCAGGGTGGCCTTGAACTCACAGCGATCCTCCTACCTCTGCCTCCCGAGTGCTGGGATTAAAGGCGTGCGCCACCACGCCCGGCTAGATGGGTGAGTTTTATCCGATAACCCCCCTCGGCTTTTTGTTTGTTTGTTTGAGGTAAGATCTCACTCTAGCCTAGGCTGACCTGGAATTCACTATGTAATCTCAGGGTGGCCTCGAACTCATGACGATCCTCCTACTTCTGCCTCCCGAGTGCTGAGATTAAAGGCGTGGGCCACCATTGCTGGCTGTTTGAGACAAGGTTTTGCTATATAGTCTTGGCTGGCCTTGTACTCACTATATAGCATAGGCTGGCCTCGAACTTGCAGCAATGCTCCCACTTCAGCCTCCAGAACACTTGAATTACAGTCACACGCCACCATATGCCCAGTTTATTTCAGTCTTTTTGTTTGTTTGTTTGCTTTTTTTTCCCCTTGAGGTGGGGTCTTACACAGTATCCCTGGCTGGTCTGGAATTCACTGTGTTGCTCAGGCTGCCCTTGAACTCACAGAACTCCTGCTTCGGCCTCCAGAGTGCTGGGATTACAGGTGTAAGCCACCATGTTTGACAATCCCAATGTTACAGTAGATTTTGGGGGGGGGAGAGAAAGGCTGGGGGGCAGTGCTGGAGAGATGGCTTAGTGGTTAAGGCACTTGCTTGGAAAGCCAAAGGACCCAGGTTCGATTTCCTAGAACCTACATAAGCCAGTTGCGCAAGGTGGTGTTTGTTTACAGTAGCTGGAGGCCCTGGTACACCCATTTTCACTATCTGTGCCCCACTCCCCACACTCAATAAATAAATAAATACCTAAATCTGTTTGAATCCCAAATCTGTAGTCTTTTCTCATATATATATATATATATATATATATATATATATATATATATATATATATATATTTGACAGAGGGGAAAAGGCAGAGTGAGAGAGAGAGAATGGGCACACCAGGGCTTCCAGCCACTGCAAACGAACCCCAGATGCATGCGCCAACTTGTGCATCTGGTTTACGTGGGTCCTGGGGAATTGAACCAAGGTCTTTTGGCTTTGCAGGCAAGTGCCTTATCCGCTAAGCCATCTCTCCAGCCCAAAATATACAAAATAAAATAATAATTAGTCTTTCAACTAAATTGTGCTGATCCTAACCAAGCAGCCTAACTTGGGATGACAGAGAGATGTAGTCCATGGAGAAGCCAGAGTGCCAAGGGAACACTAATTAAAATGAAACACAAATTCACATGGGCTCCACCCCATACCCACAGACTCCTAATCCTTGGGAGTGGGGCCAAGCGCATTCTGTTTGCAGAGACTCGACGGCGGGACGGGGGGGGGGGGTGGGGGGGGTGGGGGGGAGTTGTCCGTGCAGGCTTGAGAAGCCCTGATGGGAGAGGCTCAGGGAGCATTGCACCAGTAAATGTGTGTATATAAACAAAAGATTCCAATTAGCAGCCATTGTCATGCCTGGAAACTCCTCCTGTCTATTACTACTGGGAATATTTCTAAAGGCATGGGAAGAGTGCTGGTCACTTCCCAGTCTGTATTTGTCTCCTAAGGTAAAATTCAGACTTTCCTGATTTGCAAGTTTAGCTGCTGATTTGAGTCCTTCCGTGTTTGTGCGGTAAAAAGATTTGCTTCACAAAAGCAAATTATGTAAAGAAAATTGTGTCAGAAACGAAATTAAACATACTCACTGTCCTCCACACCATTGCCTGCACAACAGTGGCTCTTTGACAGGATCTCTGTGTGACAGCATCTTGCCCCTAGAGCTATGGAGTGTAGTGGACATGGAAGTATATGTATTCGTAATGCCATCTTTAAATTATTGTTTAAATTATTGACAACTTCATGTAGAAAATACAATGTGTTCATAATTTCCTCCACTGCTCTTCATTTTCTGCCTCCTCACTCGCCTGTCCACTGACTCCTTTCTTCTTTCTAACTCGTCTTTTTATATTTTGATGTTGTGATTTTTTTTCTCCTCCTATTATGTAGGTCTTGTGTAGGTAGCGTCAGCTACTGTGAGGTTATGAATATCAAGGCCACCTTATGTCTGAAAGACAGTATTGTAAGCACTCCTCCCCTTTCTTTGGCTCTTACATTCTTTCTTTTCTTTTTTTTAGGAAAAAAAACATAATTTATTTATTTGAGAGAGAGAAAAAGAGGGAGGGAGGGAGGGGGGGAGAGAGAATGTGCATGCCAGGGCCTTGAGCCACTGCAAACAAACTCCAGCCGCATGCGCCCCCTTGTGCATCTGGCTTATGTGGGTCCTGGAGAGTTGAACCGGGATCCTTTGGCTTTGCAGGCAAACACCTTAACCGCTAAGCCATCTCTCCAACCCTCCTTTCTTTTTCTTAAATTTATTTATGTGAGAGAAACAGAGAGAGAGAGAGATAGAAATAGGCAGGTAGAGAAAGAGAGAGAGAATGGGTGCACCAGGGCCTCTAGCCACTGCAAATGAACTCCAGATGCATGTGCCCCCTTGTGCATCTGGTTTATGTGGGTCCTGGGGAATCGAGCCTGGGTCCTTTGGCTTTGCAGGCAAGCACCTTTAACCGCTAAGCCATCTTTCCAGCCCTCTTACATTCTTGCTGTCACTTCTTCTGCAATGTTCTCTGAGCCTTGGGGGGTGTGTTAGCGATGCCTCACGTAGTGCTGAACACTCCACTGTCCCTTCTTCTAAGTGCTGAGGTGAATTTTGAGTCTCTCCAGTGTTAATACCATCTTTTTTTTTTTTTTTTTTGAGGTAGGGTCTCACTGTGGTCCAGGCTGACCTGGAATTAACTATGTGGTCTCAGGGTGGCCTCGAACCCACAACGATTCTCCTACCTCTTCCTCCAAAGTGCTGGGATTAAAGGCGTGCGCCACCATGTCCAGTTTAATACCATCTTTTAATTAACACGGTTATTGTTATTCTTGAAATTTCACGAGGATTCACTTGGTGGCTAAATTTGCTCTTTCTGTCTCTTCATCAAAGAGCTAATTTGGGGGCTGGAGATATGGCTTAGCAGTTAAGGCATTTGCCTCCAAAGCCAAAAGACCTCCGTTCAGTTCCCTAGGACCCACATAAGCCAGATGCACAATGGGACACGTGCATCTGGAGTTTGTTTGCAATGGCTAAAGGCCCTGGCATGCACATTCTCTCTCTCCCTCTTTCTCTCAAATAAATAAAAATATTTTTAAAAAAGAGCTAATTTTGGCATGTTTCTACAAAGATAGGCCAGAGAATATTGAAAACCAGATGCACCACTCTCCATGTTTTTGGACTGGTAGTTGGAAAAGAGGTAATTTTAAAAATAGATATTTCTAGGCCTAGTAGGTGCATTATTAATATCTTGACTTTCTCCTATGTAGGCCAGTTTACCTACCAAAAACTCATTTGCTAAAATTAAACTTATTTTTAATATTTTATTTATTTATTTGACAGAGATAGAGAATGAGAATAGGCATGCCAGGGCCTGTAGCCACTGCAAACGAACTCCAGATGCATGTGCCACCTTGTGCATCTGGCTTTACATGGGTCCTGGGGAATCGAACCCAGGTGCTTAGGCTCTGCAAGCACCTTAAGTACCTTAAGAGCCATCTTTCAAACCCCTGTTTTGTGGGGTTTTTTTTTGAAACAGGGTCTCATGTAGCCCAGGCTGGTCTCGATGTTACTATGTAGCTAAGAATGACCTTGAATTCCTGATCCTCCTGCTCCCACCTCCCAAGTGTTGGGATTACAGGTGCATCAACATACCCAGTGAACTCAGGTATTTTTTGAGTGCCCAAAGAACACATGACTTAAGCTTCATGAAGTATTAGTTTAACCTTCTGGGGAAAACTTTGATACCACCAGTTCATAATCCTTTGCTTTATGAAACCTGATGAGTATGAATTATTATGAAATAATGGGGGGAAATCTCATAAGCAGAGTATTTAGTGCTTACTCCTAAAAGTGTGGATAAGCAGAAAACAGAAAGGAATGAGGAAACGGACCAGCCTGCGGTGTCCTGTATGCCATTACGTGTCTACACCTAACAGAGAAGCCTCGTTTGGTGATGACAGTGTGAGCTAAGAGGTGCCACCGAAAGGTTCCACACGGGACCAAATGACCCGAAAAATGGCTCCAACTTCACCACTTCTCTTTGATATTTACTAAAAAGCATAACAATGCCCTCCTCATTTACGCACCTCCCTTCCCATTCTCCAGGTGTAGGGGATTGACCCCAGGGCCTTGTACATCGCCACTGAGCACAATTTCTCCCTCCCTCCCTCTCTCCTTCCCTCCCTCCCCCAACAGAGAAAGAGACAGATGGACAGAGAGAATGGGTGCTCCAGGACCTCATGCCACTGCAAAGGAACTCCAGACACATGTGCCATCATGTGCATGTGGGTTATGTGGGTTCTGGGAAAGCGAACTTGGGTCTTTAGGCTTCGCGGGCAAGCACCTTAACTACTAAGCCATCTATGTAGCCCTGAGCACTAAAAAAAAAAAATTATACATCTCACAGTGTTGCCCAGGCTGGCCTTAAATTCACACTACAGCCCAAGGCTAGCCTTGATCTCAAGATCTTCATGTGTCAGTCTTCTGAATATCTGGGATTATAGGCTTATACCACCAGGTAGGCCTGGCCTCAATGTTAAGGACATCAGTTCATAAAAATATTATTTTATTTGGAGGAGAACCATAGAGCTCTTCCTTAAAGCCCCACTAAGGGGCCTGGAGAGTTGGCTTAGTGTCTAAGCGCTTGCCTGTGAAGCCTAAGGACCCTGGTTTGAGGCTCAATTCCCCAGGATCCATACAAGCCAGGTGCACAAGGTGGCACATGCGTCTGGGGTTTGTTTGCAGTGGCTAGAGCCCCTGGCATGACCATTCTCTCTCTCTTTTATTTGCCTCTTTCTCTCTCTGTTGCTCTCAAAAAAAAAAAAAAAAAAAAAGCTGGCGTTAGGTGCTAAAATGTAGAAGTAACATATTTGACCTTTTGACCTTTCCTTGGCTTCTGCAGCAGTTGCTGGGTAGATTTTTGTCTGCTACACTCCACCTAGAGTCACAGGTCCCATGGAATTGAGTGTAATTTCCTATTAAAGACTAAAAGTGTCACACATGATTGGGAGCCACTAAATAAGGAGAATTTGTACCAAAATGACTTGTGTATAGTGGGACGTCTGGAGAGGTGCTGCTTAGCTGACACCCTCATAAACCCACTGTTAGCTCAAAAGGTCTTTAGTTGTAAGTACATCAGGGCTGGACAGATGGCTTAGTAGTTAAGGCATTTGCCTGCAAAGCCAAAGGACCCAGGTTCAATTCTCCAGGACCCACGTTAGCCAGATGCACCAGGGGCTGCATGCATCTGGAGTTCTTTTGCAGTGGCTGGAGGCCCTGGCACACCCATTCTCTCTCTCTTCCTCTTCTTCTAGGGACACAGTTCATTTTGGGGCAGTAAAATTTCCCTTGTGATTTTGGACTATATGTGTGATTATTATTTATTATTAATTATTTTCTCCTTTTGCTGTGACCAAATACTAGACAAGAAGCAATTTAAGACAAGAAGGCTTTAGGTTTAGAGAGATGGCTTAATGGTTAAGGCATTTGCCTGCAAAGCCAAAGAACCCAGGTTCAATTCCCCAGGACCCACGTAAGATAGATTCACAGGGGATGCATGGGTCTGGAATTGGTTTGCAGTAGCTGAAGGCCCTGGCATGCCCATTCTGTCTCTCTCTCTCTCTCTCTCTAAAATAAATAATTAAAAAAATTTTTAAAGAAGGTTTAGCTGGGCATGGTGGCGCACGCCTTTAATCCCAGCACTCAGGGAGGCAGAGGTAGGAGGATCATCATGAGTTTTAGGCTGGCCTGAGGCCTTAAAAAATGATGACTCAGCATGATGCTGAGAAGTGACAGAGAAGTGCTCAGCTCTGAAACATCTCTAACACACCTTCCAAGGCTCAGGGTCCATTGCAGAAGAGGTGGCGGAAAGAATGTAAGAGCCAAAGGAAGGGTAGGACTCCTTATAACGTGCTCCTCCAGACACAAAATGGCCTGGATATCCATGGCCTCACAGTGCCTGACACTACCTATACAAGACCATCATAATAGGAGGAAAAGATGATGGCATTAAAATAAAAGAGAATAAAAGAGAGACTCATTGAGAGGGGGAAGGGATATGATGGAGAGTGGAGTTTCAAAGGGGAAAGTAGGGGGAGGGAGGGAATTACCATGGGATATTGTCTACAATTATGGAAGTTGTTAATAAAAAAAATTTAAAAATTATTGATTAAATTGTATATCTGTAAGAACAAAGTATAATACAAGTTTACTTAACCATTGTAGTTTCTTGGATGGTATTTGTAGCCAGGAACCATGTAACTTTGTTAACATCTGAAGACCCCGTGATACACCACCTGTTTGATGATTTAGGAAAAAGAAATGTTTCCAGTGAGACTTAATTTAAACCATATCAGGTCATAAACTTAGTAACATCATACCTGGTCAAAGCCCCCCTATGCTGGAGCAGAAAGACATGCACATTGCCAGCAACTCCCACATGCATTTCTAAAATAATCCTTGGGGTCAGAAAGCAGGTCTCAAAGGAGTCGTCTGGGCCTTTGTTAGTTTAGTGGGAAAAACCGACTTCCTGCTGGAAAGGATGGATGAGTGGTATGGATGGGATCTCTTCAGTACCCATGGGGAATTATATTCCTCCTGGGTTAATATGTCCACAGATTGTTTATGGACTACGTTTGAAGCTTCTTAGCGCCTGTGAGAAAATATCCCCTAACCTAGTCTTGGGACATTTAACATCCCTTGTCAAGGAAGGACCAGAGGGCTGGAGAGCTGGCCCGGCAGCTAAGGTGCTTGTCTGTGAAGCCTAAGGACTCAGGTTTGATTCCCTAGTACCCACATAAGCCAGATACTCAAGGTAGCATGTGTGTCTTGAGTTCATTTGCAATATCTCGAGGCCCTGGCATACCCGGCTTTTTTTTTTTTTTAAAGAAGGATCTGGACTTAGAGAGATGGCTTAGTGGTTCAGTGCTTGCCTATGAAGCCTCAGGACCCCAGTTTGAGGCTTGATTTCCCCAGTATCCACATAAGCCAGATGCACAATGGGGCGCATGCATCTGGAGTTTGTGTGCAGTGGCTGAAGGCTCTGGTGCGCCCATTCTCTCTCTCTGCCTCTTTCTCTCTTGTAAATAAATAAATAAATAAATAAATAAATAAATAAATAAATAATTTTTTTAAAGAAAAGAAAGGACCTAAGCCAGGCGTGGTGGCGCACACCTTTAATCCCAGCACTTGGGAGGCAGAGGTAGGGGCATCTTCGTGAGTTTGAGGCCACCCAGAAACTACAGAATGAATCCCAGGTCAGTCCGGGCTAGACCGAAACCCTTCCTCGAAAAACAACAACAACAACAACAAAAACCCAAAAACAAAAGGAAAAAGACTTAGAGGCTCGTGCTATTGTCTCCCTCGTTCCCACCTGGGCAGGTGGAAGCCTGGGTGTGGTTGTGCACCATTCTTCCCTCACTGGAGCAGCTGAAGCTGAGGCCTGAGGTGTAGCAGACGGGCTCAGCCGTAATGCTAGCACCTTCCTCCAGCTCAGCAGTGGTCTTGCTTGCTTGGTTAAGAGCACATTTACAAAGATTCTGTTTGTGTCTGATCCTCTGCTTTCCATCATTAGACCAGCCTCTATGTGATGAATTATCATTTAAAGTCGTGCGGAAAGGAGTTAGAATACGAGTCCTCCCACTTTGCTAGGACTGAAGCCAAGTGGGCAAGGCTGAGTTAGACACATCTTAGGATCCAGGCCTGGAGGAGGGATGCCAGGCCTGAGACACTTGAGAAGAGGCCTCAGAGCCAGCTGGTGGCAGATGGCCTTGGCTGGAAGAATGGGACTCTTTTTGGGGGGGTGGCAGTGAAGGGGGAGAGAATGTCTTGCCATGTAGACTAGGCTGGCCTTGAACGCTTGTTTCTTGTCTCTGCCTCCTATGTGCTTGGATTAAGTGAGCCACCAGGCCCTGCTGGAGAGGGAAACACAGAGAACTGTGTGCATTCTGCCAGGTGAGGGAGAGGGTGTGATACAGGTGGCCTTGGTTGGAACAAAACCTCACCTCTTGACCTCTAACCCTTGGCTTAGGGCTTGGAGTCCCTGAGGCTTCACTGGGGTTCAGAAGGAGTTCACTCCTGTTGCAGTCATGTTCTCATTGCTGGCAGAAATCACCCAACCCAAGAGTCACTTTGAGGGAAAAAAGGGTTTATTTTGGTTTATAGGCTCAAGGGGGCGCTCCACCATGGCAGGGGAAAATGATGGCATGAACAGAGGGTGGATGTAGCAGACAGCTTCAGGTTCGCTGAGGTGAACTTCCAGACCAGGCAAAGTTATGGAGGAAGGATATTTATTGAAGCTTACAGATCCAGGGGAAGTTCCATAATGGCAGAAGAAGCTGGCCTGCTTTCACTGGACCAAAGGCAGAGAAAAGCCACAAGCCAAAAGCCACACAGCACAGCACACATCAGGAACTCCCAACTAGGCACACTTTGCATATCTTTAGATTGCAATCTCAAACCCACCACCACACCTTAAGATCCACCCCGTGACACTGCCTCCAGCCAGGTGGATGCAGATGCAAACTACAAACTAATACAACACTGAATATATTGGGGGCCATATATTCAAACTACCACAGTGAACATCACCCCTTGGCCAACATCAGATGGATGGCAGTGACAGGAGAATGTGCCCAACCCTGGCAGGGGGACACTGGCTATAATACCCATAAGCCCACCCCGAACAATACACTGCCTCCAGGAGGCATTAGTTCCCAAATCTCCATCAGCAGGGAGCCTAGCATTCAGAACAGCTAAGTTAATGGGGGACACCTGAATCAAACCACCACAACTACCATCCATCCAGAGCAGTCTTATAGCTTTTGAGGCTTTTATTTATTTTTTAATTTTTTAATTTTTAAAAAATTATTTTATTTATTTTTGGAGAGAGACACAGAGAGAGATAGAGAGGGAGGAGACAGAGAATGGGCGCTCCAGCAGTCTCAGCTGCTGGGAATGAAATCCAGATGTGTGCGCCCCCTTGTGGTCAAGTGCGGCATTGCGCCCTTGCATCACTTTGCATCTAGCTAAACGTGGGACCTGGAGATTGGAACTGGGTTCTTAGGCTTAGGAGGCAGACGCCTTAACCGCTAAGCCATCTCTCCAGCCCTGAGGCTTTTATTTTTAAATCTTTTTATTTATGTATTTGCAAGTAGAGAGAATTAATAGTTGTGCTAGGGTCTCTTGCCTCTGCAAACAAATTCCAGGCACATGCACCACTTTGTGCATCTGGCTTTCTTGTGGGTACTAGGGAACTGAACCTGGGCTGTCAGGCTTTACAAGCGAGGCTTCTATTTATTTATTTACTTGAGAGATAATGAGAATGGGCGCGCTGCTAGGCCTCCAGCTACTGCAAACAAACTCCAGATGCATGTGCCACCTTGTGCATCTGGCTTACGTGGGTACTGGAGAATCGAACCTGGGTCCTTTGGCTTTGCAGGCAAGTGCCTTAACCACTAAGCCATCTTTCCAGCCCTCTTTTCTTTTCTTTTCTTTTCTTTTCTTTTCTTTTCTTTTCTTTTCCTTTCCTTTCCTTTCCTTTTCTTTTCTTTTCTTTTTTTTTTTTTTTTTTTTTGAGAGAGACAGAGAGAAAGGGAGAGGAAGACATAGAGATGGGCGCGCCAGCAGCCTCTCAGCTGCTGCGAACGAAATCCAGATGTGTGCGCCCCGTTGTGGTCAAGTGCAGCATTGTGCCCTTGCATCACTGCATCTGGCTAAACGTGGGACCTGGAGACTGGAACCCGCGTTCTCAGGCTTAGGAGGCAGGCGCCTTAACCGCTAAGACATCTCTCCAGCCCCCACTTTTCTTTTTAATAACCCTGAGATGATGAAGAAATGAAGTCCAAGTCTTCTTTCGATTGGCCAAGGAGGGACCAGGCACAAAATTCCAGCTGTTTTTTCCCCCCCACAGGGCAGGAGAAAGCTGATATTTTGTTACCTTTTTCCCAGTGTCCAGAGGAACAAATGAATGAATGTGTAGGAAGTCGGGCAAGAGCACACTGAAGGGAACGCTGGTGTTCTGGGATCCCTGTGACAGCAGTGAACACACTCTTGGGTACTTGTAGGAAAGCCTTTGCTGGAGGCGAGCTGCATCCTTTTCAAGAAAGCACATAAATGGGAGGGAACACTAGACAGGAAGTGTTGGAGGAGCACTTGAGTGGCAGATGGGTGAGCCAGTAGCTGTCCAGGTCTCACTGGCCAATGAAGTCACCTCAGTGATCAATAGAGAATAAATTTAGCGGGGGGGGGGGGTGGTAGTGGTGGTGGTGTGCACTCTGCCTTTATTCCCAGCTCTCAGGAAGCAGAGGTAGGATCACCATGAGTTTGAGGCCGCTCTGAGACTACATAGTGAATTCCAGGTCTGCCTGGGCTATAGCAAGACCCTACCTTTGGTTGGTTGGGGGTGGGGGGAGAAAAATAGATTAAATTTAATGATTTCAGTACAAAATTGCACATTGACCAATATTACCTGAGAGCATCAGTTGATGTTGTTTGCTTTTCTAGAACTTTCTTTATCTGATAATTCGTACTTTAGGATAAGAATGCACAGGAGCATGAATGGAATGATAAGACTTTACCACTGTCCAGAGACTTGGCATTCCCTTCCATCTAGGCATTGAGTGTTTCTTTGGGTTGCTGTGAATTATGACAATGAACCTCTTGTCCCAGACGTTAGGCCAGGATGCTGGAGTCAGAAAGATCCTAGAGTCCAGTCCCTGCCCCCAGGAAGGCTTTGATTCCACACACACCTGTGGCTGTTGAAGGGTGGTTGTAAAGCCAACACAGAGGTAGGTGTGATCACAGTAGGACATGAGTCCAACCCATGAGCCGGGAGAGCAAGGCACGCTCACTGCCTCACCAAGACCTGGGTGGAGTTGAGAACAGATGGGGAGGGGGCGGGGGGCTGGCTTCTGCCTTAGATAAATCCCAAGTGAGGTTTTAACATGGCCGAAGATGCAATGGGCCAAGTTCCCAGAGTCTGGCTGAGGGGTGGATGCTTGTAGTAAAGAGCCAGGGAGTGTTTCGGGGAGACACACCTGGAGAGGCCGTGCACACCAGCATGCTGTATGTGACAAACTAGACCCTGTAGTGCATAAAGGGAGGGGCGTTCTCTGTGAGATCCTCTGTCTATGCAGCTGCAAGCCTTAGCCATGTAGCCTGTTTGCCTTTTTTAAAAAAAAAATTATTTATTTATTTGAGAGGGAGAAAGAGGCAGAGAGAGGGTAGGATGGAGGAAGGGAGGGAGAGAATGGGTACGCCAGGGCTTCCAGCCACTGCAAACGAACTCCAGACACATCGCCCCCTTGTGCATTTGGCTTACATGGGTCCTGAAGAATTGAACCAGGGTCCTTTGGCTGTGCAGGCAAACGCCTTAATCTCTAAGCCTTCTCTCCAGCCCCCTGTTTGCCTTTTTTATGGGAGAGTCCCTGTCATCCTGAACACTGGTGTAGCTCTATCAGCGAAGCATTTCTTCAGCATTCCTGATCTTCTCTTCCATTAAAAGGGGAACAACATTTCAGAGCCTTGTACGTTATTGGCTGGGTGTGGGAGTCGGAGCAAAGTGATCACAGGTGTGTGAAGGGAACACAGGAAATTAGTGTCTCCTACATGCATCAAAAAACTGTTTTGTTTTGCGGGGCGCGGTGGCGCATACCTTTAATCCCAGCACTCGGGAGGCAGAGGTGGGAGGATCACCATGAGTTCAAGACCACCCTGAGACTACTTAGTGAATGCCAGGTCAGCCTGGGCTAGAGTGAAAGCCTACCTCAAAAACAAACAAACAAACAAACAAAAAATTTGTTTTGAGGTATTGGGGAGTGAGCCAGTGCTCTCCTCTCATACAAGCCAAACACCTATCACTAGCTTCATTCCACCCCATTTTCAGTTAAGGAAGCCAAAGTTTGGTTAAGTCTTTCCTTTTTTTTTTTTTCTCTCCCTCTGTCCCATCTCTCCTTTCCTCTCTTCTCATGTTTCTTGTTTTGTTTTGTTTCTCTCCCCCATCCTCTCCCCTTTCTCTCTTTCTTTCTCTCTCCCCCTGCCTTTCTTCCATCCTCCCCGTGGATAAAACCTCTGGCCTCTCAGATGCTGGGTGAGCACTGTACCACTGATGCGTGCCTCCCCCCAGACTGGTTGAATAGCGAACATGTCAGAGGAGATTATTTTCATATTAAAAAGGATTTTTTAAATCCTGACATCTCTTAGTAAACGTGGGAGATGTCTGTGGGCATACATAATAAATGTTTTGTTCAGGCTAAGATCCATAGAAGTTTCCAGAACAGTTATTGAGCTTTATTTAGAAATCAGACTTTGGGCTGGAGAGATGGCTCAGTGGTTAAGGCGTTTGCCTGCAAAGCCAGAGGATCCCAGTTTGGCTCTTCAGGACCCACTTAAGCTAGATGCACAGGGGCGCATGCATCTGGTGTTCATTTGCAATGGCTGGAGACCCTGGTGTACCCATATATCCCCCGCCTCTTTCTCTCAAATAAATATTTTGTTTTGTTTTGTTTTGTTTTTTGTTTTTCCGAGGTAGGGTTTCACTCTGGTCCAGGCTGACCTGGAATTCACTATGTAGTCTCAGGGTGGCCTCAAACTCTCAGCGATCCTCCTACCTCTGCCTCCCGAGTCCTGGGATTAAAGGCGTGCGCCACCATGCCCAGCTTCAAATAAATATTTTTTTTAAAAAAAGAACATTTATAAAAAAAGAAAACAGACTTTAATTCTTCAAAGTTAGATTTTGTGTATATATATATATATATATGTGTGTGTGTGTGATTTAAAGTTACCCTTAAATCTAATATGTGGTTGGGAGTTGAACTGTGAAGGGATAAAAATGAAATGCTGGGGCTAGGCAGATAGTTCAGTGGTTAGAGGTGCTTGTTTGCAAAGCCTGACCACCCAGTTTGGATTCCCCAGTACACATGTAAAGTCTGATGCACAAAGTGACATTTGTGGCTAGAGTTTGTTGGCTGTGACAAGAGGTCCTGGTGTGTGCCTACTTTCCCTTTTTTTCTCTCTCAAATAAAAATATTTTTTTAAAAAATATAATGCTAGGACTGGAGAGATGGCTTAGCAGTTAAGGTGTTTGCCTGCAAAACCAAAGGATCCCAGTTCCATTCTCCAGGATCCATGTAAGCCAGATGTACTAGGGGGCGCATACATCTGGAGTTCATCTGCAGTGGCTAGAGGCCCTGGCGTGCCCATTTTCCCTGTCTCTTTCTCTCTCAATCTGCCTTTTTCTCTCTCTCAAATAAATAAATAATGTAATGCTGGCTGGGGAGATGACTCACTGGTTAAAGGTGATTGCTTGCAAAGCTTGCTGAGTTCATTTTCCTGGTATCCACAAAAAGTTGGATACACAAAACAGAACACGTGCATGCAACATGGAATTCGTTTGCAGTGGCAAGAAGCCCTGGCACACCCATTATTTAATTCTCTCCTCTCAATTAACTAACTAAATAAATAAATAAATACTTTTTAAAAAATGTAATGCTCTCAAGAAAGCCAGTGGGTCTTTCTATGTAGCCCAAGCTGGCCTCGAACTGTGGTCATCTTCTTGCTTCAGCTTCCTCAGTGCTAGGATTGGGGGTGTCCATCTTTTCTTTTGTCTTTTCCCAGCTTTATTGAGGTACAGGAAAAGGTGCAGGTGATGAATGAATGTAATTAGGTGTTTGGGCATGTGTATCAGCTCATGCTACAGTCATCAATCAAGACAACAAAGATGTCCTCCTCTTCTGAAAAGAAGACAAGGTTTTGTCCATTCCAGAGGGTGGCCCTTGGTCCCTCTGCCAGGATGCTGGGCCAAATTCTCAGTGCCCTAGAGCTCTGGGATGTCTCACTGCTGGAGGACCAAGATGCCATGGCCACATTTGCGGGTCTTTGAGAAGTCTAGGTAGGGACGGAGTTTTGCCCTTCTCAGAGAAGGGCTCTGTTTCGTATATAAATTGACCTTAAGGGCTAGAGAGATGGCTTAGCAGTTAAGGTGTTTGCCTGCAAAGGTAAAGGACCCAGGTTCAACTCCCCAGGACCCACATAAGCCAAATGCACAAGGGGGGCACATGCATGTGGAGTTCATTTGCAGTGACTGGAGGCCCTGGTGCTCCTATTCTCTCTCTCTCTACCTGCCTATTTCTGTATCTCTGTCTCTCTCAAATAAATAAATAAAAATAAACTTTTTTAAAAATTGAGTTTGAAGTGAAAGAGCTTAGCGAGTACTCTTTTGTTGTTTGTTTGTTTGTTTTGTTTTGTTTTGTTTTGTTTTGTTTTGTTTTTTGGAGGTAGGGTCTCACTCTGGCTCAGGCTGACCTATAATTCACTATGTAGTCTCAGGGTGGCCTTGAACACATGGCGATCCTCCTACCTCTGCCTCCCGAGTGCTGGGATTAAAGGTGTGCACCACCACGCCCGGCTGCCAGTACTCCTTAAGCCAGACTCGCGATTTAAAGTCTTCCTCTTAGAAAATGCCCGAGAGTAGCAGCAATTGGAAGAGAGAAGAAAGCAGAGACAAAAAGATGACTGAACCTAGGAATGAGGACTATCCAGTGGAAAAAATTGATGAGCCATGGTTAGAATGAGAGTAAAAGGTGACTAACGCATTTCAGAGCCTTGTAAGTTTCTTTACTGCTGGGAGTGGAGAGCCGCGTGATGGCAGGTGTGTGAAGCCCTGTGCAAGGGGGGGGGCACCCTGCTTGGGGAAGGTCACCCACTATCTGCTCTGCCTTGTCCCCCTTCCATCACTAACAGCTAGGAAGGCGGCTTTTCTGGAAGAAAGATCCACTTCTGTTCTAGTTGTAAATTAAACCAGAGAGAGGAGTTTGGTTGATTGCTAACACGAAAGTTAAAGACCATCTCCCTTTCCCGAGTGAGCTCTTGATTACGTTCATTAGTTTTTAAATGTTAATGGGAATTGCTGAAGTTCAATCCCTGTAAGGTTTTAGGGTGTTTTTTTTTTTTTAAACCATATTGCTGTTCTCTACAGTGATTTTTGTGTAATGTTTTTTAATTCAAAGAATGGATTATTAATTGTAAGGCCATTTAGAGACTAATACAACTAAATGTCTACTTAATTCACGTTTGTCTTAGGAGCTGCTTCATAAGCATTTGGTAGGGTGTTTGCGTGAGAACAGTTCATAATGGTGAGAACACACATTTAAAGCTCCCACACTCAATTCGGCGTTTTGGTTTTTTTTTTTAAGTACTTGATTTTTATTTATTTAATTTAGAGAACGAGGCACAGAGAGAGGGAGAGAGAGAGAGGGAGAGAGAATGGGTGTGCCAGGGCCTCCAGCCACTACAAATGAACTCCAGACATACGCACCACCTTTTGCATTTGGCTTACGTGGGTCCTGGGGAATCAAAACTAGGTCTTTGGCTTTGCAGGTAAGTGCCTTCACTGCTAAGCCATCTCTCCAGCCCATCAGTTCACTGTTTTATGTACTCCTTTACTTATGTGAGAAGAAAACTTTTGATGGAAACAAACCTTGCCAGGTGGGGCATTTTGTAAACTCATAGCGTCATGTTTAAAAGCCTCCTCCAGATTCCCTTCTCAGGGTAAGTGAGGATCAGGCCCGGGAGAGTCGGAATTCCAGATGTTTATTCCATTATTAACACTGGAGGAGCCTCTTGGGGTTCACAGAATCGTTCTTTCAAAGAAACACTTGTTTTATAATCTCAAATGTATTGCAAGGCTACCTGGAATGACGTGTTTCAAGTAACAGACAATACAGAGGTCTTTTCCATTCTTGTGATTTTTTTTTTTTTTTTGTTTTTTTGTTTTTGGTTTTGCAAGGTAGGGTCTCACTCTGGTCCAGGCTGACCTGGAATTAACTATGTAGTCTCAGGGTGGCCTCAAACTCTTGGCAATCCTCCTACCTCTGCCTCCTGAGTGCTGAGATTAAAGGCGTGTGCCACCACGCCCGGCATTCTTGTGATTTTTAAAAAATTTTTATTTATTTATTTGAGAGTGACAGATATAGAGAGAAAGAGACAGAGAGAGTGAGAGAGAGAGAGAATGGGCAAACCAGGGCCTCCAGCCACTGCAAACAAACTCCAGATGCATGCGCCACTTTGTGCATCTGGCTTACATGGATACTGGAGAATGGATCCTCGAACCAGGGTCCTTAGGCTTCACAGGCAAGCGCTTAACCGCTAAGCCATCTCTCCAGCCCCTCTTCTTGTGAATTTTGAGATATACTCTGGAGTATCATAGGTAGATCAGAATATATATAAACAGGGCTAGAGAGATGGCTCAGCAGTTAAGTGTGCTTCCTGCACAAGCATGCCAGCCTGAGGGGCCCCAAGACTGCCTGAGTTGAAATCTCTTGATCTCATGTAAGGCAACTGGGTGTGGTCACTTTCACTTATAACTCCAGTTCTGATCCAGGGGATCAGAGACCCAAGAATTTTTTGGAGCCCTCAAGCTTGGAATCAGTAAAATGAGACTGGCTCAAAGCAAGACCAGAAGGAAGAGTCATGGGGCAGGACCCCCAATATTCTACTCCAGCCACCTTAGGTGAGTAACCCCTCACTCAAACTAGAGTATGGGGTGCTGCAAGGACACGTACACATGCATAGACCACATTACACACACACACATACACACACACACTTTTAAAAAGAAGCAAAACTTAACTATTTCATTATTCTAACATAGCATTAGATTCTATCATTTTATCTAGAGAAAGTGATTGTAATTTTTGTTGTTGGTAGATAAGTTGTCTTGTGTGTACGTGTGTGTACGTGTGTGTGTGTGTGCGTGCACTCGAGCATGTGTGTGTGTGTGTTTGTGTGTTTACATAGTGTATTCCTTCCCATCTTTTCCTTCAGGAGTAACTGACACAGCTCAAAGTCCGTAGTCAGTGATATGGAAATGCTATAAGGGAGGCATTTGGCAAAGTTTAATTTTAACCAGGTACTTAAACTGCAAACAGACAGTATGACATCATCTAGGAACACTGGCCTCCGGTGAATAGAGGCTTTGTCCTCGCCTCACTGGCCAGAGCACTGAAGTGGAACAACACTTGTTAATGAGACTGAAAAAATCCAGCTGTTTCAGGGGCTGGGGAGCCTGCCTTTGTACTTGCTGGGTGGAATTTTCTGCACAAAACTGAGAACTAAGTTCTCTGTGTCCTGCCTTCACAAGAGGGCATACCTGGACGAGTATGCGTGGGGTGTGTTGCCTGCTGAGGACCAGCAGCCATTCCCCCGGTGGCTGCCATACTAATGTCATTTGGTCTCCAGGTACAGTTTAAGAATCAATCAGTCAAGAGGCTGGGGAGATGGCTTAGTGGTGAAGGCACTTGCCTATGAACCCTGAGGACTCAGGTTCAATTCCCTAGTACCCACGTAAGCCAGATGCACAAAGTGGCGCATGTGTCTGGAGTTCGTTTGCAGTAGCTAGAGGCCCTGGCACACCATGTTCTCATTCTCTATGTCTCTACCTCTATCTGCCTGTTTCAAATAAATACATTTAAATCAAATAAAGCTTAGGAAAAAAAGTCAATCAAGGGGCTGAGTAGATAGCTCAATCTGTAAAGTGCTAAGTTCAACTAGAACTCACGGTACAGGATCCTGGGTGTGGAGTAAGGTGGATCTGTGGGGCTCACTGGTGAGCCAATGTAGCCTAATTGGTAAGTTACAGGCTGACAAGAGACCCTGTCTCAAAAAAGATTTACAGGGGCTGGAGAGATGGCTTGGCGGGTAAGGTGCCTGCCTACCAAGCCTAAGAACACCGGTTCCAATCTCCAGGTCCCAGACGGAAAAAGTGATGCAAGGGCGCAATGCCACACTTGTCCACAAGGAGGTGCACACGTCTGGAGTTTGTTCACAGGGGCTGAGAGGCCGCTGGCACGCCCATTCTCTCTCTCTCTGTCTCTCTCAAATTTAAAAAAAAAAAAAAAAAAGATTGTTGGCACCCAAGGAAGTTGTCCTGTGGTCTCCACACACCCGTGTAAGTATGCACATGAACACACACAGAGACAAAATCAAGTCACCCCACACCAAATAACCAGGCCTGGTCACTCGTGTAATCACTTAGTATACTCGGTGTGAGTGAGCATTGGTGGCAGCCCTGTGGATGGGACACCCAGAGGACAGAGGATGTGGGGCAGTGTGAAGTGTCCAGTGCAGTTTGATCCAAAGCAGGAGGAGGGTAGAACAAGGAAGGATAAGAAGAGAGTAAATTCTGGGAAAGTTGAGAACATGTGCAAAGGCCTGAGAACGGAACCAGTATGACTGGGTTGAGAAGAAGGTTGAGATTTAAAAAAAAAGAGGGGGGCGGGCTGGAGAGATGGCTTAGTGGCTAAGCGCTTGCCTGTGAGGCCTAAGGACCCCTGTTTGAGGCTCGATGATTCCCCAGTACCCACGTAAACCAAATGTACATGGTGATTCATGCATCTGGAGTTTGTTTGCAGTGGCTAGAGGCCCTGGCATGCCCATCCCCCCTTCTCTCTCTTTCTGTCTGTCTCTCTCTCTTTGTTTCTCTGTCTCTTTGTCACTCTCAAATAAATAAAAAAATAAAATAAAATAGAAGTGGGCCACCCACGGGATCTGCCGCCTGTCCCCGCCACCCATGGGTTCCGTGGTCATTTGTGGGTTCATCTGTTCCCTAAATGTTTCATGACCCTCAAATCAGTTCATTCATGGTCTTGGAAATACTGCAGAGGATGAAAAATTATAGTCATTCAGTGCAGAAGACCCCTCTTTTTCTAGTGTTTGAGAGAGAAGGGTGCAGATAGAGAGAATGGGCATGCCACAGCCTCCAGCTGCTGCAGAAGAACTCCAGACACATGCGCTACCTTATGCATCTGGCTTATGTGAGCTCTGGAGAATTGAACCTGGGTCCTTTGGTTTTGCAGACAAGTGCCTTAACCTCTAAGCCATTTCTCCAGCCCACAGGCTCCTCTTGCCATCTTGTTTAACCTCTCAGACTGTGAGCACCTCTTTTGCAGACTGTTTAGTGCTGTGGGTGTCCCCTACTTTTTTTTTGTTGTTGTTGTTGTTGTTTTATTTTTGTTGATTTCACTGTTATACATCAACCCACATTCATGGTGTTGAGGTCGTCCCTAGTGTTCTCAAATGTAAGGAAGTTGTGACTCGTGTTAGAGATATTCCATCCAGCTGTGCATTCTGGTGTTGTTGGGCGTGTATGCTGTGTTAATGACCAGCAGCCCATGTTCAATAATGTGTCTGTCAACTGAAGTACACACAAAATGAAGTATTGATCAGTTGATGAGGATGTGACACACACAGCTCATGGAAACCTGACCTTAGGCACAATGATTCAGTCCCTAATTTATCAGTGACTTCATAGACTATAGCTACAGCCAATGTTTTTTTTTTTTGTTTGTTTGTTTGTTTTTAGTTTTTTGAGGTAGGGTCTCACCCTATCTCAGGCTGACCTGGAATTCACTATGTAGTCACAGGGTGGCCTCCTGTCTCTGCCTCCAGAGTGCTGGGATTAAAGGCGTGTGCCACCATGCCTGGCTAATTGTCTGTTTTTTTTTTTTTTTTTTTTTTTTTTTTTTTTTTTTTTGAAGTAGGGTCTCGCTCTAGCCCAGGCTGACCTGGAATTCACTATGTAGTCTCAGGGTGGCCTCAAACTCTTTTTTTTTTTTTAAAGAAATGTATTTTTCTTTATTTGAGAGAAAGAGAGAGAAAAAAGGGCATGCCAGGGCCTTTAGCAGCTGCGTGCCTCCTTTGTGCATCTGGGTTATGTGGGTCCTGGGGAACTGAACCTGGGTCCTTTGGCTTTGCAGGCAAGCACCTCAACCACTAAGCTATTCTCCAGCCCGAGAATCAGTTGCACTTCTATTAAATGAATACCCTAGTAAAAATGACTTTTTAGGGGCTTAGTGATAGAGCGTTTGCTGTGCCACTGTAGGTACCCGAGTTCCATGCCCAGATCTCACATAAGAGCCTGAAGAATGAGAGACTCTGCCTCAAATGAGGTGATGGATGGGTGAGGAAAACCTCCAGAAGTCATCCTTGTGACCTCTGCAGTGTGTGCCATGGCAGGCACGTGCCCATACCGACACATGTGCCTGCCTTCACATTATACACATGCACACACTTCCATACCCCAAATAAAAAATTAATAATGATATCATTTTATAGGATATTTAATGATCAGAAGTGGAAATTTTCAAGTTACTTTTCCAAAAATGAATACAGACCAGAAGATATGCTAATTAAACCATTTTACTGTTCTAATAGGCAAACACAGTCATTACTGACCCCATGATCGCTTCTAGAACCCCTACAGAGGCGTAAAGCCACAGGTGCCCAGGACCCTTATGTAAACTGATATGGTATTTACACTTAACCAACCCAGAGGCATTGCCCTGAACACATTTGTCCCATCTTGTCCTTGCTTGTCACACCTGGCCCAGTATAAATGCTATGAAGACTTGTGACATTGTATTGTGAGGCAGTAATGACAAGGAAACAAAAAAGTCTGTACATGTCTAATATGCACGTTTTAAAATATATTGTCAGACTGGAGAGTTGGCTCAGCAGTTGAGGCGCTTGCCTGCAAATCCTATCTGAGTTCCATTTCCCAGTGCCTGTATAAAGCTAGATGCACACTGGTGCATACATCTGGAGCGTTTGCGGTAGCTGGAGGCTCTGGTGTGCCCATTTTTTCTCTCCTCTCTTTCTCTGCTTGCAAATAAATATAAAAATTTTTAAGTAAAAAAACAAGTATATTGTCAATCCATACTTGCTTAGATGAATTCCTTCGACACAGAACCTGTGGATACAGAGAGCCAGCCGCATCATAATGTCTTGTTAATTAGGGAATGTTCTGGAGAATAATAGTGCTAATGACGTGGCACTTCTTGTGTCATGATAGGACAGACTTAACAGTCATTCTTTGGCTTCTTTATTGAAGAAAGAAGTTTCCATTTTTGCTCAAGATACAGATCATTAAAAATAACTTTGAGGGCTGGAGAGATAGCTTAGTGGTTAAGCACTTGCCTGTGAAGCCTCAGGATCCCAGTTCGAGGCTTGATTCCCCAGTACCCACATAAACCAGATGCACAAGGTGGCACATGCATCTGGAGTTCGTTTGCAATGGCTGGAGGCCCTTGTGTGCCCTCTCTCTCTCTCTCTCTCTCTGCCTCTTTCTCTCTTTGTTTGTCTGTCTGCCACTCTCAAATAAATAAATTAAAATAAACAAAAATTTTAAACAAAAAGAAAATTGTTTAAAAAAAACTTTGGGGGCTGGAGAGATGGCTTAGCGGTTAAGGCACTTGCATGAGGAGCCTAAGGACCCATGTTGTACTCTTCAGATCCCATGTAAGCCCTATGCACAGGTGACACAAAGCATGCAAGGTCACACATGCGCACAAGATGCTGCACGCATCTGGAGTTTGATTGCTGTGGCTGGAGGCCCTGGTGTGCCAATTCTCTCTCTCTCTGTCTCTCTCTCGCTCACTTGCTTTCATTCTCTCGCATTAAAAAAAAAAAAAAAAAGGCCGGGTGTGGTGGCGCACCCCTTTAATCCCAGCACTAGGCAGAGGAAGGAGAATCACCATGAGTTTGAGGTCAACCTGAGGCTCCATAGTGAATTCCAGGTCAGCCAGGACTAGAGTGAAACCCTACCTCAAAAAAACCCAAAAAAACAAACAAAAACACAAAAAACCGGGCATGGTGACACACGCCTTTAATCCCAGCCCTCCGGAGGCAGAGGTAGAAGGATCGCCATGAGTTCAAGGCCACCCTGAGACTACAGAGTGAATTCCAGGTCATCCTGAGCTAGAGTGAGACCCTACCTCGAAAACCTAAGAAAAGAAAAGGCCAGTCTGTTGGGTTTGCCTCAAAAAGAAAAATAACTTTAGATCTGATCACCGATTTACTCTTGCCTTGAGGCCATGGGGAGACATTGTAGCAAAAGAAATCTCATTTCCCCATAATCCCCCAAGTGCAGGTCCTTTAATGGCATATAAATTGTCTGGCTATTGAAATGATTGATGTCACACAGTCCTGCATCTCAGTGGGAGGCAGAAAAGTAACCCGATGCCTGTCTGCAAGGGGAGCTCACCCAGGCCCTGTGTTTCTACCTGTCTCAGCTTTAGAGGGAGCACAGCAGGAAATGGAAACAAAGTGCTTCTTGGTGGTGGGCTCCATGGGGTGACGGGAGTCATGAGATTCCTGTGGGGCGTGGGTGGTCTGCTCTTCCACCTGTGTCCTTGCCTGGTGTGTGTCATCTTTGACTGCACCTTCTCCCGAACAGCTTCAAAACGTCATCAGAGTTTATTTATGCTGCAGACCTTTATGAAAACCCAATTTTAAATGTCCATGTGTTGTCAGGCCCTCGAGCCTCACACAAGAATGTGTATTTTTGTTTTGTTTTGTTTTTTGAGGTAGGGTCTCACTGTAACCCAGGCTGATCTGGAATTCACTATGTAGCCTCAAGGTGGCCTCGAACTCACAACAGTCCTCCTACCTCTGCCTCCCAAGTGCTGGGATTAAAGGTGTGCACCACCATGCCTGGCCTAAGAATGTGTATTTGATAAAAGTGAACAGAGTATTTTATATGCATTTAGTTAACATACTACTTTAAATTTGCTTATGAAATTTTACCAGTGAGTTTTGAACCCCCAGCGTGGGGATGACCCAGCGATGTAATTGGGAAGGCAAGCCCTTGGAGAAGAAATGCAACATAAAAAATTAAAACCATGTTTTTTGGGGGGGGTGGATGGGGCAGAGGAGAATGTTGGGTGTCCTGTAGCTCTTCTGTGTGTCTCCTTGAGAGAGAGATGTTTTCAGTCAGACTGCCTGTGGTTTCTACTCCCTACAAAACTGGGGGTACAGGTGTGTGTGGACACATCCGGTTGTTTACGTGGGTGCTGTGTAATCCAGCAGGGCAGACCCGGCCCTCTCGGTCCCTCATTCTTGCGTGGCAAGCATTCTTTTCTGCTGAGCGATCTCCTCACCTCCAACATAGTTTAAAATGTCATCTTAAGTCATAGCAGAGCTATTATGTTAAAACTTGAAATTGGGCCTGGAGAGATGGCTTGATGGTTAAGGCACTTGCCTGCAAAGCCTAACAACCCTGGTTTGATTCCCCAGTGCCCATGTAAAGCCAGATGCACAAAGCGGCACACACATCTGGAATTTGTTTGCAGCGGCTGGAGGACCTGGCACACCCATTCTCTATCTGCTTCTTTCTCTCTCCTTTTCTCTCTCCCACAAATAAATAAACAAGTAAAATATTTTTTAAAAATGACTGAGTCTATTGGAACATACATTCAAACTACCACAGTGGCCAAGGTCAAGTCAGTTCACATCTCTTACCACTGTATCCAAGATTCTGCTAGGCTGTGTTGTGCTCTCAACATGATTTCACTCAGGTGATGGGGACAGCTTTATTCAGGTTTATATGGAGGGGGACAAACAATAACAAAAGCCCTCAGACATCACATGTTAGCATTAAAAAGTTTATAAATATGTTGTTATGATCATAAAATGGTTAATGAGATATATAAGCATAATATATAGTGTGTCGAATACCAGAATCATAGGTTAAGGTCCAGAGTGACTTTGTATCACTTGGAACTTTAAAAAACAAAAATTCTCATTTAACAGAGCTGGGGAGATGCTCAGTGGGAAAGAGTACTTCCTGCTAAAGCATGAGTGCTGAGAGGGTCTGAGACCACCTGAGTTCAGTTCCTCAGCACACATGCAAAAGCTGGCCGTGACCTTGCACGTTCGTAGGCTCAGTCCCATGGGGAGCACTGACCTGGAGAATTGTTGGATCGGGAAGTATAGCGAGTGGCTCTGTTTCAAGGAATCACTTGAACGAGTGATGCAGGAGGTCCCCCACTTGCCTCTTCATGCATGCCCAAAGGGTATGCATCTGCACACACCTGTGTGCACCCAACTCACAACACACATACTCCACATGCACATGCAAAAACAAATGCTATTTTGGAAAAGCGGACATGGTGTAATCCCAGCCCTGAGGATGCTGAGGCGGGAGGAGCAGCTCAGGGACACCCTCAGGTATGGAGTGAGTTCAAGGCCAATGTGGGATGCAGGAGACAAAAAGAAACCAAACAACCAGAACAAAACTGCTTTGCTCTGTCCAAACATGTGACAATTCAATGTGAGAATCTGTAGGCAAAAAGAAAGTTGATTTGTGGTATCACTCAATAATTTTAGACTTCTAGTTGACCCGTGTCAGGTTAATATCCATATATCCTTAATTAGGATCTATAGAGAGATCATTATTTGAACTTCAGTTTATTCTCTGAAGAGAAATTTCTGATGAGTAGGGACTGGGTTTTGGCATCAAACATTCTCTCCATCCACCCACCATCAGAAGATGCTGCTACCTTCACCCTAGCACCCACGAAGAAGATGGTTGCCTCACGTTACCTTGATGTATACTGTGCTCAGTTCTCTCTGTCCTCGTGGAGATCTTTGTCCTCCACGCCAAGCCACTCTGTGCCTTCTGGGTCCTGGGAGTTGGGTTTAAGTCATGGAAAAAGACAGTGTCCAAGGTTGGCCTGTGGGGAATGTTATCCATGCAGCTCTTGGCTATTCAAGTCAGGGCCTCAGTGGGTCCTGGTGATAATATATACTTGAAGAAAATCATAACCACCCAGCTTCTCAGGGTATTGTTTTTAGGAGAACATGTCCAAATGGTGGGACACCCGCCTTTTTCAGCTTGATTTTTTGCACGCCTGGCCCCCTGAGATGTTAAAAGTAGCTTTTTTTTTTTTTTTTTTTTTTTTTTTTTTTTTTTTTTTTTTTTTAAATCAAAACAAAACTAGCCACTTGGTGCTGGGGAAGGAGCATTCCAAAGGCCGGAGTCGCCCTGGCCGGTACTGGTACTGAGACCTTGGAGTATGATGACTTCATAGCTCCATGTTGATTTAGGCGGCCACAAAGGTGACTTCCAAGCCAAGTTTGTTCAGTGAGAAAAACACTAAGTTTCTACTCTTTGAGAAGGGTGTTGAAGGAGGTTGAAAATAATTCAAAGCAGTGAGGAATGCTGTTCAACTTCCTGCCAGTAGCCCTGGCTTAGCCTCCTATTTCTGTGACATAATGGTGAGGGTGGTGGTGCTGTTGCCAAGGATGCTGGAGACAATGCAGTCAGTCGCTGTCATTTATCTGGTGCTGCTGCTGCATTGATGCTCATCTCACCATCATCATCTTAGGCAGTGCTTGGAGTCCCCCTTTGAGTCCAGTGTTTGGACCTGGTATACCCACAAGGAGACTGAGACAGCTCAGGTATTACTGTTAGACAAAAAAAAAAAAGAAAGAAAGAAAAAGAAAAAGAAAGAAAGAAAGAAAGAAAGAAAGAAAGAAAGAAAGAAAGAAAGAAAGAAAGGACGAGGCATGTGCGCACATGTGCATTTTCAGTGTGGGGTCTGGAGCACATCCATGAACAGTTTTGTCTGTGATACATAGTGGGGCCCATCGGTTTTGAACATTTAAAAAAAAGTATTTAGGGCCTGGAGAGATGGCTTAGCAGTTCAGCGCTTGCCTATGAAGCCTAAGGACCCCGGTTCGAGGCTCAATTCCCCAGGACCCATGTAAGTCAGATGCACAAGGTGGTGCATGCATCTGGAGTTCGTTTGCAGTGGCTGGAGGCCCTGGAGTGCCCATTCTCTCTAACTGCCTCTTTTTCTCTCTGTCGCTCTCAAATAAATAAATAATAATAAATTTTTTAAAATTTAAAATTTTATTTATTTATTTGAGAGAAAGAGGCAGATGTACACACAGAGAGAGAGAGAGAGAGAGAGAGAGAGAGAGAGAGAGAGAGAACGGGAACACAGGCTTGCTCGTGACACTAGCCCATGCAAACAAACTCCAGATGCATGTGCCACCTTGTGCATGTGGCTTATGTGGGTCCTGGGGAATTGAACTTGGGTTCTTTTGGCTTTGCAAGCAAGCCCCTTAACTGCTAATCCATCCTTCCAGTGCAACCCCTCTCTGTATTTCTTGTCCATGTGATCATTCCAGCCATGTTCTGAGACCACCTCTACTACTGATTTCCATCTCACCAAAGGGGTGTCCCCATAAGAATTTGAGTGACAATGATGGGGTGGATGGCTGGTAGTAGGCAGCCATCTCTGCAAAGCATTGTCTCTCACTCGTTCCCAGATACCTCTCTCCTAGTGATACATTAATGCAGGCCTTAGGTGGTGTTGGTGTCAAAAAGCCATTAGGGTTGCTGTGAGAAAGAGAGAGAAAGGTTTCACGCTTCATAACTGATTCTGAACCAATGTCTTAACTGTGGCCAGCCTCAGTCACATCATGCGTAAAATGCGGCTGGGAAGAATTCCCACCTCCTGGTAAGTTAGTGACGGCACCTACCCAAGAACCAGATGGCACATGTAACTTTGAAACCCACAAGGTGCTCCGTGAAACAGTGCTGCGTGACGGGCATAGCATCACATCTGTTTCACGTGTGGAGAATCTACTTGAGCATGTGCTTTTCCATGATGCTCTGATGCGACGTCAACCAAGTGCACGCAGGTCTACCCCATATCGGCCTTTGGCACCTTCAGATTCTGCCTCGGTATAAATAGCCTTAGCGTGAATTCACAAGGAATTGCTAAGAACCTGGGACTGGGGCTTGCTGCTGGGATTAATTTCTCTTCAGCAGACTGACTGTCTAGAGAGTAATCCATAATGCTGTAAATGAAAACATATGCTCGTAGAACTGAGGCTGCCCAGGAAGGGCAAAGGAACCGTGGGCTGCTCGGGAGCCTCTTCATAAAGAACTGTGGCTGCCACAGCAGGGTGAGGAAAAAGGTCCACTGAGCACAGTGTTGTTTTCAGGGCGCCCCCCACCCTTTTAAGCATTTTTTTTTTGAGAGACAGCGAGAAACGGGGGGAAGAGGCACAGAGAGAGAGAGAGAGAAATGGGCACTCCGGGGCCATTTCAGCTGCTGGGAATGAACTCCAGATGCGTGCACCCCCTTGTGGGCAAGTGAGGCATTGTACCCTTGAGTCACTTGCGTCTGGCTAAATGTAGGACCTGGAGAATTGAACAGGCATTCTTAGGCTTGGCATGCAGGTGCCTTAACCGCTAAACCATCTCTCCAGCCCTTAAACAGTTTTTACTATTAAAGATTGTTCTCTTTTGTGTAAAAGGACATTTTTATTTCTAAAAGCATTTTTGCATACACACACACACACACACGTATATTTGCAAGTGGAGAGAAATAGAAGTGAGATAGAGAGAATGGGCACACCAGGGCCTCCAGCCACTGCAAACGCACTCCAGATGCATGAGCCACTTTGTGCATCTGTCTGGCTTTATATGGGTACTGGGCAACCTCACCTGGGTTGCTAGGCTTTGTAGGTAGGCTCCTTAACCACAGAGCCATCTCTCCAGCCCTCAGCAAGTATTTCTAAAAGCTCAAGATTTGGGGCCGGGGAGATTGTTCAGTGGTTAAAGGGACTTGCTTGCAAAGTCTTGACGGCCAGTACCCATGTAAAGCCAGCTGCATAAAATGGCAATGCATCTGGATTGTGTTTGCAGTGGTAGGAGGCCCTGTTGTGTCATTTAAAGTATGTACTTGCTAATGTACATGCCTGAGAAATTTATATGTGGGCTGCCCGCACGTCCCTGTGGGCTTCAGTGTCCCCCGCTTCCTCCTAAAGATGCCCCAACGTTGGACCTCTTTAGACTTGGTGCCTAATGTTCACCATGGGCAGGGGAGTAGTGGTTTATGCCCCACAGGATTTCTGACCATTGGGCTAATACCTCAGGCTACCATCTTACAGTCTCAGCGTCTGATTATAAAAGTGCAGTGTGAGATTTAAACACCGTATTCCAAGATTTTAAAGCCTTGTTGCCAGTCGCGGTTATTTGTTTTCTCAGATGGTTACATGAAAACTTGACTATTCATATACTCCAGAGAACGAGCAGAAAGGGATTGTGGTTCTTGGTGGAAGGGAGTCAGCTGGAGCTTCAGATTTGAGTTGCATAGAGGTAGATAGCCTGAGTGAGTAATAGTTGTGATGTGTGTTCCTCCAAAACTCATGTTGCGTGCAATTGCTTCAGTTGGGCCTCTTGTGAGTGGATGGAGATTGAGGCCATGGGAGTGGGTGCATTCCTAAGAGGGTGAATCTGGCCGCATTTCTACCATCTGTCTTTGGCGTGCTTGCTTTCCCTTACGCCATGTTATGATGTAGCTTGGAGGCCTTGGCCAGATGCTGGCGTTATGCATTTGGAATTCACAGTTTCCAAAACCACAAACCAAATAATCTTCTACTGTAAATAATTTACCAGTCTGAGATATTGTGTTTTGAGCAGCAGAAAACAGAGCAAGACCTTAAAAATGGGACATTTGAAAGATACTTCAAAAATGAGTGAGTGTGTATGTTGCTAAGACCTCCAGGCAGTTACGCTTTTGAGATTCGTGTGTATGTTTATAGAACAAGGTGGCTATCAGTTAGGGATGGAGCTCTGGGGTAGAGGACATGCCAAGTGTGTACAAAGGCCCTGGGTTCTAGCCTTAAAACCAGGGAAAAAGAATAATTGATTTTTTTTAAGGGTTTTTTCGTACCTAAGCCCTGTGGGGATCTGTGCTGACTTAGATGTATAAACTGTATCTGCAAGGTAGACATCTCATTACAAGGAAAATTCTAGAATAGCCAAACTGTAGGTTGGGTGAATGTAAAACACACACACACACACACACACACACACACACACACACACACACAATCAAGTTTAGTGATACAACTTTTTTATTTGCAAGGGGAGAGGGAGAGAGGAAAAAAAGAGAGAGCCACCTTTCATCCCAGCACTCAGGAGGCAGAGGTAGGAGGGTCACCTTGAATTCAAGGCCACCCTGAGACTACATAGTGAATTCCAGGTCAGCCTGGATTAGAGCGAGACCCTACCTCGAAATACCAACAAAAGGGGTGGGGGAGGGAATATGAATGGGTGCACCAGGGCCTCTAGCCACTGCTGTAAATGAACTCCAGATGCATGCACCACCTTGTGCATCTGGCTTTACATGGGAATTGGACCCAGGTTGCTAGGCATTACAGGCAAACACCTTAACCACTGAGCCATCTCTCCAGCCCTCTGATACCACTTTGACTTCATGTCCACCTACCTTTGGTGTTTCTCATTGCCTGCTGTAGCGAGGGGACACTCTAATTTTGATGAAGTGATGGGTCACTTCTGCCCCTGCAAAGAGTTTTTGTGCTTATTACTGAGCAAATTATAGGGCTGTCCAGGTCCCTTTCCTGCTGGACACTGACTAGGGGCCCCTTCAGGGTTTTGGACACCACAGAAAAGGCACACTACATTTGAATCTTGGGTGTATTTAGTTACACCTTGTTCATCTCACTGTCCAAAATACAAAAAGTCCACCTTCTATGTCACAGTGCTGTTATTACTCATGTGCTTAAAATTCTCTTTGCCTATTAATGGGTTAGACACTGCTTCCTTTAAAACTTTCTATTAGTCTGAACTTTATTCCATTTTATTATTTATTTATTTAGAGAGAGAGAAGTGGATAGAGACAGAGAATGGGCGAGCCAAGGGCCTCTAGCCACTGCAAACGAACTCCAGACACGTGCACCCCTTGTGCACATGACTTACATGGGTACTGGGGAATCAAACCTGGGTTTCACAGGTAAATGCCTTAACCACTAAGCCATTTCTCCAGCCCTCCATATATATATATATATATATATATATATATATTTTTTTTTTTTTTTTTTTTAATAAAAGGTTAGTGCTGGGGAGATATCTCTGTTGGGCTAACTGAATTAAAGCGGGTTTTTGAAGTTAGCTGCACCTGATTTTTGGTTTTATTTCACCGTGTAAGAATAAAGGCAGTCCTCTGCTGGGTTCCTCTCTGTCCAGATCATTCTATTACTGCTCATCAGGATACGGGAGGCTGGGTCTGTGTTGCCACAATCGTTAGAGTGGCGTAATGATGCTATTTTACCAGAGCCACCTCTACAGTAGCACTTTACAACACTTTTTTTTTTGTTGTTTGTTTTTTGAGGTAGGGTCTCACTCTAGCACAGGCTGACCTGGAATTCACTATGTAATCTCAGTGTGGCTTTGAACTCACGGTGATCCTCCTACCTCTGCCTCCCAAGTGCTGGGATTAAAGGCGTGCCCCACCACCCCCGGCAACACTTCTTTATTTTTATTTTTAAATTTTTATTTATTTATTTGAGAGTGACAAAGAGAAAGAGGCAGAGACAGAGAGAAAGAGAGAATGGGCACACCAGGGCCTCCAGCTGTTGAGCCTGTTAGAAATGGACTGGACCTGTGAGGAGGCTGGCCTGAACTATTGGACATGGCCAGGGACATGGCCAGGCTGTGGGGTTGCAGCTGGCCCTCTCGTCAGGAAGTCCCTGGCGACAGTGATGGCCTTCCCTACGTTGTAGGTTGTAGTGTGCTGGCGAGGCCCTCCCCCTGGACCCCAAAAGGCTCTGACCATTCCATAAGTCAGACTTTGCCCCCCACAGTTCCTGACCTTGTGTCTAACTGCCCAAGAGACCCTCATGTGGCTGGAGTCATTTAGCCTTTCCACTGTCTCTCTCCTCCCCCACAGCTTTCTGTTAATCTCCTCTTCCTTCCTTCCCCCTATCTTCCCTTATCCTTCCCCCATAGCTTTGAAGTTACTGGTCCTTCCGCTATCTAGATAACAGCCCATAAACTATGCATCCGATTGCCATATAGTCTGTACGTGCCATCTCGACCTTCCCCAAGTGTTTGTAAACCCACTCCCCTTTTGAATAAACGAGTGCTGTCCATCAGACGGTCTCCCAGGTGTTCCTTGCCCGTCATGTCGTCGTCAGCACTCCCCCCCTGCTCCAGGACCCTGCTTCCCTCCCAACTCCTCTCTCCCTCGCCCGGGGACTTTGGTGGCCAACGACCCCTGGGAAACGGGAACAGTAAAGACCCACACATCCACCCAATGCAAGCGAACTCCAGATGCATGCGCCACCTTGTGCATCTGGCTTACGTGGATACTGGGGAGTCGAGCCTCGAACCGGGGTCTTTAGGCTTCACAGGCAAGTGCTTAACCACTAAGCCATCTCTCCAGCCCAACACTTTCTTCTTAACCCTTCTTTTTTTTCTTTGGTCCTAATTTGTGTGTGCGCATTGCATGCAGAGGCAAGAGGCCAATGCCAGGTGCCCTGTTCAGCCCACCATACTTTTTAGGTTTCTCACTGAACCCAGGGCTCACAAATTCAGCTAGACTAGCTAGGCAATAAGGCCCAGACACTCTCCTGTCTTTGCCTCCCTTGTACCAGGATTATTGCCCAGCGCTGATGTGGGGCATGAGGACTCAGGTCCTCAGGTTTGTATGGCAAGGACTTTACCCACTATTCATGTTCCCAGACCCTGGACCATTATATTTTTATTTACCACATTTGTATTCAATCATATCATGATCTTCCAGAACACAAATACAAGGACTGTTATTACTGGCTTGATTTTTTTTTTTTGAGGAAAATGAAACAATTTAAACATTGATAAACAAATGGGTACAAGAGGGGGAGATGTGTTCCAGAAGTTTAAAGGGTTAGTTTCTTCCTGTACTGACGACAGGACGAGCTCAGCAACGTGAAGTTGAGAGAGAAGAAACTATGTCTTCGTTCATATTTTACAAGCTATGAGTAGTGAATCCTTCCATGGCTCAGTTGGTAGAGCGGAGGACTGAAGTCTGTAAGTAGTTCCTTGTGCTTGTATGGGGTGTGTGTTCACTAGGTTGAAGCTGAGCAAGGTGGCACACGCTGTGATCCCAGTACGCTGGTGGCTGAGTTGCAAGTTTGAAAAATAAAATGGATTCAAAACCTAAGATCGTAATTGGTTCATCACAGAAAAAGAGGGAGGGAGGGAGGGAGGGAGGGAGGGAGGGAGGGAGGGGGAATAATTGTGTCCATAGTGATTTTTGTTTCCATAAAAATGTCAAACCATATGACAAAATATTATTTGTTAGTGTGAGGTGGTGAGTAGATGGTGATATATATCCGTTTGTTGTTCTTTTTTTTTGGTTTTTCAAGGTTAGGGTCTCACTGTAGCTCAAGCTGACCTGGAATTCACTATGTAGTGTCAGGGGGCCTTGAACTCACGGCGATCCTCCTACCTCTGCCTCCCGACTGCTGGGATTAAAGGCGTGCGCCACCACGCCCAGCTCGTTTGTTCTTTTTGACTATGTTTGAAACTGTTTCTCCAGAAGAAAACACCTATGCTCATTATTAGAAATTTATAAAATAGAGCTGGAGGGGTTGTGATAGATCATGCCTTTCATATTAGTATATTGGCATATTGGGAGGTGGTGGCAGAAAGGTTGGGAGCTTAAGGCTATCCAGTGAGTTCAAGGCTAGGCAGTCTGGGTTACAGAAGACCCCGTCTCAACAATAATTCATTCTCATTCTTACTCTCTGTCTTTCTTTCTCTCTTTCTCTCTCTCTCTCTCTCAAACACACACACACATATGCACACGCACACGCACACACACACACAGTGATACAGAGGGCTGGAGAAATGGCTTAGCAGCTTAGGTGCTTGCCTGCAAAGCCTAAGGACCAGGTTCAACTCTCCAGATCCCACATTAGCCAGATGCACAAAGGTGAAGCAAGCGTAAGGTCACACATGCCCACTCAGTGGTGCAGGCATCTGGAGTTCAATTTCAGTGGCTGAGGCCCTGGTGTGCCAATTCTCTCTCTGTCTCTTTCTATCTCTCTCTGGTTCTCCCTAAAATAAAAAAAAAAGATACAGAAAAAGATAAAAATCATTCATGACTAATACATCATTTGAGTTGAGTTTTTTTTTTAATATATCTATTTATTTGAGAGAGAGAGAGAGAGAATGGATGCGCCAGGGCCTCCAATCACTGCAAACGAACTCCAGATGCATACACCCCTTTGTGCATCTGGCTTACATGGGTCCTGGAGAGTCAAACCAGGATCCTTTGGCTTTGCAGGCAAATGCCTTAACTGCTAAGCCATCTCTCCAGCCTAGAATCCAGAGTTTTCGTTCTTTGGAAGAATTTTTCTGAAGGCAAGTCTACAGACTCTATATGCAGTTTAGCCTGATGTCCAGCAGCATGGGAACCAGTGCTCCAGCAGTTAGCTACATGATCCTATCTTCTTAGTCTTGAATCCTTGCTTGGCTGTGAACCTTTTAGACTATGACATCTTTTTTAAAATTTTTATTTATTTGTTTATTTGACAGAGAGAGAGGGAGAGAGAGAGAGAGAGAATGGGTGCACTAGGGCCTCCAGCCACTGCAAACAAACTCCAGACACATGTGCCCCCTTGTGCATCTGGCTAATGTGGGTTTTGGGGAATCGAACCTGGGTCCTTTGGCTTTGCAGCAAATGCCTTAACTGCCAAGCCATCCCTCTAGCCCTAGACTATGACATCTCTTGACTATTTTTTCTTTTGCCATTTTATTTCAGGGTGTTTTTCTCTAATTTATTATTTTCCTCTACCTAGTTTGGAACTCCAAGGACTTCTGATCAGCATCAGCACATCCTTGCTTCTAACGTTCGCTAATTTATTTGGGACCTTGAATAAGTCACTATGTATTCAGTGAGGGCCAGACACTGGGTGGAAACTGAGCACACACCCGGTTATGAGTTACTTTTCTTGTTGCTGTGACCCAATACCAACGAGAAGGGGCACCGTCCATGGTGGGGAAGGCATGGTGGCAGGAGCATGGGGTGGCTGGTCACATTGCTTATGCAGTCAGGAAGCAGAGAACAGACTGGAAATGATTCCAGATGGTCAGGCACAAAGCCCTCCATCTTCCAGCAACTCTTCTAAAAGCTTCCCCCCCAAAGCGTCGCTGGCTGGGGATGAAGTATTTGCAAACGTAAGCCGGTGGGGGCACAGTTCATGTTCTAACTTATCTGTTAGGTGTGAATGGACCCCTGCAGAGCAGAGCCTATGACATTTCCTTGAAGTCTAGTTCCTTAATATTTATTTATGAATGAGGGTGGTGGTGGGGGGGATAGGCATGGCAGGGCCTCCCACAGTTGCAAACAAACTCCGGGTTTCTATTAATTTCTTTATCTGAAAAATGGAATTAACAATGCCTGCCTCACATCCCACAGACAAGTCAGGGATCTCCTGGGGGCATGGGCTTGGCAGTAGTCCCCTTCCATCTTTCCCTCGGGCTTTGCTTCTCTCTGGGTTCCAAGAACCCTTCCCACAGTGGTAGGATGGGGTCTTTGTGTATAGTGGTTCATTGGTTAGAAGTGCCCAGCTGTTGCTTGTGGGCAGCCTGTATCCCTGCCTTGGAACCCATCCTCCTCCTCCCCCCCAACCCTGCTCACGCGTACCTGAAGTGGGAAGCCCGCACCAACTCAAGATCTAAGGTATGACTGGTGGACAGAACGTGAACAACTCTGTTCTCAGTACTTGGCTACAAACCACCAGCACTTCATTAACTTTGTGACCCTCACAGGCACAAACAGGCTCCAGTGCGTACGAGGGTTTGTGGAAATGGACTGAATTAGAGGCTTTGAAAAGTATGCGGGAGAGATCGTATCATCTAACACATGTGAATGTGGTGTTTCGCATTCCTGGGTATTATTGTCAGACGATAGGTTTTGATCTTTTTGGTGTTAGGGGGTTTTGGCCTTGCCTGGCACACACATCCCTTCCTGGGGAGTTTATGTAAACCGGATGGCTTCTCACATAACTGCTTAGGCATATACAATGAGGTGCTCCTCAGAGAACACCCAGTCTCTGATGGGGTGTGCAGAAAGTCTTTCAGTCATCTTTCTGCATGTGTGGAGCCTGGGGTGCATGCCGTTGCAGACCTCATGGACAGATGGCAGGGTGTGGAGGGGCGGCAGCCTGGTGCTCACTGGGTACATAAAGCTGCATGTCACGTGGTGAGCTGGGGGGACCAGTGAGTTTTCTCTGACATGTCATAAATTTCTCTGTCCTGCTAGAGCGATTGCTTGCTTCCCAAGGGAGATAGATGTACATTGTTCCATGTGACAGTAAAAATAAGCTCAAAACAACCACGTGACTTGTAAGTGCATTTTCCGTTTTATCCCCCGGTGACAGACTAATAAGGGCAAAGTGAGTGTCAAGGGGCAGAGATGGATTGGTTCCATGTGCACCCTCCATCCTGTAGGTAAAAGGAGGGTGGGATTGAGAATGCCTTAGCAGAAGGTTAGCGTTCTACTTCAATGACTTCACCATTCACTTTCCCAGTGGTTTTCATGTTATTTGACCCGGTTCCCGTGTGAGCCAGCTGAAAGGTTATAAGACAGAAGAGGGACAAATTAATTTTGGTGTCACGAATCTGGGCCCAAATCCCAGTGGTAGCCATTTAAGCTGTGTGGTCTCCGGCAAGTTTGCATTTGGGGCCTCACCATCCTCCTCCACACAACAGGATTCCTAGCCCTTCTGTCCTTTGAAGGGAAGCCGGCAGGTAAAGCTCTTGGGCCCAGTTTGCCACACACAGTAAGTTAATGTCAGCACTTACTGGAGTTGGAACATTAACAAGAGCTTTCGGTCACTGGCCTGCTGGAGAGGCAAGAGGCCCTGTTCTCACACGAGTCCCTCTTTGGAAAGTTTCCTGAAGTCAGTCTTAAAATCAGCTTCCAAAATTTCCAGACACTCTGTTTGGATTAAAGAGATGCTCTGAGCTTAATGAAATGTCATTGAAAGCTGCAAAAGGCAGGCATAGTGGCACGAAGAAAAGGTTTATTATTTTACCTAGATGGTCAACAAATAAATGTCATAATTAGAAAATGTATTTCTATATAAACAGCAAGTTTTGGCCACAGCCTGATTCTGACTCACTGATGCTCTGAAGTAACTCTGGTTTCCTGGCAGCATGGCCTCGGCTGAGGGTGTGGCCTTGGGCACTTGTCACCTTGCATCACAGTCACTGTTTTGAATCAATTTGCCAACCGTGTGTCGCTCTGGATATTGGTGTGGGTACAGAAAGTTCACATGGGTTTGTAAATCCTGCTCATTTTCCCTGGCCAGGCTGTCTGGACCATAGGCTTCCAGGGGAGTCTCTTACCTCCGCCTCCCTCTCACCCTATGAGGACTGAGATTATGGGTGCTCACCACCCTGTCTGGCTTTCTGTGGGTCCCAGGGGGATTTGATATCAGGTCATCAGACTCCACAGAAAGTGTTACTACCCATTGAGCCATCTGTGCAGCCCTCAAATCCAGGTTTTTGGGTTTTTTTTTTTTTTGAGGTAGCTCAGGCTGACCTGGAATTCACTATCACTGTGTAGTCTCAGGGTGGCCTTGAACTCATGGTGATCCTCCTACCTCTCCCTCCTGAGTGATGGGATTAAAGGTGTGCACCACCACACCCGCCCTTTTTTTTTAAATTTTTTATTTTTATTTTTTTTATGTGCAAACAGAGAGAGAGAGAGAGAAGAGAGACAGAAAGAGAACGGGCATACTAGGGCCTCTAGCCACTGTAAACAAACACCAGACACATGTGCTCCCCTTGTGCATCTGGCAGATGTGGGTACTGGGGAATCGAACCTGTGTCCTTTGGCTTCATAGGCAAGTACCTTAACTGCTAAGCCATCTCTCCAGCCCCCCCTTTTAAAAATCCATTTGTTTTCCCTTATCAGAAGGGATTCCAGGCCAGCAGATTGACCCAGGCTGACAGGATGAGCCTCACAGTTCAGAAGCCCACAGAGGTGTGGTGGGAACCTCAGCCCTGTCCGCTGCCCTCTGCGTTAGCTCCCAGACTTTGAGAGTCACTGACAGATGCTGGGTTGCCCTCAGCCTGTGATGGGAGAGGGTCGCTCGCCGTTCCTCAGGACCATTTTGCCATGAAATGTGTGAGTGTGCTCCTCCCCATTTTGTAAAAATGAACTTCTGAGCCTGGCGTGGTGGCACACGTCTAATCCCAGCACTCGGGAGGCAGAGGTAGGTGGATCGCCATGAGTTTGAGGCCACCCTGAGACTACATAGTGAATTCCAGGTCAGCCTGGGCTAGAGTAAGACCCTACCTCGAAAAACAAAAACAAAAAAAAAGCGTTACCAAGCTCCTAAGCATCTCTTAACTTCATTAGCCACCAACAAGGCCTGGTTGATTATTCAGGGGCATGTGGGAAACGGTTTCCTTCCTTTTTATTTCTATTACTATTATTTTTTATTGCTATTATTGGTTTTTTGAGGTAGGGTTTCACTCTTGCTCAGGCTAACCTGAAATTCACTATGTAGTTTCAGGGTGGCCTTGAACTCATGGTGACCCTCCTACCTCTGCCTCCCGAGTGCTGGGATTTAAAGGCATGAGCCACCATACCCAGCTTCCTTTTCCTTTATGAATACATGTACTTAGTTTTGGGTAAGCCTACTTACCACTTCCTCTGCCCCCACTCCGTGCCCTCCTACCCTGCTCTCATGCCCCTCTCGCCAGTATTCCCCCTTTGACTTTCATATCACTTAAGATCTGCTCCCTTCTCTACCCCTTCTCCCTTGAAGCCTCATTTTTCCCTTTCTCTTATGAGCTCCTGTGCAGATCCCTAGCATGTGCATTCTCACACAATAACACACAGGAGCGCACACATCCACATGCGTTCTAAGCTAGGATCTGCATGTGAACGAGAATATAGGGTGTTTCTCTCTCTTTTTTTGAGGTAGGGTCTCACTGCAGCCTAGGCTGACCTGGAACTTGTTCAGTAGTCCCAGTCTGGCCTCGAACTCACAGTATGCTTCCTACCTCTGCCTCCAGAGTGCTGGGATTAAAGGTGTGCACCACCATGCCCAGCTGTGTTTCTCTTTTCTCACTCCATATTTTGCAGCTCCGCCCATTTCCCAGCCAGTTCCATTTTTCTTCGCAGCCCCTCTTTCAGAGGCAGGTGAGGTGGGCTCCGGTGCAGGAACTGTGTGAGTTGTGGAGAAACAATTCTCAGCAAAGCATCCAGGACGCTCAGGAATCTGCCTCCAAGGAATCTAGAGCTCAGAAGAGAGAATGTTCTACAAACAATTCCACACTCCGCTAGCTTTTCCAGATACAGCTGAGAACAGTGAAGAAACCTTCAGGTGCCATTTACCCCGTGGCCTGTCGGTCCCGTCTGCCTTTGACAGGGGCTAACCGTTATGTGGCCTGTTTTAACAGCACTGCAAGACAGCAAGCTTTGTACTGCGACAGAAAGCTCTCTGTGACAGTCAGTGTCACAGAGAATAATTTTAGCTAAAACATGAAGAGGAAATTTTAATTTGGGGGGGGTGAGCTCAAGTAACGCATGCTCCTCACCATTTCCTCTCACCTCCTTGAACTTCCTGTATGTCTGGGAGCAGGTTGGATCTATATATATGATAAAGTTAAGTCTTCGGGGGTTCCATATTAAAGTCTGAATGCATGAGAATTTTTTTCGTCTGATAAGTTGCAGCATCCCCAGTTCTGTCATCGATTGGCAGTGACTGCCTGGAGTGTTTAGAATTGCTTGGAGTTTGAGTTGAGGATGGAAGGAGATTAATGATATCTGCCACTGGGTGGGCTGGTCCAAGGTGGCTACTTAGTTTACATTTCTGAGATCATTAGAGAGGGTTGTGAGGACTGGGCTCAGGATGGGGTCTTAGGGGCAGAAAGAAGACACCTGCTGAGCTCCAGGAAGACACCAGAAACAAATATATCCAGCTTTGTCGAGCACCACAAGGGTTCTGGTCTGTCTTGATTATGAGCTGTGAAAAGACTGGGTCTTAGTAAGTTTTTCTCCTCACACAATATTCCTTCAGTGAGTAAATGACACATAATTTGGATGGACCCTGAGCCCGCCACTCTCCGTAGCTCCTGGGAGGCAGCAAGGACTCCTGTGTTAAGAGCTCATGATAAAGCCAGCTTTGTGGAGGCTGTTTCAGACCTCTGGGAGAGGTCCCTGGGCAGGCACCTGAACCTAGGGTTGCCCCCTGGCAAAGCTCATCTTTGCTCCACAAAAAGAAATGCGAGAGAGCCGGGCGTGGTGGCGCACGCCTTTAATCCCAGTACTCGGGAGGCAGAGGTAGGAGGATCGCCGAGAGTTCGAGGCCACCCTGAGACTATATAGTGAATTCCAGGTCAGCCTGGACCAGAGTGAGACCCTACCTCGCAAAACCAAAAAAAAAAAAATGCGAGAATGATGTCACCCAGTGTAGATATAGCCCTGTAACAGGGTGCTCAGTCCAAGAAAGTCCTTGAACCCCCAACCCTAGGTTTGTTTCTATTTTTTAAAAAAATTTTTTAGAGCATGAGACAGAGGAGAGAGTGTGTTGGTGTGCCAGGGCCTCAGGTACTGCAACCGAACTCCAGACACTTGCACCACCTAGTGGGCATGTGCAACCTTGCACTTGCCTCACCTTTGTGCACCTGGCTTACATGGGTTCTGGGGAATTGAACCTGGGTCCTTAGGCTTTGCAGGCAAGTGCCTTAACTGCTAAGCCATCTCTCCAGCCCTCGGTTCTAATTTTAATGAAAGAATTGAATTTTTAAAAAGATTGAGGAGGATAGTTATTAAATTATTATATTTACTGAGGGAAGTACAGAGCCAAGAAAAGGCACCCATGTGGCTAAAGATCCCATGTTGAGGGCCTAGGAAAAAACACAGAGAGGCCTGGAGGGATGGCTTAGCAGTTAAGGCATTTGCCTGCAAAGCTGAAGGACCCAGGTTCGATTTCCCCAGGACCCACGTTAGCCAGATGCACAAGGGGCGCACATATCTGGAGTTCCTTTGCAGTGACTGGAGGCCATGACACACCCATTTTCTCTCCCTCTTTCTCTGTCAAATAAATAAAGAAAAATAAAATATTTTTTTAAAAAATAGAAAGAAAAAACAAAGAAATGTCAAGGAGCTCCTGCTATGTGGGGAGCTGGAGGGGATAAAGAGTCCATGTAGAGAGTAAGGGCTAGGGGGCCGGCCCAGGCCCAGGCTAGGAGAAAACTCAACCACTGCTGAAGTTCCCAAGGGGATCAGAGAGCCTGCCCTCCCCTTGCAAAGGTATTGATGACCTTATAGTGGTAGTTTGTCTTCTGGCTCAGGTGAACCAGAGGGACAACTGGTTGGTTAGGGCTGGGGGCTGTCTCAGGAAGAGGTTATTTATCCCTGACACCAAGTAGTGGGGGCTGAACTTGACCAGCCACAATGTGTAAATCCTATGAAAGACCTCCCTTCCAGGAGAGGTCCTGGTTATTTGTGGAGAAACAGGTCTAGGGAACTAGGCAAGAGATAAGCAGTCAGATCACCTTTGATTGCTAGCAAGTGTAGACTTTCCTGCCTTTTTCTTACTTCCAAGGGTCCAGTCCCCCTAACTGTACCCCCCCCCCAGCCCCTTATAATCAGCCTTTGTTTAAAAAGTGACAAAACTCAGTTTGACATGGTCCTTTTCAGCGTCAGCGCCCTTTCTCTGAGGTGCTTGTCTCGCCACCCTTGGGCGCTCATTTTGTCAGTATGATCTCATTGGACAAAAGTGAAAAGATTTCCAAACGATAAAGGAGGAAATGAGATACCTCATTTCCCCGGACCACCTGGAGCTGCAGCCCAAGTTGGGTTTCAGATGCTCTGAGGAATTCTCAGATTTCGCTTTTGTCTGAAATGCAGGCCTCCTGGCTCCCTGCTGAGCTTAGCTTTCCTGGGGTGGGGGGCCAGGGGAGACCTGGGGGGAGAAAACCTCATTCAGTACTTACTTCCAGGGGAGGAGTTGGAAAGTTCATGTCCCAAACTTGAGTCCCTGACTGTGGCTTTGGTTAGAGAAATATATACGTCAGCCAAACAAAAAGTTTTCTTCTAAAATTTTTCTTTCCAAGTAAAAGGGAGATGGGCAGAGGGAACAAAATAAAGCATTATTAAAACACATTATGCACATGTATGAATGTTGTCAAGAAAAAAGCTAAAATAAAAACCTCTTCCTCCTTTTTTTATTTTATAAATGCTTTATAAAACAAAAAGGCCAGGATGGTCTCTGTGAAGGGATTTCAGTCAGCCGGGTGTGGTGGCACACGCCTTTAATCCCAGCATTCAGGAGGCAGAGGTAGGAGGATTGCTGTGAGTTCGAGGTCACCCTGAGACTACAGAGTGAATTCCAGGTCAGCCTGGGCTGGAGTGAGACCCTACCTCGAAAAAAGGGGGCGGGGAGGATTTCAGTCTAACCATTCAGTAGCAAAACAGCAGCTCTAAGTCAGGCTTGACCATCCAAAATCCGACAAAAAGCAGAAACCAGTATTGTGAACTAAACACGCTTGAACTGATCACATTTCCCCTGTATGTCAGGCAAATTTGGTTTTCAAATCAATTCCATTTCTTTCCAGCTTTTAATTTGGGTAGGATAGCAGACACTTGGCTTCAACTCTATTCATTGGAATAATAAGATTTCATTTCAAGAAAAGCAGAGAAGATAGATGGCCCAGGGATAAAGCAGTTACTGTGCATAACTGATCCCAATTTAGACCCATGAGAGGGAGTCACGTAGCTCTTTTGGGCAGTTAGGGTGACCCCTGAAAGTTAAAAAGGCAGGCTGGTCTGTACTTGCTAGAAGCCAAAGGATGATCTGACTTCTTCACTTTTGCCTCGTTCCCTAGACCTGTTTTTCCACAAACAACCTGGACCCCTCCTGAGAGAGAGGTCTCTCCTAGGATTTAAACCTAATCTTAACATTATAGTCGGTCAAGTTCAGCCCCTAGAACTTAGCGTCATGGCTGGCCTCTTCCTAAGACAACTCCTAGCCCTAACCAATCAACTGTCTGTCTTGACTCACCTGAGCTGGAAGGTAGGGCCCACCACCAGAAGGTTATACATTCATTTGCTCTCTGTGTTTCCTGACCTCCCCTGAACTTCCAGCTGCTGGTGAGTTTCAGGAGAGTGTTATGGGGTCCGGTGACGCACAAATAAGACCATCGACTCACGGAATGCGAGGCAAAGTTTTATTGGATAAAAAAAAAGAAAGAAAAAGAAGAAAAGCTGGTGCACCAGGTCTACACCCCAGAGTTCGGGATCTCGAGGTGCTGCCCCAAACTGTTCAGAGTGTCAGCTTTTATTGGAAATAACCACATGATGTTCATAGAAAAAACAGGATGGGAGTTAAGCCATAAAGTTACTGTTAAACAAGGGGGGGGAGGGCTATTACAAGAAGTCATAAGGTATTCATTACATAGGTCACATAGGTGGAACTGAGGCAAGAAACATTCTATGCTATGTAATCACAAAGATATTCAGAAACAAAGAGATATAGGAAGGTCATGGTACATTTTCACGGAGGGGTCATCCCATTCCTTAGGTAACAGTAAACTCTTGCATTTTGCAATAAGGTCTATGCTAATGATTCCTGGAACTTCTCCTTTATCCATCAGGAAGATCAGCTTTGGGTGGGGGCCTCCATTATGTGTGCCCAAGGCAGGGGCTGCACAGGAGGATGTTTACCAGGTCTATGGTGTCCTTTCACATTCCATTTTCTAGAGGCCCCTAGCCCTTACTCCCCACATGCGTCCTTTACCTCTTCCAGCTCCCCACATGGCAGGAGCTCCTTGAACTTTCTTTTCTCTCTTTTCTTTACATGGTTTTTCCAGCCCCTCCATGTGGAATCTCTAGCCACGTGGTGCCTTTCCTTGGCTCTGTACTTCCCTCAATAAATATAATAATTTAATAATTACCCATCTCAGTCTTGTTTGATTCTATTCTTTGATTAAGATTCGACATGGACCTAGGGGTTAGGGTTCAAGAACTTTCCTGAACCCCTAGCACCCTGTTAAACTCAGACCCCAAGTAAAGCTGGATGCTTTGCCTGAGTTTGTAATCCCAGTGTGCATACAGCGAGGAAGCAGAGATGCTGTGGGCCAGGTACCCTGGAGGATACAGCAGCGAGTCCGTGCCTCAGCGTGCCTGAATTCATGCACACGTTGCACATACACACACATGATCAAAACAACAATAAAAATACTCCTTTGCCTCTCATTTGGCTTGAGTGAGTGGTGAAGTGGCTCATGATCCAGGGCTGCTGCAAATGTCTTTTGAAGGTAGCACTGTAGCCATGTGGGGCCTAACTCCGTGGCTTGTCTTTGGTCCTCAGTAATAAGTTAATGCTAAAATTTCAACCCTGGTGTTACGGGATCATGTGAACACTAGCAGATGAATTCAGGTTCTTTTATTTTTTCTCCTTCTTCTTCGAGGTATGGTCTCACTCTAGCCCAGGCTGACCTGGAATTAACTATGTAGTCTCAGGGTGGCCTCGAACTCACAGTGATCCTCCTACCTCTGCCTCCTGAGTATTGGGATCAAAGGCATGCGCCACCATGCCCAGCTGAATTCAGATTCTTGTCATTCACAAGTAGACATGATACAGTGAGCTATGTGTTTTTATTCATGAAATAAATGATGCCTGGAATTGGCTTCCACATAAAATAGATGTATGAGAGTATGCCTAGGCATAGAAACATATCACATGTATTTTTAACTAGTTAATTTATTTGAGAAAGAGGCAGATAGAGAATGGGTGTGCCAGGGCCTCTAGCCACTGCAAATGAACTCCAGACACATGCGCCCCTTTGTGCATCTGGCTTATACGTGGGTCCTGGGGAATTTAACCTAGTTCCTTAGGCTTCACAGGCAAGCGCCTTAACTGTTAAGCCATCTCTCCAGCCCTGTAACATGTATTTTTTTAAGGATCTTGATGAAATACAGTGTTTTATGAGTGGCAGTCTTTGAGGTTAGATATATGCATTCTTGGTTTTAAAATGATTCATAATTTAAAGATTTTTTAATATTCCTTGATAAACACACACACACACACACACACACACACACACAAATATGAAATAGTGAAAGCAAGCATGATGCCAGGGTCTCTTGCCACTGTAAACGAACTTCAAACTCATGCACCACTTTGTGTGTCTGGCTTTATGTGGATACCGGGAAATTGAGCTTGGCTGGCTGGCTTTGCAACTGAGCCATCTCCCCAGTCCCATAATTGAAATTTTTTATTGGATTTAATTATCTTTCCTAGAAAGACTAACACCTATAAGTTATGTTCTACAAAGGAAAATGTTTGGCAAAATGAAGTAACTCTTAAGTTTGTAGGTTTTGAAAGGAAATGGTCCCCTTCTTTTTATCTGTGAGAGACTGTGATAATTAGTTAATAAAAAATGTTGCACGTTCCTAGTGAGCATTTGGCATTGGTGACTGAGCAATTTCAGGCATGAGGAGAGAATAAAAAAGCCATCCATCCCCGAGGAGCGGAGGACTGACATGTGACCTCCTGGTGGCCCTGGGGCTGGAGGCAGTGTGATTTTTTTAAAAATAACGTTTAAACATAATTGAGAAACAGAAAATACGCTTTCACGCATGGATTTCTTAATGCATTTTTCAAGCATTTTCATGGAGACATTGCGGAAATTCTGATTGGCATGTGAAACCAACAAAGATGGGAGAGGGCTGTGATGTCACTGTCATACCAGGAGGCATAAGTGACTCTGGAAATCCCTACTAAGTATGGAGGTGGCATGAGACTTTGCTTAATGCTGACACTGTCATTCTGGAAGCACCCAGGCTGGCCAGCCCTCAAGGCTCTTGGCCCATCACCAGGGCCAGTGAGCATAACTACCTACTAGACCTCTATTCAACCTTCCATTACTGATAGAACGGATGGGAAGAGAAGCCCAAAGGCCAAGGTCAAGGTGCATTTCCAGATGAGCGAGGCTTTCAGGATTGCTCAAAAAGACCATTAAAAAAATTTTTTTTAAAGTTATTTTTTAGAGAGAGAGAGAGAGAAAGAGTGAGAATGGGCATGCCATGGCCTCTAGCCACTGCAAACGAACTCCAGACACAAGCTCCCCCTTGTGCATCTGGCTAACATGGGACCTGGAGAATCGAACTGGGGTCCTTGGGTTTCACAGGCATGTGCCTTAACAGCTAAGCCTCTCTCTCTCTCTCTCTCTCTCTCTCTCTCTCTCTCTCTCTTGCAAATAAATAAATAAAAATTATTAATCTGCTCTCCTGGTAGTGGGGGAAGGGAGAATGGGGGGACTGAGGAAGAGTATGGGAGGGAGGGACAAGGCATATTCCCGCCAATGACCCAGATCCACCAATTAGGCCCTGACTCCTAACAGCACATTGAGAATAGTACCTTGATGCCCCAATTGCTTGCTTCTCCGTGCCACTGTCCTGAGGCCAGATCTTAAACACATAAGCTGTTAGTAGGGTTCTTCTGTTTATTTGAGACAGAAAGTGAGTATGGGCATGCCAGAGCCTCCTGCCACTGTAAATGAACTCTAAATGCATGCACCACTTTGCATTTGGCTTTATGTGGGTCCTGGGGAATCAAAACTGGGCCAGCAGGCTTTGCAAACAAGTGCCTTTAACTGCCGAGTCATCTCTGCCAGCCCTAGGAGGGCTATTTTATATCCAAACCATCACAACCTCTTTTCTTCATAAAGTACCTAGACTTGGGTGTTTAGTTACAGAAACAGAAAACAGACTAAGACAGATTCATAAGTAAAAGAGGTTTATTTAGCTCGCAGTTTTGGTGTCCCAAGAGCATGGTGCCAACATCTGCTCAGCTCTGATGAAGGTCCCTTGGTGTCACAGTCAGATAGGTTTGCATTGCTGGCAGAAATCACCTGACTAAGAGCAGCTTTGTGGGGGGGGGAAGGGGGTTTATTTTGGCTTATAGGCTTGAAGGGATGCTCCTTGATGGCAGGGAAAACAATGGCATGAGCAGAGGGTGGACCATCACCCCCTGGCCAACATAAGGGGGACGATAGCAAAAGGCGAGTATGCCAAACACTGGCAAGCGGACACTGGCTATAACACCCACAAGCCCGCCCCCAACAATACACCACCTGCAGGGGGTGTTAATTCCCAAATCTCCATCAGCTGGGATTCAGAACCTAGCATTCAGAACACCCAAGTTTATGGGGGAACCCCTGAATCAAACCCCCACACTCGGCTACATCACATGACAGATAACATCATGGAAAGAAAGAGAAATGAAAGGGAGAAATTACAGGGTAAATAAGGAAGCCAGGGAGCCGAGAGAGACCGGGTTTTTCCTTTCCTAGCAACTCTCATGCAAACACTAACAAACGTCCAAGGTCAGTATGCCCAGTGACCTCCATAGGCCCCACCTCTTGAAGAACCCGCCTTCCCTTAGCATCCCCACACTGCGGACCATGCTTGTCACACACGATCCTCCGTGAGGGACACACCACACGACAACCACAGCAGTGACAGTCTTCACCTTCTGAAGAAACAAGGCATTCAGTTCTAGCCCAGCCGTTCTCGGTCTCAGCTACCTGCTAGAGTCACCCACAGATGCCTCAGTCCTGACACCAGAAATTCAGTCTTTCCAAAGGTTCCCTGGACATTGTCATGGCATGTCAAATTCTTGGTTGACCTAGTAGAAAATAGGAGGTTTTAGAAATACTATTTATTAGAGAAAGAGAGAAAGACAATGGTTACACTAGGGCCTCCAGCCCCTGCAAATGAAGTCCAGACACATGTGCCACCATGTGCATCTATCTGGCTTACGTGGGTCCTGGAGAATTGAACCTGGATCCCTAGGCTTCACAGGCAAGCATCTGAACAGCTGAGTTATCTCTCCAGCCCAAGGTGTTGTTTTATATTTAGCTAAAAGGAGATATTATTGTGCCTGTTTAGAACAGTTCTGTGTTTTTCCAAACTCCTGTATTATCTAGCACAAGGAGTGTGTTCATGTTTTACAAACTTCATAGAAGTTTTTAGCCCTGTTTACATATTCAGATCTCCTCTGGGGGGGCTCCTTAGGCTGTAGGTCTCACTAACGACTCTCTTCCAACCCATTCCTAAGACGTGGCCCAACACTGCCCAGTGGGATTCGTGTGTGAATGCATGTGTGCATGTGCCTATAGCCTGTCGTGGTGTTGTGTTCCAGGGCCTTGTTACAGTAGCTGTTTGATTTGGGGTCTGTATTTATTGGCATACTAACACCTCAGATAACATATGTAAATGACCCAAAGGACTTGTTAGCTAGGAAAACACAGACTCGAGCAAGTCCACAATTAAATTTAATAATGTTCGTTATGAACATTTATGAGGGCTTTTTGACACCCTGTGGCAAGACTGAAAGTCTTTTCTTAACATTTTTAATGTTATTTATCCACACAGACGGCGTACCTCTGCTTTTTCCTCTTACCCACTAAACCACCCCCCAAGAAGCCCCAGCTCCCAGGCCTGGCACAGGTGACACGTTCTGCCATGACTCACCTAAGACTCTCCAAGGGTGAGATGATCCTTGTGGGATCCTTCCTATATTCACCTCACACCACCTCCCCACCAACTCCTTATCTCACCATCTTTGGTTGCTGCTGGATCTGCCAAGGCTGGTGGAATCTGGCTCGACACAGCATATTGTCTGCACTCTGTGACTAAGTTTGGCAAACCAGCAACATGACTGAGTTAATGGGTAAACCCACACTGGGGCGGTTTCTCTGGGTGCACACTGCTGCAGTCCTGACTCTGATAAATCAGTGCATCTTCACAGAAACTCCAGCTGCCTACCTCTGCCTCCACCTCCCTTCTCTCTGTAAGCACGCTGGGATTCCAGAAGTCCTCCACAGCTTCCGGATTTTACATGAGGTCTGGGGATCTTAACTCAGGCACTCAGAATTATGTAGCAAGCACTTTATCCACTGAGCCTTCTTCTCTCCTGTACCTTAAAATTTTTAACAATTCTGTGTATTAAAGAATAAAAACAAAAGAAATATATTATTTCGGGCTGGAAAGATGGCTTAGCGACTAAGGTGTTTGCCCGCAAAGCCAAATGGCCCTGGTTCGATTCTCCAGGACCCACATAAGCCAGATACACAAGGGGACGCATCATCTGGAGTTCATTTGCAGTGGCTGGAGGCCGTGGCATGCCCATTCCCTCTCTTTCTCTTTCTCAAGTAAATAAATAAATAAAAATTTAAAGAATAGGAACAACCGGGCGTGGTGGTTCACGCCTTTAATCCAAGCACTCAGGAGGCAGAGGTAGGAGGATTGCTGTGAGTTCGAGGCCACCCTGAGATTATATAGTGAATTCCAGGTCAGCCTGTGCTAGAGTGAGACCCTACCTCGAAAAACCAAAATAAATAAATAAATGATAGGAACAAAAATTTTAAAAAGAAAATATTATTTATTGTTGTGCGTGGGTGTGGCTTATGTAGTGTGTGCACTTGTGAGTGTCCAGACGGCATCCCATGCGGTGGGGAGTGCTCGCCTACATTGGTCAGGGTGGAACGTGAGGCATCCCACTCCATCACTGTTTTGCACATTTTTATTTGGGTAGAGTCTCTTACCGATCCTAACATGTATTGCAAATTCTGGTGATTCTCAGCTCTGTTTGTTCACAGGACTAGGGTTACAGGCTTGTGTGGCCACATCCAGCTGTCTGTATGCGTACTGAAGATCAAACAGTCTTTGGGCCTCCTCTGACCCTCATTCTTGCACAGGAAATGCTCTTAACTGCTGAGCTATCTCTCCAGCTCATAATTAATATTTATTAATCACAGCTGATAGTAATTAAAAAAAAAAACCCTTTGTTTTGGAGAGCTGCTTTTTCAAAGATGTGACTCTGACGGCACTCGTTCATCGACTCATGGTGTCCTCCCGAGACACAGAGCAGTCATTTACCCTCTAGCTTACACTGTCTCTTTGCCCTGCTTTCAAAGTCATTGACTTTCTGTGCAATCGATACTGTTCCCAGTCTCCAGCTTCCTATAAAACAAGCTGCAGTCTCTCTCAAAGCGGAGTGCCCATGTCCTTGTGGCACCAGCTAATCTTAAAGGATAAAATAGGGCCAGCTGCAAAGAAAAGCCGTTCATGATCGACATTAAAGTCTTCGCCACTTGAAATTGCATGGGGCGGGGGGAGTTATCCCAAAGCTACTAGTGAGCTGAGATCTCTGGTGATCAGTCTGACACCTTTCATTCTGGCTTAATTAGAAGTTGTCCTGTTGATTTAATCTTAATTGAGACGAAGACTTGAGGTGGGAGTCCCTGGAGCTGGAACCCCCACACTTTAGTTGGCAGACACACACAGCCACCAGTCATGTGCTTTTACACCTTAGTTCTCCATTCAAAGCATGATTACCTCAGTTATTTTGTTCCCGCGACGTAGAAACTCAGAGCTCTAAAGGCATGAGATGGGGGAGGGGTTGCAGGCTGTGGGAATTAATAACTAAGTTCTGACTTGGGAGGAAGTCCACAGAATAACTAACCAGTGGGCATGAAGGTGCTGAGCTCTGTAGCCAAACCACTCATAATCCTGGATGTTCCATACAAAGCTTAAAATCTGATTTTCTGTGTATAACTTTTAGAAATATGTACATATTTAGAAAGGGTTCTTATCAAAGAAGATTAGAAGAGATTTGCTCCGAAAGAGAGAATTTTTGGAAAGTTCTCTTTCCTGTTGAATACTTTTGTACATAGCTGTGAAAACTGAGATGATGGGTTGAAGATATGGCTTAGTGGTTACGGCGCGTGTCTGCAAAGCTGACAAGTTTTGATTCCCTGGGACCCATGTAAGCCAGATACACAAGGTGGTGTATGCATCTGGAGTTTGTTTGCAGTGGCGGGAGGCCCTCGTGTGCCCATTATCTCTCTCTCTCAAATAAATAAACTATTTTTTAAAGTGGTATCATCACACCTACTGTCTTAGAAGATGTGTTCTGATCAAATAATGATGCTCATCAGCCTTCACTTGAGAGGGTCTGTCTTTCTGTACTCTAATAACGAGTCATTTTGGCTTGATTAAACAGAAACTCCACGCACGTATTGTAATCTGTACATAAGTTTTTGGTGAAAGAAGTGGCTCTCCTGTAATTTAATTTAGTTTTGAAAAGGAGGACATCTTTACTCCAAGGCGACTACCAAAGGAAAGTTTGAGAGGAAGGCATTTTTACAAATCTACCAGCAGGAAATCAAATGACTTGGGGCTTTGACCTGTCTTCAAGCTTCTCCTGTCGATAGGATGCAGGAGATAAATCCTGGCAAATGCCACAGGTGGTGATGAAAAGCTTAGGTTTTTCTGTACACCCAAGAGCAGCACTTTTCCCGAGGTGTCGATATAATTAATTGCCCTGAAGCCCACATAGTAAGACAAGATAATAAAAGAGAAGCTAAAATGCAGCAGGATTGAAATCTGCCCATATGACAGTTGCCAATCCTGAGATGCTATGATGTTCAAGAGTGGGTTTAGTTTTTAATTCTGTGGAAATATCTTTTGACAATAAAACTTAAAAAAAAATTATTTGTGTGAGAGAGAAAGAGGTAGGGAGGAAGAGATGGAGAGAGAGAGAGAGAGAGAGAGAGAGAGAGGAAGTGAATGGGCACTGCAGGGCCTCCACTCACTGCAAACGAATTCCAGATGTGTGCACCACCTTGTGTATCTGACTTAGGTGGATCCTAGGGTATCAAACCTGGCTCCTTTGGCTTTGCAGGCAAGCGCCTTAACCACTAAGCCATCTCTTCAATCCCTCCTTTTTCTCCCACACTGCTGTTTTTCAAGATAGCTACTCTTATGAGAGAAATAAACCCAAAGGCCCCACCCTTACATAATTGGTTTATGCTTTAGCCTGAAAAACTCCTTCACCTCTGATGTGGCTAGTGAGTGTTAAGGTTTGAATATATCAAATGTTCTTCCCTAGGCTCCTGGGTGCTTGGTTGCCAGCTCATGAACTTTGGGAAATGATTGGGTCCTGAGGCTGCTGATGTAATCAGTGGGTTAACCCGGTGTCAGGACCATAACATGGCAGCGTTACCGGAAGTTGTGAAAGATAAGAAGTGAGGCCTAGCTGCAGCATGTCAGTCACTGGAGGCATGTCCTTGGCACCTGTATCTAGCTCTGGTTTCTGATTCTACTTTTCTCTTGTCTCCTGTGTGCCAAGAGGTGAGTAGCCGCCTCTGCCACATACTCCTGCTGCCATAACGTTCCATTTCCCCGTGGGCTCAGTGAGTTAATCCCTCTCTCCAGTTCTTTATGTTGTCACAGTCTAACAGTGTATTTATGCAAAATCTAACAGTAATTTATTATCTTATTTATGGGACACATTCACGGGTTTTTTTTGTTTGTTTTTTTGGGAGACACAGAGAGAGAGAGAGAGAGAGGGAGAGGAAGACAGATAGAGATGGGCGCGCCAGCAGTCTCTCAGCTGCTGCGAACGAAATCCAGATACGTGTGTCCCCTTGTGGTCAAGTGCGGCATTGCGCCCTTGTGTCACTTTGCATCTGGCTAAACGTGGGACCTGGAGATTGGAACCACTGGAGATTGGAACCAGCGTTCTTAGGCTTAGGAGGCAGGCGCATTAACCGCTAAACCATCTCTCCAGCCCTGTTTTTGTTTTTGTTTTTGTTTTTGAGGCAGGGTCTCATTCTAGCCTAGCTTGATCTGGAGTTCACTCTGTAGCCCAGGCTGGCTTTGAACTCGCTGGGATCTTCCTACTTCAGCCTCCCCAGTGCTGGGATTAAATGCAGTTGTGCACCACCATACCTGGCTTCATATTTGTGTTTTTGTTGACTACATGTAAGGGGTGTATACTTGATGTGATGAGAGCTCAAGTTTCAAAGTTAGCATTTCCTGTTTGGAAAGGGAACTCTTTACAAAGAAGGCAGGTGGCATCCTGCACTCCCAGTGTGTGCACAGCCGCCCGTGGGGCTATGCCCCTGTCAATGTAAGTGCAATGAAAATGTTAGTACCTCTATTGCATGAATCACGTTTCAGGTTCTGTGTAGCTGCCTGTGGATCCCTGGTACCGTATTTGGCAGTGTAGATGTATCTAAACAGTCCCGTGATTGCAGGAAGCTATGTTAGTTACCGCTGGGATACTATTGCTACCCCTTCCTTTTTAGTTTTATTTTTTATTTATTCATTTATTTGACAGAAAAAGAGGCAGAGAGAGAGAGAGAGAGAGAAAGAATGGGCATGCCAGGGCCTCTAGCCAATGCAAACGAACTCCAGACACATGTACCCCCCTTGTGCATCTGGCTAACTTGGGTCCTGGGGAATCAAACCTGGGTTTCTTTAGCTTTACAGGCAAACACCTTAACCACTAAGCCATCCCTCCAGCCCTAACCCTTCCTTTTTAAAATATTTTATTTTATTTATTTGAGAAAGAGGCAGAGAGAGGGAGGGAAGTGGGGGGGGAGGGAGAATGGGCTCACCAGGGCCTCTGGCCATTGTAAACGAACTCCAGACATATGCGCCACCTTGTGCATCTGGCTTACGTGGGTCCTGGGGAATCAAACCTGGGTCCTTCGGCTTCATAGGCAAGCGCCTTAACCGCTGAGCCATCTCTCCAGCCCTACCACTCCCTTTTATGTTTTCACATTGTCTTAAATTTTCCAGGATGGTGGTCCATTCACCATAATTTTTCCCTACCTGTGTCCTGCCCCATTTGATCCTGGCCTCAAATCACCTAGGCAACAGAAGAGAATCTGTCAGAAATGTTCATGCCCACTCGAGAGCTGGAACCCGGCCTCTGAAATGAGCTTCAGCAGACCCCTAGGTCTGTGGGGGACATCGCAGTAACTTCATAGCTGCGGGTACAGATACTGCACCAGGGATCGCTAGACTTTTATTTTTTATTAAATTTATTTATTTATTCATTAGAGACAGAGAAGGGGGACAGAGAGAAAGTGAGAATGGGCATGCCAGGGCCCCCAGCCACTGCAAACGAACTCCAGTCGCATGCGCCACCGTGTGCATCTGGCTTATGTGGTACCTGGAGAATCGAACTGGGGTCCTTAGGCTTCTCAGGCATGTGCCTTAACCACTAAGCCATCTCTCCAGCCTGGATTGCTAGACTTTCCACGATAGCCAATTCTGCTTATTTATTTCAGCTGCTGACTTGTCTCTTCCTCGGGGACATTTCCTGGTTATATTGCGAGTGAAGCTTGTTTTATCTCTGGGTCAATCGAGAAAGCGAATCTTTAATATCTTAAGGATCTCAGTATGCCTCAGGGTAACCTGCGTGAGCTTGGGACAAAAGCTCAGTGCAGGAATTGTGCTTGCACTGCCAGGAGCTGGCTGCTGCTCTGCTCGAGCTGACGCACACACACATCTTGCTAGGTCTCCCAGCATCAGCACTCACTCCCCGTGATCAGAGATGGCCTGGGCACCTGGGAGCCACACAGGGCTCTCTCTCTGTCTTGCTTATAATCTGCTTTCAAAATGAAAGCTTTAGAACTGGGGAGACAGCTCAGTGGCTAAAGGCACTTGCTTGCAAACCCAGCTGAGCCAGGTTCGAATCCCTAGTTACCCACATAAACCCCGATGCACCAAGTGATACATGAACCTGGAATTAGCTTGCAGCACCAGGAGGCCCTGGCACGTCCATTCTCTTTCCCTCTTTCTTGTTGCAAATAAATGAATTATTTATTTATTTATTTATTTATTTATTTATTTATTTATTTATTGCTGGGTGTGGTGGTGCACATCTTTAATCCCACCCAGCACCCGAGAGGCAGAGGTAGGAGAATCACCATGAGTTTGAGGCCAGCCTGAGACCACATAATGAATTGCAGGTCAGCCTGGGCTAGAGTGAGACCCTACCTTGAAAAACCATAAGGAAAAAAATTTTAAATGAAAGATTTAGAAAGCTGCCTCCATTTTTCCATCTTTTATATATTAGTATCTCAGACACCATACAAATGTTTTCTTTGCCATTAAGCAGGCCCTTTCTTCCTTCCCCACCTCTTTTTCCTGACAGTGTCTCCTATAGCCCAGGCTAGTCATCATAGAGCTGAAAATGACTTAAGCTCTGATCTCCCTCCCCCCTCCCTCCCTCTATCTCTTGAGTGCTAAAATTACAGGTATGCACCATCAAACTCAGTTTACCTAGCATTAGGCTTCCTGTGGGCTATATCCCCAGCCCTCCCAAAGTAGTATGTCTTGATTGCAGAATTGCGTATGTGCCTTATTCAAAACGCAACACGAGTCCATTTTTCTCTCTTCTAACATGGAGAAGCCTGCCGCCGTCCTGTGGACTCGTCCTTGTAAGTTCGCAGCAGAAGTGGAAAACAGATGGCTGTGGGTTCTCGAGCACGGACGCCACCCTCTTTCCGTCGCTGCTTCTCTCTTTCTGCGGGGCCAGCTACTCTGCTTATTTCATTGAGAATTCTCGGAGTGCTTCACCTTCATCTCAGAGAGCCTCAGGGAGGATGCACGAGGGCTTAGCCATGTCACCTGCTGGCTGAGAGAGCCAGGTGCCTGTGGGACCTTCAGAAGGCAGCCTCATTATGCTTCCTGTAATCTGCTCCTTTCTTGTCACAGAAATTGAAAACCTATGCAGGTCCTGGCTGTCCTTGAAAGAATTGACGGTCAGTAGCAGTAGTCCTTTATAGAGCTGCCATGGGGGTCCCAACTGCATTTAACCCCAGTAGACGTCATACCGACCACTGCCTTTCTTTATGAAGGAAGGTTTAGTTCGTGCTTCCCCTGTTAGCAGTCATCCAAGTTGAACTTTTATTTATTTCTTATTTATTTATTTGAGAGACAGAGAGAGAGAGAGACAAAGAGGCAGAGAGATAGGGGGAGAGAGAGAGAATGGGTGCATCAGGGCCTCCAGCCACTGTAAACGAACTCCAGACGCATGTGCCCCCTTGTGCAGCTGGCTTACGTGGGTCCTGGGGAATAGAACCGGGGTCCGTTGGCTTTGCAGGCAAGCGCCTTAACCAGTAAGCCATCTCTCCAGCCCCCAAGTTGAACTTTTGAAGTGCTTATAACAAATGGATTAATAAGATCAGTGGTCGCTTCCCCATGTTAATTGGTGGTTGGGACTGGGAACTTGATGGGAGACACAATCTGAGACTGATCTTCATGATACCCAAGTCTGGCATCTTCACACTTGGCTCCGTGGTCCTTTTGGGACCTTTACAGTGGTCCTTGTGAATATTTCAGTCTGCTCTGTGCAAGGGTGGACCCATGTAGATTGGGTAGCAAGCTTCCTCACGGAACATGAATCCCCAAAGATGAGCTGAACCAATTCTCCCTTGCTGTCTCTCCAACACCCTCTCATCTCTCTCTTCCACCCCGTCTCCAATCCAGAGCCCTGGGCACACCTCTTTGTATTCTTCTGCTCAATTGGTCCTTGTACCCAGGTCCAATCCTGCCTCCTGCTGCCTGCGCCCGCCCCCTCCTCTGGCCACTGCTAGAGCAGGCTCCTTTTTGCTCTGCTTGAAGTCGTCCTTTGGTCCCCTCAGCCTTCTGCTTCCTGTATTGTCTCCCTTTCATCCCTCAGTCCTGGAGGATGCTCCTTGCTGGACTGGCCCTTCGGTCCATTCATTGTTTGCTGAGGGCCTGCCTTGACCCAGGTCCTTCATCCATTCCATGCCATCCCCTCCGAAGCTCGTGGCGAGCATGGCAGTGAACTATCGTGCACAAGTGATGTGTTAGGTTCGCCTTCGTAGTTTCTTTTTTTCACCTTTGGTGCTGAACCAAAAGGGCTCAGTTTGTAAGCCAGGCTTCCTGTTGTCTATTCAAGTGTCTTGTTCTACCTTTGTGGCGCAAACGTCAATAATGAGTTTAAAAAAAAAAAAAAACTAACTCTTGGGCAGGAGAGATGGCTCAGCTGTTAAAGGTGCTCTCCTGCAAAGCCTAACAACCTGGGTTCAATTCCCCAGGACCCACGTAAAGCCAGATGCACAAAGTGGCGCTTGTGTCTGGAGTGTTTGCAGTGGCTGGAGGCTCTGGTGTACCCACTCTCTTTCTCTCTCCCTGTTTTCCTCCCTCCCTGTCTTCTCCTTGCATATAAATAAAGACAATATTTTTAGGCCTGGAGAGATGGCTTAGTGGTTAAGGCACTTGCCTGCAAAGCCAAAGGACCTTGGTTCAATTCCCCAGGACCCATGTCAGCCATATGCACATGGCACATACATCTGGAGTTCGTTTGCAGTGGCTGGAAGCCCTGGCACACCCACTCTCTCTCTTTCTTTCTCTCTCTCCCTCACTCTGCCTCTTTCCCTCTCAAATGAATAAAATTTTTTTTAAATTAAAAAAAGAAAATATTTTAAAAAAACAGCAACTAACACCTGTTGAGAGCCTTTCTTGTGTCTGGTATTTCTCCCCTGTGCCCTAAGGCTTCCCCAGGGCTTCCTCGTGGCCCTCATGATTTCACTGTGCTTTTCATTTTCTCCTTTTCATAGGCTTCGAGGCCCTTAGGGCAAAGCAATGCCTTTCATTTTTTCCTGGGTATCTACACGATGCCTGGCATATGGCAAAAGCCTGACGGTTACAGATGCCCGCCAAAGCAGCCCTCATTTTGATGGAAGTAGCGACTCTTGGTTTCAGTGTTCAAGCTAATCCCAGCCAGAGAGATCCGGTAAATGAGACCTGTGTATTGGGATACTGGTGGGCTACAGTCCTATGTGGGATTGAAATGTTCTAAATTATCACAGCTTTCTTCCCCCTTCATTACATAATTATTTATTTTTACCAAGCTCCCAAATGTCTTAATTAGAGCCATCATATGTTATGAATTCTATTTGTGGGCATTGTGAGAACAGCAGTTCCTCCTCTTTTTTTTTTTTTTTTTTTTTTTTTGTTCTGTGTGAGCAGTTTGACTCAGTGGGGTGGTATTTTATAACTCACTAATGTTTGTAGCACTGTGTATTAAATACTTCAGCCGTCACTGAGCTTGATCCTGAAGGCCATTGCAACATACTTTTGTGCTAGGCTAGTCCTCTGCCAAGATGCGCTGGTGCCTGCAGTAGTGGCAGGCAAGAGCTGGGCACTCGGTCTGGCATCTGAACATGGGCCAGTCAGTACGTCTAACCAGCGTTGTTCCCCACCCAGAGAACCAGTGTCCCTGTTACTCTGACTATTGGCAAGGACCAGAGTTACTTGGGGGGCGGGGATCCTAAAGGGTCGCCTCGGGCCCTGGAGAACAGATTCATTCCTGCTAACTCAGTGTCACTCCTGGAATGCCCGTTGCTCCCTGATTTAACTGTGATGGATGTGGGCACCTGTCCGAGCCATTATGCAACAAGTAATCTATAAGAGATACTGTGAGCCGTGTTCCAGATCTCATGGGAGTCCCTGCTCTCAAGATCCCTTTCTGGACAATCAGCTGTCTGTGGGCCGTGATTTGCCCCCAGGGCTTGGTGTGGCCAAGGCGCCACGTGTCTCCTTTGCCAAGACTGTGTGAGAGCCATCCTGGCCTTCACCGTCACTGTGCTGAATCCCGAGGGTACACACAGGCTGTCCCATCTATTACTGGGACTGTAAACATCTATGATGCGAGGGACCTGTGTGGTGGGGTGAACTTTACCCAGGCAGGAAAACTACACAAAACAAGCAAGGAGCTGCATCCTTTTGTCATAGAAGACTAGCTGTCTCTGTCTCCTTCTCCTTCCTTGTACTCCTGTCGCTCACCGTATTACTTTCCTTATTACTGTGACATAAAGCAGCTTAAGAAAGGAAGGGGGCAGGGGCTAGAGAGATGGCTTAGCAGTTAAGGTGTTTGACTTTGAAGCCTAAGGATCCCAGTTTGATTTTCCAGGTCCCAGGTAAGCCAGATGCACAAGGGGGGCACATGTGTCTGGAGTTAATTTGTAGTGGCTAGAGATCCTGGTGCCCCCATTCTCACTCTCCCTCTCTCTGTCTTAAATAAATAAATAAATAAATAAATAAAATAAAGTCTTAAAAAACTATTAAAAAAAAAAGAAAGAAGGGAGGCTGGAAAGATGATTCAGTGGTTAAAGGTGTTTGCTTGCAAAGCCTGATAGCCCAATGGCCTACGTTTGATCCACCAGTAGCCATGCAAAGCCAGGTGCACAAAGTGGCGCATGCATCTGGAGTTCATTACCAGTGGCAGGAGACCCTGGCATGCCCTTACTCTCTTTCCTGTCTGCCTCGTTCTGTCTGTCTCTGAGATTTTATATATATATATATATATATATATATATATATATATATGTGTGTGTGTATATGTATGTATGTAAGTATATTCTTCTTTTAAAGGAAGGGTTTACTTTGGCTCACAGGTTGGGGGCACAGCCCATTTTGGTGGTGAAGTCATGGCAGCAGGAGCCTGAATCAGCTGGTCACATTATCCTCAGTCAGAAAGCAGAGAGACAGACAGACAGAAGGGGGAGAGGGGAAGAGGGGGGGAAGAGAGGGGAGGAAGAGGAGGGAACACTACTAATTTCTCTTCCTCCTGGGCCCATGGGGTGATGCCACCACATTTAGGGTAGGTCTTCCCACCTCAATTAATCTAGAAGTTTGTTTCCATGGTGACTTGAAATCCCTTCACGATGAAATCAAGATTAAGCATTACACTCACGCACACACTTTTATGAGTATGTGTCTTTTTTTTTTTTCTTTTCATTCTACACATCTCAGTTCAACCCTTTAATGCAGGCAGATAGAAAGGAAATTTTCCGATGGGGTGAAGGTGGGTTAACGTAAGTTTGCTTTTGTAGTATTCTCACTGGGACCTGGGGCACAGGTATGCTATTTTCTGTGCTCAAGAGGCCAAGGACCCAGGCTTGTGACCATCTGACCTCAGCCCACCTTGATGGCCCCATGTGGGAATTACCAGTATGGTGGGAGTGTCCAGACAGCTGAGAAATCCGTGCAAGGCCTCGGAGGTTTGCATTGTCTCAGTTTCTTGCTATTGTGTTCATTATCATCTACCTTGGTGGTCCGTGACTTTTTTTTTGTATGTGTTTGTGAGTGCCCATGTATGAAAATGCTTGTGAGGGCTGGAGACAGCTCACCGGTTAAGGCACTTGCATGCAAAATCTAACAACCTGGGTTCTATTCCCCAGTAGCCACATAAATCCAGAATCACAAAGTGGTGCCTGCATCTGGAATTCTTTCTTAATAGCTGGAGGCCCTGGCACACCCATTCTCTCTCTGTTTTTTTCTCTCTCTCCCTCCGTCTCTCGCTTTCTCTCTGCTTACAAATAAATTTTTTTTTTTTGGTTTTGCAAGGTAGGGTCTCACTCTGGTCCAGGCTGACCTGGAATTAAATATGTAGTCTCAGGGTGGCCTCGAACTCTCAGCGATCCTCCCACCTCTGCCTCCCGAGTGCTGGGATTAAAGGCGTGCACCACCACGCCCGGCTCAAATAAATATTTTTAAAAAGAAAAAAGAAAATGCCAGGCATGGTGGTGTACACTTTTAATCCCAGTCCTCAGGAGGCAGAGATCTCTGTGAGTTTGAGGCCACCCTGAGACTAAATAGTGAGTTCCAGGTCAGCCTGGGCTAGAGTGAGACCCTGCCTCGAAAAACCAATAAATAAATAAATAAATAAATAAATAAGGAAAAAGAAAGTGCCCGTGAAGGCCAATAGTTGGTGTTGGATGTCTTCCTTGGTCATTCTTTCTGTATTTGAGACAAGGTCTCCTATTGAACCCAGACCAGAACTCACCAGTTTGGCTAGTCTATCTAGCCAGCCATCTGCCTGTGTCCACCTCCTGAAGGCTGGGGTTACAGGTGGACAGCCACGCCTGACCAGCACTACTACCACCAGTACTTCTTCTTCTTCTTTTTTTTTTTTTTTTTTTTTTTGGTTTTTCAAGGTAGGGTTTCAGTCTAGCTCAGACTGACCTGGAATTCACTATGTAGTCTCAGGGTGGCCTTGAATTCATGGTGATCCTCCTACCTCTGCCTCCTGAGTGCTGAGATTAAAGATGTGCACCACTATGCCCGGCTAGGAATTTTTTAAAATTTTATTTATTTGTTTGCAAGCAGAGATAGAGAGATAGAAAAGAGACACACACAGAGAGAATGGGCACACAAGGGCTTCTAGCCACTGTAAATGAACTTCAGGTACATCTGGCTTACTTGGGTCCTGGAAAATCAAACCTGGGTCCTTTGGCTTCACAGGCAAATACCTTAACCACTAAGCCATTTCTCCAGGCCAAGAATTTATTATTATTTATTTGACAGAGAGAGAGAGAGAGAGAGAGAGGAAGAGGAAGAGGGAGATAGAGAGATTGGGCACATCAGGGCCTCCAGCCACTGTAAACGAACACCAGACACATGCACCACCTTGTGCATCTGGCTTACATGGTTCCTGGGGAATCGAACCTGGGTCCTTAGACTTCTCAGGCAAATGCCCTAACCGCTGAGCCATTTTCTCAGTCCTCTGCCCTGCACTTCTGTGTGTGCTGGAGATCTGAATTCAGGTCCTTAGGCCAGTGCTTCACTGACCAAGCCACGTCCCCCGTTCCGACTGTGACTTCTGATCTGAATCTTTCCCGTAAGATTTACACCATCATTATAGATCACATGTTTGAAAGAGCAGTCTAGAAATTCAAGTAGAAAAGGCATTCTTAGACCTTGGCTGGGCAACTGTTATCTGTGAAGCCCTGTCCCAGGCTCTGGCAGTACAGCAGTGAACTACACAGACACCGTCCCTTTCCTGAGGAACTTAATGTTCCAGCTCAGAAAGAGAAAAAAAAAAAAAAAGGCAGCCTTGGCTACTTCCTCCGCCAAGTGGTTCTGAGTGCCCACAAGCAAGCGGGGAGGGAGGGAGGACACAGTGGGATGCACACCTGCATTTTATGTGAAATTGCTAGGCAAGACTTGGGGGGGCGGGGTGTCAGATGGCATTCTGCAGAGGCACCTAGGCTGAAGGGCATTTCAGACAAAGGGAAGGGGGCGCACAAAGGACCTGAGGCAGAAATGCGTTGGATGGTTGGATGCACTTGAGGACTAACAAGGTGATTTCAGTGACTGGAAGACAGAGGAAAGAGAGGCGCGCCTGCACACACATACACACAGGGGCAGAGAGAGAGAGAAAAAAAAAAAACACAATACCCTGTTGCTTTGGGCCTGTGGCAGGAGAGTACATCATGACAGAAGCTTGTGACCACGGAAGCCATTCACTTCATGACCATAAGAAGGAGAGAGAATGGGGGTTGGAGGGATGGCTTAGCCATTAAGGTGTTTGCCTGCAAAGCTAAAGGACCCAGGTTCGATTCCCCAGGACCCACGTTAGCCAGATGCACAAGGGGGCACACGATTTGGAGTTCATTTGCAGTGGCTGGAGGCCCTGGCACGCCCATTCTTTCTCTCTCTCTCTCCCTCCGTCCATCTCTTCCTCCCTCTCTCCCTCTTCCTCTATCAAATAAATAAATAAATATTTTTTTAAAGGAGAGAAAATGAAAGAAGGGAGGGTCCAGGGTCTTTATATCTCCTTCAAAGGCCTGCCCTTAGCAACCTCACTTCCTCCCACGAGGCCCTACCTCCTCAAAGTTCCAGTAACTCCAGGGGTGGTGATGGGGGAGGGCGATGAAGAATTTAATACAGGGACCTTGGCAGGATTCAAACTGTGTCACTGCCCTCCCCGCACAAGCCACCTCCCCAGCTTCTGTCCACTCATAGCTCCCTCCTCCTGTGTATGGTGATTGTCCTGATCCTCCAGGTCCCCAAGTCCTTGGTGCAAGTGGCCCCGCCAGTCCTGTCTTGGTTGTTTTCAAAGAGGGGTCTGTGTAAACACCACCGAGTTGTCACCATTTGGCCCAGCGTCTCCTCCACATTTTCTTGGAGAGTGTCTTGCACAGCACTGAGACAAAGCTTCCCTTGAGAAGGCTTGTTGAGGAAACAACAGCTTCTATGTTCCTCACAAGAACCTCGCTGGGGAGCAAACTAAACTTGGGTGGGTGGACCTCGGAAAGGCTTTTCCAAGAGTAGGAAGCAAAAAAGTAATTACCCTCTCCTGCAGGGGTTTTCTGTTGACATTTCCTGCTCTGCACAGAGTACAGTGTGTGCCCTTGAGTGTGGCGTTCTGGAACCTTCCACAGCCACTGCAGTATACTTGTCATGCTGTGGAGCAGTTAAAGAGACACCGTTTATTAACTCAAGTCAGAGGTTGTGAGGCCCACCGAATTCACTTCATAACGTCTGTATTTTGGCCTCGAAATCTGAAGCATTCCTATTTTTCTATTTCTCCTTTGAACCCACTTTATAATTTTCTTAGATTAATTTAATGAAACAGGGATTCTAAGTCATAGAAGATGCCAGTAAACATTTGGCCAGAATGAAGTGGGGTGAGGGAAGCCATGGGGGGAAACGTATTTTTCAAAACATGTGAGCCTAAGTTGTTTGCTGATAAATGTATCTGATGGCCTAGGAATGCATAGTCACCTGATATATGTGACTATTTAAATGTAAATGAATAAAATTCCAAACGCAAGTGTCCTAGTCAAAGGTTCAGTGGCCACACACACTGGAATCCCGCAGCCTCTGTTGGCTCATGGCTACTGAGGAAGCTCAGATGTGGAACATTGCAGAATCTTCCTTATGGCAGATCCTTACTGTACTGGGCAGTACTGGCGTCGACTATAGTGTTGTCAGTGATACATGGTTATTGCCACCCGGCTCATGGCCTGAGATTGGGAAAGTGCTGGGAACATTAAGAAACACATTATCCTGGGATGGCACAGGGTAGGATAGCACAGGAGCTCACTGTTTGAGTGTGTGTGTGTGTGTGTGTGTGTGTGTGTGTGTGTGTGCGCGCGCGCTCTTATGGGTGGGGTGGGGTGGGTATGTGCATGTGTGTGCAGATGTGTGCTCCAGTATGGTGTGGACGCCAGAGGAGAACATCAGGTGTCCGTTGCTCATCTGAGTGTTTTCTCGCAACAAGTCTTTCCCTCAACCCAGAGCTCCAGCAGCTCTCGTGTTACAGTTGTGCGTGACCACACTCAGCCGTTTATGTGGGTACTAGGGGGTCAAACTCAGAAGGTCTTGGGCGTGGCAGTGCATCTCATCTGTTAAGCCATCCCCCCAACCTCTGAGTTTGCCCCCTCCCTCCCTCCCTCCCTCTTTCTTTCTTTCTTTCTTTCTTTCTTTCTTTCTTTCTTTCTTTCTTTCTTTCTTCCCTTCAGCTTGAACCTCTGTCCTGTTTATCATTCTGGCCAAGTACAGTCACAAACTGGTACATGATCCTGCATAGGTTATATGTTTGCTTCTTTTAAGTAGCAAATAGAGTGAGTTCTAGTAAGAATCGAGTGAAGTGCTCCAGGTGTATGAGATCAACAAGTGGAAGGCCATCTGGGTGATCAGAAGAGGGTCGCGTTGTCAAGTTCTTCAGGTTTGCGCTTGTCTGTGGATTGTTTCTTCACGTGAGTGGGTGACTTACACCATCCCCATTTATTAGTGACTTTTTTTTTTTGGAGAGAGACACAGAGAGAGGGAGGGAGAGGGAGACAGATAGAGAAGAATGGGTGTGCCAGCAGCCTCTCAGCTGCTGTGAACAAACTCCAGATGTGTGCGCCCCTTGTGGGCAAGTGCACCATTGCACCCTTGCATCACTTTGCAGCTGGCTAAACGTGGGACCTGGAGATTGGAACAAGGGTTCTTAGGCTTAGCCGGCAGGTACCTTAACCGCTAAGCCATCTCTCCAGCCCTATTAGTGACTTTTGGAGTCAGTTGTTTTCTTTGCTGTGAAAAGCAAGTAGGGGTTGTGTGGTAGTTTGAATAAATGTCCCCCACTATATTCAGTGTTTTATTAGACTGTAGTTTGCATCTGCAGCCACCTGGCTGGAGGCAGTGTCACTGGGCAGGTCTTAAGGTGGTGGGTTTGAGATTTCAATCTAAAGATATGCAAAGTGTGCCTAGCTGGAGTTCCTGAAATGTGCTGTGCTTTGTGGCTTTTGGCTTGTGGTTTTTCTCTGTGTTTGGTGCTGTGAAAGCAGGCCAGCTTCTTCTGCCATGATGGAACTTCCCTTGGATCTGTAAGCTTCAATAAATCTCTTCTTCCATCAGTGTACCTGGTGTGGAAGTTCATCTCAGTGAACCTGAAGCTGTCTGCTGCAGGGTGGTTTTCATGTTTTTTTTTTTTCTTTCAGACCAGACATGTTGGATAAACATTTACTAAGCTGACAAGGCCTGCGAGGACAGGACCAGGTTGGGGATGCCCGAGAGTGGGCAGCATTCTCCTCATAGCAGAGCCATTTCACGTGACTGTCGGCAGCTAAAACTAGGGCGTGCAAAGTTACCCTTCGGGAGACGTGAGGAAAGAAAGGTCACAGGAAAGGGAGAGTGACTTCAGACAGACCACTAAGCAAATGTGGGTTCCTTCTCTATGGTACTGAGCAAGCTACATACAGTCTGTAGGTGACTCTGAAATCCATTGGGGGGGGGCGGTGGGAGATGTAGGCTGTCAGCAGCTCTGAGAGCCTTGGAAGTAGCTCAAGAAGGCACAGCCCCCTGGCTGGAAGGCAGAAGAATTCCAGTGCCATTTTGTGGAGGGTGGCTGTTTTGCTTATGGCAGCCATGTTGTTTCACCTGATCTTTCTGCCTTGCTCGCCCTGGTCAGCAAATCTGTGATCACAGCTGGGCTTCCAGACGTTCTGAACCATGAGAGTTAGACACACAGTCAAGAACTGTCAGTTCAGGGGCTGGAGAGATGGCTTAGCGGTTAAGGCGCTTGCTTGCAAAGCCAAAGGACCCAGGTTCGATTCCCTAGGACCCATATAAGCCAGGTGCACAAGGTGGTGCATGCATCTGGAGTTCATTTGCAGTGGCTGGAGGCTCTGGTGCGCCCATTCTTTCCCTCTCTGTTTCTCTCAAATAAATTAATTAAATAAAGAACTGTAGGAAAAAAAGAGAGAAAGAAATGTAGGTCTAGTCGTCCTATGCATGGAGAGATGGATCACTTAGGAGGTTTGGTCAAGTCCGTCACCATCTCTTTTTCTGTGTGAATTGCTGTAGGAAAAGACGTAAGTGAGACCGACACAACCCCTAGTTGTTGCTTTTGTAGTGAGAGCGTGCCAAGGGATTGCTTTTGTTCAGTTCATTGTTTGATGCCTTCTTCCTGTTCTTGTAAGAGTGAAAAGCATTTTATTCTTCCAAAATAATTTATATCCCCAAAGGCTTTTTAATTTTTTTTTTTTTTTTGTAAATCTGCATCTATGTAGCTAAGAGGCTATATTTTTGGTATGAAGAATAAGAAGCAATGTTTGGGCTTCCTGCGTGGTATATATAAATTGGTACTTTTACAAAGTACTCTTATAAAGAGTGCCTTCTGGTGAGTAGCTCTGTTCAAAGAGGCAATAATTATGGGCCAGGAAGCATGGAGTTCTATGCTGGGTCCAGTTGATTGATGGTGGTTGATAGAACAGAGGTTGCAAGACAATTTGAGTTCAGATCCTCAACACCCATATAAAAGTTAGGTGTGGCGATGTGCGCGCCTGTAACCCCAGTGCTGGGGAGGCAGAAGCAGGAGGATCTCTAGGGCTCACGAGCTAGTCTGGCCAAATCAGCGAGCTCCACATTCAGTGGGAGAGCCTGAGAGATGGCTCAGCCGTTAAGGCACTTGCCTGCAGAGCCTAATGACCCGAGTTTGATTCCCCAGTATCCACATGGGTGAGATGCATAAAGTGGCACATGCATCTGGAGTTCATTTGCAGTGACTGGAGTCCCTGGTGGGCCCATACTCACTCTCTTTCTCTTTCTTCTGTCTCCCTCTGTTCACAAATAAATAAAGATTTTTTTTTTTTGGTTTTGCGAGGTAGGGTCTCACTCTGGTCCAGGCTGACCTGGAATTAACTATGTAGTCTCAGGGTGGCCTTGAACTCTCGGCGATCCTCCTACCTCTGCCTCCCGAGTGCTGGGATTAAAGGCGTGCACCACCACGCCCGGCTTAAAGATATTTTTTAAAAGTAAGGTACAGGGGCTAGAGAGATGGCTTAGCGGTTAAGGCCTTTGCCTGCAAAGCCAAAGGACCCAGGTTCAACTCCCCAGGACCCAAGTAAGCCAGATGCAAAAGGGGGCACACATATCTGGAGATTGTTTGCAGTGGCTGAAGGCCCTGGCACACCCGTTCTCTCTCTCTCTCTCTACCTGCCTATTTCTGTACCTCTCTCTCTCTCTCAAATAAATAAATAAAACATAAAATATGTTTTTTTTTTTTTTTTTCAAGGTAGGGTCTCACTCTGGTCCAGGCTGACCTGGCATTAGCTATGTAGTCTCAGGGTGGCCTCGAACTCATGGCAATCCTCCTACCTCTGCCTCCCGAGTGCTGGGATCAAAAAAATATGTTTTTCTAAAAAAGTAAGGTACAGAGTGATAGAGGAAGACACCTGATGTCAACCTCTGGCCTTCACATGCATGTACACACATGCCTACACATGCATGCACACCCACTACACACATACAAGAGAGAGCATGTGCGTATGCACACCAGCAGGCCAGCAATTGAAGTTTCAGGCTGCTTAGTGGTCACAACCTTTGCTTCACTTGCTCTGCTTATTAACAAAATGGCTTGCTGGGTGGGGTGATGCATGCCTTTAATCCCAGCACGTGGGAGGCAGAGGTAGAAGGATCACCCTGAGTTCAAGGCCACCCTGAGACTACATAGCCAGTCTGGACTAGAGTGAAACCCTACCTCGAAAAACCAAAAAGAAAAAAAAGGTTTCTCAGGGCTGGAGAGATGGCTTAGTGGTTAAGGCGTTTGCCTGCAAAGCCAAAGGACCCAGGTTCAATTCCCCAGTACCCACATAAGCCAGATGCACAAGGGGGCGCATGCATCTTTAGTTCATTTGCAGTGGCTAGAGCCCCTGGCATGCCCATTCTCTTTCTCTTTCTCCTTGAAAATAAATAAATAAAAAATAAATAATTTTTTTTAAAAAAGCTTGTTAGTTGGGTAATCTTGGAAAGCAGTGACAATCTCCAGGTGAAGATAACCTAACAGGAGACCCTCTTTGTCCCGAGGCTGCTCTGGCTGGGTGACTTGGTTTGGTAGATACATTTGACTTACTGACCTTGTTTCACAAAGCAGCGTAGGCTGAAAGAATAGTTTATACCATTAGGAAATGGACAGCATCTATTTATCCAAGCTAAAGATTTAACAAAAAAATAAAGGTCTGTTTCTGTTGGGTAGTGACTGTGTTAATTAGGACAATTAGTCCGTGAAATAAAGAATGCTTGAGCCGGGCGTGGTGGTGCACGCTTTTAATCCCAGCACTCGGGAGGCAGAGGTAGGAGGATCACCATGAGTTCGAGGCCACCCTGAGACTACATAGTGAATTCCAGGTCAGCCTGGGCCAGAGTGAGACCCTACCTCTAAAAACCAAAAAAAAGAAAAGAAAAAAGAAAAGAAAAGAAAAGAAAAGAAAAGAAAAAGAAAGAAAGAAAAGAATGGTTGAAATTATTCATGTAACAGTAAGGAGTTAGATCTGGATGGAACATGGGGTGGGGGGGTGTACGAATGTGTTCTAGATTTTCTTTTTCATTCTTAAACTTCATACAAAAACTATGAGACATATTTGACATAATTCAGACTTACAAGAAAGAGTCATGGACTTGGCTGACATAGGCAGCTGCATAGCCGCCAGCCCAGATTTCCTCTAGACCAGCTGTGCAGTAAACTCACATAGGAGCCTTTAGCATGCACATGATTCCCAGGTGACACTCTCAGGGGCTAAATAAATGGGAGTCTTTGGGGACAGGTACATTTTGGTCTTAATGGGAGTCTTGATCTGAGAACCACTTTTAAAATTTAATTTTATCTATTTTTTTTGAGAGACAGAAAGAGGCAGAGAGAGAGAATGGGCGTGCCAGGGCCTCTAGCTAATGCACATGAACTCCAGACACATGCACCACCTTGTGAATCTGGCTTACATGGGTTCTTGGGAATCGAACCTGGGTCCTTAGGCTCCGCAGGCAAGCGCCTTAACCCCTAAGTCATCTCTCCAGCCCTAAGAACCACTATTTTGTTTCCGCTTCTCTAACTTCCTGTTATTAAACCATCTAGATTTGGTCCGTCCCCTCTTCCAGCCTCATCCCCCATCATTCCCTCCTTTCCCCAGGCTCCCTGCTTCAGGTTTGCCCAGTCACCCCAACACTCTCTCATTTCTGCTTGTCCATCTGCACTCACTGTTGTCTGCCTTCAGTGCCACTCCACATCCCTCCCCATTCCTGTTCTCTGGTAAAAATGGCTTTCTTCCTACAGATTAGAGGAAGCCTTTTCCCCATGCTGGGGAGATAAGGGAGCCCTCCCCCCAAACCCACATTCTTGTGGCCTCTGAAGGCAGGGGCACCCCTCCTGGTTCCCATCCCTACTACATCCATGCTCCACAAAGCCCTTGCTTATGAGCTCGTACATAGGGAATAATGCAGCTTTCCCGTCTGAGGCGCTGTGTCCCATTAAAATGCTTGTAAACTATAACGCATTTTGCAAATACAAAGTGATTTAAATGGCTTTTTAAATGATGCTGCTATAAATGATTTTCAAATGATGGTTTTTTTAAATGACAGCAAATGAATATCCATTAGTCACCTTCTTGTGAATTTGGAGCATGAATGAAGGCCCTGCTATGTTATTTATTGTTTAGAGAGCAGCCTGATTGCCTGGTCTCCTGCAGGTTGGTAGGGAGCCTCCCTCTTGAGGAGGGACAGAATGTCTGCAGCCAGGCACACTGCATCAACTGCAACTAATTAGATGATGTGTTTGCCTCAGGCTCCACACGTCCAAAACATTGTCCACATATCCAAGCTGCCCGTGAACTTTTTTTACACGGACTTCCAGCTCTCAAAGCCATCTGTGCGCGTGGTTTTGGGGGAGGCAATTATGTTGCAGGTGTGCAATGGAGAGATGAAGTAATGGCTTAATTATTTGGGGAAACAGCAGGCATTTTGGACTCGAGACCAGCTTCACAAGCGTCCCAGGATTTGTTCATACGTTTGTTCTTTGGTGGAATTTTAACACAACCTAGAAGAGAGAAAGGGAATTATTGCCACTGCAGCTGGCTGTATACAATATTTTTTAAAATGTCAGCCTGCTCTATTTTTAAACTGAGTCATATGAAAGTCTACTTAATTCTCTTTTTAAGTATTACTGCTTAAAAACGGGATGGGAACTGTATGAGATGTCATCAGAATTGGGGTGTAGGTGTACAATTGGGGAAGGACGCTCCTATCTTTATTCGGATTCTGAAAAGGGTCCCAGATGGGAGGATCACTATGAGTTCGAGGCCAGCCTGGGACCACATAGTGAATTCCAGGTTAGCCTGAGCCAGAGTGAGACCCTACCTCGCAAAACAAACAAACAAAAATAATAAAATAAAATAAAAAGGGTCCCATCACCCGCCACCAAATCCTTGGAAGTACAGCGGTCAGTTCTACTTCTGGTTTGTCACAGTGGCATCACCTGAACTTTGATCACTCGGGAGACTGAGACAGGAAGATCCAGAACCTGAGGCACATAGAGAGTTGGAGGCCTTGTCCTTTAAGAAACTATGTCCCCCAAAGCAAAACTAAATAAATAAAAAGAAAAGTAATGCTGTCTTAGGGTGTTTTTGTTTGTTTGTTTGTTTGTTTGTTTGTTTGTGGGGCTTTCTTTGATGTGTGTGTGTGTGTGTGTGTGTGTGTGTGTGTGTGTGTGTTAGGCATGTGCCACCACATGAATGTGGAGGTCAGAAGATAACTTCAAGGTGTTGGTCTCCTCCCACCTTGTTGGAGAGAGTCTCGTGTTTGCTGCTGTGAGCCCAGACTCACTACATTTGGGGGGAGGGTGCAAGGTATCATCTCACTCTAACTCAGGCTGACTTGGTATTCACTGTGTAATCCCAGGGTGGCCTTGAACTCATGATGATCCTCCTACTTCTGCCTCCCAAGTGCTGGGATGAAAGGCGTGTGCTACCACACCTGACCAGATCTTTTGTTTGTTTGTTTGTTTTCTGAGGTAGGGTCTCCCTCTAGCCTAGGCTGACCTGGAATTCACTCTGTAGTCCCAGGGTAGAACACGAACTCACAGCGATCCTCCTACCTCTGCCTCCCAAGTGCTGGGATTAAAGGCATGTGCCACCACACCTGGCTCTTTTTTTTTTTTAATTTAATTATTTTATCTTTTTACTTATTAGAGGGAAGAAGGGAGGGAGAGAAGAAAAGGCATGCCAGGCCCTCTTGCCACTGCATACAAACAGCAGACACATACTCCACTGTGTGCATTTGGCTTTGCAAGGGTACTGAGGAATTGAACCTTGGCTGTCAGGGTTTGCAAGCCTTTAACCACTGAGCCATCTTCCCAGCCCCAAAATAGATCTTGAACAAGCTGTCTGCCGTGCTGTTCCGGGGAAGTAGATATCTCTCAAGAGCCAATTGCTGTAGTAATCCACGTTCCCTCTGTCTGGGTTGCCATCAAATTTTGCGTTTCTGACCTTGACATTTCTGATGAAACATGGCACTAAGGGGGGAAAAAAGTGCCCCAGAATTTCCACGGATGGCTGTTCAGGATTGTGTTGGGGACATCCCTAGTCCTGAGCTGGGTGGCGGTGGTCCCTGGGAATGCCCCACACATTTGAGCCTTTGTCATATGTACCAGGCATTTTGTGTATATTTCTCTTTTTAGCCCCTATGAGCAGTAGTTCAGTGGAGCCCTGGTTGCCTACAGTTTACCCAAGAAAATGGAAGATGCTGTGGCGGCTCTTATTTTTCTTGCATGAAGTTCCACACCTCTCCTTGTGGCAGTTTTGTGTGATGTCATGCAGTGTGTGTGCAGGCCCTGGGCCTGCCCGGAGCTGGACTCTGGAAACATTTGTGACATTTCACTGATGGGCACCGACACACGCCGTTTGCAAAGCAGTGGGCTTAATCTCTTGGGGAACGACACTTCACCTTCCATTTCTCTCTGTCACCAGCTTGTGAGGATGAAGCCGCCGGCTGGAGTCTTCGCAGCTCATCTTGCTTTCCAATTATTTTGTGTTTTCTCTGGCAGCTGTTCCCGGGCACAGAGCAAAGTGCTTCCTGGTGCTTTTATCCGTGTGTTTACACTTTTGTGCCTTCGTGCAGGGTCTTTTCTTCATCAAATACTTGTTCTTTGCTTATAAAGTCTAAACACTATGAACAGGAGGTCAACACAGTCCCTGACATTCTAGGAGCGCAGAGCAAAATCCAGGAGCCATTCACCTTGCTCTTTTAGCACAGTGGCTTGTATCATAATGTAGGTGAGTTACAAATGTGTCCTGTGTTTCTTGCCATGGTGCAAACATACGAAGGAAACACACGGGTTTGGGGAATCTGGATGGTCCTATGCCAAGATTGTGTGACTGTCATGTCAAAGTAGCAGCCCATTTGGAACCTGTGGTGGTTTGATTCAGGTGTCCCCCATAACCTAACATGTTCTGAATGCTGCATCCCCATCCGGTGGCAATTTGGGAATTGGAGCTTCCTGGAGGCAGTGTTTTATAGGGCCCAGACTTATGGTGTTACAGCCAGCTTCCTTCCTCTTGCCAGTGTTTGGCTCACTTTCCTGATGTTGGCCAGGAGATGTCCACCCTCTGTTCATGCCATTGTTTTTTCCTGTCATCATGGAGCTTCCCCTTGAGTCTTTAAGAACCCCCAAAAAAAAATACCCTTTCCTCCCACAGGCTGCTCTTGGTCACGTGTCATAGCATTGTGAAGCTGACTGCAACAGAACCCACAGTGTCTTCAGTGGAGTGGCTGCCATGCTGCTAAGAGCCACCAGGCTGGAGGAATGGAATGAAGAAAAAGGAGGTGTCACTGATTGTGCGCAGAGCCACACACAACTTCGGAAGATGTTGATTGTATCTGGTGTATGTGTGTGCGTGTACATGTAGGTTGGTGGGTGCACATGCGTGTGTGTGTATGTGGAGGGCAAAGGACAACAATGGGCTTTGTTCCTCAGGAATGTCTTCCACCTTTTCTTTTGTTTCTTTTTGTTTTTATGGGTCCTTCGAGGTAGGGTCTCACTCTAGCCCAGGCTGACCTGGAATTCACTATGTAACCTCAGGGTGGCCTCGAACTCAGGGCAATCCTCCTACCTCTGCCTCCCAAGTGCTGGGATTAAAGACATGCACCACCCAGCCCACCTTTTTTTTTTTTTTTTAAATTTTTGTTTTTTTGGACAGTTTTCATACATGTACATAATGGGGTTTTTTTTGTTTGTTTTTCAAAGTAGGTAGGGTCTCTCTTTAGCCCAGGCTGACCTGGAATTCACTATGTAGTCCCTAGGCTGGCCTCAAACTCACAGCAATCCTTCTACCTCTGCCTCCTGAGTGCTGGGATCAATTGATTATAACCCCCTCCCATTATTTTTTATTAGCCTTTCAGTGAACTCTTTCTTTCCAACTCATCCTATTTATATTTTGATATCATTTTCCCTCCTCTGTGTCACCTCCGATGACATGTTCATGGGCCCGATGCTGTGCAGGCAGTGACAGCTGTTGGGAGGTCATGAATGCAACATGTCCAGGAGACGACGTCCCAGACCACCTTCTCGACGTCCTTTGGCTCTCACATTCTTTCCACCACCTCTTCCACAATGGCCTTTAAGCCTTGCTGGGTGCGATAGAGATTTCTCATGTAGTGCTGAGCACTCAACTGTCACTTCTCAGCATTTTGACAAATTTGAGTCTCCCCAGTTGTCGCTGCCACCTGAAGAAGCTTCTCTGACCATCCACCCTTTTGTTTGTTTGTTTGTTTGTTTGTTTGTTTGTTTGTTTGTTTGTTTGTTTTGAGGTAGGATCTCACTATAGCTCGGCTGACCTGGAAGTCACTATGTAATCTCAGGCTGGCCTTGAACTCACCGTGATCCTCCACCTCTGTCCCCCCTCCCCCCGCCTCGTGTGCTGGGATTAAAAGCATGCATTGCCACGCCCAGCTTCTATCCACTTTTTTCTAAGACAGGGTCTGTCATTGGCCTGGCACTCTCCCAGTAATCTACACTGGCTGGCCAGTGAGCCTGAATCAGAGATCAGCCGGTCTTTACTCCCCCAGCACTGGGATTACAAGTGTGTGCTGCCACACCCTGCTTTCTTTTACATGGGTACTCACTTTTCCCCTGTTCCCTAGACTTTCTTATTATTTATTCTTTAATTTATTTGCAAGCAGAGAGGGGAGGGAGGGAGAGAGAATGCACCAGGGCCTCCAGTTGCTGCAAATGAACTTGAGATGCACTGTCATTTTGTGCATCTGACTTTACGTGGGTACTTATTGAGGACTCGAACTGTGGTCTTTAAGCATTACAGACAAGCGCCTTAACCACTGAGCCATCTCTCCAGCTGTTTTCTTATTATTTTTAAAATTTATTTTTATTTATTTGAGACAGAGAGAGAGAGTGAGAGAGAATGGGCACGCCAGGGCCTCTAGCCACTGCAAGCGAACTTCAGACACATGTGCCACCATGTGCATCTGGCTTTTGTGGGAGAATTGAACTTGAGTCCTTAGACTTCACAGGCAAGCGCCTTAACCGCTAATCCATCTGTCCAGCCCCTTTTCTTATTATTTTTCACTGTTAATTGATTGAAATTCTGACCAAGAAGGCAATTCATGTCCTTATGCAAAGTGTTTTTTTTTTTTTTTTTTGAGCCTACACAGACTTAAAGAGAAGGGAAAAAATAATTCTACCATGCAGAGGTAACCATTCTGATGAGTTTTTGATGTCTTTTTCTCTCTCTCTATGGCATAGCCTGCTAATACTGACCTTTGCTGAATGCAGCCTTTCTCCCTGCTTTTACGCCACCTTTCCTGTCCTTGGAGAACACGCCGGTCACCAGCCAAGAGACATAAAAGTGTGCTCTGGCTGGCTCCATTTCAGAGCTGGCTCCCAGCAGGTGAAGGATATGAAAATGTAGGGGCTTCCTATTGAAATTTGACATTATGCATTCAAATTCGTTCCTCTGTAGAAGACTCATAAGCCTTGAACGTCCTGTATGGCGTTGTGGTCCTGGGTGGCAGAATAATTGCTAAAGAAAGAAAAGTTGCTTTAAGAGATACAGTGTAGACTAAAAGAACTACATGGAAGCCTTAGGTCTAATAATGGACTTAGGAACTTGAATTCACAAAGCGTAAGAACATGGCTTGCAGCTGATTTCCTTCCCCTTGGTAATCGCTGATGAAATGTTTGCTTAGCATCCTGAGCCAGGGGTGTGGGTCTCACGTCTTCCCAAGCTTGGCTGTTAGGAATCCAAGCCCCACTACCATCTTAGTTCTCGTGGGCTGTTCTTCGCAGGCAGTGGAAAAAGATGAGCAGAGCCTTTCGGACCCTCTTGGTACAGAACACGTGGTGAAATTGTTCATAGCATGCTTAAAAATTTTTTTTGTTTATTTTAGAGAGAGAGGAAAAGAGAGAATTGGCATGCCAGGGCCTCTAGCCCCTGCAAACAAACTCCAGATGCATGCCCCCCCCCTTTGTGCATCTGGCTTACTTGGGGTCTGGGGAATGGAACCAATGGTCCTTAGGCTTCACAGGCAAACGCCTTAACCGCTAAGCCATTTCCCCAGCCCTGGCATGCTTTTTGAGTGAGTTGATATCCCGGGCAGTTTTATATCCTGTACCATTGTCGTTACAAATGCTTACACAATGTGTTCTAGATAAGTGAGACTCATTTGCAATCTTCAGTGCTGTCTTACCATGTGGATCCCTGGAACGTTTTCCCAGGAGCCCCACTCCTACCCCGAACTTTTTTCTCATAAGAGAACAGCATCATTAATGCTATTTTTTTTCACTATATGGTGATTTCAAATATATATATGATATTTTTGTATTTGGTCATTTCATCTTTATTCTGTGGGTTTTTTGTTTGTTTGTTTATTTTTTTTTTTGTTTTGTTTTTTGGTATAAGGTGTGTATGCATGTTAATATTGGTATAAGCCCAATGTGCAGGGGTGTGTGTGTGTGTGTGTGCGCGCGAGTGTACCTATACATGTGGAGGTTGACATCAGGTATCTTCCTCATTCATGAGCATCTTTCTCATTCTCTCTCCAGCTTTCTTTCTTTTTCTTTTTCTTTTTCTTTTTCTTTTTCTTTTTCTTTCTTTCTTTCTTTTTTTTTTTTTTTTTTTTTTGGAGACAGAAAGAGAGAGGGAGAGGAAGACAGATAGAGATGGGCGCGCCAGCTGCTGCGAACAAAATCCAGATGCGTGCGCCCCCTTGTGGTCAAGTGCGTCATTGTGCCCTTGCGTCACTTTGCATCTGGCTAAACGTGGGACCTGGAGATTGGAACCGGCATTCTTAGGCTTAGGAGGCAGGCGCCTTAACCATTAAGCCATCTCTCCAGCCCTCCAGCTTTCTTTTTAGACAGTGTCTCTCACTGAACCTGGAACTCACCAATTTTACTAAATTCGCTAGCAAGAAAGCCCTGGGGGTCCGTCTGTCCGTGCCTTCCCAGCACTGGGATTATAGTTACACATCCCATGCCTGGCTTTTATGTGGGTGCTAGAGATTTGAACTTAGGTCCTTATGCTTGTACAGCAAGCATCTTATCAACCGAGCCATGCCCTCATCCCCTGTATTCAGTCATTTCTTTGCGAAGAGACTTCTCCAGCAGTGTCGACTGCTGTATTGTAGCCTCTCTGGGTTTCTGTGCTCCGTGGCCTTGGAGAGTCACCCATGGGGACTGCATGAATGTATCCTAAACAACTGGCTTTGTCCTAGATAATTTCCCGGGTCCTTGCAACTCTGAATTCAGTGGTTCTGAAGTTGGTGTAGACCCGTGGTTCTTACCTTGGAGACATCTTGGTCTGAGAAGACACTTGGCGATGGCTAGATGGCTGCTGGTTGGTAGTCCAGGGCTGTGGTCCTACAGTGGGTAGCACAGCGAGCCACAGAGAATCATGGGTCTCCAGTGTCAACAGTGGAGGGGTGGCAGGGACTCCTGGCTGGAGGAAAGACAGCAGGCTGCGGATGTTCAAATACATATTCCTTCTCTCCTGGGCTTGTAGGCTTTTTAAAAATATCCCTCTGTGTCACTTTCAAAGTCCATTTACTACTGCAGGATCTCCAAGTGAAGGGGTATATGGCCAGAGGGGCCTGCTGGAAGGAGGCAGCTTTGTTGGGTGAGAGAGTACCAAAGTGTGCCACACCCAATGTCACCTCTCCCTTGGAGGTGGCGGGTTTCTGAACCCACTTACATGCAAGGCTCATTTTCTTCTCATTTAAGACTTTTCCCAGTGATGGTCGAGGAACTTGGCACTTGACTTCGTCGTATTTGGGGCATGTCTATCTACATTCCTGCGATGTGGTTCAACAACGTCTGTGGAGTTTCTGGACAGTATTGTATGGTTTTATCTTTCTGGTGCCAATACCTGGAGAACAGGCAAAACCAGTGTAGGTTCCCGTAGAAACCTTTTGGCCTTTCCCAAGGAAACAAGTCCAGCATGCATGGTTATGTCGCAACATACAGAGGACACTTAACTTGCCTCCAGAAGTAGAGATTTGTTGTTTGTTTATTCATGCACGTGTACATGGTGGCACATGGCCTAGGGTTTTACAAAAGCACAGATGAAGGCTGTTCTCTAAGCAGAGTCAGGGCAGGAGGAGGGGGAAGGTGGCCTTGAGCAACCTCATTAATTAGAGTGACCGGATTTCACAAACAAAACAGATCAGTGGGGCTATGGCCATTAAAATTCACAGACAAACGTCCTTTTCTCAGGGAGGCCTGATGGAGCATTTATTGTAGACTTATTTTAATTGTGAGCCCCCCTATGCAGACGTGCTCTGTCCTGCCCTCTCTGCAGAAGGAAGGAAGCATGGTAGAACTTCCAGGCTATGGGTTCACTTGCCGTATTTTGGTACAAGAACCAGGTTGGCCAGATAGCTATTACCTCTTATTTGATGCAAGGCCATAATCAGTTTTATTTTTATTTTATTTTATTTATTTTTATTTTTATTTTTTTGGTTTTTCGAGGTAGGGTCTCACTCTGGTCCAGGCTGACCTGGAATTCACTATGTAGTCTCAGGGTAGCCTTGAACTCATGGCTATCCTCGTACCTCTGCCTCCCGAGTGCTGGGATTAAAGGCGTGCGCCACCATGCCCGGCTTTTAATTTAATTTAATTTAATTTAATTTAATTTAATTTAATTTAATTTGAGAGAGAGAGACAGAGAGGAAGAGGCACAGAGAGAATGGGAGTGCCAGGGCTTCTCAGCCACTATGAAGGAACTCTAGACACGTGCGCCCCCCTTGTGCGCATGTGTGACATTGCACACTTGCATCATGTTTGCATCTGGCTAAACATGGGACCCGGAGATTCGAATGGGCGTTCTTATGCTTCGCAGGCAGGTGCCTTAACCACTTAAGCCATCTCTCCAGCCCCATAATCAGAGTTTTTAAAATAATGGGCCAGATATCCACCACTGCTGTGTGTCTTCCCATCAGGAGAGCCAACGTGTGATTGTGACATCACATATAGCCAGAAATTAATTTGCATTTCATAGTCTTTCCTCCGCTTCCCCCTTGATCTATTTTTCTCTTTTTAATTAATGCTCTGCATTTGGGTATGTTCATGGTACGTGTGTGTGCATGTGCATGTATATTGATATGTTTGTGGGGGAGAAATGAACCTGCATGTGTATGCACTTACCTGTGGAGACCATAGGTCCATGTCAACTGTCTTTACTACTCTCCACCTTATTATTCAACACATGGAGTCTCACTGAACCTATTCGGCTAGACTCTAGCTAGCCAGCAAGCTGTAGGGTCTCACTCTGGCCCAGGCTGACCTGGAATTAACTATGTATTCTCAGGGTGGCTTCAAACTCACAGCAATCCTCCTACCTCTGCCTCCCAAGTGCTGGGATTAAAGGCGTGCGCCACCATGCCTGGCTAGCATCACCTGTTTTTTTTTTTTTTTTTTTTTTTGCGGGGGGGGGGGGTTCAAGTTAGGGTCTCAGTCTAGCTCTGGCTGAACCTGGAAGTCATTATGTAGTCTCAGGGTGGCCTTGAACTCAAGGCAATCCTCCTACCTGTGCCTCCTGAGTGCTGGGATTAGAAGCGTGCGCCACCACGCTTAGCTAGCATCACATGTTTTGAAGCACTGCAGACAGACTTGAATGTCCAAAGATGGTGACACTTGTGCTTGCGCTGAGCCACCTGCATCTCAGGCCAGGGCACCCTCTGTGGGTGTGCCCAAGTGAGAGCCATCTCAGCTCCCCATTAGCCTGCCATCTGAGTGCCTGCCGCCTCATACCTCCATCTGAGCCCATGACCACCGACCTCTGTGTTTGAGGAAACTTTCCCAGTAGCTTCGTGGGCCAGCTAGAGAAGGTTAGAGCTGCAAGCAGGAGCTGCTTAGATCCCCATTAGCATGAAAGCAGAAGTCAAGAGCTATTAGGCCAGGGATGGATGCAGCCCTCCTGCTGAGGGAATGGGGGAGCAGGCAATTTAGGGCCCTTCAGCCTTGGTCTGGAATCCCAGCAGCTCTTCTCTACAGCCTGGTACTCTGCAAGTAAAATGAGCCCATCTGGGTCAATTGGAGAACGGGTGGCATCAGGTAGGCACCAGTGAAGGGACTCTCAGAGCAAGAGTGGAGTCTCCTGGAAGGGTAGAGGTGGCCAGTGGAACTGGTAGAGTCTTCGCGATGTTTTTGTTCGTAAAGGGAGTATCCGCGACATTCATCTTGACTGGATTGTTCAGAAACATATCCAGTCAGCGAGAGAAGCCAGATAAGAAATCTGGAGAAGCTGAAAGCATTTGTCTCGGCCTGAGAATGGGACATCAGTTATCCACAGACTGGCTGGAGGTTCATGGAAATGATTCAGCACTGGGCTGTGGGCATGTATGCACAACCTTATTTAAAAAAAAAAAAAAATCATTGAATTGTATACTTCAGTGTTTGCATTTTATAGTATAAATCCTACTTCAGTAAAGCTGTTCAAATTGTACTTGGATTAGGTGTGTTTGGGGCTTGTGGGAAGGGTGGAGGACCTATAAAAGGATTTAGTAGGGGTGTCGACACTCTTCATCTGTCCGTTCTGGTTTAGAGATGGGGTTCTGAACGTGCCGTTCACACTTGGAGCTTTTAAACAAAGTCCTGGTCTGCACTTACTACTTTAGTGAACTGCTTTTAGTGTGACGGTTAATCTCAGGTTGGCAACTTGATAGGATTTAGAATCACCATGGAAACAAATCTCTGGGCACGTCTGTAAGGGATTTTCTAGCTTAGATTAATTGAGGTGGGAGGATTGCACCCTGACTGTGGGCAACAGTCTGTGGGCCGGGGTCCCAGACTATGAATAAAAAGGAGAAAGTGAGCTGAGCGGTATCCATTCGTCACTATTTCCTTTTTTTTTTTTTTAAGATTTTATTTTTATTTATTAAAGACAGAGAGAGAGAGAAAAGTGAGAATGGGTACACCAGGGCCTCTAGCCACTGCAAATGAACTCTAGACGCCACCATGTGCATCTGGGTCACATGAGACCTGGAGAATTGAGCCTGGGGTCCTTAGGCTTCACTGGCATGCGCCTTAATGGCTAAGCCATCTCTCCAGCCCCAGAGTCTGCTTCCTAACAGTGGACACGATTTGATCAGCTGCTGCAATGCCTCCCCTGCCATGGTGCATTATCACCTTGAATATAAATAGAAACCAACCCTTCCTCCCTTTAGACTGATTTTTGTCAGGTATTTTATCCCAGCAAGGAGAAAGAAGTCAAGGTTCTCTAGAGGACCAGAATCAATAGAAAGAGTATCTATTATAAAAGGGATCTGTTAGATCAGCTTACATTACACAGGCTGAGCAGATCCACAATGGCTGTCTGCAGGCTAGAGAGTCTGGAAACCTGGTAACTGTTCAGTCCAGGAGGCATGATCCCTCAGCAATCCCAGTCTGGCACTGAAATTTCTGGAGGATTCCCTGAGATCCGCTGGTCTTCAGCCCATGTTGAAAGGCTGAAGAAGCTAGGTTCCGATGTCCACAAAGGATGAGAGCAACAGGGTGCCAAGGTACATGGCCTCACCAGCAAGTAGCAAGGGCAGCCAGATAGAAGGTACTGCGTTTTCCTGGAATCTCTCTCTCTCTTTTTTTTTTCCCCAAGGTAGAGTTTCACTCTAGCCCAGGCTGACCTGGAATTCACTGTGTAGTCTCAGGGTGGCCAAGAACTCATGACGATCCTCCTACCTCTGCCTCCCGAGTTCTGGGATTAAAGGCGTGCGCCACCACACCCAGCTTTCCTGGAATCTCTTTATATATTCCTCCCTCAATTAATCCTTTCTGGATTAACTCACAGACCTGCCTCTTGATTCCTAATCTGTCAGGTTGAAAATGGATATTAACCATTGAAGTAACTAATACAAATGCACAATATGATTCTTATTTTTAAAATTTATTTATTTATTTGAAAGAGAGAGAAAGAGGCAGATAGAGAGAGAATGGGCATGCCAGGGCCTCCAGCCACTGCAGACAAACTCCAGACGCATGTGCCACCTTGTGCATCTGGCTTACGTGCTAGGGAATCGAACCTAGGATCTTTGGCTTTGCAGGCATGCGCCTTAACCACCAAGCTATCTCTCCAGCCCTGATTCTCATTTTTCTATATGCTTAAAATATGACAGCTCACAGTTGATATGTGAAAGACATAGATTTATTTATATAAGAACGTCTCACTAATTGAGATATTTGAGTTCAGTACCAGTTAGTAAAATCATTATTTATTAGCAAGGCTATGGTGGTGGGATCATTCCAGGTTTGCCTCTCTCATATCACTTTCCACTTTGCTGCATCCTCATCTTTGCAGGCTGGTCCCTTTTTCAGTTGTCCACATTAAGAAAACACAGTGTGGGCTGGAGGGATGGCTTAGCGGTTAAGGTGCTTTCCTGAAAAGCCAAAGGACCCAGGTTCAATTACCCAAGACCCATTTAGACCCATGTTAGCCAGATGCACAAGATGGCACATGTGTCTGGAGTTCGTTTGTAGTGGCTGGAGGTCTTGGCGCGCCCATTCTATCTTCCCCTCTCCCTCTTTCTCTCTGTCAAATAAATAAAATAAATGAAGACAAAATATAAAAGAAGAAGAAGAAAACACGGTGTGGGCCCCTCTGTGAGAGAGAAGGAGGCTCTGCAGCACCCCTCTGAATAATCTGCGTGCACTGACCCATCTTTCTTGGCCATGGAAAATAAGGAGTGTCAGGATTGGTCACCGATCATATGCACACTGAGCATTGGTGATAACAGGGTGATTTGTGTGCTTGCAGCAAAGGCTTTAGCTTATGCTCATAGCCAGATAGATCACAGTTCCTGACATTTCCATGTGGAGAGTGCTGTGATTCCACTGTGCCTGAGTGGTTGATGCGTCCCCACCATGGCACGTGAGGCCTCCCTGCCTGTGTGCTTCACAATGTGGAGGAGATGGAAATTGCCTGCCCACTCCAGTCAGTAGTCTTGTTCCTGAGGGGCAAAGGTGGGAAGGAAGTGGCAGTTTTGAGCTTCTGTATTCTATCCTATACCAGATATTTGGGGGACTTTTTTTTTTCTTTTTCAAGGTAGGGTCTTACTCTAGCTCAGGCTGACCTAGAATTCACTATGTAGCCTCAGGGTGGCCTTGGACTCATGGTGATCCTCGTACTTCTGCCTCCTGAGTACTGGGATTAAAGGCATGCCCGGCTTATTTTGGGGACTTTTAAAAAATACTGTTTATTTGAGAGAGAGAGAGAAAGAGAGAGAGAGAGAGAACACGTGGTTGTGCCAGGGTGGGCCTCTTGTCACTGCAAGCGAATGAATGCTAGACAAATGCACTTTGTGCATCTGGCTTTACCTGGGTGCTAGAAAATTGAACCCTGGCTGGCAGGCTTTGCAAGCAAGCACCTTTAACCACTGAGCCATCTCCCCCAGTCACCTACAGTAGATGCTTTTTTTTTTTTTTCCATTTTATGCAGAAGAAAACAGTCCAAGACTTCAGGTCCCTGTTAGAATTGACTCAGACCATTTGAGTCCCAAAGTCCATGTTCCTTATTCTGTACACTTTGTGGAAAAGAGAAGGGATTCTACACTTAAGAAGTCCTGGGCTTGGGCTGAGTTCTTCCCTTTTATCATTCCTATTCCTCAAACTGCCCTTCAAGGAGCCCATTATTGTCCCCAGGTGACAAGCGAAGAGAGTATATACACAGCCTAGTCACACAGCTGGGCAGGTGTGGAGAGCTAAGCAGAGTAAACAACTGGCCCTGTCTTGACTCCCTCTCGTCACTGGTGGGAGGAGGATAGGTGTGGTAAAAGGCTGGACTGTGTCTTGGCTCCCCAGTCAGTGATACGCTGCCTCGTAGGTTTTACTCTCCAGTGCAACTCTTCAGTTACGAATTGCAATTCTACAATTTGACATCTGGGAAAAGCAACGGATTGGGGTTTTACCTGTAAAGTGGATTACTTTTCCTCACAAGGTGGTTTGAGTCAAGATAAAATAGTTGGGTTTTGAATTAAATGGAGACTTTTCATATATATATATATATATGTATATATGTATGTATGTATGAAAGAGAGAGAGAATGGGCATGCCAGGGCCTCCAGCCACTGCAAGCGAACTCCAGATGCGTGCGCCCCCTTGTGCATCTGGCTTACGTGGGACCTGGAGAGTCAAACTGGGATCCTTTGGCTTTGCAGGCAAATGCCTTAACCGCTAAGCCATCTCTCCAGGCCTTCCATGGAGACTTTTACAAAATTTCTCAGAAGGCCTTTCTGAGACTTCCCACGGAGCCTGTTGTGGATGGGATTCCTAGAACCACCAGGGAAGGAGTAGTTCCCAGTGAAACTCAACCTTAGCAGGTTACGCCTGCCCCGCCGCCCCGGTTCCCCAAACTCCTCTGCCTCTGTGCCACCTCCTGCCCTAGCTGCTGGAAAGTGTGGGGGTTCTTGGGGTGTCATCCTGTCCCTGTTTTCTCATATCACAGTGTGAGGTTTTCACACTAGACTTACAGCATATTCACACCTTCTGTCTTGGAGGCTACACCAGGTCCTATTTTTCATGCTACACAATATTTTTTTCTTTTTCCTTTTTTTTTTTTAATTTGAGAGAGTCAGAATGGGCATGCCAGCAGCCTCTCAGCCACTGTGAATGAACGCCAGACTTGTGCTCCCCCTTGTGCACATGTGCGGCATTGCGCCCTTGCATCACTTTTGCGTCTGGCTAAACGTGGGACCTGGAGATTCAAACCGGTGTTCTTAGGTTCGCAGGCAGGCATCTTAACCACTAAACCAACTCTCCAGCCCACAGTATTTTTTAATTTTTTTGGTTTTTCGAGGCAGGCCCTCGCTCTAGCCCAAACTGGCCTGGAATTCACTATGTAGTCTCAGGCTGGCTCGAGCTGATGGTGATCCTCCTACCTCTGCCTCCCCAGTGCTGGGATTAAAGGTGTGCCGCCACCATGCCTGGCCAATTTTTTTTTTTCATCTGTTTTTTTCTGGCTTATCTCAGACTGTGGTGCCTTGGTTAGATCTCTGCAATAACACTGGAAGTAATGAGGCCTCTGCGAGCTCCTTGTGTTTTTGCCTCCCTTCTCCAGTGTGACTCATCGCCTGCCAGAGTTCAAAGCCTAAATTTGATAACATTACTCTTTTGGAAAACAACCAGCAAGTGAGTTGTCATTGCTTTGTAGGTGAGGTTCCGATCACTTGGTAGGGCTAATGAGAACATTACAGCTGGTCACCCGTCCAGCTTCCTGCCTTGGTTTCTGCCTTCTTTTACATGCCGCTTGTTACTTGCGGATAATGGGTAGACATGAGGTGCTATGGTTCACACCCCATAGCCTGTCCCCAAGTCTGTGCCTCACCCTGGACTCCATCTTTCCCTTCCCTTGCCTTGCCTTTGAGAGATGCAAAGTCTCCTGGGCTCTGGAACCTGCTGGATATGAATCACAGGGTTTTGTTTTCTTTTGTTTTGTTTTGTTTTCCTCCTGCATACATTCCTTGAGGTTACATAAGTCACGTTTTGTCTGTATAGCTTTTCCCAAAGGATGATGTCAAGACCTTAAGGACAGTGCCCATTCTATGTTGGTTAGGGAGTAGGTATTCAGGAACCAGTTAAGCAGTGAATAGGTTTCAAGGTCATTACTCTCCTGATGCTTTTGCTCCTTTGAAGCCTATGATGCAGCATTCCAAGGTCATCTGGGGACCTTGTAAATCAAGAATTAAAACTGGTTGGCGAAGTCACACGTGTAGTTCTTACATGGCACAGTGCCAGACTCATGAACGAAGGTTGATGGGTAAATATACGTGAAAGGGTTAGCGGCCACATAGCTACTGTCCTGTACATCCTACAACTGGCTACATGTTGCTGCTGAGCTCATTGAATGTGGCTCTCTAAATTGTGATTTCAAAGACTTACAGCAACAACAAAGAATCTAAACAAAACCGTTTTGGTATTTATTTATTTATTTATTTATTTATTTATTTGCAAGCAGGAGGGTTGGGCATGCCAGGGTCACCGTGTGTCACCGTGCATTTGGCTTTATGTGGGTACTGGGCAATCAAACTCAGACTGACAAGCAAGTGCCTTGAAAGGGCTGAGCCGTCTCCCTAGTCCAAAACCAACCTTCATTCCTGAGTATGGCACAAAAGGTCACCCGTGGTGAGAACTTCATAAACTCTATTGTTTCTTGCTGAGTTTTCTCTTGGCTTTGGACACGCTTGGTCTGCAAGCATCTTCTACTGAGATAGAAGTCTCTCTCCCACTTGAGACTTCTTTTACCGTGATAACAAATATGGCTGGACATGGTGGAAGATGGCTGTAATTCCAGCACTTTAGGAAGTGGGGGTCAGGAGGATCAGGAGCTTAGGGCTGTCAACCACTACATAGTGAGTTCAAGGCCAGTCTGGGCTACTGGTGACTCTGTCTCAAAAGAAAAAGAAAGGCATTAACAAATATATCACACTTGTGCTCATTAAGTATTTACAGTCCCTACCCAGCACCGTTTTTTTATTACTGGGAATCAGACTTCAAGATTTCAGACATACTAAGCGAGTGCTCTGCCAATGAGCTACATCCTTGACCCTTCAAGTGTTTCTCTTGGCATATCTATGGTTATTACCTGTTGAGGTTTGGATGTGTTATGTGTTAACGGCTTGGTCCCCAGGTGGTAGATGCAGTATTTGAAAGCTGATTGGATCATGAGCATACTAACTTTTTCATGAGTCACTCCCTTCACGAGCTTATACTGCATGTGCTATTAGGAGGCACGGCCTGGCTCTATGGACTATGGAAATGTCTTTCAAGAGCATATGTTTCTCTGATCCCTTCTGTCTTTCTGCTTCCTGGTCACCATGTCACGAGTAGCCTCAGCTACACGAACCCACTGCCATTATATTCTGCCTTGGCACCAGCCAACCTTGGACCAAAATGTCTGAAACCGTGAAACAGAAATCAACCTTTGCATCATTTTAATTTGCTTCTCTTGGATATTGATTACAGTGATGAAAAACTAACACATTAATGTTTTACTTTCGAGGTAGAGTCTCACTCTAGCCCAGGCTGACCTGGAATTCACTATGTAGTCTCAGGGTGGCCTTGAACTCATGGCAATCCTCCTACCTCTGCCTCCCCAGGGCTGGGATTAAAGGTGTGCACCACCACGCCTGGCTTTAATGTTTTACTTTTAAGAGAGACTATAAAGATACATATAAGCAAAAATTATGTCATTTTTATGTTTAAAAACAAAAAAAAAATCTTAGATTGTTGTATGTTATTAGCAGTTAACTTTGCTTAGTTGAGGAAAGAAGTCTCTTTTTTACCAGAATTCACAGACCCATAATTTTGTCTCTCATAAGTGTCGAGTTTTTTTTAAGCCTATATAAGGAAGTTAACTTCAGAGCAGTTAAATACTTGAGCCAAAATAGGATCTAGTCATCTTTATATTTATAACAAATGTATGTCCTGAGTTTTAGCACAGCTGAACTATGTCTGAAAAGGTTCACATAACTCCGGGCTTTGTACTGGATTCATAGGAATCTTTTCTCTTAAGGATCAAGACATTCTTTCCTTCCTTCTGTGTCTTCACTGAATTTTTAATATAATGTTGATTTTTCCAAATGGCGTCTCAGCTCCAGATGGTCTCTGGTTTTCTGTGTGTTTTAATTTGTGGCTTGGAAAGAAAACACACACACAACACATGCACGCACACACACACACACTCACTCCAGTTCAAGTTACTTTCAAATTTTATCACCCAGTCTTTTGTGAAAGTATTCTTATTTTCACGAGATCTTGGCACACGGAAGACAGCGTGTGAGTTTTGGCAGGACAGGCAGGCTAAGAACATTCTCGCTGCACCCTTGTTCTTTATGTAAGATTTATTTGTAGTGGGTAACCTTGATACTCAAGAGTTTTCACATTTAATTTATAACTGTCTACAGGTTATCACCACACAGAAAATTCACGATCTGCCCATTGGGTTTGTAACGCATGATGGATAACGAGTTGACATTTTCTGGAAACTTTCCTCTTTGAAATGATGCCCTTGGAAGGCTTTTGCTCATGTCTTCAGAAGGAAAGAAAAAAATTGGCCATGATGATTTTTTAGATGAAGCTCTCATTGAACTCTTCTTTAAAAAAAAACAAAACATTTATTTATTAGAGACAGAGAGAGGGAAAGAGAGAGAGGGAGAGTGAGAATGGGCATGCCAGGGCCTCTAGCCACTGCAGACAAACTCTAGATGTGTGCATCCCCTTGTGCATCTGGCTTACATGGGACCTGGAGAGTTGAACCTGGGTCCTTAGGCTTTGCAGGCATGTGCATTAACCACTAAGCCATCTCTCCAGCCCTCATTGAGCTCTTTTCTGTGCTCAAATGAGTGGCCCATGCCTGGTGTGCTTGGGGCTGGCTCCTCCCACCCTCTTCCCTCGTCACTTTACTATCTGGTCCAGTAAAGAGTCCAGAAGAATTGGGCCCAAGGACCTGGGACCTCCGTCCCCGGAGGGCTGTAAACCTCCTTTCTTTCCCTTCGCCATCCAGTGAAGCCTTCAGACCCATTGGCCTCTTTGACCCCCAGTGGTCTTCTCTTCATTCTTGTTTATGGTGGCATTGGGGCTTCTGTTTTTGCCCTAGCGCACCGTCTCTGAGGCATTAATCAAATGATAACAGTCAGGTTTGCATTGCTGGCAGAAATCACCTGACGAAGAGCAGCTTTTTTTTGGGGGGGGGGGCTTTATTTTGGCTTACAGACTCGAGAGGAAGCTCCATGATGGCAGGGGAAAACGATGGCATGAGCAGAGGGTGGACATTACCCCCTGGACAACATCAGGTAGACAATAGCAACAGGAGAGTGTGCCACTGGCAAAGGGGAGCTGGCTATAACACCCATAAGCCCGCCCCCCATAGCTAGGTTGGATAGAAAATGTGCAGCGGATTCTGTTGAAACATTTCTGCCACTTGGTTGGGCAGCAGTAGGGGGAATCGTGAAGTTTTCCCACGCTGTGTCACAATTGATGGGGAGGATTTGTGGGACTAAGCCAGGAACAGTACAGTATATGTATTTAATGTTGAAATGGAAAAAGTCCAACTAATAACCTCTAGGAATATGCATTTGCTAGTGCAACATCATTAAACCATCTTCACTTCTTTTTCTCATAATATTCTATTTATTTGAGCGAGTGAGAGAAAGAGGCGGGTAGAGAAAGAGAGACTAGGGCTAGAGAAATAGTTTAGTGGTTAAGGCACTTGCCTGTGAAGCCAAAGGACCCAGGTTTGAGTCCCAATTCCACAGTTCCCATGTAAGCCAGATTCACGAGGTGGCCCATGCATCTGAAATTCATTTGAAGTGGCTAAAGGCCATGGTGTCCCCATTCATTCTCTCTCAGATAAATCAAAAAATATGTATTTTTAAAAAGAGAGAGAGAATAGGGGTGCCAGGGCCTCTAGCCACTGCAAACAAACTCCAGACAGGTGTGTGCCACTTTGTGCAGCTGGCTTTATGTGAGTACTAGGAAATCAAACTAGGGTCCTATTGCAGTCAGGTTTGCATTGCTGGCAGAAATCACCTGACCAAGAGCAGCTTTTTGGGGGAGGGGGGCTTTATTTTGGCTTACAGACTCAAGGGGAATCTCCATGATGGCAGGGAAAACAATGGCATGAGCAGAGGCTGGACATTACCCCCTGGCCAACATAAGGTAGATAGTAGCAACAGGAGAGTGTGCCAAACACTGGTAAGGGGGAGCTGGCTGTAACACCCATAAGCCCTCAACAATACACTGCCTCCAGGAGGTGTTAATTCCCAGATCTCCATCAGCTGGGGACCTAGCATTCAGAACACCTAAGTTTACTGAGGACACCTGAATCAAACCATCACAGGTCCTTGAGCTTTGCTGCCAAGTGTCTTAACTGCTAAGCTATCTCTCCAGCTCTAAATCGTCTTTATGTTCAGCATATTACTAATTAATAAAGCCGTGGGTTGTTCTGTCTCTGTGTGTGTATATGCACAAATGTTGAGTGCATGTGTCCTCAGGCGCCATTCACCTCTTTCTGAGACAGGGTCTCTCATTAGCCAGGAACTTACCAATTTGGCTAGGATGTCTTGCCAGGATGTGAGCCCCAGGGATCTGCCTTTCTCTGCCTCTCTCATCCTGGGATTCCTGGCATCTACCACTATGCTTGGCGTTTTTATTGGCTTTTTTAAAAATACATTTTATTTTATTTTTTTTAATTTTGTTTGCAAGGGGGAGAGAGAATGAGAATGAGAGAGTGGGCATGCCAGGGTCTCTAGCTACTGCAAACAAACTCCAGATGCATGTACCACTTTGTTCATTTGGCTTCATGTGAAGACTGGGGAATCGAAGACTGTTTTTTAGGCATTGCAGGAAAGTGCCTTAACCACTGAGCCGTCTCTCCAGACCCTTATTGGCTCTTTTGATATCGTGGTCCTGCTGTCTATAAGATAGCACCCTTCCAAATAAAGACCCCTGTCTGCTCACCCACTTGTTAATTAAATTTTGGCTAGACTGTTCTATTTTAAGAGTAAATAATCTTAAAAAAATTTTTTTTTGTTAAGGTTTTATTTTTTATTTATTTATTAGAGACAGAGAGAGAGAGAGAGAAAGTGAGAATGGGCATGCCAAAGCCTCTAGCCACTGCAAATGAACTCCAGATGCATGTGCGACCATGTGCAGCTGGCTTATGTGGAACCTGGAGAATCAAACCTGGGTCCTTAGGCTTCACAGGCATATGCCTTAACTGCTAAGCCATCTCTCCAGCCCTATTTTTTAAAAAATATTTTATTTATTAGAGAGAGAGACAGAAAGCGGCAGACACAAAGTGAGCATGGGTACACCAGGGCCTCTGCCACTACAAACAAACTTCAAACACATGTGACACTTGGTGCATCTGGCTTTACATAGGTGCTGGGGATTCGAACCCAGGCTGTCAGGCTTTGCAAGCAAGCACCTTTAGCCCAGAAGTAAATAATTTTATCAGCTCTGTTCTGGCTTTTTCCCTAACAAAATAAATATGACTTGTGAGACAGGGGTTTAAAACTGGAATCCAGGCAACATACCAGCCCTTAGCCCTATCTGTCTGGCTAATCCATGGTGTTCAGTGAGCTTGGAATCTAATTCCTTAATTCAAACCCCTGTGATAATAACAAGAGGCATCAGTAAACTGGAGAGGCACACACTTCTGACAAGAAGATTTCTAAAGAGGTTTATCTTTACGTTTTTTTTTTTCTTCCTTTTTGTAGCATTTCCTGTTTGATCTTCACAGAGCTGCCATACAGGAAAGTATTTGTGGCTGAGGATTTGGTAAAACACAGCGAGTGGGGAGAGTTAGGTCTCGTGTGTGTGTGTGTGTGTGTGTGTGTGTGTGTGTGTGTGTGTGTATGTGTTTTAAAACCAAGAAACATGAAACCAGGGCTGGAGAGCTGTGCTGTTTCTAGTACCTGAAAGAGCCACGGGGCATTTCAACCCAGAAAACAAAGCTGTTTTTTCACCCCTGTTCTACACAGGTCTACCTGACAGGCTCACAGGCACACTAAACCAAAAGGGAGCTACTACAATATAATAGATGCTTTTGAAATTTTTCTGTTAGGCAGTCCACCTGTAGAGATCTGCGTTGAGAAAGGAAAACTGTACCGTTCAAGCACAATGGCTCACTCTGCCTGCCGAGTAATGAATAAACATGCAGAAGGATGTTCAGTTGCAGGGGTAGAGGGTGTGTGTGTGTGTGTGTGTGTGTGTGTTGGCTATCATGCCTGTTTCTGCTTTATCTTTTTGTTCCAAGGAACTGATAAACTATCTTCGCCTATCATATTAAGGAAACATTAAGGAAATATTTTCATAGGCCCTATCTTGGAGATTTAGTCTCCATTGCTCTCTTGTCTTTTATTTTATTTTTTTTCAGTTGTGGTTTTAGAAGACAAAACAGCGACATAAAATTTATCACTTTCACCATTAAAAAAAACAACAACAACATTTTATTGGGCTGGAGAGATGGCTTAGCAGTTAAGGCACTTGCCTGCAAAGCTAAAGGATCCCAGTTCGACTCTCCAGGACCCACTTTAGCCAGATGCACAAGGGGTGGGGATGCATGCATCTGGAGTTCGTTTGCAGTGGCTAGAGGCCCTGGCACGCCCATTCTCTCTCACTCTCTCTCTCCTTCTTCCCTCTTCCCTCTTCTCTCTCTCTCTCTCTCTAATAAATAATTTTGGAGGGGTGGTTTCGAGGTAGGATCTCACTCTAGCCCAGGCTGACCTGGAATTTACTCTGTAGACTCAGGGTGGCCTTGAATTCATGACAATCCTCCTACCTCTGCCTCCCGAGTGCTGGGATTAAAGGCGTGCGCCACCACACCTGGCATAAATAAAATATTTTTTAAAACATTTGTATTTATTTGTAACAGGAAAGAAGGAGAGAGAGACAGAATGAGAATGGATACACCAGGGCCTGTAGCCACTGCAAACAAACTCCTGATGCATGCACCATCTTGTGTATCTGGCTTTATGTGGGTCCTGGGGACTCAAACCTGGGTCATTAGGCATTACAGGCATGTGCCTTAACTGCTGAGCCATCTCTCCAGCTCCGCTTGGGCCAATTTTAAGTGTACTGTTCAGCAGTGTTTTGTGTATTCACATGGACGTGGAGTTGCGTTCCAGAACTTGGGCAACCTGCAGTTCCGCAATGCTCTGCCCATTAAACAGCAGTCCCTCTCTTGCAATCCCAGCCCCACCCGACTGCTGCTTTCTAGGTGTTTTTTGTTTTGTTTTTCTTGCACGTGCATGTGGCATACAGGCATGTGTGTATGGATGTTTGTGAGCATTCACCCCACACGAGTTGGGGGTGTGTGTGAATGCACATGTGTGCACATGTTGGTGGGACCAGAAGTTGACGTTGAGTGTCTTCATCAGTCACTCTCCATCTTGTTTTTTATACTTTATTTTTAACTTTTTATTTATTTATTGAGAGAGAAAGAGGCAGAAAGAGAGAGAGAATGAGTGCACCAGGGCCTTCACCCACTGCAAATAAAGTCCAGATGCATGTGCCACCTTGCGCATCTGGTTTATGTGGGTCCTGGGGAATTGAACCTTGGTCCTTTGGCTTTGTAGGCAAGTGCCTTAATCACTGAGCCATCTCTGCAGCCCTTTGAGACAAAGTCTTTCACCAAATTCACCAAATTGGCCAGACTAGCCAGCCAGCCAGCCAGCATGCTCTAGGATTTCTCCTGTCTCCACCTCCCCAGCTCTGGATTCATAGGCCTGCCACTACAACCAGCTTTAACACAGGCACTGGGGATTCGAACTCAGGTCTGCATAGTTGTGCACCAAGCCCTTTTACCCACGGAGCCATTTCTCCAGCACCCCTGCTGTTCCTATAGAGACCCACTTGATTCTGAGGCTTCTCGCCTTAGTACACTTTGGACTCATCATTCCTTTAACAAAGATATACGTGGTTTTATTATATGTGATTTTTCACAGTACTTTTTGTAAACTACAGTAGCCGCGACTATGCGTAGCTCGAATTAACTTCTTTTGGCATCACTGTTGAAAATATGGTGAAGTCATCTTGCATGGTAAACTAGGAATTGGAATACCAATCTAAGCTTTTAGAAATAGATCCCTTTGCTGTCTGTGTCATTGAGGTTTAATCTCAGCTGTCTAACTTCCGGGCCAACTTGTGAACTCTGTTTCTTTCTTTGAAGGCATGTTGAATTTTCTCAACAGATGATTGAATATTTATTTCAAAAGCATTGTCATTTGGCTTTTTAATTTGATTTTTTTTTTTTTTTTTTTTTTTTTGAGCACTGTTGCCATTATCTCCTCATTGTCAGGACAAATAACCAGACCAGAAAAGCAGCTTTATTTCAGGCTTGCAGATTCCAAGGGAAGCTTCATCATGGTGGAAGAAGCTGGCTCACTTCATCATACAGCCACAGCAGAGAGAGAACCAACAGCCAGCACCAGCAAGCACGAGCTGATGGTGAACACTTAGGGCTAGCTAGATTCAAGAGCTGCCCCCACCCCCACCCCGCCCAGTGTCACACCTCCTCCAGCAGAGCTCTGCCTGCTGTAGACTTAGCAAGCTTAAACAAAAATTCCTGGAGCCTGGTATGGTGGCTCACGCCTTTAATCCTAGCACTCGGGAGGAGAGGTGAGTTCAAGGCCACCGTGAGACAACAGTGAATTCCAGGTCAGCCTGAGCTAAAGTGAGACCCTACCTCAAAAAAAAAAAAAAAATCCTGAGGCTGTTGGAGACATTTATAATCAAACCACCACAAGTACCCATGATATTGCTTATAAATTTGGACAAAGTACTTTTGGTGAGCACACAGTATGGGTGGAATACTGTCACTCAGGGTGATCTGACTCTAGGGAAGGGGACACACTGGTTTTTCATTGTGTCATTCCTTGCTGCATGTCACCTTTCTGGCTTGGTTTTCTCGGAAACACCTGTATGTTTTCAAACTTGACCTTTCTAGAAAAGTTGCGGTTGGGTCACTGTCGGTGGCTGACATGGCTAAATTTACTTTGTTTGTGCAAGACTTCGTATGAGATGTATAATTTAGTGCCATTTTTTTTTTCTCGTGCGTCTACAATTTGCCCTCAGTGTGCCTGACACCATGAACAGTGACGGCAAATTGTCATTAAGGTGATTGGTGGCTGGGGCAACCAAGGTGACAAGGGAACTGCCCATCTGAGAGCCCTGGTGACTGAGGGCCAGCTCAGCACTGCATTCGCATATCCAGTCTATTCTTGGAGCCACCTGTGGAGTAAGGCAGAGCGGGACCTGGCCGCTCACTGGGATGTGACTTGTTGTCCTTGCAAGGTGGATCCTTCTGTAGATGTTGGCTCTGCATGACTGTCACGCGGTCACATGGCTGGTTTCGCTGTGTGATTGTGTTGTTTAACCTGCTTGCTTACCAGTTGAATGCCATCCCGAGGACCGGGGATGTAACTCAGGCTGGAATGTTTGCCAAGCATGCGCAGAGCCCTGGACTGGAATGTGAGCCCCAAGGCGGCGTGTAAAAACAGAAAAATATGCTTGATTTTTCTCATTGTGTCTGGGATGGGCCTTTTACTCGTGGTATGCACTTAGGGCTTTTGGAAGGTGGAAACTCTTAGAGGAACGGTTTTTGGAAGTAAAAAAATATATATATATTCTCTGCCTGTAGAATTTGGGGCCTACTTTCAAGTTGTTATTGTTAAAGGCTGTGTATGATGGTTTCTCCACAGGAGTTTTCACCATAAAGTGGTTCGCTTATCCATCCTACAGATCCTCAGGAGTACCCAGTCTGCATCACACTGTTGTAGAAGCAAAGCAGATGAGGACCCGTGTCATCCTAGCAGAGGTAGACAGCAGTGGAGAAGAACACAAGATGTGTGGAGACGGTTGTTAGGGAGTAAAAATAGTGAAAGGGACTATTGAATGCGAGAAGGGACATGAAAGAAAAGAGACATTACATTTCCTTGGGTATAATAGAGTACTGGAGACCAAGTAACTTAAAGGGAGGAGTTTATTTTGGCTCAGAGCCCTGGAGGCTGGGAAGCCCATGGACATGGCTTTAGCGTCTGCTTGGCATCTGGGGAGGGCCTTGTGGGGCATGGTAACGTGAGAAGCAGAGGGGCAACTGGTTATATGCTCGGGAGAAAGCGCGAGCAAAAGCAACCACTATGACAACCTGCTGTCTCCAGAAAGCCACCCACCCCTCGGAACAACCGAATCCTTTGAGAGGCTCTGTCGCCCACTCTGCAACTGTAGTCATCAAATCTCTACCAGGATAACTTGGAGGTCGGGGAGGTGCTTGGTATCTGGGAGGCCCTGGGTTCAGACCTCAGCACCACCACCCCCCAAAAAAGTTCCGTATGAACCAGGGTTGGTGGCTCACACCTTTAATCCCAGCATTCGGGAGGCAGAGCTAGGAAGATCACCGTGAGTTTGAAGCCATAGTGAATTCCAGGCCAGCCTGGGCTACAGTGAGACCCTATTTTGAAAATAAACAACAAAGAAATGTTCCATATGAGTTTTATTGGGCTTGTAGTGGCTCACATGTATAATCCCAGTACTTGGGAGACTGAGGTAGAAAGGAGTTCAAGGGCAGCCTATGCTACAGAGAGTCTGCCTCAAAAATAAAATAATAAAAGCAGGATTCATTTGGAGGGTTATCGTGAGACACTGGAGCCAAGAATTCTGAAAGGATCCTGAAAGCTGTGTTTTCAGTTTTTATAGTGCTGGAGAATTGAACCCAGGGCCCTGTGCGTCTAGGCACACCCTCTACCTCTGAACTACATCCTCTGTCCTTTAACTTAGGTTTGACTCAAAGTTGTGGTGTTGTTTTGTTTGAGACAGGATCTTGCTATGTAGCCCAAACTGGCCTCAGACATAATCCTCCTGCCTCCCAGGACTGAATAGCAGAGTCACGGGTATGTGACTAATTTATTTTTCATTTAAAGGTCTTTTCCACTTTAAAAAAAAAAAAAACTTTAAAAGTTGTTGGGATTGGGCTGGAGAGATGGCTTAGCAGTTAAGGCACTTGCCTTGCAAATCCTAACAACCCGGGTTCAATTCCCCAGTAAAGCCAGATGCACAAAGTGGCACATGCATCTGGAGTTTGTTTGCAGCAGCTGGAGGCCCTGGTGTGCCCATTTTCTCTGTCAGTCTCTCTCTGTCTTGCAAATAAATAAAAATATTTTTTAAAAAAAGAAGGATGAAAGAGTGGGGAAAGAGTTAGAGTGTGTGGGTGTGTCAGGGCCTCTTGCCACTGCAAGAGAACTCCAGATACATGTTCCACTTTGTGCATCTGGTTTGACATGGGCACTGGGGAGTTGAACCCAGGCCAGCAAGCTTTGCAAGCAAATGCCTTTAAGTGCTGAACCATCTCCCTAGCTGATAAATTTTCGGATTTATTTTACTCATCTGGGGCTTTTTTTTTTTTTTTTTTTTTTTTTTTTTTTTTTTCGAGGTAGGGTCTCGCTCTAGCCCAGGCTGACCTGGATTTACTAGGTAGTCTCAGGGCGGTCTTGAACTCACAGCGATCCTCCTACCTCTGCCTCCCGAGTGCTGGGATTAAAGGTGTGCACCACCACGCCTGGCATCATCTGCTTTTAAATGTAGTGGGGGGTGATGAGCAATGAGTCACCCGGGTCAAGGTCAGACAAACCCAGCCCTGCAAGGATTGAGTTCTCTCTCTCTCTCTCTCTCTCTGTCTCTCTCTCTCGTGTGTATATCTGTCTGTCTCTTTCAGTTTTACTTTTGCTCACTTCCTAACAGGTTTGCATGAAAGCAATAGAAGTATCCCATACCTACACACACATACACAGAGAGAGAGAGGGAGGGAGAAAGAGAGAGAGAGACGGGGGTGAGATCCGCACGCCTGTGCCTTGGAATGCAAGAAGGGAGTCCGGCACTGAGGACACTGGTCACACCATCAATGAATTATGGTGGACTGAAAGGGCCCATTCTCTCGTGTCTTGGAATCCTGGACTCTCTGAAACCCAATCTGAAGCTTGCTTAATGAGTGCTCTGAAGGCCAAGGCTCAGTGCTGAGGGGGAACAAGGAGACAGTGTGTCTGCGCAGGCCGTGAGGCTGCCCCTAGAGCCTCCTGCTGGAGGAAGGTGCTCAGCGTTTATGGCCAGCCCAGTGGGCAGGCTCACACATTTAGCTACCTTTGCCCAGAATGAAAGCCTTGTTCCGTTTCCCGGAGTTTGGGTGTAAAGTTTTAATTCCTGCAATCACACCATTTCCTGTCCCGGGTACCATGTAAACAACTATTGAACCTTGAGCTGTTTTCTTCCTCCTCCTCCTCCTCCTCTTCTCCATCATCACAGCTGACACCAGGTAGAGCCCGTCATGACCCAACTGCTTCTTGAGGAATTAGCTCAGTATACCCAAGTCATTTCACCCTCACTGTGACCCTGTGGAGGCATCCCTTCACAGTGCCCTCTCACAGAAGGGATAAGGCACAAAGAGTAGCTTGCCTCAAGTGAATGGATGTACCCTCGGGCACAGTGTTGTCTCCAGGATGGACTAGCCCAGGGAGATAGTGCATAGATGAGGTGTGGACGCCCCGATGGATGGGTCCCCTCTGCTTATTGTGAGGCCACAGGGCAGTGGCACCTGATTTCAAGTGTCTTTACATAGGCATCAATGCTGATGAAATTTTTAGGGCTGAAGGGATGGCTTAGCGGTTAAGGCGCTTGCCTACAAAGCCAAAGGATCTAGGTTCAATTCTCCAGGATCCACGTAAGCCAGATGCACAAGGTGATGTATGCATCTAGAGTTCATTTGAAGTGGTTGGGGGCCCTGGCACACCCATTCTCTCTCTCTCTCTCTCTCTCTCTCTCTAACTAAATATAAAATATTTTTAAAATAAATTTTCTGACCACTTTGGACCTTCTGGCTGTGGGTGAGTTTTCCCTCCACGTGGGCTCCTTTATCCCCTTCCGTTCCCCACATGGCAAGAGCTCCTTAAACTTTCTTTTCTCTTTTTATTTTCCACGCTTTTTTTGTCCCAGGCCCTCCACATGGGGTCTTTAACCACACGGGTGCCTTTCCTTGGCTTTGTGTACTTCCCTCAATAAATATAATTTAATAAAAAAATGAGCCAGGTGTGGTGGCATATGCCTTTAAATCCCAGCACTCAGGAGGCAGAGGTAGGAGGATTGCCATATGAGTTCAAGGCCACCCTGAGACTCTACATAGTGAATTTCAGGTCAGTCTCAGCTAGAGTGAGACCCTACTTTAAAAAATCAAAAAAAAAAAAAAAAAAAAAAAAAAAAAAAAAAGGCAGGAAAACCCTGTTTGGGCTTCTACAAGATAGCCATGCACTGCACAACCACCCAGGGCACATTCCTCACACACCTGGGATGCATGTGCACCACCTCGCCCAGCTCCTTGTGTATCTTTTCATGTAGAATTCACTTGTTCAGATTTTAGAAGTCTTGAACTGAGACTCCGAAGAGTGATCCCTGCCCTGTGTTCCTGTCTGTCTGTGGGCCATCCTCAGCTTCACCAGTGAAATTCTTATTTCTTCCACACCAGTGTTTAGTCCTAAGGGTCATTTCATGTTAATCAAATAATTGTTCTTTTATAACTGCATTTTTGGTTGTTGCAGTTTCATGTTACAAGCTCCTAGGTACCTGAAGATATATGTTCATAAAAGTTTGTGGATTTTTTTTTTAGATTTTTTTTTATTGACAACTTCTATACTTATATACAAAAAAAAAAAACACATGATAGCCGGGCGTGATGGCGCACGCCTTTAATCCCAGCACTCGGGAGGCAGAGGTAGGAGGATCGCCATGAGTTCGAGGCCACCCTGAGACTACATAGTGAATTCCAGGTCAGCCTGTGCTAGAGCGAGACCCTACCTTGAAAAACCGAAAAATGAAAAGAAAAAAAAAAAGAAAAAGAAAAAAAAACCCGCATATTTCCCTCCCCTCCCCCCATTCCCCTTTAGAACTCCATTCTCCATCGTATCCCCTCCCTCTCTCCATTATTCTCTCTTTTAATTTGATGTCATCATCTTTTTCTCCTGTTATGAGGGTCTTATGAAGGTATTGCTAGGCACTGCAAGGTCATGGATATCAAAGCCAATTTTTGTCTGGACAGTTGCATTGTAAGGAGTCGGATCCTTCCTTTGGCTCTTCCATTCTATCCGCCTCCTCTTCCACAATGGGCCCTGAGCCTTGGAGGGTGTGAGAGATGTTTCAGTGCTGGGTACTCCTCCATCCCTCCTTTTTTTTTTTTAAATTGTACCCTACATTATGAGGAGTACCTAGTGTCTCTTGTTTCCAGTCTCCTGGGACATCCTGCATAATTTGGTTATTTCTTACTACAAATTCTCTCCTCTCTTCTATAAATAAATGTTAACTTATTTTTCTGTCATCTTCCAGAATTCTGAGATCTTTTGCCTGCTGTCTCCTCTTTTCTCTCTAGGAATTTATTTTTATTATTATTATTATTATTATTATTCTTTAGCAAAGTGTCTGCAGACAAAGATGAGCTGTGTGTGTTCACTTTGTTGTGCTTAACCACACTTTTTTTTTTTCATGGTTTACACTAAGCCAAGGCTGGCAGTGGTTGTGTGCTCATCTTTCTAGAATAGACAAGGGGGACTCTTGTAGAATTTCTGTATTGTGGGGCTGTAGAGATGTCTTAGCAGTTAAGGCACCTGCCTGCCAAGCCTAAGAACGCCTGCTCGATCTCCAGGTCCCATGTTTAGTCAGAAGCAAAAGTGACACAAGGGCACAATGCGTGCTTCCCCACAAGGGGCACATGTCTGGAGTTTGTTCACAGGGGATGAAATGGCCCTGAACGCCCATTCTCTCTCTCTCTCTCCCTCTTCCTCTCTTTCTGTTTCTCTCTGTCTCTTTCTCAAAAAAAAAAAAAAAAAAAAGAATTTCCATATCGTGTACTTGGAGCCTGCTTCCCTGATAGTGGTTGACTGTACACTGGGGATGAGGGAACGAGCTTTCTCAGGAAGAGTCCAGCTGAAGTGTTGGGTGTCCTGGGAACATGTCCTGGGGACCTTGTATGACTTCAAGCTTTGCATCCCTCTTCTACCCTGTGGGCAGTAAAGCTCTCAAAAGATTATTTTAGGGGCTGGAGAGATGGCTTAGTGGTTAAGGCATGTGGTAGTTTGAATAGATGTCCCGCAATATATTCAGTGTTTCATTTGTTTATAGTTTGCACCTGCATCCACCTGGCTGGAGGCAGTGTCACTGGGTGGATCCTAAGTTGTGGTGGTGGGTTTGAGATTTCAATCTAAAGATATGCAAAGTATGCCTAGCTGGAGTTCCTGAGGTGTGCTGTGCTTTGTAGCTTTTGGCTTTTCTCTCTCCCTTGCCTGTTCCTGTAAGAGCAGGCCAGCTTCTTCTGCCACGATGGAACTTCCCCTGGATCTGTAAGCTTCAATAAATATCCTTCCTCCATAACTTTGCCTGGTCTGGAAGTTCATCTCAGTGAACCTAAAGCTGTCTGCTACAAGGCGCTTGCCTGTGAAACCTAAGGACACATGTTCAACTTTCTAGATCCCATGTAAGCCAGATGCACAAAGGTGAGGCAAGCGCAAGGTTGAATATGCCCACTAGGTCGTGCAAGTGTCAGGAGTTCAATTTCAGTGGCCGAGGCCCTGGTGCACCAATTCTCTCTCTCTAAAATAGATTATTTTTTTAAAAACCTTTAAAAAAGATGATTTTGTAGATAAGAACTTCACGACAGGACATGGTTCACATCTGGAATAACAGTAAATAATAAGGAGATCTTTTAGCAGAAATAAGTTATTTCCTACTGTTAGCTTGTTTGCTGGCTATATTTGAATACTGAGGTATAGAACTTTTTTTTTAAGAGAAAAAGAAGGATGCAGGTAGATTAAGAGAATGGGAGCGCCAGGACCTCTAGCCAGTGCAAACAAACTCCAGACACATATGCCACATGTGCATCTGGCTTATGTGGGTTCTGGAGAATCGAACCTGGGTCCTTAGACTTCATAGAATGTTGGGGTCTCTCCTAGGGCCAGCCCAGGAGGGACAGCAGGGTCTCTGCTGAGTTGGGGGTGAGAGGCGCGGAGTCACCACAGACTCCAGGAGTTGGGTGAAAATAGGCAGAGGGCCAGCTGCAGCAAACTCATTTATTCAAGGAAGTATAGGGGGTTTTAAGGGGCTTGGCTGGCAAATCATTGTATGGGGTGGTCCCCTTTTTGTGACCAATGCAACCTGTCTCCAGACAGATCATCTCATAGCAGGTTTCTCACGAGCATGGGACTGTAGCAATTGTCACGCCAGGCCTGCACAGAACACCATGTTCACAGGAGCCACTTCCTGGTTCCTTCTGACATGCGGTCTGGCTAGGCCAGACCTGCTTTGTGCCATACATATCCTCCTTTTGTTTTTATTATTGGCAACCCTGGGAGGCATGGTTCTTTGCCAAGCCACTGTTGAACCCAGGCCCCAAGGGATCATCACATGCGACGGTGCCTGTCTTAGGTTGCCCCATCTCATGGGGTCTTACCCGTCATTGACTACCCACCATCCTAGTGAGAAAACCTGAGGGGTGTGGCCTGGTTTCTTAGCATTCGGTCTGGCTAGGGGCCAGATGTTCCTGTCTGTCTGTGGGCCATCCTCAGCTTCACCAGTGAAATTCTTATTTCTTCCACACCAGTGTTTAGTCCTAAGGGTCATTTCATGTTAATCAAATAATTGTTCTTTTATAACTGCATTTTTGGTTGTTGCAGTTTCATGTTACAAGCTCCTAGGTACCTGAAGATATATGTTCATAAAAGTTTGTGGATTTTTTTAGATTTTTTTATTGACAACTTCTATACTTATATACAAAAAAAAAAACATGATAGCCGGGCGTGATGGCGCACGCCTTTAATCCCAGCACTCGGGAGGCAGAGGTAGGAGGATCGCCATGAGTTCGAGGCCACCCTGAGACTACATAGTGAATTCCAGGTCAGCCTGTGCTAGAGCGAGACCCTACCTTGAAAAACCGAAAAATGAAAAGAAAAAAAAAAAAAAGAAAAAAAAAAAACCCCGCATATTTCCCTCCTCTCCCCCATTCCCCTTTAGAACTCCATTCTCCATCGTATCCTCCCTCTCTCCATTATTCTCTCTTTTAATTTGATGTCATCATCTTTTTCTCCTGTTATGAGGGTCTTATGAAGGTATTGCTAGGCACTGCAAGGTCATGGATATCAAAGCCAATTTTTGTCTGGACAGTTGCATTGTAAGGAGTCGGATCCTTCCTTTGGCTCTTCCATTCTATCCGCCTCCTCTTCCACAATGGGCCCTGAGCCTTGGAGGGTGTGAGAGATGTTTCAGTGCTGGGTACTACTCCTCCATCCCTCCTTTTTTTTTTAAATTGTACCCTACATTATGAGGAGTACCTAGTGTCTCTTGTTTCCAGTCTCCTGGGACATCCTGCATAATTTGGTTATTTCTTACTACAAATTCTCTCCTCTCTTCTATAAATAAATGTTAACTTATTTTTCTGTCATCTTCCAGAATTCTGAGATCTTTTGCCTGCTGTCTCCTCTTTTCTCTCTAGGAATTTATTCTTTATTATTATTATTATTATTATTATTCTTTAGCAAAGTGTCTGCAGACAAAGATGAGCTGTGTGTGTTCACTTTGTTGTGCTTAACCACACTTTTTTTTTTTCATGGTTTACACTAAGCCAAGGCTGGCAGTGGTTGTGTGCTCATCTTTCTAGAATAGACAAGGGGGACTCTTGTAGAATTTCTGTATTGTGGGGCTGTAGAGATGTCTTAGCAGTTAAGGCACCTGCCTGCCAAGCCTAAGAACGCCCGTTCGATCTCCAGGTCCCATGTTTAGTCAGAAGCAAAAGTGACACAAGGGCACAATGCCGTGCTTCCCCACAAGGGGGCGCACATGTCTGGAGTTTGTTCACAGGGGATGAAATGGCCCTGGAACGCCCATTCTCTCTCTCTCTCTCCCTCTTCCTCTCTTTCTGTTTCTCTCTGTCTCTTTCTCAAAAAAAAAAAAAAAAAAAGAATTTCCATATCGTGTACTTGGAGCCTGCTTCCCTGATAGTGGTTGACTGTACACTGGGGATGAGGGAACGAGTGAATAGGAAGAGTCCAGCTGAAGTGTTGGGTGTCCTGGGAACATGTCCTGGGGGACCTTGTATGACTTCAAGCTTTGCATCCCTCTTCTACCCTGTGGGCAGTAAAGCTCTCAAAAGATGATTTTAGGGGCTGGAGAGATGGCTTAGTGGTTAAGGCATGTGGTAGTTTGAATAGATGTCCCGCAATATATTCAGTGTTTCATTTGTTTATAGTTTGCACCTGCATCCACCTGGCTGGAGGCAGTGTCACTGGGTGGATCCTAAGTTGTGGTGGTGGGTTTGAGATTTCAATCTAAAGATATGCAAAGTATGCCTAGCTGGAGTTCCTGAGGTGTGCTGTGCTTTGTAGCTTTTGGCTTTTCTCTCTCCCTTGCCTGTTCCTGTAAGAGCAGGCCAGCTTCTTCTGCCACGATGGAACTTCCCTGGATCTGTAAGCTTCAATAAATATCCTTCCTCCATAACTTTGCCTGGTCTGGAAGTTCATCTCAGTGAACCTAAAGCTGTCTGCTACAAGGCGCTTGCCTGTGAAACCTAAGGACACATGTTCAACTTTCTAGATCCCATGTAAGCCAGATGCACAAAGGTGAGGCAAGCGCAAGGTTGAATATGCCCACTAGGTCGCAAGTGTCAGGAGTTCAATTTCAGTGGCCGAGGCCCTGGTGCACCAATTCTCTCTCTCTAAAATAGATTATTTTTTTAAAAACCTTTAAAAAAGATGATTTTGTAGATAAGAACTTCACGACAGGACATGGTTCACATCTGGAATAACAGTAAATAATAAGGAGATCTTTTAGCAGAAATAAGTTATTTCCTACTGTTAGCTTGTTTGCTGGCTATATTTGAATACTGAGGTATAGAACTTTTTTTTTAAGAGAAAAAGAAGGATGCAGGTAGATTAAGAGAATGGGAGCGCCAGGACCTCTAGCCAGTGCAAACAAACTCCAGACACATATGCCACATGTGCATCTGGCTTATGTGGGTTCTGGAGAATCGAACCTGGGTCCTTAGACTTCATAGAATGTTGGGGTCTCTCCTAGGGCCAGCCCAGGAGGGACAGCAGGGTCTCTGCTGAGTTGGGGGTGAGAGGCGCGGAGTCACCACAGACTCCAGGAGTTGGGTGAAAATAGGCAGAGGGCCAGCTGCAGCAAACTCATTTATTCAAGGAAGTATAGGGGGTTTTAAGGGGCTTGGCTGGCAAATCATTGTATGGGGTGGTCCCCTTTTTGTGACCAATGCAACCTGTCTCCAGACAGATCATCTCATAGCAGGTTTCTCACGAGCATGGGACTGTAGCAATTGTCACGCCAGGCCTGCACAGAACACCATGTTCACAGGAGCCACTTCCTGGTTCCTTCTGACATGCGGTCTGGCTAGGGCCAGACCTGCTTTGTGCCATACATATCCTCCTTTTTGTTTTTATTATTGGCAACCCTGGGAGGCATGGTTCTTTGCCAAGCCACTGTTGAACCCAGGCCCCAAGGGATCATCACATGCGACGGTGCCTGTCTTAGGTTGCCCCATCTCATGGGGTCTTACCCGTCATTGACTACCCACCATCCTAGTGAGAAAACCTGAGGGGTGTGGCCTGGTTTCTTGTAGCATTCGGTCTGGCTAGGGCCAGACCTGCATTGTGCCATTCAATAGAAAAGTGCATTAATGGCTAAGTCATCTCTCCAGCCACAAGATAGAGGACTTTTGAAGGCCAGAATTTTAAATTGTCCTCAGTCTTCTCACCCAGGTGTTTACTTCCTTGTAATCTCTTTATGCAAAAGTCACAGTGCTGAATGACAGCTGTTTCTGCCCACATGTTGCTGAGGATCCAGGAGCTGTCCACTTTGAAGTGCTTGTGTCGTTTTCCCTCTGCTGCTGTTAAAAAACATCTGGGGCTGGAGAGATGGCTTAGGGGTTAAGGCGCCTGCCTCCTAAGCCTAAGAACACTGGTTCCAATGTCCAGCGGTTCCAATCTCCAGGTCCCACGTTTAGCCAGATGCAAAGTGACGCAAGGGTGCAATGCCGCACTTGATCACAAGGGGGCGCACACATCTGAATTTCGTTCGCAGCAGCTGAGACACTGCTGGCACGCCCATCTCTGTCTTCCTCTCCCCCTCTCTCTCTGTCTCTCTCTGTGTCTCTCTCCAAAAAAAAAAAAAAAAAAACAGAAAATAAAAAAATTAAAAAAAAAAAAAAACAGCATACTGGATAGTGTACCAACATCAGGCTACATGTCCTAAGCCAAGGTGTCACCAGGGCTGTGACCTCCAAGACACTGCGCAGAGTCCTTCCTGACCTCCAACTTCCAGTGGTGACCACAATCCTCAGTTCCTATTGGCTGGCAGCTGTGCCCAGTGTCATCCATCAAGACACATTAGCTAGGCTTCCTTTAATTCATTCATTCATTCATTGCTTGGTGTGTTTGTAGTGTATGCATGTGCCCTGTGATTAACCACTCTGGCTTTTTTTTTTTTTTACATGAATGGTGGGGATTGAACTCAGGTCCTCATGCTTGTGCACTAAGCATCTTAGCCAGTGAGCCACCTCCCCAGCCCCAGATGGACTTACTTCCTTCTCCAAGCACTCCTCCACCAAGGAGTAGCTAATTGCTGTGTTGTCTGTCTGACCTTCTGTAACTTTTTGCTAGTACTTCTAATGTAGCACCCACCATGTATCCTCATTAGTTGACTATTTGTCTATATCAGTGACTTAACAAAAATCATTCATTCTGGGCTGGAGAAATGGCTTAGTTGTTAAGACACTTGCCTGCAAAGCCAAAGGACCCAGGTTTGATTCCCCAAGACCCACATAAACCAGATGCATGGGTGGAGCATGTGTCTGGAGTTTGTTTGCAGTGGCTGGATGCCTTGGTGGGCCCATTCTCTCTCTCTTTCTCTCCTCTTCTCTCTGTCTCTTTCTCTCAAATAAATAAAAATTAAAAATAATATTTATCTAAAAAAATCATTCATTCTCTCTGAGCATATAGCATAGTGTGTACACATGACTACATTCACTTAAAGCATACCCCAGCCGTGCCACAGTGTTTATGTGTGTGTGTGTTTTTCCTGGTTTTTCAAGGTAGGGTCTCACTCTAGCCCAGGGTGACCTGGAATTCACTCTGTAGTCTCAGGGTGACCTCGAACTCATAGCAATCCTCCTATCTCTGCCTCCCAAGTGCTGGGATTAAATGTGTGCTACGCCCGGCTTTTTTTTTTTTTTTTTTTTTGCCTCTCTGTTTATTAATAATTCTGTTGACCTGCCCAAAACTTGCCAAAGTACTGGAAGAAACTGACATTGTAGCGCCCTCAGATCAGGTTTGTAGGTCATAGGACTTAGAATGATGTGCTCAGGACAAGGCCTTTGAGAGAAGCCCTTCTGCTGGGTAAGCCTGTGCCCTGGTTGTCATGGTTACGCTAATCCCCAAACAGAAAAATACACTTCTAGAAATGGCTCTCTGAAACCTAACCAGGTGGAAATTTTGTAAACCTGGGCAGCCGTTACCTTCCTAAATATCTGTCTGGCAGATCATTTCTGGCATCTTTATCAGGAAACAGGTTCATTTACTCAGCTCGTTGAGGAGGGAGGGAAAGAAGAAAGAGCATATTCCTCTCGTCTACAGAAGAATCATGCCTTTAGTCTTTCAAAAGAAAAAAAGATTCTTTTTGTTGTGTTTACGAGGTAGGGTCTCATTCTAGCCCAGACTGACCTGGAACTCACTCTGTAGTTTCAGGCTGGCTTCCTGAGTGCTGGGATTATTAATGAGCAAGTGACAGAATAATAAAAAAAAAGATTCTTGAGTGGGGCACTATGACACACGCCTTCAATCCTAGCACTCCGGGACACAGGTAGGAGTATTGCTATGAATTCGAGGTCACCCTGAGACTATATAGTGAAATCCAGGTCAGCCTGAGCTAGAGTGAGACCTTACCTGGAAAAACAAAACAAAACAAATAAAAAGATTATTGCATAAACCTTAATGCTGGCTGTGGTGGCGCATTCCTTTAATCCCATCACTGCAGAGGCAAGGATTGGAGGATCACCATGAGTTTTAGGTCAGCCCGAGACTACTGGGCCAGAGTAGATCCTGCCTTGAAATATATATATATATATATATATATATATATATATATATATATATATATATATATATATATTTAAGTCTGAAGTGACAGGAGCAGTTTAAGGGCTCAATAAACTAAGGTAACTTCTGTGTGAATGTGCACAGCACTCAGTCTGTAGGGCTTGCTTCCCAAGAATGTAAATTCCCCATTAATGTGATTTTTATAGGGCCCAATGAAAGGCCAAATTCAAAATGCAGAAGGTAGCAGGGATGCGGTTTGGAGTCAGCCTGCTTGTCTGTGCAGTAGATTTAAAATCCAGACGCTTCACGGAACTTCATTAATTTTGCCAATAAGAAAAACGCCGTGGAAATTTGATTATGCAGTTTCATTAATCGCCAGTTTGTTCTCCAGAATAAAACATGATTAGTTACCGTTTGACCTCTCATAAAGACGCTTCTAGAAGATTATATCAAAACAGCTAGAGAGCCGGCTTGGCCCAGCTCAGATTCTTAGAGGGCCTAGGAGCCAGAGAGCTCTGTCCCCAGTTCAGACCCTTGGGGACACTGAAGAACACATCCATGGTATATTAAACTAGTCCTAACGCAGATGGACTTTCATGTGATGCTGAGGTTACTCTGAGAAGATGCCCTTGTACATAACTCCTGTTTCTTCTGTGTTCTGCCAGCTTATAGTGTCTGTGCCGTTACCCCTCCCCCAAGTTTACTGACTTATTTAAGGCTTTTTTGTTGTTGTTTTTAAGGCAATAAAGCACATTTGTAGCTTTCTTATTTTTTTTTATTTTTTTATTTTTTATTTTTTGGTTTTTCGAGGTAGGGTTTCACTCTGTTCCAGGCTGACCTGGAATTAACTATGTAGTCTCAGGGTGGCCTCGAACTCATGGCAATCCGCCTACCTCTGCCTCCCAAGTGCTGGGATTAAAGGGGTGAGCCACTGTAGCTTTCTTTTTTAAAAAATATATTTTATTTATTTGACAGAGAAAGAGGGAGAGAGAGAATGATGGGCATACCAGGGCCTCCAGCCACTGCAGACGAATTCCAGACGCATGTGCCCCCTTGTGCATCTGGCTAACGTGGGTCCTAGGGAATTGAACCTGGGTCCTTTGGCTTTGTAGGCAAACGGCTTAACCACTAAGCCATCCCTCCAGCCCTCATTTGGAGCTTTCTAATCCCATCACTAGCATCTACAGCTAAACCTGTCCCAAAGGCAAATTTTTGGTTCTTCCAAACATGTTCACTTTAGACACCACCACCACCGCCCCCTTTTTTTTTTTGCCAGACATGTATAGAGGTACGCTTTAGGCTAAGAAATGTTAGCCAGGAGAGCAGCTAGAGGCGTCTGCTCATTCTCCCCGTGTGATGGGACCCTATCCCTTAGTGTTTCCCTCTGATCGCTATATTGTAGAGAAATCCATTCTTTCTTCCTGCTTGCATTCTCTCAGAAGTAGCGTTTTGACATACTGTGCTCTAGTTAGCCTCTAGTTGTTTCTATATGTGAGTCCCATTCTTCAGTTACTTTTCTTACTTAGAAAAGTGTGTGTCAATGTAGGAGCTGGAGAGATGGCTTAGTGGTTAAGGCACTTGCCTGCAAAGCCAAAGGACCCAGGTTCTATTCCCCAGGGCCCATGTAAGCTAGATGTCCAAGGTGGCGCATGTGTCTGGTGTTTGTTTGCAGTGACTGGAGGCCCTGGCATGTCTATTCCCTCTTATCTCTCTATTTCTCTGTATATATCTCTCTCAAGTAAAGAAATACTTTTTTAAAAAAAGTGAATGTGAGCCTGGTGTGATAGTGCACGCCTTTAATCCCAGCACCTGGGAGGTAGAGATAGGAGGATTGCTGTGAGTGAATTCCAGGTCAGCCTGCGCTAGAGCAAGACCGTACCTTGAAAAAAAGAAAGTGAGCATAGCAGTACATCCTTGTAACCCCACGGCTAGCAAGGCAAATACAGGACGATCCTGGGCTCACTGTGTCATGCTACATGGAGTCATTTTGGCCTATAGCATCCTGAAATGCATTAATGTTAATGGTGAGTTCACAGAGCCTATTATAATTGTCCTTTATTTGTGAGACTGTCCCACAGTGGGTACATTTAGGTGCTTAGAAAAACACTGTCGTTGCTAGTGTTTTTGTTTTGGGTTTTTGGTTTTCCAAGGCAGGGTCTTGCTCTCAGGGTGGCCTCGAACTCACGACGATCCTCCTACCTCTCCCTCCCGAGTGCTGGGATGAAAGGCGTGCACCACCCACGCCTGGCTTATATGTATGCTGTTTAGTTGGTTTCCTGACTTTGGTTTCCTGACTTCCTTTACCGTAGCCAGCATTCACTTAATGCTCTATAATGTGTCTCCTATAGAAACAGATCATATTGCTGTCATTCAAACTCTAAGCTGATGTCTCTTGCATCAGAAATTTTTCCATGGTGGAAAATGACAATTTCTATTAACATTTGTACCAAAAAAATAAATAAGTTTTAAGCCACTGTCTTGAGACTTGAGACTCGATTTGTCACTCTTTAACTAGATTCCAAGCATCTTTTTGCAACCCATCCTTTTGCGGTGTGCCTCTGTGACAGAACGCAAGTGGTGTTTGCAATGCCGAGGTAAAGCTGTGGGCTCCAGGACTCAGCATAGCCTGGTGTTAAGACCATGAGATGTTAGACATGCTCCCCCTGGTCTGCGATGTGCTGATCTAACACCCTGTCTATAAAGACAGTCATTGTATAGTGATTTTTTTCCCTGCTTATTTAGGTTTCTAGTGTTGGACTGTGTAGTCTTACTTCTCACACTCCATGAATCTACATGGAGTTATCAAATTCCCTTAGTTCCAGGAATTCTTTGGGGAATGTGAGTGCCTTCCAGCTGGGCAGATAATTAGTGGTGTTTTTTTCTTCTTCTTCTTCTTGTCACAGACAAGGTCCAGGATTGTGAAACTGGAATTTGGCCTTCTCTTTTAAAAACATCTTATACGAATTTTTCCATAACGTCTCATTCCCCAGTCTGATTTTTTTTTTTTTTTAATAATATTTTAGCAAATGTTTCCAGATTTTTCTGGGGTCACTAGAATGATAGTTGGTTCCAGATCATTGGCTGTGTAGCTGTAGCATGCTGATGTGAAAATGTGAACCCAGGATCAGGTCATTGTCCACCTATATGTGGACCTAGGTGGCAGTTGACTGTGTATACACAGATTATTGTGCCCTGTGGTGGAAAGTAGAATAATGGCATGTTAGCATGCTACTGTCTTGAGTCCCCTCCTTTAGATTAATGTACAGGGTTTAGGAAAGGTGTTTAAGAGGGCAGGACAGGGGTTACTGATGGTCCCACATTACCCCTTCCATCTGCACAAGTGGACTGGGCCTTGAAGGCCAACTGCTTGATGAGGTGGGATTATCCACAGAAGAATCGCACCCCTCCAGGTAAATGCATCTTCCAGATTTCCATGAGGGCGCCTGTGGGAGCATAAAGTGACACTTGTTAAACAAATATAAGTATGTGGAGCATCACACTAAATTGTTTTTATTGGCCCTTCTGGCTCTGTGAGGACAGTCGAATGGTCATCCCTCTTTGTCCTTGTCAGGTCTCACCTCTTAATCATTTAGTCCCTTGGGTTACTAACTAGTACCTAAACAGCTCTGCCCTGACCAGAAAGGGACATGAAGATATGAAACCAGTGACTAGGGGCTGGGCAGTTGGCTAAATCAGTAAAGTGCTTACTGTGCAAACATGAGAACCTGGGTTCGGTTCCCAGAACCCATGTTAAAATGCCTGGTGTGGTAGTGTGTATTTGTAATCCCAGCATTGGTGAGCTCCAGGCCAATGAGAAACCCTTTCTTATAGAGACAGATGACACCTGAGAGGAATGACAGCTGGCCTTCATACCCACGTGTGTGTGTGTGTGTGTGTGTGTGTATGCGTGCACGCGCATGTGCACGCACTGCACATGTGGGTACACATCACACACCAAAACAAACCAGTGACTGTGGGTGGCCATGCTATTGCACTTGTTTGCCAGGGTTTGCTCTATGAGGTGTTGTTTTTTTTTTTTAAATTTTATATTTTGGTTTTTCAAGGTAGGGTTTGCTGACCTGGAATTCACTATGTAGTCTCAGGGTGGCCTCGAACTCACTGTGATCCTCCTACCTCTGCCTCCCACATGCTGGGATGAAAGTCGTGTGCCACCACACCCAGCCATGAGGTGGGTTTTGATCCATCTTAGTGGTGGGTCCTTAGGAATGGTTGAGCCATGAAGAGAAACTGAGGCATGCACCTAGAAGACCTAGAGAAGAAAGCCACAAGGCCGTGAAGGCTGGGAAAGAGGAGGGGACAGACAGAAACACCAGTCACAAAAAGGTCTGGGATTGAGTTGAAAACATAAAGCCACACACATGCGCTTATGGTCAACCTCATAATTACCAAAACTTGAAAGCCACCAAGATGCCAGTTGGCAGGTAAATGCAGAAACAAAAGAAATGAGTTGTCAGGCTTGAGAGATGGTTTAGCCAATAAGGCGCCTGCCTATGAAGCCTAAGCATGCTTGTTCAAATCTCCAGGTCCCACGTATATCCAGATGCAAAAGTGATGCAGGCATGTAATGCTTCACATGCCCACAAGGGGGCGCACATGTCTGGAGTTTGTTCACAGTGGCTGAAAGGCCCTGGAGTACCCATTTCTTTATCTGCCTCCTCCCTCTCTCTATCTCAAAATTAAAAATAAATAAATAAAGGTTTCTTTAAAAATATTTAAAACAAAGAAAATAAATGAGTTATCAAGTCACCCGAAGCCAAAAGAACCATGAGCGTCTATGACTAAATGAAAGGAGGCAGTCTGGAAAGGGTGCATGCCGTGTGCTTCCGGTCACATGACAGGTTTGGAAAGGGGACAGGAAGGGGACCTGGTGGAGACCAGGAGGACATCAAGGCGGTTGCCAAGGAATTAAGGAGGGATTAGGAGGCAGAGCACAGAGGATATTTAGGTAGAAATATCCGTACGGTGAAATTTCATACAGTGAAACTGTTCTGTGCGATACGGAGTGGCACACACTTGTTTGGATGCATTGGTCAATACCCATAGGCCTTTCCAGCACAAAGAATGAGCCTCGTACAGACCTGGGGTTGATGATGGTGTCTCAGTGTAGGGTGAACAACTGTCACAAACATGCCACGGGACAGCACAACACTGTGTGGCATAAAGAAGAACTCTGTTTACTTGCCCAGTTCGCTACCAACCTGAAACTGCTCTAAAGCAGTCTGAAGCCAGGTATGGTGGCACGTGCCTGTGCTCTTGGGTGGTTGATACAAGAGGGTCATGAGTTTGAGGCCAGCTGGCCCTGACTCCAAGTCTGTTACTAGGCAAGAGAAGGAGGGGGGCTGGAGAGATGGCTTAGTGGTTAAGCACTTGCCTATGAAGCCTAAGAACCCCAGTTCAAGTCTCGATTCTCCAGGACCCATGTAAGCCAGATGCACAAGATGGTGCATGCATCTGGAGTTCGTTTGCAGAGGCTAGAGGCCCTGGTGTGCCCATTCTCTCTCTCTGCCTCTTTTTCTCTCTGTCTGTTGTTCTCAAAGAAATACAAATAAAATTAACAAAAAAATTTTTTTAAAAAAGAAGGAGGTGTGGGGCTAGAGTAGGGTGGAGTGGTGGAGATTCACATGTAAGTCTGGGGTCAGCAGGTGGAGGGGCATGCAGGTAGCTAAGTTCACACCCAAGGTAGATGGTGGCAGGCTGTGCAGATACCTGCATGGGGCGACAGACTTGGGAACCAGGCACCTTCCTCTGTGGAGATGCTGAAGTTTGGTAGCCTGGCTGTGTGTGGCAGAAGGTGTCATGCCTTTTGTTTTTGTTCGCAGCAAAGAGCTCCGGGGAAGGTCCTGCTCGATGCCGTCTGCAACCACCTCAACCTCGTGGAGGGCGACTACTTTGGCTTGGAGTTCCCTGACCACAAAAAGATCACGGTAGGAGGCGTGGGGACCACGGCTTAATGTCGCTGCTTTACCTTCTGTTCTTCTTAGAAGAGGGGAAGAATAGCTGTATGTTATAGTTACCTTTTCATTGCTGGGACAAACATCCGACTAGAAGCAACTTGTGGGAGGAAAGGGTTTAGTTCTGGCTTACAGAATCCAGGGGAAGCACCATCTGTGGTGGAGGAAGCTGGCTCACATTAGCATCCACAGCAGAGAGAGACAACAGCCGGCAGCAGCAGCAGCACAAACAGGCAGAGCTCCACGTGACTCTACACGTGGTAGGGCTAGACTCAGGATCCGCCCCAGTGACTCCTCTTCCAGCAGGGCTTTGCCCGAGGGAGACTTATGTTGCAAGCTTAATCAAAAATATCTCAGGCTATGGGGAGGGGGGAAACATATATTTGCATTTAAACCACCACACACCACTAGCTTTGGCCATACAGAAGGAAAGAGAATAAAAACACCCCAGAAAGCTCTCATTCATATTTGAAAGATATATTTAATTAAAAATATAATTTGTGCAGCTGGAGAAATGGCTTAGTGGTTAAGGGGTTTGCCTGCAAAGCCAAAGGATCCCAGTTTGATTCTTCAGGACCCATGTAAGCCAGATGCACAAGGGGCACATGCATCTGGAGTTCGTTTGCAGTGGCTAGAGGCCCTGGTGTGTCCATTCTCTCTCTCTCTGTCTCTCTCTTCCTCTCTCTCTGCTTGCAAATAAATAAATAAATAAATAAATAAATAAATAAATAAATAAATAAAAATAAATTTAAAATGTAATTTATGGGCTGGAGATATGGCTTAGTGGTTACAATGCTTGCCTGTGAAGCCTAAGGACCCATGTTCAACTCCCCAGATCCCACATAAGCCAGATGCACAAGGTGACACATGTGCAATCTTGGTATACAGGTCTAGAGTTCATTTGAAGTGACTAGAGGCCCTGGCGCTCCAATCCCCCCCTCCCCTGCAATAAAAAAGGCCAGTGTAAAGACGGGCGTGGTGGCGCACGCCTTTAATCCCAGCACTCGGGAGGCAGAGGTAGGAGGATCACTGAGAGTTTGAGGCCACCCTGAGACTACATAGTTAATTCCAGGTCAGCCTGGACCAGAGTGAAACCCTACCTCGAAAAAAAAAAAAAAAGAAAAAGAAAAAAAGGCCAGTGTATTGGGCTTGCCTCAAAAAAATGTAATTTATGAGTATGATCAGCAATTTCTAAGAGTTGGCATAGGGCAGACTCTCCCTCTAACCTGTCCTCAACCTGTCTCTCCAGGGATTGCAATTCCTTGTTAATACACACTCCTGTGCTTGTTTCTGATAAGTTTGCACGTATGTGAAATGCAAACACATACGTTAACAGGCACACATGGAAGAAACCATATACAGTATTGTGTGCTGTTCCTGCCTCCCAAAGGAAGTCCTCTTCTTCATTTCCATGGATGGGTGTGTCAACTACAGCTCCCATTGTGAACGACGCACTACGGTTTTTCCCATTATCTGCTAGTACAAATGATGCTACAGTGAGCATGCTAGTACAGAGGATTCTGTCGTTCAAAGACGTAAGCTACAGCATTGCCTCATCAGTCAGCCCAACCATTTAAAGGTTGCAAAATTAGGGCTGGAGAGATGTTTCAGTGGTTAAGGCGCTTTCTTGCAAAGCCTAATGATCTGGGTTTGATACCCCAGTGCCTGTGTAAAGCCAGATGTACAAAGTGGCACCTGTGTCTGGAGTTTGGTTGCAATGGCTAGAGGTCATAATGTGCCCATTCTCTCCCTCCCCCCGCCCCCGTTTGCAAACAAATAACTGAAAATTAAAATTATTTAAAAGTTGTGAGTCAGGCATGGTGACGCACACCTTTAATTTCAGCACTCGGGAGGCAGAGGTAGGAGGATCCTCATGAGTTCGAGGCCACCCTGAGACCAAATAGTGAATTCAAGGTCAGCTTGAATTAGAGTGAGACCTTACCTCAAAAAAAAAAAAAAAAAAGTTGCAAAGTTGAAGCCGGGCGTGGTGGCGCACGCCTTGAATCCCAGCACTTGGGAAGCAAAGGTAGGAGGATCGCCATGAGTTCAAGGCCACCCTGAGACTACACAGTGAATTCCAGGTCAGCCTGAGGCAGAGCGAGGGCCTACCTCAAAAAAACAAACAAAAAAAGTTGGGCAAAGTTGGGCTGTGGAGATAGCTCCTTGGTTAAGTAGTTGCTTGCAGAACTTACTGGCTTGGATTCAATTTCTCTCCCCACATAAAACCAGATGCACAAAGTAGTGCATGCATCCTGAGGTCAGTTGCAGCGGCAAGAGGGTCTTGGTGTGCCCATTCTCTTTATCCACCCACCCACCCACCTACCTACCTACCTACCTACCTACCTACCTACCTATCTACCTACCTAATAAAACATATAAAATAATTTTTTTTTAAGTTGTAAAGTCCATCTGATTGTCCCCTGAAAAGGTTTCACCATTTTGAATCCAACATTTGAGAATAGCTTCCTGGGAATCTTTTTGGTTTGTTTCTTTTTGTTTGTTGTTGGAGGTACGGTCTCACTCTAGCCCAGACTGTCCTGGAAATCACTCTGTAGTCTCAGGGTGGCCTCAAACTCACAGCGATCCTCCTACCTCTCCAAGTGCCACCATGCCTGGCCCTCCTGGGAATCTTATTTCTTCGGGTTGATGGCATGGTACTTGTTTTCTCCCAGTGTAGTGTGTGCACTAGTGGTGTGTTCACATGCCTGCGCCCCGTGCATACACACGTGGAGGCCAGAGGAAAGAGACGGGTGTCCTCCCAGTCTTGTTTCGTTGGGACTTTCTCACTGAACCCGGAGCTGCTGGCTTTCAGTCACACTGGCTGAATGGTGACCACTAACGACCCTCCCGTCCCAGCTGTGAGCCCTTGTTTAAAGCAGGGTCTCTTGTTGTGCCCTGCTGCGGATGCCAGGCTAGCTGGCCAGTGAGCTTCTGGGGATTCCCCTGGGGTCTGCCTCCTGTCTCACTGTAAGGTCGCTTTGTCTGTTTGTTTGTTTGTTTGTTTGTTTGTTTTTTGGCAATGTTGGGGATTGAACCCAAGGCCCTGTATTCTCTAGACAAGTGTGGTACAACCACCTTTGAGCTATATCCCCAGTCTGTGTTGTAATTTTCTAGTGTATGCAGTAATTTTTAAATATATTTTTTAAGATATCTGATTTTTATTTATTTATTTGAGAAAGAAAGAGGCAGTGAGAGAGAGAGAGAGAGAGAGAGAGAGAGAATGGGAGCACCAGGGCCTCCAGCTGCTGCAAAGGAACTTCAGATGCATGCACCACCTTGTGCATCTGGCTTATGTGGGTTCTGGGGAATTGAACCTGGGTTCTTTGGCTTTGCAGGAAAGGGCCTTAACTGCTAAGCCATCTCTCCAGCCCTCTATATAGTAATGTTAAGCTTTCTGGACTAGTCTTTTCTCTGATGTGGCAGTTGGCCTCAGATCTGCCAAATCTTTTTTTCTTTTTTTTAACATTTTTATTGATTTGAGAGACGGAGTGTGAGTATGGGTGGACCAGGGCCTCCTGCCACTACAGATGAACCTGATATGCATGAGGACTACTTTGAGCATTTGAATTTACATGGGTACTGGGGGATTTGAACCCCGGCCTTCAGGCTTTGCAAGTAAGTGCCTTTAGCCACTGAGCCATTGTGGCAGTCCAGATCTGTCATATCTAAGGCCAGTTCACCTGACAGTTGTTTGGTACCTTCACTGGGATGCCACAGAAGAATCGTGAGCTATCAGATGGCAAAAGGGAGGGCAAGTGTCCGTTCATTAGGGGTGTACACTTAACAAGAGTCTGAACAATAAATAATATATGCTAACAAGCTGGAGCATTGTTCTATGGGGTGTTGTTTTAGAAGCTCATTTCACGTCAAAATAATGGTTCTCCAAACACCTGAACACATGCTATCTTGTTCTTTCTTTAAAAGAGAGCGAGAAAGAAAGAGGCGGATAGGGAGAGAGAATGGGTATGCCAGGGCCTCTAGCCATTGCAAACAAAATCCAGATGCATGGTCCACGTTGTACATCTGGCTTATGTGGGTACTGCGGAATCAAACATGGGTGCTTTTGTTTCACAGGCAATGCCTTAACCACTAAGCCATCTCTCCAGCCCTATCTTATTATTTCTTTGTTTTTGTTTTTTGTTCTTGTTGTTGTTTGTTTGTATATTGTGGGGGGTCAAGGTAGTGTCTCACTCTAGTTCAGGCTAACCTGGATCTCATTCTGTACTCTCAGGATGGCCTCAAACTCACGGCGATCCTCCTACCTCTGCCTCCTGAGTGCTGGGATTAAAGGTGTGCACCACCACGCCCAGCTCTTATCTTGTTATTTCTAACAAGCCTGCCAGCATTGCCTCATGCTTGTCACAGCTCTTGTGTTCCGGGCTGTTCAGTGGCCGTCAGGCCGGACCTGCCTTTCCAAAACAGAAGTCAGCATTGGTGGCACTCTCGTTTTGAGAGCACTGAGATTCTGGGAATGGTTCCATGCCTGTGTTTAGCGTTAGCTAACAGCAGAGCAAAAGTTCCAACCATACCCTGACTCCACATTCAGGCTTTCTCTCTCTCTCTCTCTCTCCCTCCCTCTCTCTCTCTCTGCGTAAGGACTTTTGTTTTTTTAAGGGGTTATAAAGTTTGCTTTTTGTCATCTGTGACACTGCTTGGGAATGTGTACAGCAGCAAAAACCAACAACTGTGAATGGTGGGTTTAGGAAACAGGTGTTTGGGGGTGGGAGTCGTATGTAATGCAAATAAAGATGTGGGGCTGGGGGTACAGCTCAGTGGCAACCTAATGAAGACCCTGGATTCAATCCCCAGCACATACCACATCCCCTGCACATAATCCAGGTGCTCTGAAATGCATCAGTACATACACCTCGGTATTCTAGTCCCTGTGGATGTGACAGCCAGTAGGAGCCATTCCATCTTGTCACAGAGCTTACTTTAGAGCAGGGATCCACAAACTTTTTTCTTTTCTTTTTTTGGGGGAGAGCCGTGGGGGAAAGGACCACATGGGAAATACATTGCATAGACTGTGCAAGCTTTGAGATCTCCACTGTAACTTTTGAAAATCTGCTCTGCAGGAAAAGCATCATAAATATAATACATGAAGGAATGAGCATGAGTCTGTTATAACGAAACCTTCATTTATAAAGCTAGAAGACGTAATTTGCCAGCATCTGCTCTAGAGAAGTAACTTTCCAGCATTATATTAATTTAAACTCATCGTTCATGAGTTCCTCAAAGGCCTGTTCTGTCTCCTCCGAGGGAGAGAGCGAGAATGGTCACACCAGGGCCTCCTGCCACTGCAAACGAACTCCAGATACATGCTTTACATGGGTACTGGGAATTGAGGCCAGGCCAGCAGGCTTTGCAAGCAAGTGCCTTTAACCACTGAGCCATCTCTCCAGCCCTATCTCCTATCTTTGATGAGGAGGCTCAGGCTTAAGGAATTATAATTTTTTGTTGTTGTTTTTTGGGTTAGGGTCTCACTCTAGCCCAGACTGACTTGGAATTCACTATGTAGTCTCAGGATGGCCTTGAACTCATGGCAGTCCTCCCGAGTGCTGGGATTAAAGGCGTGCGCCACCACGCCCAGTAAGGAATTGTAATTTTTATTAAGGCCAATGGGTAGGAAGGGATAGAAGCAGGATTCAAGCTGTGTCTTGTAGACTTGTGTTGTTGGCCTCCACTCTCTCCTAACTGTTTCACTTCCTGTCAGTCTTAGCCCAGGAGCTGATTTCCTATAATGAATGATGAAAGCACCTTGTTTTCACAAAACTGATCTGTGATACGAGGGGACAGTGTTAGTGACTAGTGGGGAACAAGTGGAGGTCTGTGTTCAGTTGCTTGGCCTGGCTGCTGGCTCCTTGGGCAGATCCATTGATTTTTATTTTTTTATGAAAAGAGAGAGAGAATTGGTACACCAGGACCTTTAGCCACTGCGTTCGAACTACAAACACGTGTGCTACCTCGTGCGCATGCATCGCCTTTTTTGTACATGTGGCTTATGTTGGTTCTGAGGAGTCGAATCTTGGCCCTTAGGCTTTGCAGGCAAGTGCCTTAACCACTAAACCATCCCTCTAGCCCCAGATCCATTTTTGAAAACTTGGTGAGCTTTACTGTGATAACATGTGCCACATCCACTCAGAAGGGTCCTAGTTGTATCTCTTCAGGGTGCTGGGGCCATGCTGCCTTTGTGCCAGGCAATGTAGCATAGGGACAGTTGAGCCTCGCCGTCACCTCACTGCCAGGCCTCTTGACAACAGGGTGGCGGACACCTCGCTTCACCCTTCCGAGCCTCACTTTGTTCATGGGTAAAGTGGGGGGACATTCCCTACCTCCTGGGCCTTTGACAGAGTCAGATGTGACCCTGTCCTCTCTCTCTGCGTGTCACACAAGTGTTCCAAAATCATTCATTATGGAAACTAGCCGCATCATTATTGCATATACTGCTGGTAGAAATCACTTGACCAAGAGCAGCTTGTGGGGAAAAAAGAGGTTTATTTTAGCTTACAGGCTCGAGGGGGAAGCTCCATGGTGGCAGGAAAAACAATGGCATGAGCAGAGGGTGGATATCACCCCCTGGCCAACATAAGGTGGACAATAGCAACAGGAGAGTGTGCCAAACACTGGCAAGGGGAAGCTGGCTATAATACCCAGAAGCCCGCCCCCAACAATACTCTGCCTCCAGGAGGCTTTAATTTGCAATTGCCATCAGCTGGGGAGACTAGCATTCAGAACACTTAAGTTTATGGGGGACACCTGAATCAAACCACCACAGATACCAATGAGATTTACCATGTTAGCCGTTTTTAGTTATGACTCAATAGTGTTGACTGGTGTAGGGCACATCTCCAGAATTTAGACTTTTTATGCACAAAACTGCTACACCCAGTGATCCGCTCCCCATGTCCCCTCCCTGCCATCCCTGACAGCTACGCTTCTCTTTCTAAGAATTAACTCCTTCAGGTCATTGTGACTCTGGGTCAGGCACGGGTCTGCCTTTGTCTGACTGGTTCATTTCACTCACTTAAAGAGTCATCCCTGTGGCAGAATTTGCCCCTTTTTTTCATGCCCGATCTTTCCATTGTGTGCATATTCCACAGCTCATGCATCCGTTTCTCCCCCAATGGACACACCTGTGTTGCTTCTGTCTCTGGGCTGTTGTGAGCAGGGGCTCCAGGGTGCGTGGGCGGGCCAGACTGTGATGTTGCCTGCACCAGGCTCCCATTAGGAAGGCATCTGCCCAAGCCTGGTGTGCCCAGGAGTCTGTGTGTAATATATGGGGAGCCAGTTGTCCCCAGAGGCTCTGCCAGGCCAGGTTTATGGATCTTTGAAGAAGGTGATAAGGTGTTAAATTCCGGCAACTGGAATTCCTGCTCAGCTTTTCGCCTATCTTCCTGTCATTTCTGTTTATTTAAATCCCTAAGTCACAGCACTTCACCTTCCTTCTTCTCTCTTTTCCTTTCTCCCTCCCTCCTTCCTCCATCTCTGATCAAACCCAGGGCCTTCCACATGTTTGACAAGCAGTCTAGCACTGAGCCACAGTGAGTGAGGCCATGGTATCTTTTTCTTCCTAGTAGGAAAACGAGCGTTTTATGTAGTCAAGATATGTTTCTCTAGGTTGTAAATAAGCAAGGGGTAATTATTAAACAGTCAGTTGACTATACTCTTAATTAGAGTTCTCCGAAGCTTTGTCGATTCACAGGCCTATGGCTGTGCTCCAGCGGGTTTGTCTGCTGCTGTCCTCCGTCCAGGCAGCCGTCCCCAAGGATCTCTCTGTAGAGCAGAGAAGTCTTCTAATCCATTAAACAAAGAGGATTGGCTCTTCTGTGCCCAAAAAACGATTGATCCAAAGCATCCAGGCTTTGTGCTTTCCGTACTAGCTGATAGGTATATACAGGCCCGAGGTAGACAAAAGGAGAGTCTTGCTGAAACCGGATGCACCACCCGACATTGAGGCCTGTGAGGGCTCAGTGGAGGCCCACTTAAGTCTAGTTGAGGAAAGAAGCCTTGCTCTACCCATATCTGTTCCTGCAGGACCAAGCAGCCATGGACAGTATGTGAGCCCATGACCGGGGCCGTGTTCCCATGACTTTTTTTTTTTTTTAATTTATTAGAGACAGAGAGAGGGAAAGAGAAAGAGGGAGAATGAGAATGGCACGTCAGGGCCTCTAGCCACTGCAAACGAACTCCAGACGCATGCGCCCCCCTTGTGCATCTGGCTTAAGTGGGACCTGGAGAATCGAACCAGAGTCCTTAGGCTTCGCATGCAAACACCTTAACCGCTAAACCATCTCTCCAGCCCTGTTCTCATGCCTTTTGACTTATGGCCCTGAAAATGTGGAGTTCCTGTATCATGAAATAAGGTTCTTCTTTTGAATTAAATTTTTTTTAAATTTATTTATTTGAGAGAGAAGGAGAAAGAGAGAAAGGAAGAATACGGGTATGCCATATTTTCTACCTGCTGCAAACAAACTTCAGACACATGTGCCCCCTTGTGCATCTGGCTTATGTGGGTACTGGGGAATCAAACCTGGGTCCTTAGGCTTCACAGGCAAGCGCCTTAACTACTAAGGCATCTCTCCAGCCCCCAATGAACTTTTTTTGAAGTGTGTCCTTTTTAAAATTTTTTAAAATTTTTATTTATTTGAGAGGGGATGGATTGGAGGAAGAGAATGGGCATGCCAGGGCCTTCAGCTGCTGAAAACGGAATGCACACGGTATCCCTCAATAGCTATCCTTCATGCATAGTCACCATCCGTCACCTAGCTTCTCCTCGGGGCCTCCAACAAAGGACATTTGAGGTGAGATGGGGTGTTAAGGATGAAGAATATGGAAGGGCCAAGGCCGCCCTGAACATTTGGGAAGCCAGCAGAGGTGAGGGTGTGGGACAGCTCCATCACCACTCAGAGCAGTACCATCTGACAGTGGCCTCATTGGGATGAGTCCCTAGAGGGGCAATACCTTCTGCAAGCAAGCATTGCATACTTAGGGCATGCCTATGCTAAGTCTTCCTAGCATGTTTAAAAGAAACAGTTAGGGGCTGCAGAAACGGCTCAGTGCTAAAAGACACTTGCTTGCAAAGCCTTTAAATCCTCACGTTCAGTTCCCCAGTGCCCACATAAAGCCAGATGCACAATGTGGTGCATGTGTCTGGAGTTTGTTTGCAGTATGAGAGGACCTGGTGTACTCATTCCCACCCTCCTTCCCTCAAATAGTAAATATATATTTACATTTTAAATAAAAGAGCCGTGTGTGGTGGTGCATACCTTGAATCCCAGCACTGGGGAGTCAGAGGTAGGAGGATCACCATGAGTTCAAGGCCACCCTGAGACCACACAGTGAATTCCAGGTCAGCCTGGACTAGAGCAAGACCCTACCTCAAAAAACAAACAAAGAGCTGGGCGTGGTGGCACACACCTTTAATCCCAGCACAGAGGTAAGAGGATCACCGTGAGTTCGAGACCACCCTGAGACTACGTAGTGAATTCCAGGTTTGCATGAGCTAGAAACCCTACCTAGAAAAACAAAAAACAAAACAACAAAAAAAAAAAAAAAAAAAAAAAAAAAAAACAGGGCTGTGGAGATGGCTCAGCAGTTTATGATGCTTTCTTGCAAAGCCTGTTGCCTTGGGTGCCATTCCCAATACCCACGTAAAGCCAGATGCACAAAGTGGCACATGTGTCTGGAGTTTCTGTGCAGTGCAAGAGGACCTTGTATGCCCATTCTCTCTCTCTCCCTCCCTTCCCTTCTCTCTCCACAAATAAACAAAACTAGTTTAAAAAAATAAACCTAAAATTAGGTAGCCTTAATATCTAAATGACTTCCTTTGAAATAAGTATTTTCAAAGATGATCAATACATAATTTAAAAGTAGATAGGTGCACGCCTTTAATCTCAGTACTTGGGAGGCAGAGGTAGGATGGTTGCTATGAATTCAAGACCAGCCTGAGGCTACAGAGTGGGTTCCAGGTCAGCCTGAGCTAGTGTGAGACCCTACCTTGAAAGAAGAAAACCCAAAAATAATAAGAAGTTACTAAAAATAGGTAAAATTGAATAGTTACATGTGTATGTGTGCATTTTCGTGCATATGTAATGTATGAATGGATGTATGGGATGGACGGACTCTTACTACTGCAAATAAATAAATGACAGACACACATAATGCAATTTTTTTGCATCTGGCTTTTCATGAGTGCTGGGAAACTGGACCCTGGCTTTGCAAACAATCAACTTGAACTCTGAGCCGTCTCCCCAGCCCATGTAGTTGCTATTTTATAAGTTCTGTACCTCAAACCTGTGGCCGAGCCCTTCTTTAACAGTGAAAAGAGATGGAGGTGCTGGGGGTGTAATTTAATGTCCTGGATTTGATCAGTAGCGCCACATAAACAAGAATAATAAACACACACATATGTATGTACAGAAATAAAATCGAGATCTTGGCCTTAAAGCTTCCATCCAGGTAACAATTCCCTGAGACTCCAGGTTATGTTTTGCAGTATTAAGTCTTGGCTTTATTCTAAATCCTCCATTTGCACATAACCTGGAATTGAAACTGTGGAATGAACTTGATACAGAGATACATCGGGACAGCCAATTCCACGATGGATTTTGTGTTTGGGTTTACAATTTTTATTTATTTATTTATTTTAAAAATTCCTGGGCTGGGGAGATGCTCAGAGGATAAGGCACTTGCTGCACAATCATGAAGACCAAAGTTTGGATCCCCAACACCACACAAATGCAGCTGGGTGCAATGGCCTGTCCGTAATCCTAGCATTCCAGAAGCGGAGATGGCGTCCCCAAGGCAAGCTGGCCAGCTGGACTCGTCTGCTCTGGGTTGAACTGATTGATTGTGCCTCAGTAGAGAAAGATACCAGACATCAACCACATTCCCCACAACCACACATACTACACACACACACACACACACACACACAGAGACACACACACGTGCGCGCGCACGAGAAACTTTCCTTACAAGTAAATAAAAGCCATAATTTCTTTTTGTTTCTGTTTTTCGAGGTAGGGTCTCACTGTAGCCCAAGCTAACCTTCAATTCACTACAGTGTCTCAGTGGCCTTGAACTCATGGCAGTCCTCTTCCCCTGCCTCCCAAGTGCTGGGATTAAAGCCAGTGTACCATGCCCATTTTTATTTTTCTTTTTTTCCTTTTTGGTTTTTCGAGACAGGGTTTCACTCTAGTCCCGGCTGACCTGGAATTAACGATGTAGTCTCAGGATGGCCTCGAACTCATGGCTATCCTCCTACCTCTGCCTCCTGAGTGCTGGGATTAAAGCTGTGTATCACCGCACCCGGTTTTTAACATGTCGGCGTTGGGGGTGGGTGAGTATGGGTACTAGTCTAGATTGAAAGAAACTTTAGTGAGCATGATCAGATCTGAATCATGTCTTGGATCAGAGACTAGTTTTGACAGCCAGCAAGGATACTGTTGAGTCAATGGGAGGAATTTAAATATATTTGATGTGAAGGTTATAAAATGAAGAGGTAGAAGTCACTGGTGTGGGTGGGAAGTAGGTTGAAACAATATGACCTCATTTGGGCTTTTAAAATGCATCTGCATATTTATAACTCAACATGTCACACTGAGCAAGAGATCTGGAAATGTGTACAGAAAGGCGGTGCTTTTTGTGGGGAGGAAGAGAATGTGCACGCCAGGGCCTCCAGCCACTGCAAACGAACTCCAGATGCATGTGCCACTTTGTGCGTCTGGCTTACATGGGTTCTGGGGAATTGAACCAAGTTCTTTTGGCTTTGCAGACAAATGCCTTAACTGCTAAACCATCTCTCCAGCCCCCATTCTATAATTTTCGACTTGATGTGTTTTCATGTCCATTCACTTTAAAATACCGTCAGATTTCCTGTTGATTCCCCTCTTGTCTAGAAGTGAGTTGATTAGTTTCAAATATATGAAGATTTTCCACACATTTTGTTTCTTTTTTTGCTTAATTCCATAATGGTCTGGGCGTGTGGTTTGTATGGTGCAAAGCATTTCAAATTAATTCCCTGATACTTAGCTTGTGCCCCAGATTGGGACTGATTTTTAGAAAGCAGTTTTTACGCTTAAGAACAGGATGTAAATGTTCACGGCTTAGTGACACTTCTGTCACAGATGAAAGCAGCTTTGTAAAATCATCATGCAGTTGAGAAATTCCCACGACCCAGCGGCGGCCGTATATGGTCATGTGTTCGTGGTGATGCTGGCGTAGCTAACCACTGCACTGCCAGTCTAGACATCCAGCTTATTCCATGATGTCAGCACACTCACTATACAGTACCTTCCACGATTCTTTTGGACTGGGCTCCGATTTACAGGGGAACATGCATTGTAAAACAGCATGTCCCCTTCCTCTCATAGCAGCCCCAAACTTCTCATGTTTTACCACATCTCCTGTGCATAATTAGGACACACTGAGTGGTTTGGGTTTGTCTAAGTGTACTCTATGATCTTTGCCTCCCAGTGAGTATCTCAGATATCTCAGAACATATCCTGCTGCTTATGTATCCTCAGTCTTGGACCGAGTACCTGGTAGTTCAACTAGGACTAAAGGTGTGCACCACCGCCCTCGGCTCTCTGCCTACGAGTTCTATCAGTCATAGAGAAAGGGAGAGTAAAGACTCTGGCTGTCCTTGTACATTTATTTCTCCTTTGAGTATGATCAAGTTTTCCACCCTATCTTTGACTTTCTGTTAAGAGCTCATTTCTGGCCAGAAGTCTGGTCCCATTCTTATCTTTGTTCCTTTGTACATAAAGCATTACTTTTCTTGGGCTGATAAGATTTTCCTACCTTTTTTTCCCCCAAATTTGACGATAATAGCCTCTTTGCTGTTCTTCATGTTTCTTTTGGGATTTGCTGAGCTTCTTGGGTCTATGGATTTATAGTTTCGATCGTATTTTTGAAAAGCTTTTAACCATTATTCCTCTACTACTTTTTCCTTTTCATTTTTCCTGCTCCTCTGGGAAGGACTGACTATGTGGACGGGGTCTCAGTCAGGCCATTCGCAGCCATCTGTGATTCTCTGATGCTAAGTGCTTATTTTGGATTCTATTTTGAGGATTTCCCAAGTTTATCTACTACTTCAATGTCTGATAGCAGTGTTTAACCCATCCAGCATGCATTTTATCTCATACAATATAGTTTTCACTGTTGATTCTTTTTTTTATCATATATTCCATATTTCAGCATTTTAAGTGCACAGCTACAGTAATCATGTTCATCTTTTCCTGATGCTTCTGTTGGCAGTGCGTGTTCATGGTTAATTTTAATTGATTTTTTTTTCTTTTGTTCATATTATGAGTTATTTTTCTGCTCTTTTGCTCCCCTGATTTTCTGTTGAATGCGATATATTATGAACTTTATGCTGTTGCATGCTGGATGCTTTCATTTCTTACAGATTTTATTGAGTTTTTCCTGAGATGCAGTTTTTTGGAACCTGGTCCCTTTAGAAGTAAACTTTTAAGGCGTGTTAGGTGGGGCGCTAGAGTGCAAGCCTGAGGCCATTTACCCCTGGCTATTGAAGCATGAATCCCTAGTACTCTCTGGACCCGTGAGTCATGAGCTTGTCCATGGTTGATGGGAAGCTCTGTGAGCAGTAGACCCTGGTCCTCCAAGGGCTTCCATGTACACTGGACTGCTTTAACTCCACGCAAAGGCCATGCCCTGCAGCTCTCTGAACTCCCCTCTTTTGGGGAGCTCTCTGCGTTCTCATTCTCTGTTCTGAGAATCTTACAGCCCTGCCCCCACCACCAACTCCCAGCTCCAGCTCACCGACTCTTGGTCTTTGCCAGACCCTGTCTTGGTGGTTGCTCCCTGCTCCACAGGTCTGGGAGGTCACAAGGGCTTGTGTTGCTATTGTCCTGTCATCCAGCCTTTTGAGTTACATCCTTTTTTAAAATTTTTTAATTATTTTTTTAACGTGAGAGAGAGAGAGAGACAGAGACAGAGAATGGGTGCGCCAGCAGCCTTTCAACCACTGTGAATGAACTCCAGACGTGTGTGCCCCCTTGTGGGGAAGTGCAGCATTGCACACTTGCGTCACTTTTGCGTCTGGCTAAACGTGGGACCTGGAGAATCAAACGGGGTTTCTTAGGCTTAGTAGGCAGGCACCTTTAACCACTAAGCCATATATCTCTCCAGCCCAAGTAACATGCTTTCTTAACCCATTTCTTTTCTTTTTTTTTTTTTTTTTGAGGTAGGGTCTCACTCTAGCCCAGGCTGACCTGGAATTCACTATGTAGTCTCAAGATGGCCTTGAACTCACAAGGATCCTACCTCTGCCTAGGATTAAAGGCGTGTACCACACCCAGCTTCTTTACCCTTTTCGATTGTTTCATGTAGGAAAATAAAATAAATTACCCCTTGTGGTGGTTTGAATGTGAATGTGTGTCCCCTATGACCTCAGGGTTTTTTGTTTTGTTTTGTTTTTTGTTTTGCAAGCAGAGAGAGAGAGAGAAAAAAAATGGGTGCCAGGGTCTCTAGCTACTGCAGACGAACTCCAGACACATGTGCCACTTTGTGCATCTGGCTTTGTGTGGGTAGTGGGGGATCAAATCCAGGTTGTCCGGCATTACAGGCAAGTGCCATCTCTCCAGCCTTCTCAAGGGTTTGTTTTTTAATTTTTCTTTTCTTTTTTTTTGGGGGGGGGGCTGGTTTCGAGGTAGGGTCTCGCTCTAGTCCAGGCTGGCTGACCTGGAATTCACTATGTACTCTCAGGGTGGCCTTGAACTCACGTTGATCCTCCTACCTCTGCCCCCCAAGTGCTGGGATTAAAGGCGTGCGCCACCACGCCTGGCTCCTCAAGTATTTTTTTTTTTTTTTGAGGTAGGGTCTCACTCTAGTTCAAGCTAACCTGGAATTCATTATGTAGTCTCAGGGTGGCCTTGAACTCACGGTGATCCTCTACCTCTGCCTCCCGAGTGCTGGGATTAAAGGCATGCGCCACCATGCCCGGCTTCCTCAAGTATTTTTTATTAAAACTAAGCTCCCTGGGCTGGAGAGATGGCTTAACGGTTAAGGCTCCTGCCTCTTAAGCCTAAGAACGCTGGTTCCAGTCTCCAGCGGTTCCAATCTCCAGGTCCCACGTTTAGCCAGATGCAAAGTGATGCAAGGGCGCAATGCTGCACTTGACCACAAGGGGGCGCACGCATCTGGATTTTGTTCACAGCTGCTAAAAGGCTGCTGGTGCGCCCATCTCTAGCTGTCTTCCTCCCCCTCTCTCTCTGTCTCTCTCTGTGTCTCTCTCCAAAATAAAAATAAATATTAAAAAATTTTTAAAAAGATTTAAAAAACTAAGCTCCCTGCTTAAACTCTCCAGCAGCCTGCTGGAGGAGGTGTTACTGGAGCTGAACCTAGGCTCCAGCCCAAAGGTGTGAAGGAAGCAGTCTGAGCTCTGGTGGGTTGCGCTTGCTTGTGGGCCAGATGTGTGGTGATGTCCCTCTGCTTGGATCTATGAAAGGGAGCCAGCTTCTTCCACCATAAGCCTGAAATAAATCTCTTTCTCCCATAAAGTGGAGGCGTTGTCTCAGCAACGTGGAGCTGCCTATAACTCCCCTATTACATTACAATGACTAAAACTAAAAATTTCTGTATTTGACTTTTCAAATGAAAGCCACGCATATCACGTATCATTTAAATATAACTAAATGTAAAAAAACAATGAACGAATGTAAAAAGTACATTCAAACAAATGATTCCAAACAAAAATTCAAGTGAGATATATTTTTCTAGGACTCGACTAAATAAACACTAATTTGTTATTGTGAATTCTAGACATCAGATAATCTTCTATAGCATATTTTACCAGGTTCCATTATATGTGTTGTAGTTGATGATGGAAGTTTTTGGTTGCATGTAATTTTTGATTTTTCAGCAATCATTTCAAGCCAAAAAGGAGGGTTTTTTGTTGTGGTTGTTGTTATTTTATAAGTGTGTGTTGCCGAGTGGTGCACACCTTTAACCCCAGCACCTGGGAGGCAGAGGTAGGAGGATCGCTGTGAATTTCAAGGCCACCCTGAGACTACATAGTGAATTCCAGGTCAGCCTGGGCTAGTGAGACCCTACCTCAAAAAAAAAAAAAAAAAAAAAAAAAAAAAAAAAAAAGAAAGAAAAGGTGTTTGTTTATTTTTCATTATTTAGTTATACATGCATGCATGTGTAGTGTGTGTGGTGTGTGCACAGCTGGGTGCAATTGCATGCATGGAGGCCAGAGGAGAAGGTCAGCTGTCCTCCCGCATTTCCCTGGTACCAAGTCTCTAGCTGCCCCTCTGAGCTTCCATGTCCAGTCAGAGTGGCTGCTCAGCACCCCACAGTGATTCACAAGTCTCTGCCCTCCTCCCCTCCCCGAGACTGGGGTTACAGGCTTATGTGGCTATGCTCAGCATTTTATGTGGGTGCTGGGGCTTGAACTCGGGGTGAATCAGCCCTCATGCTTGCATAGCAAGTATATTTACCCACTGGGATATCTCCCCAGCCCCAAAAGGTGTTTATTTTTATTTAAAAAAAAAAACAAAACTTTTTTAAGGGGCTGGAGAGATGGCTTAGTGGTTAAGCGCTTGCCTATGAAGCCTAAGGACCCCGGTTCGAGGCTTGATTCCCCCGTACCCGCGTGTGCCAGAGGCAAAAGGTGGCGCGTGTGTTTGGAGTTTGTTTGCAATGGCTGGAGGCCCTGGTGCGCCCTCTCTCTCTCTCTCTCTCTCTCTCTCTCTTTCTCTCTCTGCCTGCTACTCTCAAATAAGTAAATAAAAATAAACATTAAAATTTTTTTAATTTTAATTTTTATTTACTTATTTATTTGAGAAAGGGGGAAAGAGAGAGAGAATGGGCGCACCAGGGCCTCTAGCCACTGCAAACGAAATGAACTCCAGATGTCTGTGCCACCATGTACAGCTGGCTTACATGGGTCCTGGGGAATTGAACCTGGGTCCCTAGGCTTTGAAGGCAAGTGCCTTAACAGCTGAGTCATCTCTCCAGCCCAAAGGTGTTTATTTTTAAACAAAATGAACTAAACAAGAAGCAAGCTGAATTCGTATGGGGTCCTTAGCTTCGGAAGGAAACATTGTTGCAGTCAGCTTCACGTTGCTGGCAGAAAACACCCGACCAAGAGCAGCTTGTGGGAGGAAAGGGTTTATCTTCACTTACAGACTTGAGGGGAAGCTCCCTGATGGCAGGGGGAAAACAATGGCATGAACAGAGAGTGGACATCCCCTCCTGGCCAACATCAGGTGGACAATAGCCACAGGCGAGTGTGCCAAACACTGGCAAGGGGACACTGGCTATAATACCCATAAACCTGACAACAGCACAACACTTCCTCCAGAAGGTCCCAATTCTCATCAGCTTGGGGACCTAGCATTCAGGACACATAAGTTTATGGGGAACACCTGAATCAGACCACCATACATACTATGTTGCAGAAAAAAGATAAGCTTGGCGTCAGCTGGGCATGATGTCAGATTCTTGCTTCATGATGCTGGACAATTGAAGTAAGTTCTCGGAGCTTGACTTACTTCCTGGGCAAAGGTACTACATTGTTAGGAATATTACATGAGTATAAAGCACGTATTAGCACTGGAGAGATGGCTTAGCAGTTAAGGCGTTTGCCTGCAAAGCCAGAGGATCCCGGTTCAATTCTCCAGGACCCACGTAAGCCAGATGCACAAGGGGTGCATGCGTCTGGAGTTCATTTGCAGTGGCTAGAGGCCCTGGCACACCCACTCTCTCTCTCTCTCTCTCTCTCTCTCTCTCTTTCTCTCTCTGCCTTTTTTTCTCTCTCTCAAATACATAAATAAAAATATATTTTTTAAAAGAAGCGCATATCAGTACCTGGTGCACAGTAGGTACTCCACAAATAACAATCCTTTCCTGCGCCCTTAAGAAGAACGCAAAGCTTTCCAATCGCCTGGAGTGTTGAGGGCAAAGATGTTCAGATAGAGAACAGCTCAAGCGACAGTGTCATCCTGCCCTGCCTTTGACACTATGCCAGGACAACATTTCTCATCTCGGCCTACCCAGTGCTGGGTACAAGTACCAAAGGGGAAGAAGAGTGGTACAGAGGGATGAGAGGGAGGTAGGGGGCTGGCAGACAGGTAGTCACACCAAAGAAGATGAGCTGGAGGGTGGTTCCTAACCGAGCTGTGAGGATGGACGCCCCTGGCCCTTCCGTTCATCAAGGCTCAGGTCCTACACCACGGGCAAGCCTGTGTCCTTCGGCTATGTGTACACAGGCTGGCCAGGCGTGGCTGGATTCTCTCAGCTGGGAGCCTCTCCCCCAGGCTGGCCCAGCTGTGACATGATGGACTCCTTGTGGTGGGGAGCTCTTGAGCCCCCGGGCCCATTACCTCCAGCAGAGCTTATGTTCCCAGCCCCACGTGGTATCAAACCACATGCTCTGTTTGGCTCCGACCAGTGCTTGTACTTGATGCTTTCCAGAGAAATGGCAAAAACAGGAGGGATGTTTAGAAACAATCTGTAAAATTGGCAGCCACATTGCCAACACATAGTGGATCCACCCTTTGTGGAAGTTTAAATGGGTTTTGTGAGCACCAGCAGCGGGGAGTCGTCATGGGGACAGGTCCCCAAAGCAGCCACATAGGCCAAGAGTAGAGGGTCACAGGAGGATTCCCAGCTACACAGGAATCTCCCCCCCCCCCAACGAGCTCCCAGGTTCTCCCTCCCTCGGTGCCTCCCTCCCTCCGTGATTGTTAGAACCTTCGCCACCGAGCCCCCCACCTTCAGACTTCCTTGGAGGCCGAGATGACACATAGACATAGAGAAATGTCACCACCCCTTGTGTGCCCTTAACCTGGCCTCCTCTTTGCCAACTCAAGACTGTTCTGTCTACCCCAAGCCATTGCTATTGCCTGGGGCTTCCTCCCTCACATCATCTGTCTCTTCTTGCCCATGTGTCAAGCCCTCCCCTTGGTCATGTCCTCTAGGTCCTTCCGAGTAAAACAAGCCAGTGAACAGTAGCCTCCCTCCCCCACTTCCACTCTGTTGCCTCCTCCCAGCCAGGCCTCTCATTAAAACTCTGCATTGCAAGCCGGGCATGGTGGTGCACACCTTTAATCCCAGCACACAGGAGGCAGAGGCAGGAGAATTGCTTTGAGTTCGAGGCCACCCTGAGGACTACATAGTGAATTCCAGGTCAGCCTGGGTTAGAGCAAGACCCTACCTCGGAAAAAAAAACAAGACTAAGCTAAGCATTACAAGCCAGGCGTGGTGGTGCACACCTTTAATCCCAACACTCAGGAGGCAGAGGTAGGATCGCCATGAGTTGGAGACCATCCTAAGACTACATAGTGAATTCTAGATCAGCCTGGGCTAGTGTGAGACCTTATCTCAAAAAAAAAAAAAAAAAAAAAAAAAATTGCTTCACTGCCCAGCAAATTTCCAGGTCCACCAGTGACCCCAGCGACATCTTGTGTGACCTTTCTGCAGCTCTCTTCTTTCTGGACATACTGCCTGCCCCTCGATTCTGTCCTTCTACCTGGCTCTTCCACAGGGTTCCATGAATGGTCGTGTGTCTGTAGAATCCAGGTATTGGTTGGTATACTAAGTCACGGGGTGACCGTGGTAGGAGGTGGGCCTTTGAGAGGTCAATAGGTCATAGAGGCAGAGCCCGTGTGAATGGGATAAGGACTGAAAGAGATCCAAGGAGCCTATTTGACCTCTTGGGCCATGAGAGGGCATAGCTACAAGACCTTGTCTGAACCAGGAAGTCCCCGACAATGAATCTTTCATCACTTTCATCATAGATTTCCCAACTCTGGAATTGTGAGAAATGAATTTCTGTTGTATATTAACCACTCAGACCATAATATATATACTTAAATATATTTTATTTATTTATTAATTTGAGAGAGAAAGAGGCAGCGAGAGAGAAAGAAAGAATGGGCACACCAGGGCCTCTAGCCACTGCAAACGAACTCCAGACGCATGCGCCTCCTTGTGCATCTGGCTTACGTGGGTCCTGGAGAATTGAACCAGGATCCTTTGGCTTTGCAGGCAAACACCTTAACCGCTAAGCCATCTCTCCAGCCCCAGACCATGATACGTTGTTACAGCAGGTCTAAGACATATGTCTATTTAGCAGTACTTGATCTTTGTCATTATTAGAGTCTTAACCTGTAGACTTGGGGCAGGAACAAATTCTAAGGGTGAGCGCCCCTGCCGAAACTCCTGAGCTCTAGACAAATGCATCTCACTGATTCCTTCTTCTACCCGAGTGGTCCAGGAGGTCAGCGTCCCTAGAACCTCACTCTCCTTGTCCTCTTCCAAGAACTTCCTGTCTCTGAGCACGGTGTCAGCACACGACCAGGTGCCCGTGGTGGAAGTCTCAGCGTCTCCTCACTCAGCCGTCATAGCCACTTCATCAATAAGTTCCATTGACCTCATAATTTTTTTTAATCCACTCACTGTCCCTCACTCAACTCCTTGGTCAAAGTACCACCCTGTATTGCCTGGGTAAAATCACAGCTGGTCAACTTGCTTCCATTCTGGCTTCCTCTAGTATGTTCTCACACTGCCCAGCAAATGGTGACAAGTGAATTCTGCCTCCCCCCCAACCCCCCTGTGTGAATTACTTCCTGGTGCTTTTAGGATAAGAACAAAGGGGACTGGAGAAATGGCTCTGTGCTTAAAGGCACTTGCTTGCAAAGCCTGACAGCCTGGGTTCAAATCCCCAATACCCATGTAAACCAGATGTGCAAGGTGGCACATGTGACTCAAGTTCATTTGCAGGGGCAGGAGGTCCTAGGATGCCCATGTACTCATTCTGTCTCTTGTTTTCTCGCACTCTCTCTCCTTTTCTCCCTCCCTCCCTCTCTCTTCCTCCTCTTTCTTTTTTTTTTTTTTTTTTTTTTTTTTTTGGTTTTTCGAGGTAGGGTCTCACTCTGGCTCAGGCTGACCTGGAATTCACTATGTAGTCTCAGGGTGGCCTCGAATTCTCAGCAATCCTCCTACCTCTGCCTCCCGAGTGCTGGGATTAAAGGCGTGCGACAACATGCCCGGCTTCTTCCTCCTCTTTCTGTCTCTCTCTCCTTCCTTCCCTCTTTCTCTCTACTTCCCTCCCTTTTTCTCTCTCCTTCCCTCCCACTTTCTCTCTCTCTCCTTCCTTCCCTCTCTCTCTCCTTCCCTCCCTTTTTCTCTCTCCTTCCCTCCCTCTTTCTCTCCCCCTCCTCTGCTGACTTTCTCCCCCTCCTTTCTGCTTCTCTGCCTTTCTCCTTCTCCCTCCCTCTTCCTCCTCCCCATCCCCCATCTCGCAAATCGTTTTTTTAAATTTATTTTATTATATTTGTTTGAGAGAGAGTAAGAGGCAGATAGAGAGAATGGGCACACCAGGGCCTTCAGCCACTGCAAGCAAACTCTAGATGCATGCGCCACCTTATACATCTGGCTTAGATGGGTACTAGGGCATTGAACCTGGGTCCTTAGGCTTAACACACAAGCACCTTAACCACTAAGTCATCTCTCCACCACCCACCCCTTTTTGAGGGGCATTTATGTAACTGAATACCTGAGATGTGGCAATTTACAATGAACAGAAGTTTATTTCCTTATACTTGTGGAGTCTGGGAAGTCCCATATCAAGGTACTGGTATCTGGTGGTGCCCTTCTACGTTAGTTATTACATGGTGGAAAGTGAGGGGTGTGCTTATATGCCTGTATGCAGCACACAAAGTAGGAGGAAGAGAAGGAGGCAGAGAAAACACGAATTTTTTTGGGGGGGGTTCATTTTTCGTTTTTTTTTTAAGGTAGGGTCTCACTCTAGCCCAGGCATTTTTTTTATTTTAAATTTTTGTTTTTCGAGGTAGGGTCTCACTTTAGTCCAGGCTTACCTGGAATTAACTATGTAGTCTCAGGGTGGCCTTGAACTCACAGCGATCCTCCTACCTCTGCCTCCTGAGTGCTGGGATTAAAGGCGTGCGCCACCATGCCTGGCAGAAGACACAAATTTTAAAGGGACAAACATTCCCACCGCGTCCCTGAGCTTCCCTTTGGGTGTCTGAAGAAATGCTGCTGACAGTTGGGCATCATTGCTCTTCTCGCCTCCTGTGTGTGCGTTTGCGTGCGTGTGCATGTTCGTCTTGTGTACGTTAGGGTGTCTTGCATCTGAAACCCTTTTTCCCTGCCTGGGGAGAGACTGCCTTTGATAGAACTAGCAGAGATCTTAGAGATGAGGGTTAGGTGTGACATGCCATTGATACACTCCCCCCACCCCCGTGGTACATAGGCAGACCCTTCCATCTGGCCTGTCCATCTAAAGAAACAATATGTCTATATGTGCATTGTCCCAGGGCCAGGCCACTAGGGACCATCCTGGTAGCTTAGAACCTGCTGGAATTACACAGCACAGCTAGCCAATGCTAAACCCTTCACCTGCCCTGTCCTCCTTGCCCTCCCCCAGAAATCCCAACAGAGGTCTAGTCTAGGCACTCCGGTGGCTCCTCCCCTCCTGTCTCAAGGCCCCTTGAGGGTGATGTTTGTTTGGTCTCCTTGTGACTCTTACGTAAAGCACACACCGTGAGTGGGTTAGCCATCCCGTCCTCACCACTTGGAACCTTCTGGACTCTTATCACCTTTACCCAGGCCCCCACCCCCACCCGCTCACAAAAAAATAATATTAAAAAACAACCATAGACCTAGAGAGAGGGTTCAGTGGTTAAGGTGCTTGCCTGCAAAGCCTAGGGACCTGAGTTTGGGGAGTCCCCAGTACCCACATAAAGCCAAGTACACAAAGTAGCACATGCATCTGTAATTTGTTTCCACTGGCTAGAGGTCCTGGTATTCCCATTTTCTCTCTCTGTCTGCCTCCTCCTTCTCTCTCTCTCTCTAATAAAAAATAAATAAAGGGGCTGGAGAAATGATTTAGCAGTTAAGCATTTGCCTGTGAAGCCTAAGGACCCCAGTTTGAGGCTCAATTCCCTAATACCCACATAAGCCAGATACACAAGTGGCGCATGTATCTGGAGTTCATTTGTAATGGCTGGAGGCCCTGGTGTGCCAATTCTCTCTCTCTCTGTGTTGCTCTCAAATAAATAAGTAAAAATGAACAAAATGAAATAAATAAATGAATGAATAAATAAATAAATAAATAAATAAATAAATAAATAAATAAATAAATAAGGGCTGGAGGGATGGCTTAGTGGTTAAGGCATTTGCCTACAAAGCCAAAGGACCCAGGTTCGCTTTCCCAGGACCCACGTTAGCCAGATGCACAAGGTTGTGCAGGTGTCTGGAGTTTGTTTGCAGTGGCTGGAGTCCCTGGCGCGCACATTCTCTCTCCTCTGTCTCCCTCCCTCCCTCCCTCTTTCTGTCAAATAAATAAATAAATAAATAAATAATTTTTTAAAAATAATGTATCTGAATTTTAAAAAAAGACATTAAACAGATACTGAAGAGCATGATCTGTAATGCCTGCCTACTGACATGTCATTTAAATATATATTGTTTTATTTAGAGTATTGTATAATTTTTCACTGTCATAGCAGTGTTAAAACCAGCAATCCTATTTGCGGCATGAATTCATAATTTACAAAAGCAGATGACTGGACGGAAGGAGGTGTAGGAATGCCTCTGGGTTTTAAATCATTATTCCTTTATAAGTCTCCAGAAGAGTTATGCTACTGCCTTCGTCCATTAATAGTCATAATAAGACAGGGCCTGCTTTTCTGTGCCCTAGCCATCTTGGAAGACTGTGAAACAGACGTCACACACTTGACAGAGAGATCTGAATGCATATTTATGAAATGGTGTTTTATTGTTTTAACTTATATTTCCAGTAAAATTATTCCCAAGTGGCATCACATTATTCTTAACCTTTAGCATTTTCTTTTTGTGAAATAGTAGAGTTCCTTTTAATTTTGCATGAGTATGTGTGTATGCATTTTCATGTGCGTGTGCCCACGTGACCAGAGGTGTGTGGTGGGTATTGTCCTCAATTGCTCTCCAGCTTATTTTTTATATATTATTATTTATTTAAGAGAGCGAGAGAGAGAGAGAGAAGAGGGAGAGAATGGGCATGCCAGGGCCTTCAGCCACTGCAAACAAACTCCAGATGCATGCGCCCCCTTGTACATCTGGCTTACGTGGGTCCTGGAGAGTCGAACTAGGATCCTTTGGCTTTACAGGCAGATGTCTTAACCACTAAGCCGTCTCTCTCGCTGAGCCTAGATCCCAGCGAGGTTAGCAAGCCTTCAGGATCATCCTGCATCTGCCTCCCCAGGCCTGGGATTACAGACACATACCACCATACCTAGGTGTTTTTTTAATATTTTATTTTTTAAAATTCTTTTTTAAAAATTAATTTACTTATTTATTGGAGAGACAGAGAGAGAGAAAGAGGCAGATATATATAGAGAGAATGGGAGCATCAGGGCCTCTAGCCACTGCAAACTCCAGATGCATGCATAACATTGTGCATCTGGCTTACATGGAACCTAGGGAATTGAACTTAAGTCCTTTGGCTTTCCAGGCAAGTGCCTTAAGAGCTAAGCCATCTCTCCAGCCCAGTTTTTTTTTAAAATATTTTTTAAAATTTATATTACATAGAGAAAGAGGGAGGGAGAGAGAGAATGGGCACACCAGGGCCAGCCACTGCAAATGAACTCCAGACTCGTGCGCCCCCTTTTGCATCTGGCTAACATGGGTCCTGGGGAATCGAACCTGGATCCTTTGGCTTTGCAGGCAAATGCCTTCACTGCTAAGCCATCCCTCCAGCCCAGTTTTTTTGTTTGTTTTTTGTTTTGTTTTTCACTCTAGCTCAGGCTGACCTGGAACTCACTATGTAGTCTCAGGGTGGCTTTGAACTCACAACAGTCCTCTTACCTCTGCCTCCCGAGTGCTGGGATCAAAGGCGTGCACCACCACGCCTGGCTCACACCGAGGTTTTATCGGGTACTGGGGATCTAAACTGAAGTCATCATGCTTGTGCAGTAAGCTCTTTGCTGACAGAGCCATCTCCCCAGCGCCTTACCTGGGATCCTTGGTAGTTTTCCGATGGGCTCCTTCTCTTTTTCCTATTTATAAATGCTCTGCGCAGTTACAACCTTAACATTAGTTTTGCCCCATACGTATTTATGGGCCACCATAGAATCCCTTCAAGTGGCCAGAGACCTAAGAGGAATGAAAAGAATGAATGTGTGAAATGGAGATGGTACATTGATGCTTTTTTAAAACGAGTTCCAGACTCTTTTTTTAATATTCATTATTTTTCATTTTTTTATTTGAGAGTGACCAACACACAAAGAGAGAAAGGGGCAGACAGAGAGAGAATGGGCACACCAGGGCCTCCAGCCACTGCAAATGATGTATGCTCCACCTTGTGCATCTGGCTTTACATGGGTCTGGGGAATCAAGCCTCGAACCGATGTCCTTAGGCTTCACAATGAAGCACTTAACCTCTTCGCCATCTCTCCAGCCCAACTAATGCTTTTTTTAGTTTTCTTTTGTTTGAAAAGGTTGCTCCTCATAATGCAGAGAGCATGCCAGCCAGAGTGTGGACTTGGAGGTGGGAGGACCTGGTGCAGACCTTACTCTGCAGCTTTTCTAGCTGGGACACCTGGGACAAATTATATAGCCTCTTGCAGGTCTCGGGTTTCTCTCCTGGGTACCACAAATCCCCCCTGGCTTACTTTGAAAGGTAGATATAGCTTCAGGCAGCGTGTGATGCATGACAGTCTATAAATATTTATTCCCTCTCCGTGTCTTTCTCTATGTCTGTGCAATTCTGTGTATACTTACCTACATAAATATTTGATGCCCATACAAGTGTGCATATTTCACTCAACTAGTAGCCATTATGTGATCATTCATTAGTCATCCGTTCATTATATCACTCATTGATATTTTCTGAATAGGTAAATACAATAAAAGCACAAATGGAGCAGTAAAATTCTTAGTTACTCTCCCCTCCCCCGCCCCCCAGTGCTGGGGATCAAACCCAGGGCATCATGTTTGCTAGAGAGACAACCTCAAATTCTGAAAAATATTTCCATTTTTTGGGAGAGGGTGGTGGTGGAAGGGGGGCGGCCTCAGCTGTTAAGGCACCTGCCTGTAAACCCTAATGACCCAGGTTCAATTCTCCGGTACCCATCTATGGCCAGATGCACAAAGTGGTGCATGCGTCTGGAATTCGTTTACAGGAGGCAGGAGATCCTGGCGCACCCATTCTTCCCTGCTATGTTTATCTGCTTACAAATAAATAAATAAAATATTTTTACATTTTTCCATTTTTGATAGCTTCAAGTAGAGTTTCAAACTCTTGTACACTTGCATTGAGAAGTTGTGTCTCAATCTGCTCTTTTTATTTCCCTTCAGGTGTGGCTGGATCTCTTGAAGCCTATTGTGAAACAGATTCGAAGTAAGTATAGCCGATCTGCATCTGCGTGCCTCCCAGCAATTTTAACATGTAGTACTTCGTAGCCAAAACCTTGCTTTGAGAATCAAATAGCAATGTGATTAATGACTAATGTCTGCTATTTAGTTCCCAAGTAATTGAAGAAGGGTGCACTATTTATTCCTAAAATTCACTTTTGGTTGTCTATTCTCCTTCCTTAAATGCAAAGGTTCTTTGGGGAAGGTGCTTAAAAGTGTGCGTGAGCCTGAGCCAGGAGTGGATGTACATGCCTTTAATCCTAGCACAGAGTGAGAGAGGCAAAGGGATGGCTTAGTGGTGAAGGTGTTTTGCCTGCAAAGCCAAAGAACCCAGGTTCGATTCCCCAGGACCCATATTAGCCAGATGCACAAAGGAAGCGCACATGACTAGAGTTCATTTTCAGTGGCTGGAGGCCCTGGCATGCTCATTCTCTCTCCTCCTCTTTGTCAAATAAATAAATAAAAAGACACCTTTCTGGGGGACGCAGAAGTGGAAAAGATTTAATCCACATATTGCATATAAAATGACCAGAGAGGGGCTGGGAGAGAAGCTGGGTGTGGCGGCTCATGCCTTTAATCCCAGCACTTGGGAGGCAGAGGTAGGAGGATCACTGTGAGTTCGAGGCCACCCTGAGACTACAGAGTGAATTCCAGGTCAGCCTGGACTAGAGTGAAAGCCTCAAAAAGAAGAAGAAGAAGGCTGGGAGAGAAACTGAAGAGCAAGTGGGAGCCACGCTTTGAGCAGATACCTGAGGAAGCTCCCTGCGGAGAGAGAACTCTATAAATTTGAATGGGTATTTTCCATAGCTGGGGCATTTGATTGCTTTCTTTGTTTTCTTTTGCATTAACTTTTCATCTCTGTGCCCAAAATACTGGATATAAACAACTTAAGGGAGGCAGGATTTACTTTTTTTGTTTGTTTGTTTGGGTTTTTTGGTTTTGGTTTTAGTTTTTCGAGGAAGGATCTCAATCTGGCCAAGGCTGACCTGGAATTCACTATGTCATCTTCAGGGTGGCCTCGAACTCATAGCAATTCTCCTACCTCTGCCTCCTGAGTGTTGGGATTAAAGGCGTACGCCACCACGCCCAGCAAGATTTACTTTCTTTATTTTTATCTGTTTATTTATTTATTTAACAGAAAAAGGAAGAGAGAGAGAGGGAAAAAAATGGGCCTCCAGCCACTGCAAATGAGCTCCACGCACGTGTGTGCCTCTTGTGCATCTGGCTAACATGGGTCCTGGGGAATCAAACCTGGGTCCTTTGGCTTTGCAGACAAACATCTTAATTGCTAAACCATCCCCCCAGCCCTACGTATTTATTTTTTATTTTTTAAAAGTTTTATGTTTATGTATTTACTTAATAGAGACAGAGAAGGGGGGAGAGAGAGAATGGGTGCTCCAAGTGCACAGGGGAAGGAAGTCAGAACCGAAGCAGGAGTGTGGTAATCTATTTGCCTCAGTGTGTGACTGGCCCCGTGTGACAAAGCTGTCACTTCGCGTCCACTGCAAGCATCTTGCTAGCTTTGAGAGTCCATGGATCTGAGGACCCCAAGGTCTCCGGCCTTCTTCTTTTACACCTGACATGCTTATTTTATGCTCTGACTCCCTCTACCCCCTCCCTCCACTCCCATGCACCCGTGCACACACATATATTTCATTATCGCACCATGTTTCACTGCTGTTGTTTCAAATGGCAACTCCTATAAAACTATTATATAGGGTTGGAGAGATGGCTTAGCGGGTAAGGAGTTTGCCTGCAAAGCCAGAGGACCTTGGTTCGATTTCCCAGGACCCGTGTAAGCCAGATGCACAAGGGGGCAGGGCGCATGCATCTGGAGTTTGTTTGCAGTGGCTGGAGGCCTTGGTGCACCCATTCATTCTTTCTCTCTGTCTCTCTCTCTCTCTCCCTCTGCCTCCTTCTCTCTCTCTCAAATAAAAAAATAAAAATTTAAAAATTAAAAAAACTATTATATATATGTTTTACTTCCAGTGCAAGTTATTATGTTATAATGTATTTGGTGATCTGTTTTAATATTGAAAACATCTATCTCATCCCCCCGTCCTATCTGCTTCCTGATATATATATATTTTGTCATAACTCCTCGGAAACATGGTCATAGGACACTTAATCAATATCCTTGGCATGTGAGGAATGCTCTCATTTGTGTTTCCTCCCCGAACTCAAGAGCACTGTGGTGTAAGAAACATGTCTGATGAGCGTGATATCAGAGACAGTTCCATATAGTAAATGACATAACTGCTTCATACTCATTCACATTTTATTACCTTCTCCTCAAGCTACCTAAAACCTATATTTAAATAAAAGCAGCCAGTTAAATACATTTCTGAAGACAGATAACTTTTGCTTTAAACCTGAGTATAATTTAATTTGTCTCCATAGAAAAAAGTCTGATTATTCAATGTAGTAGTTTTCTTTAAAAAAAAAAAATTGCCGGGCGTGGTGGCGCACGTCTTTAATCCCAGCACTTGGAAGGCAGAGGTAGGAGGATCACCAAGAGTTCGAGGCCACCCTGAGACTACATAGTTAATTCCAGGTCAGCCTGGACCAGAGTGAGACCCTACCTCGCAAAACCAAAAAAAAAAAAATTGTGTGTGTGTGTGTGTGTGTGTGTTTGCGCGCGCGTGTGTACATACACAGGTATGGAGGTTAGAGGACAACTGAGGTTTCCATTGTTTAAGGCAGGGTCCCTTGTTTGCTACTGTGTATACCCAGTTTGTTGACCTATGACCTTCCTGGGATTCTCCTATCTCTGCCTCCTGTTTTTCTGTAGGAGCCCTGGGATTACACACACATTACTGTATCCAGCTTTGTGTGTGTTTGAGGACCTCAACTCCAGTGATCACCCTTGTGCAGCAAGCACTTAAAAAAATTTTTTTTGTTTATTTTTATTCATTTATTTGAGAGCAACAGAGAGAGAAAGAGGCAAAGAGAGAGAGAGAGAGAATGGGTGCACCAGGGCCTCCCGCCACTGCAAATGAACTCCAGATGCATGCGCCACCTTGTGTATCTGGGTTACATGGGTCCTGGAATGGAGCCTCGAACCGGGGTCCTTAGGCTTCATAGGCAAGCGTATAACTGCTAAGCCATCCTTCCAGCCCTGCAGCAAGCACTTTCTATGGGGTCCTCTTCCCAGCCCCCGTGTCATACTATTGTCATTGAGGAGGTTTTAGAAAGTTAATGTCTGTTTCGCCACAGTATGAAGCTATAAATTAGCAGCTGAACATGGCCAGTGGTTGAGTGGCTTGGAGATGACTGCGGTACCCTGGGGCCCTTGCAGTGAGATGTAATGTTTGGTATTCTATACCTCAGCAAGGCTCTTTTCCTCAGTGGCCTTTGAAGCACAAATCAATCCATGTTTCATTGATTTCTGTTCTTCTTTAGGGCCAAAGCATGTTGTTGTGAAGTTTGTGGTGAAATTCTTCCCACCCGACCACACTCAACTCCAAGAAGAGCTTACAAGGTTAGTAGCTGGAAACCAGGAATGTTTTCTTGTGTGTTTGTTTTGCTGCAGTGTACAGAGATACAGAGACCACGAATGTTTTGAATTAAACATTTTCATAATATTGATTTGACCCTATCTGTTCTGGGCTTAGCCATTTAACCCTCCTCTTTGCCATCTGTCTCTACAAAGACGAAGCAAGCTACCAGGTTTTACCTGCACCCTGGTTTCTTTAAGACTGCCGATATGTATTTCCTGTCGTCCAATGATCATATCCTGAGGCAGTTTGGGGGAAACGAATTTCTTCTGTGAAACCACGTTGTCACTGCAGATTTTTTTTTTCCCCTTTGCTACTGTGGCCAAGTAGGAGACGTGTTAAGACAAACGTGGTCTTTCCCCTTGCTAGCTATCACTGTCATTACATGTTTACTCACTTTGAACAACACAGGGACTGCTCGCTTGGTCAGAGTTATATTAAGGAAGCACTCTGTGTTATACATAGAATGGCCGGCATGCCACAGGGACACTAAAAAAAAAAGGGTAACCATCATTACCACCATCATCACCACCTCCATCACCATCATCATCACCTCCATCATCATTGCCTCCATCACTACCATCACCACCACCATCATCACCTCCATCACCACCATAATCACCTCCATCACCTCCACCATCATCACCTTCATCATCACCACCATCACCATCATCATCATCATCAATCACTCCTCCCTTTACAGTGGAAAGCAAGCCAAGAGTCATTCCAAGAGAGAGCAGGGCTGACGGCAGCATGTGAAGATAAGCCTTGCCATTCCACGTGTGCCCCTGTCTTGTTCACTAATCGGACCAGCCACATTCTTGTCACTTGTCCCTTTCAAGCTACAGCTTATTATGACCCTGGCCGGCACATCTTTCTTATCTCTCAATACATAGCCAGAGATCTGGGGTAGTCAGTCTTCATGTCTCAGAGACATTCATTTAGTCACTAGTGTTTAATGAGTGTCCACTGTGTGCAAATCCTTGTTCTAGAATCTAGGCCCTGGGAATGGAGTGCAGAAAAGGTTAAGTCTTGACTTTCCTGAACATAGGAAATAACTAAGTAAATAAATGAAATATCGGATCATGCCTGGCGTGGTGGCACATGCCTTTAATCCCAGCACTCAGGAGACAGAGGTAGGAGGATCGCCGTGAATTCAAGGCCACCCTGAGACTACATAGTGAATTTCAGGTCAGCCTGGGCCAGAGTGAAACCCTCGAAAACCGCCCCCCCCAAAAAAAGAGGAACCTGAGGAACACTGCAGTTGTCCTCTAGCTCCCACATGTACACTCATATGCACACACCTACACATGCATGTTTGCCAGGACACATGCAAGCATGCAAACACACACACACAAAATGTCAGCATGTGAGTGCCAGGCGTGGTGCTGCATGTCTTTAATCCCAGCACTCGGGAGGCAGAGGTAGGAGAATTGCTGTGAGTTTGAGGCCACCCTGAGACTACAGAGTGAATTCTAGGTCAGCCTGGGCTAGAGTGCGACCCTACCTTGAAAAAAAAAAGTCAGATGGTGACAAAAGCTCTTGAGTAGAAGTAGAAGGGTGTGATAGATAGGAAGTGACTGTGTGATGACCCAAGCTTGCTAGGTCTTGGATGCCCCTCAAGTAAGTGTTGTAACTGCCAGTCATTTACTGAGGAGAAACTTTCCAGTGAGAAGGGATAGGTACCACAATGCCCAAGACAGGAACAAACTCCATACATCGAAAAACCATTTGGGCTGGGCGTGGTGGCGCACGCCTTTAATCCCAACACTCAAGAAGCAGAGTTAAGAGGATCGCCATGAGTTCAAGGCCACCCTGAGACTACATAGTGAATTCCAGGTCATCCTGGGCTAGAGTGAGACCCTACCTCGAGAAACCAAAAAAAAAAAAAAAAAACAATTTGAGGGGCTGGAGAGATGGCTTAGCGGTTAAGGCACATGCCTGTGAAGCCTAAGGACCCAGGTTCAATTCTCCCGACAAAAGCCAGATGCACATGGTGGCACATGCATCTGGAGTTCGTTTGCAATGGCTAGAGGCCCTGGCACACCCATTCTCTCTCACTCTCTCTGTCTCAAGTAAATAAATGAAAATAAAATAAAACAAAATGTTTAAAAAATCTTTTTAAAAAGCCAGTGAGATGGAAGAGAGGCCTAGTGACAGGTAGCATTGGAAGACAGGCCAGGAGGGTGTTGGGGTGTGGGCTTCAGGCCACCAGAGACGCACTCAGCAAGCCGTCGTCCACAGTGATGGTTTTGCACAAAGAAGATGGTAGCAGTGAAAGTGGAGAGAAGGGACTGAATTTGGGTGGGTAGTGGCAGCGGGGCTTCCCTGTCTTGGGGAGGGATCAAAGGTGGAGTCTTAGGAAGCAGTGGGGATAGGTTTTTGTTGTTTATTTGTTTGTTTGTTTGTCTGTTTATTTTTTTGTCTGTTTATTTTTTTATGAGAGAAAGAGGCAGAGAGAGAATTTATTTATGAGAGAAAGAGAGAGAGAGAATGGGCACACCAGGGCCTCCAGCCACTGCAAACAAACTCCAGATGCATGCGCCCCCTTGTGCAGCTGGCTGATGTGGGTTCTGGGGAATCGAACCAGAATCCTTTGGTTTTGGCAAGCAAACACCTTAACTGCTAAGCCATCTATCTCTCCAGCCCGGGGATAGGTTTTTTAACTTGACCTATGGGTGTGTGGTGTTACTAAAATGGGGGAAGCAAGCGTTAAAGGCAAGTCTGGGATTGGAAGGGGCAGGTGGGAGGTGGGGTGGTTGTGGCCAGAGACCTGTGGTCCATCACACGGCTGTTTCATGATGGCCATGACATCCTCATGGCTGTGGACTTGCACAGAGAGGCGAAAACGAAGGCTCCTCCCACTGCTTCGTGTTTTTAATGAGTCCCTCCATCGACCTCTGCTTAGCATCAGCAAGTAAGAGAAGGGGTAGCGAGTGTCAGGCCCTGAAGGGGCTGCAGTTGGGCAGACCATCTTGTAGTGGAGTGGCAGCCAGGGCTGTGAACCCAACACACCCCGAGCTGGTGACAGAGCCGTGTGGTGCCTTCACCGGGGCTCTGGTGTCCCCGCTTTGGGGCCTGGATCACTCGTTGCTCTGAGCTCAGCACACTGAAAGAAAACGTAACAATGGGTCCTGCAGTGGTCTGTGGCATGCTTTACCCTCTTGCCAATCACTAGTCCCCTTTCCCGCTTAGAAAGTCGGAGGCAGGGATTTTTGTTTTGTTTTGGTTTTGGTTTTTCAAGGTAGGGTCTCGCTTTAGCCCAGGCTGACCTGGAATTCACTATGTAGTCTCAGGGTGGCCTTGAACTCACAGCAATCCTCCTACCTCTGGAGGCAGGGATTTTTTTTTTTTTTTTTAATGAGAGAGGGAGAGAATATGGATGTGCCAGGGCCTCCAGCCACTGGAAACGAACTCCAGATACATGCTCCACCTTGTGCATGTGGCTTATGTGGGTCCTGGGGAATCGAACCTGGGTCCTTTGGTTTTGCAGGCAAGTGCCTTAACCACTAAGCTGTTCCTCTAGTCAATGAGGCAGGGATTTTTTATTTCCTCCACTTTTTAAAAGACTTTTAAAATTAAAATTTGTTTATTTAAGACAGAGAAAGAGAATATATAGGCTCACCAGAGCCTCTTGCCACTGAAAACAAACTCCAGATACATGCGCCACTTTGTGCATCTGGCTTTACGTGGGTCCTGGGGAACTGAACCCAGGCTGCAGACAAGCACCTTTAACCAGTGAGCTATCTCTCCTGCACAATTTTTGAAAAGATGTTTCTTTATGTATGTATGTGTTTGTCCATGTGTGAGCCAGAGGCTTCTTGCCACTGCAAATGAACACTGGATGCATGTGCCACTTTTTGCATCTGGCTTTATGTAAGTGCAGGGTCATCAAACTCAGACCAGCAGGCTTTGCTTTGCAAAAAAAAAAAAATTTTTTTTTTTTTACATCTCTTCCATTTCTGTGAGGTGAGGTCTCTAGAGCTTTACAGTTTTCCACTGTTCGGGTCCTTATTCTAAAACTCTGCCTCTCTTGTTACCATTAACCCAAATGTGTTTGATGTTTTGCTAACTTCTCCGTCAATGCTGATGAATCCCTAAAGTTACACGAGTTCCGCCAGATGGACAGGGTAGGTTTTGTTGTTTTTTGATTTTGTGTTCTGGCTTCCAGCATGAACAGATAGTTTAGAAACATTTTCCAGGAAGAGAATTCTGCTGGGGCAATGTTGAGTAAGATTGATTGAGATCTCTACTGTATTTGCACACGCAGTCATCGTCTACCTCGATAGAAGGCATGACACTTAAGGAACACCTCACACCTGAGATGCACGGTGTGGAGACCCCACACTCTCGACTTCCTACACAAGCAGGAACGTTATGGGCACCATGGAGATTTCAAACCTAATGTTGGATGGTGACCAGGAGCTATCAGGACAAGCTCAGTGACACAGCCAACTGGCTGCACTTAGCATAGCACAAGTTAACTCGAGCTTGCACTTTGTACTTGGGACCTCCAGGAACAGCTTTTAACCCATTTATATAGACACTCTGCTATTCAGTGGGAAGCAGGATTTCTTTCTACTGAACTGTACGTTCATCAGAATCAGTCATACACACTGGTGTCCAGGCTTCAAGAAGAAGAAAAGCCCTGGGCTGGAGGGATGGCTTAGCGGTTAAGGTGCTCGCCTGCAAAGCTAAAGGACCCAGGATCAAATTCCCTAGGACCCACGTAAGCCAGATGCACAAGGTGATATGTGACACATGTCTGGAGTAGCTGGAGGCCTTGGCGTGCCCATTCTCTCTCTCTCTCTCTCTCTCTCTGCCTCTGCCTCTTTCTCCCTTTCAAATAAATAGATAAATATTTTTTTAAAAAGAAGAAAGTCCTAACTTGGGCAGGTTGAAAATAGCAGCCAGAGGGGTCTTTGGGAAAGAAATTAGTAGCTGTTATTGCAGAGGTCTTTTGACATCTTTTTTGTTTTTGTTGAAAAGTTAAGCCACACATTGTTATCCCCTCTCTCGACATCTGTGTGTAGTAGGGTCTGGTTCTTGTCTTAAGTTAAGGCATTCTACCAGAACTTGCTATTCTCAACTGCCTTAGACGTTCTCTTTGAGAGCTGGGCATGGTGGCGCACGCCTTTAATCCCAGCACTCTGGAAGTAGAGGTAGGAGGATCTCTGTAAGTTCAAGGCCAATCTGAGACTGCATAGTGAATTCCAGGTCAGCCTGGGCTACAGTGAAACCCTACCTCAAAAAAAAAAAAAAAGAAGTTATCTTTGAATGACAAGGAAACCAAACTTCTTCCACCTCATGAGAGAGGAAAAAAGACAACGAAGCCCTTCAGATGAAGTAGATTCACATCAGTGTGTTGTGAACAAGGATGGGGGTTACGTGACATGTGACTTGCAGTCTGAGAGCAAAGCCCCTCGGATCAGTCTCGCACGACCATCCCGAGCAGAGTCTATTCCATTTCAAGCAATCTGTGTGGACATTGTGTCAGCCAGTTTAGCAGTGCTTAGTGTGGGCTGAGGAAGTTAGCCCTGGCTCCTGTGGGCTTGACTGGAGATGCTTCCATTTATAGCACCAAAGGTGTCCCTACACTTCTGAAAGCACAGTAGCCAGTGTGCTCAGCTTACAGCCTGTGAGGTTAAGAAAGGCAACAGGGTCAGTCCCAGGAAGCTGATTCTCATGTCACCCCAGGCTCAGAGCACAGAATCAGCATTCTGGTGACAAGCTCATCTTCCAGCCTTCAGAAAGCCAGGTGCACTCCACGTAGCTCTGCAAGCTTTCAGGGCTCAGTGCTGCCACGAAGACCCCTAGAGGTTGTCACCAAACATCCCCAAAGCCTTGCCTGTGCATCTGTCCTGGAACACTTCTTTGTAGACACAGGACCCTGTGTTTTGAACTGATTAATGGTAAAATTGTAACGCTTTTAAAACATGAAGCTTAGGCTGGAGAGACGGCATAGCAGTTAAGGCATTTGCCCGCAAAGCCAAAGGACCCCGGTTCGATTCTCCAGGTCCCACGTAAACCAGATGCACAAGGGGGCACATGCATCTGGAGTTCGTTTGCAGTGGCTGGAGGCCCTGGAGTGCCCATTCTCTCTCTCTCTCTATCTCTTTCTCTGCCTCGTTCTCTCTCAAGTAAATAAATAATATTTTTTAAAAACTCTCTCTCAAGTAAATAAATAATATTTTTTAAAAACTCCTAGTTCTTTGAAAGTCAGCGACAGCACAGATCAGAATCACAGCCATTACTTAGCTGTGTGAAGTCTGTGGGGTGCAGTGGACACTCATCCCTACCTAATCCAGAAAGATCAAACCCTCATGGCAGCCCTCCGCAAAGGAACCCGTGTGTTGAGGACTGGCTTGTTCCATGATCCTCAGTTTTCTTACCCGTGACTTTCCAATAAGAGACGGGGAGGCAGATATCGGGGAGCACAAGAGAACAGGAACAAACATCAGGGAGGTTTGTTAAGGGTCACAACTGTCAACTGATAGAGCTGCAGTGTTTTGTTTTTATTTTTGGACTACACATTCACCACTGTGGGATTTTGTTGTTGTTGTTGTTGTTGTTTTGGTTTTTGTTTTTTAGTTATTAGTAAAGGGATTTCCTAAAATCTTTAAAGGGGGTTAGGTATTCTTTTTATTTAAAGGAAATTGTTAGCATTTATTGAGTGGTGTTTGTTTGTTTGTTTGTTTGTTTGTTTGTTTGTTTTGGTTTTTCAAGGTAGGGTTTCATTGTAGCCCAGGCTGAGCTGGAATTCACTCTGTAGTCTCAGGGTGGCCTTGAACTCATGGCGATCCTCCTACCTCTGCCTCCCAAGTGCTGGGATTAAAGGCCTGCGCCACCACGCCCATCTCTTATTGAGTTTTTGTTGTAGCTACTTTGTTTTCCATGTATTATCCTATCTAATTCATATGGAAACCTCTGTGGTTATTGTTAAGGGGAGGAGGTAGTTTGGGGCTAAAGCACTTGCCTAGCATGTGGGGACAATGTTTTTCATCCCAAGCACCATAAATACAATAAAACAAAATCATTACTACAAAACAGTAATTATACTTACTGTTATATAAAACTGCAGTTATTTATACTATTTATATTTATTTATATTTATTTATACTATTTATTTATATTTATTTATATCGTTATATAAAACTACAGTTACTTTGTGTATACATAGCTAGTATATATGTGCTGTATACTAATATCTATTATAGAAAGCCAGAGGTTTAAATAAGACAAAAAAAAAAAACAGGGCTGGGCTAGAGAAATGGCTCAGTGGTTAAGATGCTTACATGCAAAGCCTGAGAACTCATGGTTGAACCTCTAGGTCCCATGTAGCCACACGCACAGTGATGCAAGCACGTGATGTCACACATGCACACAAAGGGGTGCACATGTCTGGAGTTAGTCCACAGCAGCTACTTGTTTGTTCCCAGCCTCTTTTCACTCAGTACAGTCCTTCCATTTCCTTCATGATATTGTCTGTTGAGCTATAACTCCTCCTGAATTTGTTTGGTGGTTTTCTTATGGCATGGTCTCACTTATTCTCCCAGCCTCTGTATTTTTTTTTTTTTTTTTTTTGGTTTTGCAAGGTAGGGTCTCACTCGGGTCCAGGCTGACCTGGAATTAACTATGTAGTCTCAGGGTGGCCTCGAACTCTCGGCGATCCTCCTACCTCTGCCTCCTGAGTGCTGGGATTAAAGGCATGCGCCACCAGGCCCGGCTGTATTTTCTTGAAAAGTAGAAATTGGGGGCTAGAGCCAGGTGTGGTGGTGCACGTCTTTAATCCCAGCACTCGGGAGGCAGAGGTAGGAGGATCGCCATGAGTTCGAGGCCATCCTGAGACTACATAGTGAATTCCAGATCAGCCTGAGCTAAAGCGAGACCCTAACTCCAAAAACAAACAAACAAACAAACAAAAACAACTAAATTGGGGGCTGGAGAGATGGCCCAGCAGTTAAGGTGCTTATCTACAAAGCCTAATGATCCTGGTTCAGATCCCCAGTACCCACGTAAAGCCAGATGCATAAAGAGGCGCATGCATCTGGAGTTCATTTGCAGTGTCTGGAGGCCCTAGTGCACCCATTCTCTCTTTTTCTTTTTCTTTTTCTTTCTTTAAATATTTTTTAAATTTTATTTATTTATTTCAGAGAGGAAAAGAGACAGACACAGAGAGAGGGAAGGAGAGAGAGAGAGAGAGAGAATGGGCGCGCCAGGACCTCCAAGCCACTGGAAACAAACTCCAGACACATGGGCCACCTTGTGCATCTGGCTTATATGGGTCCTGGGGAATTGAACCAAGGTCCTTTGGCTTTGCAGGCAAACACTTTAACCACTAAGCCACCTCTCCAGCCCCCTATTCTTTCTTTCTATCTCTCTCTGTTTGCAAATAAATAAAAATAATTTTTTAAACTAAAAATTGGGTCTGTAGAGATGGCTTAGCAGTTAAGGCGCTTGCCTATAAAGCCTAAAGACCCATATTCAACTCTCCAGATCCCATGTAAGCTAGACACACAGGTCACACATGCGCACAAGAGGGCACATGTGTCTGGAGTTCGATTGCAGTGGCTGGAGGCCCTGATGCACCAATTCTCTCTCACACGCATGCACACTCTCATAAAGGCATGTGCCACCACGGCCAGCAAGAAAGAAAAATCCTAGAAATTGGTTCTAAGGGCCTTGTAGATGCATTTAAACACTTAACCAGAACCCACCCTAGGTGATGATGCACTATTCTTGCTAGGTTAACAATGCTAAGTTTGTTCACTGGCTTAGGGAGCTGATTTTCTGATCCTTTCATTGTGAACTATACCATGTCACTTGGGCCCTACGTGAACATCCAATTTCCTAAGTGATCTTTATACCAATTGACAGTCCTTGCCAGAGTCAATTTCTTTAGAGGCTGTGAAGCAATTTCCGGTCCTGTCACTCCCACTGTGATAATAACTGGCATTCTCCTACCAAGTCAAACTGTTGCATCCATGTGAGCACTTGTGACTGTCAGAGAGGTGGCCATGGGTTCATTTCTTTGCCTTCAGTGGCCTGTTTTTTAATATATTTTTAAAATTTATTTACTTGAGAGGGGGACAGACAGATTGAATATGAGCATGCCAAGGCTTCCTGCCACTGCAAACGAACTCCACATGCATGTGCCACTTAGTGTATCTGGCTTTATGTGAGTACTGGGTAGTCAAACTTGGGTCCTTAGGCTTTGCAGGCAAGCACCTTAACCTTCACTACTGAACCATCTTCTCCAGCCCTCAAACTGTCTTAAAATTCTTTTCTTTATTTTTAAAACATTTTATTTTTATTTATTTATTTAAGAGAGGGAAAGAGGCAAAGACAGAGAGAGAGAATGGGTGCACCAGGCCACTGAAAACGAACTCCAAATGCATGTGCCACCTTGTGCATCTGGCTTACATGGGTCCTGGGGAAATCAAACTGAGGTCCTTTGGCTTTGCAGGCAAAACACTTTAACCATTAAGCCATCTCTCCACCCAACTATTTTCTTTATATTGTTGGACAAATTTGGAATAAAATGACACACTCCGGGGCTGGAGAGATGGCTTAGCAGTTAAGGCGCCTGCCTCCTAAGCCTAAGAACGCCAGTTCCAATCTCCAGGTCCCACGTTTAGCCAGATGCAAAGTGACACAAGGGCGCAATGCTGCACTTGCCCACAAGGAGCCACACGTATCTGGAGTTTGTTCTCAGCAGCTGAGAGGCTGCTGGAGCGCATATTCTCTATCTGCCTTCCTCTCCCTCTCTCTGTCTCTGTCTGTGTCTCTCTCCAAAAAAAAAAAAAAAAAAAGACACACTCCATAGATTAGTTATACATTTTATGGCTCTGTCTCTCTGCATACATTGGAGTGTACTGCTCTCTATGTGAAAAGATTGCATACATCCTTTGTCTTTTAGGGAAGTGGATATTGTGACCCTACAGTGAGTGGCACAGAACCCCTTCCAGTGACTGCTGTGTACTCCTACTTGGTTTTTTGGATCCCTCTTTAGTTTTCTTAACTGTGTGTGCAGAGCGCCAGGCGGAAGCCTGCCTTGGATACCAACCTGCCTGCTTCTTTGTGTGACGCCCTTCTCTGTTGACTTTGCAGGTACCTGTTTGCTCTGCAGGTGAAGCAGGACTTGGCTCAAGGCAGGCTGACGTGTAACGACACCAGTGCTGCTCTGCTCACCTCACACATCGTACAGTGTAAGTTCTGCTGGAAAGCGCACAATAATCTGATTGATGAGGGAAAGTCACCTCCACACACGGGCTCACAAGAACAACAGTGACAATGCCTGTGTTATTTTTGCTGTTCGCATGAGTGTCCCATGGTAGAACATACACACACAAAGGAGGACTCCTAACTTCATTTAATGTGCATATCCCCACACATTAACTTGGGAATTCAGCATTCTGGTATCTGGTTGGCTTTTCCTTTTAAGGATGAACATGGTAGTTGTCTCAAAAGAGAAATTGGGATGGATAGTGGCCCAAGTAGGCCAAACCTGTTTCGTCCTGTTCTTAGACTTAATAGTCACCATTGACTGTGGCTTATTAGCCTTAGGACACAAAGCTAGCACAGATTTTCCTTTCTCCCAAGTTTTCACAGCAGAGTGCACTTAGGGAGAGAGTGAGTTCCATGGTCATAGGTGACCACTGCCTCTGACCAGGGCCACGAACAGCAATGACTTGATAGAAAAACTGGGTGACCTGGTGCCAAATGAAAACTGTTAACACTTTTATATTTATGTTGTTATGTTTTTAAAAAATATTTCTATGTATACATAAGCAGAGAGATATAGAAGAGAGACAGACAGAGAGAACGGGTGCACCAGTGCTCCCAGCCACTACAAATGAACTCCAGATGCATATGCCACTTTGTGCATCTGGCTTTATATGGGTACTGGGAAATCAGACCTAGGTCGTTAGGTTTCACAGGCAAGCACCTTAACCATTAAGCAATCCCTCCAGCCATTTTTAAATTTAAATAGTTTGTTTATTTATTTACTTACTTGACAGAAGGAAGGGGCTAGAGAGAGAGGGAGAATGGGTATGCCAGGGCTTCCAAACAAATTCCGTACACATGCACCACCTTGTGCATCTGGCTTATGTGGATCCTGGGGAATTGAACCTGGGTCCTTTGTCTTTGTAGGCAAGCACCTTAATCACTAAGCCATTTCTCCAGCCCTTTTTAATGTTTTATTTACTTATTTGCAAATAGAGAGAAAATGAGCATGCCAGGGCCTCTAGCCATTGCAAACACACTCTAGATGTATATGCCACTTTGTGCATTTGGCTTTACATGAGCATTGTAGAATTGAACCCAGGCCTTCAGGCTTTGCAAGCAATCTCCTTTAACTGCTGAGCCATTTCTCCAGTCCTCTTTTATATTATAATTTATAATATTAATTTATATTATAATTTATAATTATAGAAAAGAGTGTGTTACAAAATTAACAAGCTTTAAGAAACTCCAACTTAAGGCTTATGCAAAATTTAGAACTTAGGGGCTGGGAGATGGCTTAGTGGTTAAGACACTTGCCAGCAAAGCCTAAGGACCCAGGTTCAATTCCCCAGCGCCCGTGTAAGCCAGATGCACAAGTTGGCACATGTGTCTGGAGTTCACTTGCAATGGCTAAAGTCCCTGGTGCACCCATTCTTTCTCTCTTTCTCTCTCTCTCTCTCTGAAAAAAAAAAATTAAGGCCAAGTGTGGTGGTATACATCTTTAATCCCAGTCCCTGGAAAGCAAAAGTAGGAAGATCACCATGAGTTCAAGGCCAGCCTGAGAACACATAGTGAATTCCAGGTCAGCCTAGGCTAGAGTGAAACCCTACCTTAAAAAAGTAAAAAAAAAAAAAAAAAAAGTGGTACACACCATTAATCCCAGCACTTGGGAGGCAGAGGTAGGAAGAGCACTGTGAGTTCAAGGCCGCCCTGACACTACAGAGTGAATTCCAGGTCAGCCTGAGCTAGAGCGAGAACCTACCTTAAAAAAAAAAAAAAATAGAATTTAGTGATTCTTGGGCATCCTGTCAGTCCTCACCCACCACTCTCAGTTTCTATTATTGCAAATTTGCCCAGTCCCTAAAATTGGCGTCTAGATCAACACTTGTGCAACTTCATGAACATTGAGGACACACCTGGGACACTGAAAATTTGAGTCCTCTGATGCATATGTTCCCAGCTGAGGTCAAATGAGACAGAGCTCCGCCTCCACGGTTCAGCTCTCAGGTGGTGCTCAAGGGTCCTTCCTGCACTCTCTTTAGTGGCACACTTCTGTAATTTTCATGCCATTGCCGGTGGTTGCGCTCTTTAAAGTGGCCCCCGAGCATGCTGCTGAAGTGCCGCCTTGTGTTCCTGAGTATCGCGTGGTCCGCCCTCTGGAGCAAATGCAGGTGTTAGATGAGTGTAAGTCACGTGGGGGCTCTGCCGTGAGAATGAGTCAGCGGTGTATGTTACACAGCATGGCCTTCAGCAGAACAAAGCCAGTCAGTGAAAACGCCTCACGAGTCTTGCCACAACCCAACACTGCATCTGCCCTCAGAGGGACCACTTCAGTGTTCACCCGGACTTTGTTAATCATGGGCTTCCTTGAATCACAAGATTCAACTGTAGAGGCTGGGGAGATGGCTCAATGGGTACGATGCTTGCCCTGTAAGCATGAGGACCTGGGTACAATTCCCAGCACCCATGTAAAAAGCTGGGCATGGCCGGGCGTGGTGGCGCACGCCTTGAATCCCAGCACTCGGGGGCAGAGGTAGGAGGATCGCCGTGAGTTCGAGACCACCCTAGATTACATAGTGAATTCCAGGTCAGCCTGGACTAGAGCAAGACCCTACCTTGAAAAACAAAAACAAAAAAAAAACAAGCTGGGCATGGCCATGCACACCTTGAAACCCCAGTCCTGAGTGAGGTGATGGCTAGAGACAGGAGAATCGCTAGGGTTTGTCTGTCAGCCAGTCTGTGAGACTGAAAAATGGCAGTGAGAGACTCTGTCTCAAGGAAACAAAGCAAAAAAGTGACTGAGGAGGACGCCTGACGTTCTGCTTCACTCCTCACATTTACACACATATGTACATACTACACAGAGAGAGAGAGAGAGAGAGAGAGAGAGAAAGACGTATAATCAACTGTACATTAACACCAGCAGCTAGAAGCAGTAGCAGGAACATCAAGGTTGCTATGAAGACAGCTGATAACCACAGCTGTAGGCCAGAAGTGACCCTCACTTCTGCACACTGTTTTCTGTGGTGGCAGGTGGCAATGTTACTGTAATTAGTGAAGGGGAATTTGATCCAGAATAGGCAGTTAGGAAATAGTATCACTGGTTATAGCAGTAGGAAGCTAGTGAGTGAGCGATTCCTCCAGTGGCCCAGGTGTCACCCTGTGATCTGGCACGGTTTTGTGTGGTGCAAGCATTCCCAGCGGATGTCATTTTGGCAGCATTTGGCCACATCCTGCTTAATGACAAAGCGTGCATGGCCCAAGCATGACAGGTTGCTCACCTCACATGACAGAATGAAAGGTAGGTTTCATAGCAACGGTGTACTTGTTTTCTCTAAACAGCTAGGTCATGGTCAATGTGCTGCTTATTTATTTATTTTTATTTTTTTATTTGAGAGAGAGAAAGAGGCAGATAGAGAATTGACACACCAGGGCCTTCAGCTGAACCCCAGATACATACATCATTTTGTACATCTGGCTTACATGGCTCTTGGGGAATTGAACCTGGGTCCTCTGGCTTTGCAGGCAAGCACCTTAACTACTGAGCCATCTCTCTAGCCCTGTGCCCTGCTATTTATGAAGCTTGTTATACAGGCTGTAGGCTGCAGTGAAAAAGGCACACTCCCCACGGGGCTTGTAGACCTGAGCTTGAGCTAGTGGTAAACTAAGGTTCAACTATTATTTTAAAGCTCTGGGCTTGAAATGTCCACATTGCCGCATGAGTAGATTGAGGCATTATATGAGAAAATTCAATGTGTGTCTTTTAGATGAATCATTTATGACATTGCCATCTGGCCTCTTATTTCTGGTAAGAATATAAGAAGTTTAGTAAACTCCTTTAAATTAAAAAGAAAAACAGGGCTGGAGAAATGGCTCAGCGGTTAAGGCACTTGCTTGCAAAGCAAAAGGACCCAGGTTCAACTCCCCAGGACCCACACAAAGCCAGATGCACAATATGGCTCATGCGTCTGGAGTTTGTTTGCAATAGCTGGAGACCCTGACAGGCCCATTCTCTCTCTATCTGCCTCTTTTTCGCTCTCTCTCTCTGTCTCTTTCATAAATAAATAAATAAAAATAAAAAACAGAAAAACATTAAATTATCTACCTTTCCTCCCACTTACACATCTTTTTTTTTTCATGATAAAAGATTTGAGTTTGGGAGCCGGGCATGGTGGCACACGCCCAGCACTCAGGAGGCAGAGGTAGGAGGATCACTGTGAGTTCGAGGCCATCCTGAGACTACAAAATTAATCCCAGGTCAGCCTGGGCCAGAGTAGTGAGACCCTACCTCGAAAAACAAACAAACAAACAAACAAACAAACAAACAAACAAACAAACAAAAAGATTTGCATTTGGCACTAATATAAGTTATGTATGAGTTTCAACGGTTGGATTTTTAAAGTCCTAAAACTCGGTGGCCTGTTTCAAAGTCATGCTTTAGAATCATCCATCTGCCTGAATAGAATTTCCTGCTGAGAAGGGAAGGGGCCTCCCAGGTGGGTCGGGAGGAAAGAAGGGAGGAATAACTTCTACTGCTTTGTAGCATAATGGGGCGACAACATTTAGTTGTATATTGTAAAATCACTATTTGAATTTTGAAGGTTTCCCAGAAAAGAAATGATAAATGTCTGGATTGACAGACATTCCAATGACCTTGATCTCATCCCTGTGTATCGTTTACATTTATCTAAATGCCACACTCTACCCTGTATAGATGTGGGATTACAATGTGTCAAAATAATAAGGGGGCTGGAGAGATGGATCAGTGGTTAGAGGTGCGTGCTGCAAAGCCTAGCAGCCTGGGTTCAAATTCACAGTACCCACTTAAGGCCAGATGCACAAAATGGTGCATGTATCTGGAGTTCATTTGCAGTGGCTAGAGGTCTTAGAGTGCCCATTCTCTCCATCTCCTCCTCTCTCTCTGCTTGCAAATAAATCTTTGATAATAAGGGGAAAAAAGAGCACAAAACCAGAGACTATATGGCTAAAAGTGACCAATTTTGGAGTTTTCTTCCCATCTGCTAGCAATGAAAAGAGGTAGAAATCACCCTTTATGTTATCACAATTATGAAATATATCCTTGCATCCCCACTGTGATGTCCAGGCCTCACGACAGACCAACGGGGCTCACCTGATGCTGTCCGCTTGCCTCTGGCCTTGCTCTGCTGGGGAATATGACACACTGTGAAGAGTCCTGTTTCTCTTTCTGTTTCTTTGTAGCTGAGATTGGGGATTTTGATGAGGCTTTGGACAGAGAGCATTTAGCAAAAAATAAATACATACCTCAGCAGGATGCCCTGGAGGACAAAATCGTGGAATTTCACCGAAACCACATGTAAGTCTCACGCACGGCTTCAGAGTTCCTTGGAGCTCTTCTCTCAGGCTCCCAGTGCACGCGCACACACACACACACACACACACACAGTTGTGATGAAATATTCAAAGGCTAGAGAAAGGAAATGCATAGGCTCCCCGGGATGCTGTGATCCATCCTGAACCTTCAGAAATGCAGGCAGATGGACTCAGCATCCTGGCTTGTCTTCCTGCGAACTCAATGAGACTGGGATTTTAGGTCCTCCCAGGCTTTGGAATGTAAAAAAGTATAAAGCCATCAGACCATCTTTACATAGATGGAGAAAATAACATAACACGGCACACAAAGACCGGGTGTAAGAATGTGGCAAAACTTGCCAGGTGTGGTGGCACACGCCTTTAATCCCAGCACTTGGGAGGCAGAGGTAGGAGGATCGCTGTGAGTTCCAGGCCACCCTGAGACTACTTAGTGAATTCCTGGCCTAGAGTGAGACCCTACCTCGAAAAACAAAAAAAAAAAAAAAAAAAGAATGTGGTAAAACTCTAGAGCCTTCCTAACATCTCCATGGTTTGGGTCTGGCTTTGATCAGAGCCTTTTCTGGATGCAGTTCCAAGGCAGACATTTGTACCTGACCTCAGTGGGAGTTCTGCTTTGAACCTCTTGCCAGGATGGCTTACTGAAAGTGACTCAAACCTTGCCTGACACTGTGGTGTTTTACCTGTGTGTGACCTAGAGGAAACTGGGTTCTGAAAAGCTGGCTGATTTAGAGACAGACTTTTGAGGTTTTGTGTTACCCAAGCAATAGTGCTTTTGTCCTGATGTGAGACTCTGAGGTTAGCGAACAGAGGCTGGGTGCCATCTGATCGGATAGCCCCACTGCTTGCCATGAAGTGCCTTTTATTTCCCTTAATCTCAGATTAATAGACACAGGGAATTCAAATCTCCTGACCTTTTCTCTGCTCTTCTTGCTTTGTCAGTGGACAGACCCCGGCTGAGTCAGATTTCCAACTCCTGGAGGTAGCCCGCCGGCTGGAGATGTACGGGATTCGGTTACACCCCGCCAAGGACAGGGAAGGTACCAAGATCAACCTGGCCGTCGCCAACACGGGAATTCTAGTGTTTCAGGTGAGGTGAACACAGCACCATGCCCCTGGGAGGGGGCCATGGAGTAGAAAAGGTAACCTCATCCGGGAGTTTTGTTTCCTGGCCCTCTGCTTCCATATTGTTTTTTTGCATCCCCTCACCCCCTTGTTTGGAATTCATGGTATATATTTGTCTGGGTTGATGGACTAATTGGACCGTATAAGCTGTGTTTTCTCAGTGGACCGCTGCTGGGAGCCTAATATGCTAGAACGACAGTTTCAGATCCCAGATTTTTTTTTTTTTTTTTTTTTGCTTTTCAAGGTGGGGTTTCAATCTAGTCCAGGCTGACCTGGAATTCACTATGTAGTCTCAGGGTGGCCTGGAACTCTCAGCAATCCTCCTACTTCTGCCCTCCCGAGTACTGGGATAAAAGGCGTGCACCACCACGACCGGCCAGATCCCAGATTTCAACACTGTTGGAGGTGGCATTGTGACATTTTGTTGTAATGCCATCTTTTTTGTTTTTTTAAAATCGAATTTGTGTTCAGCCAGCAACTTCTTTGGGACTTCAGATATATTTACAAAGTTTAATATGTACTCTTGAAGGCCAGTCTTAAAATTCCTGAAAGCTGTATCCTTGCATTGTAGTAATTTTACAGCAAAATAACACTAAACACTTCTTCTTTCCTTCTTCTTCTCCTCCTTCTTCTTCTTCTCCTTCTTCCTTCCTCCTTCCTTCCTTTTTTGGTTTTCCTCAAGATAGGGTCTCACTCTAGCCCAGGCTGACCTGGAATTCACTCTGTATTCTCAGGGTGCCCTCGAACTCATGGCGATCCTCCTACCTCTGCCTCCCGAGTGCTGGGATTAAAGTCGTGCTCCACCATGCCTGGCTGTTCACTAGAATTTTCTTAAGGGTGTAATGACTCTCTGTCCTCTTAAATAGGTGCTTTTGTCATCATCTGACTGTCAGACCACTTCACTGATCAATGCTTCTCTTAATAGCTTTGTGAAAGTACTATTGACCTACCTACATGTATTTAAAGTGTGCAGCTTCATGGGCTTAGTTATGTGTGTGCATTTATATAAATCACGTGAAACCTTCATTGTAATCACAATACTAAACACCCCTGCGCTGATAGTCCCTTTTCCTTTATACAGAATACCTGATGCTAAGTAACATAAAGAAAAGGGGCAGCCAGGAGTGGTGGCGCACGCCTTTAATCCCAGCACTCCGGAGGCAGAGGTAGGAGGATTGCCATGAGTTCGAGGCCACTCTGAGACTACATAGTGAATTCGAGATCATCCTGAGCTACAGTGAGACCCTGCCTCAGAAAACAAACAAACAAAAACGAAGAAGAAGAAAAGGGGCTTATTTAGTTCATAGTTCCAAGACAGGCTCCACCTGCTGCATCACTTCATCGCGCATGGCCTCACCGTAGCCAGAGCCCATAGAGAGCACATGATCAGACAGGAAGCCGAGGAGTGACTTGGGTCTGCTAAGAACTACATTCATCCTTTCCAAGGGTACACCTGAACACCCAGAACCTCCCGCTAGGACCACTTTTTAAAAAACAAAATACTTTTATTTATTTATTTGAGAGAGAGGAAAAAGAAGCAGACAAAGAGAGAGAAAGCAGATAGAGGGAGGGGGAGAGAGAGAATGGGCATGCCAGGGCCTCCAGCCACTGCAAGTGAACTCCAGACGCATGCAGCACCTTGTGCATCTGCCTTACATGGGTCCTTAGGCTTTGCAGGCAAATACCTTAACTCCTAAGCCATCTCTGCAGCCCAGGACTTTCTTTTAAAAGCCCCATCACAGGCTGGAGAGATGGCTTAGTGGTTAAGCACTTGCTTGAGAAGCCTAAGGACTCTGGTTTGAGGCTCCGTTCCCCAGGACCTACATAAGCCAGATACACATGGTAGTGCATGCTTCTGGAGTTCGTTTGCAGTGGCTAGAAGCCCTGGCATGCCCATTCTCTCTTTCTCTCCTCTCTCTCTCTTTCTCTCCCTTTCTCTGTCTCTAATAAGTAAATAAATAAAAATTAAAAAAAAAAAAAACATAGTAAAAAGGTCCCATCACTTCTTAACATCGCCACAGCGGTGACAGTTTCCAGTACATGAACCATGAGGGGACACACAAACTTAAGCCATACCTAGGCCATAACAACCCTGCTGGTATTCCTGTAGTGTGTTTCTTTTATGAAATGGGTTCACGTTTACTAAATGCTAACGTTGCAGAAACGTGTATGGCCTAAGAGCCCTTTGTGAGTGCTGAAAGGTAATTTTGAGTTGTAACAGTTATCTGCTCATACATCAGGTGGGGGGTGTGGTTTGTGGTTTGTGGTCTTCCCTTTGCATGTGTCAGTGTATAAAGCATGTGTATAGTGTGGTATATGCACATATATATGCAGATACATGCACCGCATGCACAAGCATGCAGAAACCAAAGGAGAATGTCAGGTGTCCTACTGGCTCAGCTTTGTTTTTCCTTCCTTGAGATGAGGTCTCTCAACCTGGAAATGCTGTCTGTCAGTAAGCCCCAGGGATTCTCTTGTCTTTGTCCACCACAGACTGGGGTTACAGACATGCATGGCTCTACTCATCTTCTTACGTGGGTTCTGGGGACTCTCAGTCAAGAAACCCTTACACTTAAGCAGTGAGTGCTCTTAACTGCAGAGCTATCACCCCAGCCCAGTGTCGGGTGTTGTTATTTATTTATTGGAGAGAGAGGAAAAGGCAGATAGAGAATGGGTACCCCAGAGCCTTCCAGCCACTGCAAATGAACTTCAGACACATGGACCACCTTGTGCATGTGGCTCATGTAGGTACTGGGGAATCAAACCTGGGTCCTTAGGCTTCACAGGTAAGTACCTTAACTTCTAAGCCACCTCTCCAGCCCTAGGAGTTTTTTTTTTTTTTTTAAGTGAATGATTTATTTATTTATTTTATTTGAGTGACAGAGAAAAAGAGGCAGAGCAGGGGGAGGAGGAGAATGGGTGTGCCAGGGCCTTCAGTTACTGCAAACAAACTACAGACACATGCGCCACCTTGTGCATCTGGCTTACATGGGTCCTGGGGAATTGAACCTGGATCCTTTGCCTTTGTAGGCAAGCGCTTTAACCGTTAAGCCATCCCTCTAGCCCCCTAGGTTTTCTTTTATATTTTATTTATTTATTTATTTATTTAAACAGAAAAAGAGGGAGAGAGAGAGAGAGAATGGGTGCACCAGGGCTCCAGCTACTGCAAATGAATTCCAGACACGTGCATCTGACTAATGTGGGTCCTAGGGAATCGAACCTGGGTCCTTTGGCTTTGCAGGCAAACACCTTAACCGCTAAGCCATCTCTCCAGCCCAGCCCCCTAGGTGTTCTTAATGTATGCCAACTATTAGTGGATCACATCCCATGGAGAGCTGGGGTTGCTTTTCACATCTGGCAGTAGAGGGTGATGTTCTGAGAGTGGAATGTTAGAGGGAGGTGACGGTTTTTCACCAGCATAAATAATCCTTGAGGGCCTGATGAGAAGTAAACCAAATGTTTCATCAGCATTACTGAACTTCAACCTTCAAACATTTCTGAAAAATCGTCAAGGAAAGAAGTACTTCGCACTTGAGTTAAAGTGCTCTGATTGTGTTGTGTGTGGGAGATGGAGATTCATGGAGTAATTTAATTGTGTGCCAAAGGTGGTATGGAATTAATCTTGCCCGCACAGGCCTAATTACTCTATTCATACCACTGGAGACAGAATGAATGGGCCTGGTGCTCCCAGAAGAACCCTCACTTCAGTGAGGTCAGGACAGGTGGGGATTCAAGTTTGATACCACTCCCCTCATTCCTCCCACACACTCCACCCGTCTGGGTGTGCTTAGGATTGTGTGAGTCTCGCCCTGAGGATGTACAAGTCACACTTGGAAGATCGGTGCCAGCCCTAAAGATGCAGAGCAAGCCTGACCTCCTCCTGTGGGGAAGTTGGCACAGAAGCCAGACCAGTGGGGTCATTGCTTATGCTGTAGAGAAACCATAGCTACTGAGAAAAGGCACACGCCTGGAGATTTCTCCCTGCCACATTAATCATGTGATCTGGGACAAATTAAAATATATACATGATGCGCTTCCCATGTGCTGTAAAGTGAAGATCATAGATCTGTCTCTCTGGGCCGTGTGTGCGGTATAGAAAGCCGGTCCATATCTGGCACTTCATCAGTGATGGCTAATGCACAAGGTAGTTGCCCTGGTTTATTTTTATTTCTCCTCTTTATCTTTACCTTGGCCAGTTGCTTCTCTCCCCAAAGGCAGATGTGGTTTGAATCCGAAATCATGGAATTAGTGAGAAGTAAAGATCCAAGAGTGTATATCATCCAGTAGCCACTGACTCGGGGAGTGATCCGGCCGAGGTGCTGTCCTGAGCCTCCCGCGTGGCCGCCGTGTGCTCCCTGGCTCACTGGCCGCTCTTCCTTAGGGCTTCACGAAGATCAATGCCTTCAACTGGGCCAAGGTGCGGAAGCTGAGCTTCAAGAGGAAGCGCTTTCTCATCAAGCTCCGTCCCGACGCAAACGTAAGTGGGGGGGGGGCCACCTGCGCCTCCTTCTCTAGAAACAGGGGCCAGCTCCTGTAAAGATAGACTCTGTGTGAACTCTCTGTGCAGACAAGTTCTGGGGGAGCTCACTGGGTCATCTGGGTTTCCAGCGGGGAGGGTACAAGAGGATGTACAGATGTGTCCCCAGGGAGAGGTTATTTCCCTGTACAAATCCAGCTAGCCCTCCCCCCGCCCCGGGTTGTCACCAGCTGTCCAGCCCCTGGCCCTGCCTTCAGACCCCTGTCAGCATCTTGCGATGTGCTAGACCTACCCCTTCCCACCCAGAAGCGGCCCCCCAACTCTGCCGTCCCTGCTGTTGCCTTCACAGCATGAGTATATTCCCATGAACTGGACAGATCTTTTTCTCAGAACGGACAAAGGGGTCACCCACACTGGGATGAGCTCCCATGAAGGAGAATGATGGCATTGCTGTCATCTGTGAAGTACAGCCACGTGGGAGATGACACACCCCTGTGTCTGTCCCCATCCAGGACTCTGATTCCTTTTTCCCATGGAAAAGATGGCCAGTGGCACTCGCGTCTCCGAGTTTAGCTACAGTGTGGATTAAGTAGGCTCCCGTGGCCTCACTGGGACACAAACCCCATAATAAATGGTTCCCTGTGGGGAAAAAATGCAGTTTGAGTTCCAGAAAGCCAACTTAAACCGAGGGAGAACTGTAGCACATGTCTGTAAGTTGAGTCAAACTCTGACAAGCCCCCAAAATAGTTGGAGCTGCCGGGAATGTTAAGGACTGTGGTAACTTTTGTTTATGTAATATAGCCGCTGAATCAGGAGTGTTTAGTGTGGTAGTTGAAAAATTACCATATTCTTTCCAGAATCAAAGGACACAAATTTTTCAGCTGAGAGTAATAAATACTTTTGAGCTACAGGGGAGGGGAAGTTTTATTTTCTATATAGTTTTAGGGGGCCACCTGGAGGCCTATGCCATATGGTGCTTTGTAGAGAAAAAGAATCAAAAAGTCCAGGAACCGTGAGGGGGGGGGACAAACAGAAATGGGGATTATTTGCTGTTATTTATTTGCTGTTTCAAGGTAGGGTCTCACTCTAGCATAGGCAGACCTGGAATTAGTCTCAGACTGGTCTTGAACTCATAGCGATCCTCCTACCTCTGCCTCCTCAGTGCTGGGATTAAAGCCATGTGCCACCACACCTGGCTGCTTTGCAGCTATTTTAAGAAGGCAAAAAAAAAAAATGAATATTAATAGTTGAACTGTTTTTAATAAGGCAATGGAAGCCAAGTAAACATAATATATTGATGATTTCTGTCAAATTTTTTTTTGGAGAGAGAAACAGAGAGAGACAGAGAGAGAGAGAGAAAGACAGTGATCTGCACGCCAGCAGCCTCTCAGCTGCTGCAAACGAAATCCAGATGTGTGCCCCCTTGTGGTCAAGTGAGGCAACGCGCCCTTGTGTCACTGCATCTGGCTAAATGTGGGACCTGGAGATTGGAACCAGAGTTCTTAGGCTTAGGAGGCAGGCGCCTTAACCGCTAAGCCATCTCTCTAGCCCTCTGTCAAATGTTTTTAACTGTTGGTGGAGCCATTTCCCCTTAGTTCCCATAGAATTCTAGAGAAGACCGTTGAAAAGTGACTCTCTCATCATCGGGACAACTATATTTGTTGTAAAATAGTGTGCATTTGAAAATTTTTTTTTCTTTTTGGTTTTGTAAGGCAGGGTCTCACTCTGGTCCAGGCTGACCTGGAATTAACTATGTAGTCTCAGGGTGGCCTCAAACTCTCGGCGATCCTCCTACCTCTGCCTCCCGAGTGCTGGGATTAAAGGCGTGCGCCACCACGCCTGGCTTTTGAAATTTTACTGGACAAACTTACTTCTTCTATTCCTTTTCTTCTATTTCAATAGAATGCCTAAGAGCATGGGGAGTAGGGGCAAAAAAATCTGTATTTTCTCTTTGTAGAGCTCATACCAGGATACCTTGGAATTCCTGATGGCCAGTCGGGATTTCTGCAAGTCATTCTGGAAAATCTGTGTGGAGCACCATGCCTTTTTTAGACTCTTTGAAGAGCCCAAGCCAAAGCCTAAGCCTGTTCTCTTTAGCCGAGGGTCATCATTTCGTTTCAGGTAAGGGTGCCACCCCACACCTGTTTGCCATGTGAATGCCATGAGCTTGTCCTGTTCCTAAGACCTTTCACAGCTATTGTGGTGTGCAGAGATTTGATCAAGGCGAAGTCACTGGCCTCTGGCACTGGAGCTGGTGGAGTCCCTGGCTTGCTTGTCCCAGGCAGCTCCGAGTGTCACTCTTCTGGGCTCTGTTTGAATCTTCTTCCAGAACCACTTAGCAATCTGATCCCCAAGTCACAGTCAAATCTTAATGCTAGTTTTGGGGGGGTTGTTTTTGTGGTTTTGCTAGACAAATGCTCTACCACTGAGGCATACTCCCAAGTCAGCTGCACTCTTGATGCAGAAACTCAGGCATTTCTTTGTCTGTACAAGTACAATATCTTATTTACCTTCGGTGCTAGTGACACGTAGCCCTGCCCATCTTTGGTTCATTCTTCCCTTGTTTTTCATCCAGTGCAGAGAATCGGGACCGTGTGTCAAATACTGTTCTAAGCATTAAGTTGGGAATCTTAACAGATTTTCCCAGCTTCACAAAAGGCAGACTCGGGGCTGCCTCATAACCAAACATGGTTATTAAGGGAGTTTACCTGATTGAAAGTTCTTCCCTTTTATATATAAGAAAACTAGACTGGATGAACACCGCAGCATCAATTCTCCCAGACTTGCTTTTATTCCTGGCTAGCTGAGGCAGCTAGCCATCTGCGCCACGTGCAAGGAGAGCCTGTTTCGCATTTCAATATAAACGCCTCCGTGTCTTTTCCCTTCTTCCTTTCCTGGTCTCTGCTTTAGTGGTCGCACTCAGAAGCAGGTTCTCGACTACGTGAAAGAAGGGGGACACAAGAAAGTGCAGTTTGAAAGGTAAGAGGCACGGCACCGCCAGCTCTCATCTCTCGTGGTGACGAACAGTTAACTGCTGTAGTGCACTTCTTCACCCAGCTTTGGGTGACCAGAGGTCAGCAATATCAGGTGGCCTCCTCTACTCACCTTATTTTTCGAGATAGAGTCTCTTACTGAACCTGGAACTTACTGATTCAGCTAAACCAGCTGGCCAGTGAGGCCTAGGCTCCTCCTGTACCCACCTCCCCAGTTCAGGGGTTATGAGCTTGTGCGGCCATATCCAACTTTTTATGTGGGTGCTGGGTTCTGAATTCAGGCCCTTCTATTTATTTGAGAGGGAGAAAGAGAGAATGGGCATGCTAGGGCCTTTAGCCACTGCAAACAAACTCCAGATGCATGTATCTCCTAGTATATCTGGCTTTACATGGGTACTGGGGAATCAAACTCAGGTCCGTAGGGTTTGCAGACAAGCGTCTTAACCACTGACCCATCTCTCCAGCCCTTCTGACTGAATACTTGGAGATCTATTTTCAGTTACCCTCTAGTATTATGGTATTTTCCATTCTACTGCTCTTACACAGTATATATATATATATATATATATTTTTTTTTTTTTTTTTTTTTTTCGAGGTAGGGTCTCACTGTAGCTCAGGCTGACTTGGAATTCACTATGTAGTCTCAAGGTGGCCTCAAACTCATGGTGGACGATCAACCTTTGCCTCCCAAGTGCTGAGATGAAAGGCATACGCCACCACTCTGGGCTCCTGTAACTTTTTTTGCATGACGAGTAATTAACACTTTTATGGACCATGTGAGAGAGGTATCTCCAGTTTCAAATGCAGATGTCCCAGGACCTTTCCCAGGAACATTTGAAATCATGTGAAGAAGAGATGAAAGGACTTTGGAAACTATAGAAGCCATCCCATAAGTTTTGGAGCCTGAAAAGTTTCCGATGCCTGTCCAGTGGAAGCAGGGAGTCTAGATGTACCAAGATAAAGGAGATGGGTTTTGAAGTCCCTTCCTTGTGCTGTTGACTCTCAGGGCAGCCCTTTGCCCTTGAACTTACACTTTGAAAGAGTAAGCTGAGCTGTGATAATTGCCTCTATTGCAGGTATTTGGGTAAATATTTTATCATCGATTTCATGTCACTAGCGGATAGCTTGCAATAAGGGACTTTGAGGCCCAGCAGCTACTCTATCCCAGTGACCTTCCTGTTAGGTAGACGGTAGTACTCAATTCACATGCCTGCAGCTTCTGGAACAGGGGACTCAGGAGATGTACATAATTCCCACACCATGTAGGTCTAAGACAAGGATCACCATCTGTGTGCCCAAGTCACGTTTGTAAAAGTGGCTTTGGTACCTGCATGACCGAGAAAGGGTCTAATGGTGCTCCACAGAAGGTGTTTGTGTCATGTAAAATAAGGTGTTCCTAGGGCTGGAGAGATGGCCCAGCAGTTGAGGCGCTTACCTGCTAAGCCTAATGACCCTGGTTCAATTCCTGAATACCCACATATGCATGAAGTGGTGTGTGTGTGTGTGTGTGTGTGTGTAGAGTTCATTTGCAGCAGTTAGAGGCTCTTGCCTGCCCATTCTCTCTCTCTCCATCTCTCCCCCTCTCTCTGTGTTTGTCTCTGTGTGTGTCAGTTTCTCTCTGTTTGCAAATAAATAAATTAAAAAAATATTTAAAAGGATTCCTGACTTTATCTTATGTGATTTCCCCCAGAAAACACAGCAAGATTCATTCCATCAGGAGCCTTGCTACAGAGCCTACCGCACTGAATTCAGAAGTGCCAAAACAGGTCAGTGGTGGTCACAGATGACAGTAGCTTTTTCCAAGTCTCCCCGGCTAAGCTGGGGGCTGGACAGCATGCTTTCCTGTCCCGCATCCTTCCCCTTAGATGAGCATCCAGTCCTGCGCTGGCTTTGGGCTCAGCATACAGGGCCTAGGCACAGTAGCCCGTGGAGTGTGGCTTGTTTTCAGCTGCCGGTTCATGTTCTGAGCCCCTGAGAAGATGGCTCCTGTGGCCTGCATTCAGCTTAGGGTGGACACAACGGGGCTGAGCCCTCTCTCCAGCTAAATGGGTCCACCGTATGAAGAAAGTGGGGCCTATTTTGCAGTCGCTGGGCGAGGTCCCACTTAGTACCAGTACAGGAAGCCTGAGTTGTCCCAGAGCCAGGCAAAGTTCCCAAGGCTTGTGTGGCAGGGGAGCAACCACACTGACAAGCAGGAGAAGTTGTCATTCTTTGCTAAGGGTGGCAAGAGCTCACAGACCCTAGAGTTGGCCTGTCACTATGCTTGTCAGGATTTCCCCCAGAAAGAGAGTACAAGCCAGGTGTAAAGGGCACATGCCTTTAATCCCAGCACTCAGGAGGCAGAGGTAGGACGATCGCCATGAGTTCAAGGCCAGCCTGAGACTACATAGTGAATTCCAGGTCAGCCTGGGCCAGAGTGAGACCCCCCTACCTTGAAAAACCAAAAACAAAAAGAAAGAGAGAGTGAGAGAGTATGGATTGTGTTGACAGTTGAAGGTGGTTCCTCTGTATGACTCCAACACAAACCCTTAACCTGTCCTGCTACCCTAAAATGACTAAGCAGAATTGGCTGGATTTTCTGGAGGCTGTGACAAGCGATCCACAGTCACTTTCCCTGCTGTGCCTTCTGACCCTTGCCTGGGAAGCCCTTCGTGATCGGAAGGGCTGTTTATCTACTCCTTAGACACGCTGGAAGCGCAACACAGACCAGGGTCCTCAAACACAGAGACCAGGTATAACATGTTGTGCTGGGGACCCAGCTTCATCCAATTTTGAAAGAACCTTACGGGTCATGGCAGATGTACCTCCGTGAGGGCCACTCCTTGTTGGCATCCACGGTTCCAGCCCTAGGCAGCCAGGGCAGCCTTAACCTGGCAGTCCTTTCAATGGCCATGGAAGCCTAAGGAGATGTGATTCAGCATCTCTGACTTGTATCCTTCTCCACTCGAGTGTAACAGCCTCCCTTCTGCCCTTTCCTTGTCCCACCCCACCCAGTCTCCACAGAGCACCAGCCTTACGTTTGCAGAAAGTGCTGAGTCCCCTGGTGGCCAAAGCTGCCAGCCAGGGAAGGAAGCAAAAGTTTCCAGCATGGTGTCAGGGCCACAGCAAAGCCCCGCTCTCTCGAAGACCCCTCCTGGGAGCAAGGCTGTAGATGGAGCTGCCACCGTGCCGCCTGAGGAAGAAGACGAGGAGGAGGAGGAGGAAGAGGAGGGCGGCAAGGATCGCATCCAGCCGAGTCAGCCTCGACCCCCACAGCCAAGCACAGGTCCAGCATCCTGGGCTGCCGGAGGCAGCAGCACTTCTATTCCTTTTATTGACTGCAGTGACGTAGATAGTGAATATGACCTTCTCAGAGAACCAGGGTCCCAGTCACGCTCCCAAACAAATGACAATTATGAGGGTGACTTGACCAGTGGTGTTTATCTGCTCTCCAGGGATGAGAGGCAGTCAGAGGCTAGGCATAGGGCTTCCCCTCCCTCTGCGAAGTCCTCTCGGCCTCCTTCCAGAGAATTCCTTGATGATGATTCAGCAGACATTACCTTTGATATGAGTGGGAGTTTTGGGCTCCCGAGGCATAGCTCCCTGATAGATGAAATGTTCAGGGACTCTGCTAGCCGCAGCCCCCTGGCCGCCCCCTTGTCCCCCAGCAGCAGAAGTTCCAGTCCAAGTGTGAGCTGGGAAAGGACTGGGTCCCAAGGTTATGTCTCTGAAAATGGACATGACCTTAGGGAGAAACATATAGAAGAAGAAAATATCCCAAACCGGGGTCCTCACTACGAAAACCATTCCCCCACCTTGCAGAGGCCTTACCTGCGGAATCTCCCCAGTCGATACAATAAGTCAGAGACGGACCCTCTCATCCTTAGCCAGGTAGCCCCTACCCCAGAGGTCACCGAGGGGCTTTGTGACCTTGAAGAGGGAGGACTGGCCTTCAGGGCCACTTCCCAAGGTAGGATGCTGGCCAACGGTGCCCCTCCCACGAGCCCCACCTCAAAGGTTTCCCTCGAGCCATCCATGTGTGCCAGTAGCGTGGTGGGCCAGCTGGCTCCTTTGCAAATGACCGAGGGCTCCACCAGCAGTGGGGCCGACTCCAGTGATTCAGACTTGGCCGTGGTAAGCCCTTCAAGTCAGCCCCTGGCATTTGGTCGCCCAGCACGGCCGAGCTCCCTTTCAAGAGGGAGGAGTCAGAAGGTCTTAGGTGGCCTGCATCTGAGTGAGGAGGAGGAGGAGGAAGAGGAGGATGAGTGAGGAGGCTGGACGTGGAGTGGCCAGCTGTTGGTTAAGTGCAGTCAGGAGTTCCGGGTTGTCTCAGAGGTGTAGTGACTCATTTCGTATTTTAGTCAACATTTGTTAGGGGAGTTTGGGACAGGCACATGTTTGGATAGGGCATGCCTGACTTCTCAAGCCTTTAAGTCAAACAAGACTTCACACAAGTGGCTTGTTTTCCAGAAAAGGTGGGGCAAGATAAACAGCAAGTCCTAAGGACAGGTTTTCTGGAGTTTGTTTATTTTGCTGGTGGAAGACAGAAAGAAATGCTTGAGGATGCCCCTGGTAATGTGTGTAGTGTGTTATACTTATGTGACTATTCTCTGTTGTATGTTCAATTATGTGTGCAGATCCCTCTCCTATTGGCTGAGTGCTTGGCTGACGTGTCACTAAGATGATAAGAACAGTGTTGGCTTGACCTTTCTCTTCCTTCTTTAAAAGGAGGGATGCTTTTCTGGGCCTCAGAGAGAGGCGGGGATACACTTCAAGGCCAAATGTCAGTTGATGGCTCCTTGAGATTGTGTTGGTGAGATCATACTCAAGAATAATGGATTTCTTCATGGGAAGAAATGGGGGCTATTTTGACTTGGTAGGCTTCATATGGAATGCTTTAAGAGTTGTCGAATCTCATGAATTTGATAATTTACTCCAAGATTTCTGATTGAGGTTTGCATTGGTGGCTCACATTGTTGATTAGGAAGTCATTCTCTGGCTGGCAGAATCTCTTGGTGACACAGAAGTCCTATTTATTGAGCGAGTGCGCCTGGTGTGCCTTCTGCAGTTACAGCCCTTGTGTGCATACCTTGCCTTGAGCACTATGGTCTCCAGCAGGTTAGCCAACTAAATGCCTGCCTGTCAATCGCATACAGCACAGAGAAGGTTCTCTGCAGTGCCACTGCCCTTGGTTTTTCTGCATTCTTATGGGTGATGTCTTCTATTGGGAACAGTGATATCTGGATGTATAAGCAGCAAGAACTGACTCCTTTTTAAACCTTCCCCACTTTTCTGTCACCCAGTGTTCCCCACGCTAAAAGATCCAGGAGGCTGGGGTTTTTAGCTCACTGTATGTGATCACTTGATTTGCACATTGCCATTGCCTGAGCCCTTATCAAAACGAGTGATGGCTGGCTCTGGCCCAAGAGATTTTTGAACTATTGTCCTAGGTTCCAGTGTGGAGTCCCCGGATGGCTCGATAGGGCAGCTTGAGTCCCCGCTCTGCAGGACCTGATTGCCTTGTCGAATCTAATGGAATGCAGTGCGAATGTTGGCTGAATCATTGGTTTGCTTGCTGGAGATAAGAAAAGTATCACCAATGAAGTGCTTTTTTTTTTAATGCCTATTATTTGTACCTTTCAGTCTTTGATACTTTAAAAAAAAAGATAAATTGTAGAATAAAATGTTTAGATCTGAAGTAACTACAAAATGATTGAAAAGATTGTAAGGATGATTCATCCTTGACATGCCACCGTATCAGTGGCCTTACAAGACACCTCCTGTCACAGAGGAGGAGCTGGGCCTGTTTAGGAAGCAGAGTAGAATTTGGCAGCAGAATATTATCCATAGAAGTATTGACTGACTGACTTACAGTTCACATAAGATCTTCTGTCCCCACGAATGTCAAAAAGTCACTCTGGAAGATTTCAAAGCCTTCATTTTTGTACAAACATTTTTGCTTTAGTTTCCTACCCATTTGATTCAGTGCATGATTGATGAATCAAACTGTTGATCAGATAGTTGCTGAAAGCTATTCATTGAAGTAGTCTGTTGAACATCATGCTTTTGATGTCTGTGTTCAGCAGAATCACGGGCTGTAACTAGATGTCACCTAGGCATACCTTCCTTACGGAGGAGAAACCACGTCGCGATGGAGTTAAGTGACAGCATAGTCATTGGCTCTGGTCCAGTGAAGCAGAACCTGTTGCCTCCGTCACTAGACCTCGGTCTTTTTCTCTTTGTGATATCTTGGTGCAATAGGACCTTTTAGCATCCATATTTTAATTTTGGAGAAGCTTGTATCATCCCTAATTAGAATCAGATGTGAAGACCATGGATCATGGACTTGATTGTAGGTAATTACAAACCTGAGGTGGTCTTGCTGCGCCTCCCACCAGGGGCCTGTAGCACTTATAAATAACATGCTTTTGCATATTCAGTTTAGATGTAGAAAAAGCTGTGCATTCTAGTTCACCTTGTTATATGTGAGCTCAGTCAAATGTGAGTTCAGTGGAATCAAGTTGGAAATCTTGTTTTACTTGTGAAGGTGGTTTGTTCTAATGACTTTTCATCTTACCTCTAATTATACAGAAATCTCATAGTTAAATAGTAATGATTTCTCTTTATTGACTCATAATGTAAATATAAAAGAGAAACCATCTGCTATAAACTTTCAAAGCCAGGCATGCTCCTGCAGTCATTTTGTCTTGCTTTTTTCCTTATAACAGTGGTTTGTTTTTGTTTTTGTTTTTGTTTTCTTTTGGTTTTTCGAGGTAGGGTCTCACTCTGGTCCAGGCTGACCTGGAATTCACTATGTAGTCTCAGGGTGGCCTTGAACTCAAGGCGATCCTCCTACCTCTGCCTCCCAAGTGCTGGGATTAAAGGCGTGCGCCACCACGCCCGGCAGCAGTGGTTTTATCTAAAGTGGTTTTAAAAACAATTATGTTCTCAGTTCTGTGTCACCAGAACGTCCACTTTTAGAGGTGCACTCATTGGCCCGCTCGTTGGTTTTGTACCAGCCAGACAATTTAATTTCTGCCTCTTGGCCAGTATTTATGATGGCAGCATTTCTAGCATAATTAGTAGTGACTAAAAGAATCGGGGGTCAAGTTTGTTCCAAGGTCCCATATCCTATCATGCTGAGAGCAGTCACTAGTTGTCCCTAGAGGAGCTTGCCTCTGTTCTCATAAAGATTCCAGAGAGAAAGTACATGCCTGCCTTGAGGAGCAAGGTCGTTTTGAGCATATGTTCTCCCCGCTGGCTGTCACTGTGCAGGGCTCAGAAGAAGCCAGCAACCCTTGCCAGCCCACACCTTCCACGCTCTGAGTTGTGGGACACCCCGGACTTCAAATCTTTTCTAAGCCCACAGAGTCTCACCGTAGGGCTTAAGAAGGACCTGCATTGCATAAAGCTGAGCTAAGGCAACAACGGAGGCCTAAGATAGGGTTGGCTTTGAAGAATGTTTGGCAGAGATTAGACAGGTGTAGCATTCAGTTGTCCAGAGGGTTTCCTAAGACATGTCAATCAAGACAACAGCCTACGTGCCCGGCTCCGCATTCAGCAAGGAACCTGGACCTTCAGACCTTGGTTGCTCTCGGCTGCTCTAAAACCACAGGCCATGGGTTGCAGCAAATTTCTAGAGAAATACAAAGCTTAAGGCCGCTCTCAGCTTCTCCAGGGCTCCCCCTGCCCTTGAGTAATATCTTTTGTTGGAGATTATTTCAAAATACGTATAAGTCCTTTTGTGGACTCCTTGCCATTGCTTGTTAAGAGAACACTAAAAAGCAAGAAATTCCTTTAGCATGAAGACATTCATCTAATGAGTTCCAGAACCTAAAACGAATTGCTTCAGCCCCTTTCACAGTCATCTGGATGTCATCGATGGTTATTTTATTAGACAGGCATTTAATTAGAGGAAGTCTGTGGGCCAAATTCTTCCCTACATGCGTGATTCATATTCGGGAATTTCTCACAGGTTTATCTCAGCACACTGCACTGCATGGCCTGCACTTAAAATGTGAATGATAATGCTTTGTTTGTCAACACAAGCAATACTTCTAAAAAAGCCAGGCCTGGCTAGAGAGATGGCTTAGTGGTTAAGGCATTTGCCTGCAACACCAAAGGACCCCAGTTTGATTCCCCAGGACCCATATATAAGCCAGATGTACATGGTGGCACATGCATCTGCAGTTTGTTTGCAGTGGCTAGCAGCCCTGCAGCGCCCATTCTCTCTCTTAATCTTTCTGTCTCTCTCAAAATAAATAAAAAGAAAACAAAACTTAAAAATCCAAGCCTGCACCACAGAAATGCAGCATCAACCCCTTGGTTTGCACCATGCATACGAAGTCCAGGCTGCCCTGCATTTGCAGCATGCATTAGCCCTTGAATCGTTCTGATTCTACATATTTCCAAAAGCAATTTCAAAAGAAGGCTTAGATGCACAGTGGTCATTTCTAATTGGTCAAACAATGGTAATATGCATAGAGGTCCTTTTTCATATCTAGAATCATCAATCATGGGCTTTTAGACACCTTTTTTCCCTGCCTAAGCCAGTCTTCCATTTCTCAGTGCAGAAATATGGTGCACCTGTAGCCGCCAGGGAGTGAGTCATGGAGTCACAAGTACACTCAGCTTAATGTGAAATCCAGAGGCCCATGGCCAATCAGGGACATTTTGACTTTGTGTACATCTGTCCTGATCACTTACATTGCCTGAGCTGGCTAGCTAGAATTTTATGAATCTCACTCATGCATTTCCCCAAGGAAGGCTGTGGGTCCTGGTCCCTCTGGCGTGTACACGTCGCTTCTCTGATGGTCAAACTAAGGCCTGGCCTTTGTCACATTTCTTGGCCGGAGTCAATTTCAGAGCTGCTGAAGTCAGCAGATTCAATGCAAGAGTCCTCAGAAGCAGCCCTTCTGGAAGAGTCAGCTCCTTGGAACTTGGGAAGGGGGAACATTTCAGACTAATCAAGGGCCGGAAGCTCTCTGAGTTTCATATTCGATCACGTTGACCAAACCCATAGGAACATATAGAAGGAAAGGCGCTAGTAGATGAACTTCTGAGCTGACGGTGATTCAGACTTTTACTCTGGTGACATCTGACAGTGTTTTTTTTTTTTTTTCTCATTTCAATTCCATCTGTTTCTAGATGATTGGCTGAAATGTCAGAGAGGGAAATGAATTTTCTCAGTAATGCTATTATAGACCTTGATTCCCAGCTACTGGCAATTAACACAAAGCCTTTGTCTTTAGATCATCATTAGCATGTCACTTAATGTCCTTCTTTTGTATTAAAAAAAAAAAAAGTAGTGAGCCGGGGCATGGTGGCGCATGCCTTTGATCCCAGCACTTGGGAGGCAGAGATAGGAGAATAGCCATGAGTTCAAGGCCACCCTGAGACAATATAGTGAATTCCAGGTTAGCCTGAGCTAGAGTGAGACCCTATCTTGAAAAACAAACAAACAAAAAAAAGTAGTGATAACAAAAAAAATAATAAAAGCATCTATAATGAGTTGGGCATGGAGTAGGCCTAGATTAAATGTGAAAGTGGGCTGGCTGCAAGCCTGTTGAATGGAAAGAGCCCTTGTGCCTCCTTCAAGTAACCCAGAGAGAGGTCCCAGTATATTTCCCCTGGGAACAGAGATTTGTAAATGTGGATTAGGATGTCAGGGAGCCACTGGGGGAGCTGCGAAGGCGGGGGGGCGGGGAGTTTTGAATCAGTTCTTCATAAGAAGAATAACAGCACAGCACTCCCAGAAAACCATGGGCAAAAACTAGGAACTTGCTTTTCCCAGTAAAACACCCAGATGGAAGCTAGGGGAGAACCGGGGAGATCTTCTAAAGAACTTTCAAAACAGCACAGGCTTTGCTTTGTTTCGGGATAACTTCAGCCTAGACGGACTTGCAGGACAGGAGGCTTCCAGCAGAGCCTGGGAGTGGGGGAAGGGGTGTCCCAGGAATCTTCATGGCCCCCGGTGTTGGGCTTCTGGCAGAAGGCAAGCTCTTTGCTTCTTCGTGACTGCTGTGGGTCACATTGCCCCAATATGGCTCTGGAGAGTGGAACGGTTAAAAAATTCTCTGTTGACGGCGGAACGTCTGATCTGCCAGGAGTGGCTGGAAGCCGATCTGAAAGGTTATCCCTGCAAAGCTAGGGCTGTGAACCGTGGTCATGGAAACTGGCTCTGGAAGGTACTTGAGTTTGCCGCTGGGATCAGACGTAGCCGGTCAAGAGTAAAGGAGGAGTGAGCGGTGAGGAACCTTTGCAGAGTGCAAAGTACACAGTCTTGAAAAAATGAAGGTGCAGGCAGGGACCACCAGGTGTATGCACGCGTGATACAGGGAGCTTGGAGGCAGTGAGCCCGCCTTGGGATGAGTCTGGGTTGTTAGCTGGCTTTTCAACTAGGAAACAGTAGAAGGGTCATTTAGGAGCTTGAGGTGGAATAGTGACCAGTCTTTCTCATGAAAGTGCACCAACAGCTACTCTTTCCTGGGCCTCCCAACCCTTTGTAGGAAGCAAGGCTTTGGCCCCGGAGGCCTGCAGGGACCTATAGAAAGAACAAATGTGGTTAGTTCTTCCTTAGGTAAAGGACACACCAGGAGCTCTCTTCAGAAACACTGAGAATGGATAATGGGCAAAATCCCTCGCTCTCACCTCTTCCTGCCTTGGAAAATTACCAGGAACCTAACTAACCGAATCTCACATGCTTAGCCTATATTATTAATCCAGTCCTCACCCCCCTCTGTTCGCTCTGTGTGTACATTTTAATACCTTAGGTAATATGCTTTCACTAGAAATTTCTAACGCACTGAATTAATTTTCAAATAGAAAAGGCTGGGGATTTCATTCTCATTTTTGTCATTTGTTTAATAAATTTGAGAAAACATTTTTTTTTCTGTTGTCCCATTGTGCACAGTGTTTTGTCAGCATGTACCTGGGAGGAAGCTTGGTTTTGAACATTCTGTCTTTATCCTCAAAGCATGGCGTGCCTTCTGTCCTCCTGCCTTGTTAGAGCACTGCTCTGTGTCTTTTCTTTAAACAATGAAAATGCACTGCCAAATATCTGTTTGTACTCAGAATACCTGTTTTCTCTAGAATGGTCCTGCTCACTCAAGGGGCATGCTGTCACCCAGAAGCATCCCCTGGGCCCCCTGGGGGGGGGTGCCACATTCGCTAAGGCGGGGAGAAGATTTGGCTTTTGTGGCCTGATCTGATCTTGTTCAAGGCCCACACACCTCACACACTGGGCTGTGGGAAAGATGACCAAGCCCTTGGAGGAGCAGGATCCATTATAGGTGAGTGAACAGAGCTCACCAAAACAGAGCGCATCTGTGACGCCAGCTTACATAGGGAGCTCACGCAGCTGATCAAAAGATGGGCCTTCCTATTCCCAATGGGGCTGGAACTTAGCTGTGTGTTGGGAGGGGGCTGGGAGGTGGGACTGTAAAGGAAGCCCCACCTAGCCCAGCCTCAGTTGATCTGTTTGTCCTTTTGATGGGCACCCAGGATGTACGCTCCCACAGATGCCATCTGGGTTCACGTCTCCACTGTGTGCATGGGTTCCTGTCGCCAGGAAGGTGATCTCGAGTCATGAGTTTGGTGGCTAAGCATGGAAGGCCAAACTCATGTACCAATGTTTGCACGGTATTAATCTCTCTTGTTGATCTAAACTGAAGAGGTTTTTACTTGTCCTAACAGGTATCTTGCTGTAAAAACTCAAAATGTCATTGTTCTTTCCCACTGATGGCTGAAGCTTTGTCCTGAGTGCAAGATGGTATTTTTCCATTGGTATGAAGCTCCATGTTCCCCATCCCAAAACCTGGCCACCACTTTGCCCACCACTACCACCACCACCACACCATATTCAAACACAACAGTCTCCCCCTTTATCTTTTCCCCATGAGTAAGAGCAACCGACCCCACGTGTCCCCTAGTAACATCTCTCTTTATTTTTCTGTAAGTTGCGTCCCTGTGGCTTTTCTAAATGGCTCAATGATGAAGTGTGACATGGATGCTTAGCTGCTTGTAAAACTTTTCTTAAAGGACACTGGGTCCGAGATGCCACCTAAGGTATCAAGAAGAGGACGCCATCACGAACGTTGGTAATCTGTGACCTGATTTTTTCTTCCCACGTGAAGACCTTGTCGTTTCAATTAAATACTGCCAGCTATTCTCAGAGCCCTCTGGGCAGGGAGCCAACTTCTTCATGAAACAACCTGTGATTTAGCATGATACCCATCTTTCTTTGATAAATAGCTCTTGAAACAGATAATCTCTAGGGAGACTTCATTGTCTTCTCTTTGAATGAGAGAATAGAATTTTAAAAGGAGCCTTCAGAATTAAATTAATAGAAACTTAACATACCAATGTATTTCTTACATATGCCCTTGGACTATATTCGGGGCACTTAGATCAACTCTACTATATTTCAGAACTAAATAACAGGGGACATTATGATAAATGGTGCCACCTAGAACCTTCCAGAAGAAATAATTTTACTTGAGAGAATAGTGAAGGATTTTTGAAAAGGGAAACTGTGAGAGCCATCAATGTTCTCATTAAGTATTGAACTAGGTGTGGGATTCTATTTTTTAAATTGTCAGATTTTCTTCTTTCTTCTCTTACAGGGAAAATAACACTTAACAAGTTAAAAAGTAGGCATTACCAGCTTATTGACCGATGTACAAAACAGGGCGGGTCCAATGAAGTATTGGAAATGCCATTCTGATTACTTGAAATTTTCGATTATTTTTTTCCTTCTAGAATTGGGTGAGTTCATTTCTAAGTGCTTAGCCAAGCTGAAGATTCAGGTTGATGGTTACTAGAAACACCAGACACCTCACCCTCCAGGTCACTTCTTCGCCTCTGCGGAAGAGTGCATACAGAAGTGATGCTGCCAAAACCCAGCCTCGCCTGGGGCGGCACAGAATTATGAATGTATTTTAAATGAACAAGATACAGCAGTAAAGGCAGTTTCTGGGCTGGGTGCTAAATTGAAATCCACAAATAAAGCAGGGCTAATTTGAAGTCCTATAATTGTTTCTGTGACAGCAAAGTGTCCATTTTAAGGGCCTTGAAAAGGCAATTACCAGAAGTGCATTTCTTGAGAGCAAGGTTAGGCTGTATTGTTGGTCCCCAGAGGGGCAACATAATAAACTCAGATCTCTTCATATAGATTAGCGGGAAGGGGCCATGAAATCATTGGGAAGAGGCAAAGAGTTTGAGAGTTAATACCCTGAAATATACCTGAATGTCTACCAGAAATAAAGAAAAAGCAGGACCGTTTGGGGAGGGGGAGGGATAGGAAACATATTTTCTAAGCCATTAGAATCTTCCAGAAGAGGAGGATGGAACTGGTCTTTTTCTAATCTCTTTCAACTTCTTTCCACCAATTGCCTTAATATCCAGGTGCTTCCTCATAGGGGTCCCGCAGAATGATTTGCGGTAGAGCTCTCTGCTATGTCCTCCTCATGTCCATTTGGTATCAAGAAAAAGTGGTAGAAATGCCCAGGTATTGATCGCCCTTGAGTAGCAGTGATCACTGGTTACAATTCCTTCTCTGCTCCCACTGCCTCGGGCTGTGCATGGGCGGGCTTCAGACTCCTGCTCATGGAAGAACAGCCTTTTTTAAATGTGTGTAGAATGGACTACTTCCGTGAGAAATTGGGAGTGCAGCAGAGTGCTAATAACTCTATAACGTCAGACACCAGCTTGCTTTTGACACATTCCACACCAGCCCATGTGGACGGCAGGTTTTTTGTTTGTTTGTTTTGTTTTGTTTTTTGTGTTTTTTTCCCCCTTTGGTACAGACTGATGTCAACAATGTGACCCAAAGTCAAAAGAGAATCTTAATTACATGCCAAGCTGCCAACTTCTACTCATTGCCCTCATAGGCATTGCAGCCATTGCTGAATGGGAAACGAGTGACGTTTTGTTGTGTCATTTTTGCACCGTGGCACCTATGAAATTTCAAAGCCTTGTTGTTAGTTTCTCTTGCAAGGTATCTGTGAAATTGAACTTTGGAAATTTGGACCTTGGTTTTCCTTAGACTGGTGGGTAGATTTCTAGGGCAGACAGTCTGGCATTTATTGATTTAGTGACCTTACAGTTTACGTATACCCATCGCTCGTCCTTCCATGAATAGATACAGACCCCCTCGCAGGAAAAGTAAATCAGTCACCCTAAATTGGTTACGCCCCACGTGTGCATATTGCATATATAAAGTTGGTGATTGCACACTGTTTAGGCCACATGAGTCAAATGTAGTGGGTTTTTTTTTTTTTACCCAGCAACCTGCAGGCTGACCTGAGCTGTCCCCTACCTTACCTGTGCACAGGTGACCACGACATTCCTGTTCCTCCTTCCACTGTCCACCTCCACGGTAGTCCAGTGAGGATTCCTCCCAATCTCCCTGACTTTCTTCTCTGAAGCATGCCATGGTCTCTTGTCAGGGCGCCACCTCTCCAAGAACCTTGTGCTTCCAACCTGCTCAGTCTATTCAATGCCAGCATTCCCAGATGGAGATGGCCGTGGGTGGGGGGCCTTGGCTTTGACCTTCAGAGGGTGGGCATGGCTGTGTTTGAATGTCTGCACCTTATTTTTCCACTTGGCCCTGGCAGCTCATTCTGTCATTGATGCTGTGCACGGCCCCAATATCACTATTTCCTCGCAGCCTATCCCCGCCCCCTTCCAGCTAGCCTTCTAACAACTTCTTACCCTTGGCTCCAACTCACTCAGTGGTGAGGTAAATGCTTTTACTGGTCCACGTCACTCACTGCAAACTCCAGGCCCAGCATGCTAGCCCTTAAAACTGCCTCACCCGACCTCACGCACGCACGGCATGAGAGCTGACGGTAAGCCCCGCGTTTTGCCAGATGTTTGGTGGACAAGTAAAAGGTGATTGTTAACTCAGCAACTCACAAATGCATGCAATGTTTTGATCTTTGACATACACTGCCGGAATTTCTCTTTTCTATATCCTATTTGTAGTGGTAACGTTTTTTCTCTGTGCTTTTTTTTTTTTTTAAAGACAATAGCGTAGCACCTTGAAGCAATTGCAGTTCAAACATGTTGTCACAATTTCTATTTGACAAGTTCCAATTCTTTCCTAATTATTGTATTCAGATGTGCACTAGTGTCAATAAAATTGACATTTGTGAAGCAATTTCTGGCCTTTTTCTCCGGGGTGCACGGGGTCTGGTGGTATGCGGGGGTGTGACTGGGTCTCTGTCTAACATCAAGACTTCATTTCAGTGAGACTTGACAAAAATGCCAGGAGATACTGTAAACGAGAGCTTCCTGCGTCTGCTTCTTCCTCACACTCTCTAATCTTGTTTTCAAGGATCATTGGATTGACCAGTTGTCACAGGGAAAGACAGCTGTTCTGTGTTGTTTTCTGGACATGGTGGCTTTCCACCGCTGCTGTGCCACAGCTCATTGGTGGACCTGGGAGCAGTGGGGGCTGCTGGTTTCCCTTGGTCCGTTCCTACTGGGATCAAAGTCACTGCCCCACTTCTTTGGTCCCTTCTAGGCTGTGGTATCTTGTACTCCCAAAATGCACCTGAACAGCTCTGGAGGAAGAGACTAGATGCCAAGGACACGGCGGTATACCCACCTGTCCCTTGGAGATCCTCGCCGATGTGTGCTGAGCAGCAGTGCAACTATATACTAAAGACAGAGTGGCAATGCCATTGTCTTGTCTTGTCCTTATCATGGGAGCTGTTGTCCTAATATATACTCTGCACGTGAGTTATGTGTGTGTTAGGTCCAAACAAATAAGTTAGACGTGTATTTTGAAATACTTTATGTAGCCTTTGAAGGGCTACAGAGATTTGTAAAAACTGTATATTGTCCTATACGTAACATCTCCAAGGGCTGCCATGCAATTGGTAACCTGCACACTTTTCCCTCTTATTTATTAATACGGTCTCCTTTCTCGACGACTAACTTGACCTGTCACTTTTGACTCATAAAGGGGAACTCTGATAATGGGATGACCTCCAGCTTGCATTTGTAAGTGGCCACCGTTGCATGTCATGTGATGCTAGTGTTTGTCTCAAACAGTGGCAGACAAGGAGTGACATCACCAGGTATAACAAGCTCACTTCTGTTCTTTGTAGCGTGGGGAGTTAGCTGCTTGACCTTCTGTAGCTGTGACCCATTGTTGCCAGATGTAGCATATGTCCTGAGTACACCACTCGCTTAGATGCCTGTTAGAATAGTCCTCTCTCTTAATCTTTTCTCCTTGTCTCCTCGTGACATAGACACCGTGTGCTTCTTGAGCAATTTCATAGACGCATTGGCCGTAGTTCAGTGATGGAAATAGGATTACGGGATATGCTAAGCTTTTAAGTTACCTTCATTGTCACCTGGGCAGAGGTCTCTGTCTTGCCTTTAATTACAGAACTGTGGCTCCGTTGAATGAGCATACAGCATTTGCTCCTTTTTACTCTGATGGGAGTTGAAAACTTAGGGGGAGGGGGACGAAACCAGTAAATAATGACTGCAATAAGTTTGTCATATGCTAGCCAAGGCTCCTCAGTTCTGCAAAGGTGAAAGTTGTCAAGAGAAATTCAAATCGCTGAAGAAATTACTTGTCTTTTTTTTTCTTTAAAACTTCTCATTCCCAAACAGGCTCCCTGACTGGTAGCCCTCACCTTTCAGAGCTGTCCATCAACTCGCAGGGAGGAGTTGCCCCAGCCAATGTGACCTTGTCTCCCAACCTGAGCCCGGACACCAAGCAGGCCTCTCCTTTGATCAGCCCGCTGCTGAACGACCAAGCGTGCCCAAGGACCGATGACGAAGAGGAGGGTCGGAGAAAGGTGCCACACAGGGACCATGTGTGTGTGTGTGTGTGTGTGTGTGTGTGTGTGTGTGTGTGTAGCCAGAACAGCCATTTTAAATGTGCAGTTTGCCAGGAGTGGTGCAGCACATCTTTAATCCCAGTACTCAGGGGGCAGAGGTAGGAGGATCGCCTGAGTTTGAAGCCACCCTGAGACTATGGAGTGGATTCCATGTCAGCCTGGGCTACAGTGAAACCCTGCCTCAATTTAAAAAAAAATTAAAATTAAAAAAAAAGGTGCAGTTCAATAGCATCACCACATTCCCACTGTCACAAACCTGTCAGCACTTGAGAGCGTGTCCACCTCACCCATAAAAACCCTTCCCTACAACAGTAATAATTCCCCATCTCTTTTCCAGCCCCTTTGCCACCAACCTGCTTTTTGTCTTGTGAGTTTGGCTATATGAGGGATGCCATGTAAGGGACATCATAGTGATTTGCCCTTTGGGGACTGGCTCAATTCACTCAGTATAATGTCCCCAGAGTTGAGTTATGTCACAGCATGGGCCAGAACTCCCTCCTGCATATGGCTGAGTCATATTCCGCTGTATGATGAGTCACATCTTATATTGGTTGGCTCTTTAGTGGGTATGCAGTTCTGGGCCTCTCCCCTTTGCTGTGGCCTTAATACTTATATAAATGTGAGCATGTGTATATTTGAGACACTTTTTTTAAAAAGTTTTTTTTCAAGATTTTATTTTTATTTGTTTATGAGAGACAGAGAGAGAGAGAGTAAGAATGGGCACGCCAGGCCCTCTAGCCACTGCAAACGAACTCCAGACGCATGTCACCACCATGTGGAGAATCATCCTGGCTTCCCAGACATGGGACCTGGAGAACTCATTTCCTTTTATTTATTTATTAGAGATGGGGGAGAGAGTGAGAATCCTTAGGCAAATGAACTCCCAGACATGGGCCTGGACCATCAAACCATCTCTCCAGCCATCTCTCCAGCCCTATTTGAGTCCCTTTTTACAGTTTTTTTTTTTTTTTTTTTGTGTGTGTGTGTGTGTGTGTGTATGCATACCCAGAGGTGGAGATGGCACTTGGGGGTTCTTACAGGAAGTGAGCAAGATGGCAGGCGAGAAGGGGCTCCTTTTATTACTTAAAGAGACAGCAAAACCCAGTGGCTCTCAGGGGCTGCTGTCCACTGCCTTCCTGGGCTCCAGGGAAGTGTCACAGTGGCATCACCAGCTGACTTCACCCTTGTCCTTCTTGAATCCCTTGGTGCTCCCATTAACACTAACCACCATTGCATGAAATCTCATGGGCCCAAGCCCTACCGGCCCATGGCAGCAGGTCATGCTTGGATCCTGGCCTCTCATCCTAGTTTCCTTTATAGTTCCAAAGCTCTCACATGAGTGTGAGTCTTCTAGCTTGTGGTGATAAAGATACATCCCTACATCATGTTCATTTAAAAAAAAAATTTTTTTCAAGGCAGGGTCTCACTCTAGCTCAGGCTGACCTGGAATTCCTCTGTAATCTCAGGGTGGCCTTGAACTCACAGTGATCCTCCTACCTCTGCTTCCCAAGTGCTGGGATTAAAGGCGTGAGCCACCACGCCCAGCCCCTTAAAAATATTTTTTATTTATTTGCAAATAGAACAAGGGAGGGAGGGAACGATTGGGTGCTCCAGAGCCTCTTGCCACTGCAAGTGCAGTCCAGCTGCATGTGCATCTGGCTCTGTGGGGGTACTGGGGAATCAAACCCAGGCTGTTAGGCTTTGCAAGCAAGCCTTCAACCATTGAGCCATCTCTCCAGAGCTACACCATGTTCTTATTGTGAAAATCCATTCTTTAGGCCTGAGAGATGGTTTGGTCAGTAAAGCACTTGCTGTGCAAGTGCGGGGACCTGAGTTCAGATCTCCACGCACGCATAAATGCCGGCCAGGCATGGCGTGATGTCAGCATCCAGGAAGCAGAGATGGGACCCCCGGGGAAAACTGGCTAGCTCTGGGCTCAAGCAAGAGACGTTGTTTTGATAAATAAGGTAGAGGGCAATCAAGGAAGACATTCGACATCATCCCCAGCCTCCATGTGCGTTCTAGCATACAAGTGTCAATGTGCACGTATGAAAAGGAAAAAAGGAAACCCAGTCTTTAGTCTGCTCCTTCTAAACATGAAAAGGAGACTAAGAGTTAGTTTAGACTTGGTGATGGCTAACAGAAGAGCCTGTGCTAATAACCTGTCAGTTGACCCAAGGCTATCTTGGTGGGGTTTTTTGTTTTGTTTCATTTAGTTTTATTTATTTGAGAGAGACAGAGAAAGAGGCAGGGGCGGGGGGAGAGAAAATGGGTGTTCCAGGGCCTTCAGCAGCAGCTGCAGATGAACTCCAGATACATGGACCACCTTGTGCATCTAACTTACATGGGTTCTGGGGAATCGAGCCTCGAACAGGGGTCCTTAGGCTTCACAAGTAAGCGCTTAACCGCTAAGCCATCTCTCCAGCCCTATCTTGTGTTTTTTTGTTTTTAATTTATTCGTGTGTGTGTGTGCACGCTCACATGCGCATGCATGCATGCATGTTAGGGTCTCTTGTCACTTTAAAAGAATGTCCTTCTGGCTTTATATGGGTGGCTGGAGAATTTTACCCAGGCTGTCAGGCTTTGTAAGCGAGGCTTTAACCTTCAGAACTATCCAATAATGAGGACGTTTTCAGAGACTTTTGTGTCTTGTTCCTTTGTGGTTGTGCAGAGATTCCCGACGGACAAGGCGTACTTCATTGCTAAAGAAGTTTCCACCACCGAGCGAACCTACCTGAAGGACCTGGAGGTCATTACCTCGGTAAGTGCCGGGCGGTGTCCCCCCTCCCTCTGGAATTGTCGAAACGGACACGCAGTTGTACCAGAGAGGCCAGAGCTACGGCAACGTTAGCTTCTCTGACGCTAACTGACAGGATTCTGGTCCTGGGTTTTAGAAATTAAATACTGGTAGTAATTTTTATTTTGGAATATATTCTAAACATTTTTATGATTGTAGTCGCCAGTGCAAAAGAAAGAAGTTCCTAGAGCAGCAAAAATTAAAATTTGGGCTGGAGAAATGACCCAACAGTGGAGGCGCTTGCCTGCGAAGCCTGAGCACCTGGGTTCGGTTCCCCGGCGCCCACATAAGCCAGGTGCAGAAAATGGCGCATGCGTCCGCAGTTCATTGACAGAGGCTGGAGGCCTTGTCGTGCTCATTCTCTCCCTCTCCACCTCTCTCCCTCTTCTCTCTCTTTCTGCTTATAAATAAATATCTTTTTAAAAAACAGCATCCCTCTCTGTGCATCCACTCAACATTCCATGCTTTACCCATTGTCAAATGTAACTGCTTATTTTTGTTCATGGGTGACAATAGATTGGATGAGAGCCTCGTTTTACTTTTTTTTTTTTTTTGGATTTTTTGAGGTAGGGTCTCACTCTAGTTCAGGCTGACCTGGAATCCACTATGTAGTCTCAGGGTGGCCTCGAACTCATGGTGATCCTCCTACCTCTGCCTCCCGAGTGCTGGGATTAAAGGTGTGCGCCACCACGCCCAGCTTGTTTTATCTTTTTTTCTTTTTTTAAATTCTTATTTATTTGGGAGAAAGAGGTAGCTAGAGGTGCACCAGGGCCTCCAGCTACTGCAAATGAACTCCAAGATACATACACCACCATGTGCATCTGGCTTATCATGTGGGTACTAGGGAATCCAGCCTAGGTCTTTAGGCTTCACAGGCAAGCTTCTTAACCACGAAACCATTTCTCCAGCCCTCATTTTACCTTTGATGTAAGTCGGGCCTTGTGGGGGAAAGAGGCAGACAAACTGCCTTTGATGGCTGCAATTAGGCTAGGAAACAAAATCAGAGCGTCCAGGTGGCTTGGACCCCAGGGTCTGGGGAAAAACTAGGCAGTGGAGGGGACCCTGGCACCACTGAGCTTACCTCCTCCTGGGGTGGGTCTTGTGTTTGGTGTGCCTTGAGCACTGGGACCCAGTCCCACTCACCTCTGTGATGGGAGTGATCTGGATTGGCCACCTTCCGGCTCAGCATCCGAGCAAAGGAACAGAGGTGGCAGATCTTGCAGGATGAAGCAGAGGGGCAGCCTGTGATCAGAATGGAGAACCCGGTCCAAGCAGCTGCTCTTTCCTGAGATTGGTCCTCGCTCAGACCATCCACGGGGAATGGACGGATGGACATGACACTTCTTCCCATGGGGCGAGGGCAGGGAGGCAGCATGGCCTGCACCGCTCGCCCACCTCTCATCGTCCTCTCTCGACTCCTAGTGGTTTCAGAGCACAGTCAGCAAAGAGGACTCCATGCCCGAAGCGCTGAAAAGTCTCATATTCCCGAATTTTGAACCTTTGCACAAATTTCACACCAGTTTTCTCAAGGAGATTGAGCAACGGCTCGCCCTGTGGTGAGTAGTTCCATTTACCATCTGTGTCCCCCTCCCTTTTCCCCAACCCTGTGTTGGTCAACATCATCTCTTCTAAACAGCAGATGAGGGCTGGAGAGATGGCTTAGCAGTTAAGGCATTTGCCCGTGAAGCCAAAGGACCCAGGTTCAATTCCCTCAGATGCACAAGGGGCACATGCATCTAGAGTTAGTTTGCAGTGGCTACAGACCCTGGCATGTCCAGTCTCTCTCTGTCTTCTCATCTCTTCTTTTCTCTTCTCTTCTCTTCTCTTCTCTTCTCTTCTCTTCTCTTCTGTCCTCCCCTCTCCTCTTCTTTCTCTCTCTCTCCCCACCACTTGCAAATAGATGAGGCAAAGATCCAAGGCAAGAAACTGGCTTCAGACAAGCCAACCTTAAAATATTTTCCAATTAAATTCACGTGTGCTTGGTTCTCATTGCCCCCGCCCCCCCAACACACCTTTACCCCACCCTTTCCCCTACCCTTTCCCCTTTGGTTTTCCACTCTTCAAATTGTATTCTTGTCATGATAATTGTATGATTATCACAAAATAAAGTTAGTTGCTTTAGGGGAGGTATAGGGGTGTCAAGAGTAGAGGGCCATCATGTCCTATTGGTAAGATTTTTTTAAATATTGCATTTATTTATTTATTTATTTATTTATTTATTTATTTATTTGAGAGAGAGCAAAAGAAAGAAAAAGAGACAGAGAGAAAGAGAGAGAGAGAAAGAGAGAGAGAGAGAGAGAGAGAGTGGGCGCACCAGGGCCACTAGCCCCTGAAAATGAACTCCAGACACGTGCGCCACCTTATGCATCTGGCTTTACATGGGTTCTGAGGATTCAAACCTGGGTCCTTGGGCTTTATAGACAAGCGTTTTGAATGCTGAGCCATCTCTCTGTCCCCCTATTGGTAATATTTCACTTGAGCTGGGGATGTGGCTCAGTTGATAGAGTGGTTGCCTAACATGCACAACTTACATTGCAGGAAACTGAGTCCCACAGAGACTGCAGCAGAGATAGAGAATTAGAAAACTTCCTTAGCAAAAGTCAGTGATAAGAAAGTACATATGTTCAGGGGCATTTCTGTCTATGCTGCACTAGCTAGATACCACACAAGCAGGTGCAGCTGCACAGACAGGGAGGAGACTCGGGGTCATGCTGTCTCCCTGGTAAAGGCTTGGACAATAGACATTTGGTTTAGAGTATCATCTGGGCCTGGTTTCTTTGTTAAACTTATTCTACCACACATAAATTAAGCAGGGTGGCACCTGTCCGTCATCCCAGCACTTGGGAGGCAGAGGCAGGAGGATTGGAAATTCAAGGTCATCCTCAACTGCATAATGAATTAGAGGCCTCGCCTGGATTTCATGTCTCAAAAAATTGTTTCCACTGTGACTTACTTACATGTGAACTGTACATATGTTATGTGCAGTATTCTACTTTGTATTAAAGAGTTTAACAAAACAAGTGCTTTGAAGGGAAGAGGTGGTTTGGTCAGTAAAGTACTTACCATGCAAGCATGAGGACCTGAGTTCAGTTCCTCGGCATCCATGAAAAAGCCAGTTATATGCCTGTAATTTCTACACTGGGGGAGCGAGACAAGAAGACTTCTAGGGTTCTCTGGCTAGCTAGTCCAGCCAGGTCAGTGAACTCCAGCTTCAATGAGAAGCACTATCTCAAAAAATGAGATTGGGCTGGGGAGATGGCTTAGCAGTTAAGGCACCTGCCTGCTAAGCCTAAGAACCCGGTTCCAATCTCCAGGTCCCACGTTCAGCCAGATGCAGTGACGCAAGGGTGCAATGCCGCACTTGACCACAAGGGGGCACACACATCTGGATTTTGTTCACAGCAGCTGAGAGACTGCTGGCGTGCCCATTCTCTATGTCTCCCTCTCCCTCTCAGTCTGTCTCTCTCTGTCTCTCTCTCAAAAATAAATAAAGTAAAAAAAAAAATTTTAAAGAAATGAGATTTGGCTGGGGAGATCGCTTAGTGGTTAAGGCACTTGCCTGTAAAGTCAGAGGACCCATGTTTAACCCCCCAGGACCCACATAAGCCAGACGCACGAGGTAGCACATGAGCCTGGAGTTCATTTGCAGTGGCTAGAGGCCCTGCTGCACACATTCTCTCCCTAGCCCTCATTCTCTTTCTCTGGCCTCTTTCTGTCTCAAATAAATAAAATATTTTTTTTTTAAAAAAAAGCAAAACAAAGAAAAAATGAGTTGGAGAGCACTTAACAAAGATGCCTGACATTGACCTCTGGCCTCTAAATGCACATGCGCACACACATGCACTCCACATGCACATACATACACACAAAAGTACTCTGAAAAATAAAGTCCTGTTCAACACACATATTTGCCTTGATTAATCATAAGGATACATCCATATATACTTTTTAAAAAATAGTTATTTAGTTATTTCAGAGAGAGAATGAGAATGGGTGTGCTAGGGCCTCTAGCCACTGCAGACGAACTCCAAATGTATATGCCACCTTGTACATCTGGCTTACGTGGGTGTTAGGGAATTGAACCTGGGTCCTTGGGCTTCTCAGGAAAGCACCTTAACCACTTAAGCCAGTTCTCCAGCCCATATATATTTTAAACATAGATTGATCATTTTTTTCTCTCTCTCTCTTTTATAAACTACTGGTTTTATTTAGTTATTTTGAGAAAGAGGGAGAGAAAGAGGCAGATAGAGAGAATGAATGTGCCGGGGCCTCTAGCCGCTGCAAATTAACTCCAGATGCATGTATCGCCTTGTACATCTGGAGTTACATGGGTACTGGGCACTCAAACTCAGGTCATTAAGCTTGGCAGGCAAGGCCTTAACCATTGAGCTATCTCCCCAGCCCATAAGGACATATTTTAACATATGACCTGACTTAAGCAAAGAAATTTAGAGCAGAATTAAAACACTAGAGATAGCATAAATGTCTATCAATGGAGAATTGGTTAAAAATAATATTAAGTCTCTCCATGAAATACAAAATCCAATATTAACCTAGGAGGTGGAGAGTAAGGTTCAAAAACACCTGGGAAAATTTTTGGTGTGCTGTAGAAAGTAAAATCTGATGCACACTTCCCTAAAATAAAGCCTTTTACGGAAAAGTTTAAGGGTTCGTATATGTAGGCAGACACACACAGCTGATTGTGTACTACACATGCATCTGAAGAAAACTCCAGAGAAAACCGCAGAGGGTTGCTTCAGCAATACAGTATTGTGGGCTGTGCCCTCCAGGGGAGAGTCTGGTTGAAAGTGGCCTCCGGGGCACTTAGTGACTGTGGGGCCTGAAGGAGTCCTATCTGAGCTGTCAGCCAGCTTATCCTAGATGTGCCCAGACTGTGGCCTTCAAATAGCAGTTAGTAGAAGAGCTGCGTTGGTCTCCAGCTTTGTGAGGTCAGCATGCCCCCCCGCCCCCCACCATGGGCCCTCTGATGGCCCTAAATGGTGCCTGGCTTTGTGTGCAGGGTAACTCATGTGTCCTGCCCTTCCCCTGAGAGATGGAGGTGGCAGGCTTCTCTAAAAGGACCCAGGGGAGGTTCAAGCCAGATCTGAGACATAATAGGTACAAAGTCAGCCTGATTGTAAATGGGGGCTGTGGTGGGGGGGAGAGATCCACACACAATAGCTACTGCAGCCAGAGAGAAAGAACAACCACCTTTCAAAATCAAAAAGTTCTACAAAGCCTAACCTTTTGTCTTCCCAGACTTTACCTGGAACTTTCTGTGTGTGTGTGTGTGTGTGTGTGTGTGTGTGTTCTGCCATTGCCTCGTGCAAAGCTGAATGCCTGAGCAGCCAGGTGTTTGTCAGCACTCAGGACACTGAGGCGGGAACATCGCTGCAGGTTTAAGGGCAAAGGAATCTTTGTCGTCCCCTCCCCCGCCAAGGTCACATTTGAAATGGGGTAATGACTTCAAGATGAGATGACTGACGGAACTAAGGGCCTTGGCCTAGGAAACGTGACACTCCTTTCCAGTAGGACAGGCCGGTCCTGTGAGGAAGGGGTGAGTGCTGGCTCAGTTGTTCCAGGGACAGACTTGAGACAAAGGAATTTCCAGAGAAGCCTGTGAGCACCTCAGGGCAGCTTCTAAGGAGAGGCTGCACCAAGTGCTGCCACCCCAGGGCCGTCCAGAAGAGGGCACCAGTCCATTTCTACATTTCTAATGGAGGGACTTGAAAAATGGAGATTCCTGGGCCCCACTAGCCCAGAACGCTGAGATCGAGACCCCAGAACTTTGTAAAGTACTTCTTGGGGTAACTGTGATGAATACCTTTTTTAGGAACAATTGACCTCCCCCACTATGTCTCTGTCAAGTCTAGGTTCTAGGGGTCTTTGGTTTGCAGTGCAGACTGGTTACGTCCAATTTTCTTATTCTACAAGGCTGATGAAATTGATGCATGAATAAATGAGTGAATGGGTGCTGTGGTTTGAATATGGGTGGTGTCCCTCCAAATGTCCTCGTAAAAGGATAGGTCCCCGGGGTAGCACGTGGAGAAGTGCTATGGGCAGGGCTGGATAGATGATTAAAAGCACTTGCTTGCAAAGCCTGATGGCCTGGGTTTGAGTCCCCAGTACCCATGTAAAACCAAATGCACAAAGTGGCACACACAGTTGGAGTTTGTTTGCAGCAGTAAGAGGCCCTGCTGTGCCCATATTCATTCTCTCCCTCCCTCTCTCTCTCTCTCTCTCTCTCTCTCTCTCTCTCTCTTGTGCGCTCTCTCTCTTTCGCTCAAATCTTTTTTGTTTGGTTTTGTTTTTGTTTTTCGAGATAGGGTCTTGTTCTAGCCCAGGCTGACTTGGAATTCACTATGTAGTCTCAGGGTAGCCTCGAACTCACGGTGATCCACCTACCTTTGACTCCCGAGTGCTGGGATTAAAGGTGTGCGCCACCACGCCTGGCCCTGTCTTAGGTACTTGACTTTAGGAAGGTGGCACTGACTAATACAGTATGTGAGTGTGAGTGTCGTGCTTCACCCACAGGCTTGGTGAGGTTTCAACGTGAGTCTGTCAAGAGTGGCGAAGTCTAGGACAGACTAAGTAGCGAGAAGTTCTCTGGAATGAGTAGACCCAGCCCCAGTTTGGTAAACACACCTGTCCCTCTCCAAATGTCACTTCCTGCCCTGCAAACACACCTGAGCAGAGGGTGGGTGGCCAAGGCCTGTGCCACACTGACAAAAGGCCAACTGAGCCCTTCTCCAAAAGCAAGGTAACTGGTTGGGTGAGTTCTAAAAGGTGGAAGAATGTTTTTCCTTTTGAAAGAAAGGAGCCATTTATTCAGCTGTTCAAAGATAGTCAGGGAAAGCCGCTTCTGGCCAACCTTGGGCATTCCAGATGGACCCTAAAGTTTCAGGCTTGAGATGGCGGCTGGCAGATGCGGTGCACAGGCCACCAGGTGACAGCCTCTCACCCCAGGTGGATGGAGCCTGCTGTGGTCCAGAGGGGCTTGCTGGATAGATTCCTGGGTGTGCATACAGGTCGAAGGCACGGGGGACAGTGAGTGGTCATAGAAAGAGGCACGTAGGCTGGGCGTGGTACCCATGGGTTCTCAGGGACCATTGGTAGTGTGAGGGCTGGGCCAGGGTCATGTGGGAAGCAAGGCTGGAGGTCAGCTAGGAGGACCAGACAGTCTGAATGTCAACAGGCCACTGAGCACTGGCATGAAGAGACAGGGAATACTGGTAAGCACTTGTTGTTTGGAACATGACCAGGGAGGGTTGGAAAGAATGGTGTATTTGTGACTTTTCTTGTCGCTTTGGTAGAATACCTGACGGAACCAACTTCTGGGAAGAAAAGATGGTCTCAGAGAATAGAGTCCCTCATGGCATGGTAGCCAGAACTTGTTTCTGTCATGGCTGAGCAGGAAGCAGAGTGCTTGGGCCAGATCCAGAAGCAGATATGGCCTTGTCAGGGCCTCCCTCCTGTAACCTCCTTCTGCTAGCTAGGGTCCATGACCCAAAGATTCCATCCCCCCCCCCCAAAATAAAGTATCACCAGCTAGAGACCAAGGGTTCAAATGCATGAGCCTGTGGGAGACATTTCAGATCGGAGCCCTAACATCAGGTGAAGGCAGAGAGCAAAAGGCAAGTAATAGGGCTGGAGAGATGGCTTAGCAGTTCAGGCGCTTGCCTGCAAAGCTAAAGGACCCAGGTTCGATTCCCCAGGACCCACGTTCGCCAAAAAAAAGCAAACAAACAAAAAAAAAAGTAGCTGGGCATGGTAGCACATGCCTTTAATCCCGGCACTAGGGAGGCAGAGGTAGGAGGATCGCCATGAGTTCAAGGCCACCCTGAGACTACAGAGTGAATTCCAGGTCAGCCTGAGCTAGAGTGAGACTCTACCTTGGGGGGGAAAAAAGTAGAAAAGATTCAAGATGAAACCTTGCACATCAGGATTCCTAGTAACAGTCACAATAACCAGAAGGTGGCGACACCCCAGTGTCGGTTGACAACCTAATGGATGAGCAGGGTGGTCCATACAAGGAACAGTATTCAAACTTCAAAAAGAAGCCCTGGCCCATACTCAGACACTGAATGGTTCCATGGCTTGAGATACCTAGAACCATCAGAGTCGTAGGAACGGGGAATCGTGGTTTCCAGACACTCGGGGAGAGCATGAATAGTGAGCTAGCTTTGAATGTGGACAAGGGTCCATTTGGGAAGATGACCTCAGAGATGGGTGGTGGTGATGGTTGCACAGCAACGTGAGTGGATTCAGCATCACTGTGCACTTAAAGTGGTTAAGATGGAACTTGTAGCTGGGTGTGTGGGGGACGCCTTTAATCCCAGCACTCTGGAAGCACAGGTTGGAGGATTGCCGGGAGTTCAAGGCCACCCTGAGACTACATGGTGAATTCCAGGTCAGCCTGGGCTAGATAGAGTGAGATGGAATTTTATGTGCTGTATTTCACCAAAGTTTCACAAAGAACAAAGAGGAGGCATGGGAAGACAGAATGCTAAACTCAGGGAATTGAGGACCAGGTGAGAACCTTGCACTGAGCGCATCACGGCACCTGCCATCCACACCACCTGGGCGCCTTCACACGGCCTTGGCAAGCACATGGACTTGCGTCCCTTCCAACCCAAGCAGCTTGTGCACCCAGGCAACTATTTTGGTTTAAAGAGAAAAAAATCTTGGGCTGGAGAGATGGCTTAGCAGTTAAAGCGTTTGCCTGCAAAGCCAAAGGACCCCAGTTCAATTCTCCAGGACCCACATAAGCCAGATGCACAAGGGGTGCACGCACCTGGAGTTTGTTTGCAGCGGTGGATGCCCTGGTGCACCCATTCTCTCTCTCTCTTAAATAAATAAATTAAATTAATGTTTTTTAAAAACAAAATTTAAAAAAGATAAAATTCTTGGGCTGGGAAAATGGCTTAGCAGTGAAGGCGCTTGCCTGTGAAGCCTAAGGACTCTGGTTCGATTCCCCAGGACCCACATAAGCCAGATGCACAAGGGGAATACATGCGTCTGGAGTTTGTTTGCAATGGCTGAAGGCCCTGCTGTGACCATTCTCTTTCTCTCTATCTGCCTATCTCAAATAAATAAATATATTTTTAAAAACTTTAGCCAGGCATGGTGGTGCACACCTTTAATTCCAGCACTTGGCAGAGGCAGGAGGATTGCTGTGAGTCTGAGGCCACCCTGAGACTACATAGTTAATTCCAGGTCAGCCTGGGCCAGAGTGAGACCAAAAAGAAACAAAAAAACTTGCCGGGCGTGGTGGTGCACGCCTTTAATCCCAGCACTAGGGAGGCAGAGGTAGGAGGATTGCTGTGAGTTCAAGGCCACCCTGAGACTACATAGTGAATTCCAGGTCTTTGGTATCTTGGGCAGGGACCTGGCAAGCATCCCAGATGCTGTGCCTTCTCCTGCGGTGACAGCTTTCACGTTATCCTGGCTTGTGTCTGAATGTGGGGTGTCTGTGGATGACTAGGCAGCATACCTGAGCTCACACCTGAGGTTCCTGTAAGCAGGTGTCCTACAGGCCTTTGGGAGCGGGGGTGGGGGTAGGGGACGGCTCTTCCTTCACTCAGAAGCAGCCAGTTTCTCTTCGTATTCACTCTCAAAAGAGACGGTACTTCGTGTGGCTGCTTCGGCTGAGCCTGAGCACACGCCTGTGTTCCGCCTCTCACGGGGACATCTGTACACACTTGTACCCACACACTCCTTTGCCCCTCAACTTGTCATTACAGCCCAGCTCTACAATGTGAAAGGTAGTTGAGAGGTGCAGAGATGAGCTACTTGACTCACTGCTATGCCCAAAAGGTTTCTTTGCTCTTACTTCAGCTTCTGGTTCTGAGCTGCCATCCATAGCGGCAGGAACCAGAGGCAGGCTAGTCATATCACCTCCACCCTGAGGAAGCAGAGAGTGAACAGGAAATGGGATCAGGCTATACTCACCCCCACCCCCCAGGGATCCACTTCTTTCAGTAAGATTCTACCTAGAGGCTCTACAGCACCACCAGCTGGGGTCCAAGTGTTCAAACATAGGAACCTGTGGGAAACATGTCACATTCAAGCCACCAGGTGGCCCAAGCCCTGGCTCCACAAGGACATGTCTGGGTTGTTTCTGACTTGTGTCCTAAGGAGATGTCTAGTTTCTGTCTTGTGTTGATACCCAAGATGAAGATAGCCATGAAGGGTAAATGCAGAGAATCGTGTGTGTGTGTGTGTGTGTGTGTGTGTGTGTGTGTGTGTGTGTGTGTGTGTGTGTGTTTTGAGGTAAGGTCTCATTCTAGCCCAGGCTGACCTGGAACTCACTCTGTAGTCCCAGGCTGGCCTCAAACACACAGCAATCCTCCTACCTGTGTCTCCTGAGTGCATCATTTCAGTTCCCCCACACCGCTCAAGATTTGGATAATTCTAATTAGACACATGACAGTGTGACGATCCCTGGTCATTCCATAGTGCATGAGCTAGGGGATAACACATGCTGCATTTCCTTTAAAAGAGTCAGCCAGCAGTTGGGGAGCATTGCATATGTTGTATTGATGTTCATATCATCCCAGAGCTGTGAGTTCAGGGTAATGAGGTTCTAGCAGGACTCCTGAGTCACACCGTAACACAGCTGTCACACGACTAGCTCAGTTCAGAAGCTGGTACTCTTCTTCCCCCTCCCTGAATCCTCACGCCTGTCATTATATCCTGATCACTTTGTACCTGGAATCTCCGTCATGAAAATGCTGGTCTAGTTGCTCAGCTGGGGCCGTCGGTTCATACTGAGAACTGTTCTGACATGGGAACACACTGTGCATGTGCATGTTGGGATGGATGGATGGATGGATGGATGGATGGATGGATGGATGGAGGAATGGATGGTGGATGGATGGATTCTCATCTACAAACAGCATCAAAGGTCTTGCTAAGTAAGGCTCATTGTCGCTCTGGTTTTATTCGTTTCCTGCCTCATCTTCCTCTCAAAGATTTTGGAACAAAAGTTTCCATTTTGTTTGCAAAGGGAAAGCAACAGAAAAAAAATGATAAATGTGGCGTGCTGTCTCATACAGTAGTTCGTAGCCTCATGGAGCAATTTAAAAGTTCTTTTGTTATTTTTTAAATAGCTTATTTATTTGAGAGAGAGAGAGGGAAAAAAATGAACGAATGGGTGCACTGGCGCCTCCAGCTGCCACAAACGAACTCCAAACACGTGCACCACCTTGTGCATCTAACTTATGTGGGTCCTGGGTCCTTTAGCTTTGCAGGCAAGTGCCTTAACCACTAAGCCATCTCTCCAGCCCATCGTGGAGCAATTTAAATGTTAAATCAATTTCAGCTTCTAAGTAGCACTAGTCATGTGTGGCTAATGGCTGCTGTACTGGCTTCCAGCTATAAAGGAATTTCTGTCATCACCGAACACTGTTTGGACACCATTAATCTAAAGATTGAAGAGAGAAAGGGCTGAGGATGGCTCAGTGGGTAAAGTGCTCACCTTGCAAGTATGAGAACCTGAGTTGGAAGCCCAGTCCCTGCATTAGTGAATTCCAGGTCAGCTTGTCATGCCTACACTAGGGAAGTGGAGACGGACGGCTCCCTGGAGCTTGGGGCCAGCCACTCTAGCCTAGTCGGTAATCTGCAGACCAATGAGAGACCTTGACTCACAGGAGGAGAATGACATTCATTAGAATAATGTGTCCTTTGGACTCCCTATGTGTACACGCGTGCACACACACACACACACACACACACACACACGGTTACTTTAAAAAAAAAAACAGGAAAGAATTATGGGGTCAGGGGCTGGAGAGATGGCTTAGTGGTTAAACGCTTGCCTATGAAGCCTAAGGACCCCGGTTCGAGGCTTGATTCTCCAGGATCCACGTAAGCCAGATGCACAAGGGGGTGCATGCATCTGGAGTTCGTTTGCAGTGGCTGGAGGCCCTGGCGCACCCATTCTCTCTCTCTCTCTCTCTCTACCTGCCTATTTCTGTATCTCTCTCTCTCAAATAAATTAAATTAAATTAAATATTAAAAAAGAAGCTTCTAACAAAATTAATTTAAAAATATTTTAAAAATTATGGGGTCAGACACTGCTTCTCATGGGGCCCAGCAGACAGGGAGTTGTAAATGGCAATGAATTGGGTTCTTGGGTGCTGAGTCTTCATACTAAGTAGCTTATGTCAGGCTCAAGCTCAGGGCCTGACCTTCAATAAATGGGGTCTGGCAAATGCTGATGGACGGCTTTAAACTTATGAAAGCACAGTCAAGTGCGCCGGTAGCCCCGACAACGACCGACGACCACTAAGGAGTGCACTGTGTACACACTGCCTAGACAGTAACTCCATGGTACACTTGGCAGTGCTCACCAGCATGGAAACACACCATCTCCACACGATCTTTGAAATGGGATGGGTGGTGAGCCGTGGGCAAATCTAGTCCACCACCTGTTTTTGGTTTTTTTGTTGTTGTTTTATTTGAAACACAACCATGCCCTTCCTCTTCCTCACTGTCTGTGGCCATGTGTATTAGTGTTGAGTCACTTCAACAGACACCATCTGGCCAGAGAACTTTATGTGTTTGCTTTCTGGCCCTTCCCACAAACACTTGTCAGCTCTTGTTCCCACATGCAAGGAACATACCTGCCTGGTGCTCCCCCATTCTCCTTCAGAGGAGGAGGAGGAAGAGAGGCCAGTGTGGTTCACCCTGGACGTATACCAGGCTTGGAGCAGAGCCCGCAGCACCCACTCCCTCATGGGTCTTCCTTTCCCCAGGCCAGGTACAGTACACAGTATATCTTTCACTTTCGTGTCACTGAACCACACAGGCCACAGTTTTGTCTTTTCTTTTCTTTTCTTTTTTTTTTTTTTTTTTTTTTGTTGTTGTTGTTGAGGAGGGTAGGGTTTCACTGTAGCCCACCCAGGCTGACCTGGAATTCACTATGTAGTCTCAGGGTGACCTCAAACTCACGGCAATCCTCCTACCTCTGCCTCCCAAGTGCTGGGATGAAAGACGTGCACCACCACGCCAGCCTAGGCCATAGTTTTTGTTTTGCTAGAGCTTCCATTCTAACTCTACTTTTCACTCCTGCAGCAAGGAAGCAGCCAGATTAAAACCAAAAAAATCAAAGGAGGGTCCATCCCGGGTGTGCGTGAGGGCCCTTCATCTGTATATGTTATTCATGCCACTCAAGGGGTCCGTGGTGTGTGACCCCTTTCGTGGGGCAAGAATCATTGTATTTCGGCGTGAACCCATGAACTTACCACCGTGATGGACTTCCTCTCCACCCACCCTGCCCAATGGCCGTGCGTGGCCTTCAAGCCCTTGAAACATGCTTAGTGTGACTCAGGAACTTGAATTGTAAACCTCGGCTCCTCTTAATTCAACTTGACCTGGCTTTGAACCTCAGGAGGAAAGAAGCCATTGCTTTAAGGAGCCTTTAGTGTCACAGTCTTTAGTGTCAGGAGCCTGAGGCTTTGGAGCACTGTGTTTTCGTATATGTTATCTGCAGCTGTCAAGGACGTGCTGAGCCCCTGGTCCAGTGAGGACACTTCACCCAGATTCCTTCTCGAGACATGGAACTGGGAACTAGTGCTTAGTGGACTTTTCCGCTCCGGATTTTCAGAGGGTGCTGAATCCATCAAAGAATGCACTGGTTCCAGCTCCAAGCCATAGTTTTTCTCTTGTGTTTTGGTCAAGTTCAATGAGTCTCCTCTTCATTGCAAGCAGAAGGGGAAGGATGGGTGTCAGTAAACACCCTGGAGAGGCTGAGAAGATGATCCAGTGAGTGAGGGCACTTGTGGTGCAAGCATGAGGACCTGAGTTCAGTCCCCAGCACCCACGTAAAAAGCAGGGTGGTAGCCAGGCGTGGTGGCGCATGCCTTTAATCCTAGCACTCGGGAGGCAGAGGTAGAAGGATCACTGTGAGTTCGAGGCCAGCCTGAGACTATATAGTAAATTCCAAGCCTGAGCTAGAGTGAGACCCCTACCTCAAAAAACAAAAAACAAAAATTTAAATTTAAATTTAAATTTAAAAGCCAGGTTGTGGCCACACATGCCTTATAACCCTATTTAGGGAGGGGAGAGGAGGAAGGAGACAGAGAATTGCAGGGGCTCACTGGTCAGCCATTCTGACCAAAAAAACAACAGCAGGCTGGAGAGATGGCTCAGCAGTTAAGACACTTGCCTGCAAAGCCTAACGACCTGGGTTTGATTCTCTAGTACCCATGTAAAGCCAGATGCACAAGGTGGTGCATGTGTCTGGAGTTCATTCACAGTGACTGGAGTCCCTGGAGCACCCATTCTCTCTCTTTCTACTCTCTCTACCTCTCCCTGCTTGCAAATAAATAAAAAATATTTTTTAAAAAAGCCAGGCTTGGTGGTGCACTTGGGAGTACTTGGGAGGCAGAGGTAGGAGGATCACCATGAGTTTGAGGCCACCCTGAGACTACAGAGTGAATTCCAGGTCAGCCTGGGCTAGAGTGAGACCCTACCTTGAAAAACCAAAAAATAAAAAAATAAAAAAAAATAGACATAGCTCTGGGTTCAGGGAGAAACTGTCTTAAGGAAACAACATAGAAATGCCATAGGGGAGGGCACCTGACAACCTCCTCTGACGTGTGTTGTACATGGGGGCGTGTGCATTTGCACACGCACCAAAAGATAAAAATGAACACTGGGATTTCTTTGTTTGTTTGTTTGTTTGTTTTGGGAGGTAGGGTTCCACTCTAGCTCAGGTTGACCTGGAATTCAGTCTGTCGTCTCAGGGTGGCCTTGAACTCAAGGCAATCCTCCTACCTCTGCCTCCCGAGTGCTGGGATTAAAGGCGTGCGCCACCACGCCCGGCTGAACACTGGGATTTCTATTGAGCTACTTGAGGGAACCCATGGCGTGAGTCCCTGCCTGCTTCCACTGTAAAGGACTTTGTTCAGACAAGTCCCCCAAGCCAGCTCTGTGTCGTCTTTCCAGAAAAACACCTCCTATGGTTCTTCTAGACTCGCAGGAGAGTGGGGAAATGTTACCAACCAATAAGATCTCGGTCCTTCCGTGAGCCATTTCATTTCAGGTTCTGAATGGATTTCGTGTTGACCAAGGGCTGCGATGTGGACAGGAGACCCAAGTATTGCTTTATCCCAACTGGTCTCACCCGCCTGCTACTGCAGTCTGTAGTGCTCCTCGGCTGTCAGAAACAAAAATCCAAGTACAAGGCCTCTGTCCTCCTCCCTGAAGGGCTGCTGGGCTGGCCTTGAGCCCACCCTCCTAGAGTACCTTGCTATGAGTCAGGGCTCACCCATTGCCACAAATAGTCGCTTTTTCATGTGCTTTGCTTCCCACCTCCTGGGTCAGCCTGCTGCTACGTGACTAGCTCACACTGGTGAGCCAAATGCTCCCTCAAGTCAGAAAGGCTTGAAAATTCACGGTATTTGTGTGCGTGTGTATGTGTGCAAAGTCCTGGGCCAGGGTCACGTGTAGCTGCTCCTGGAAGTAAATTAATCACATTGTGTGGGCCATGTTTTTTCTAAGTGCAATTGTCAAAAGAATTTTCAACCTTCTTACCCTGACTGTGAATAACTCGCCCTGCCTTCCAGACAAGAACCCTTTTCTTGTCGGAGGATGTGGTGGACAAGTTATAATTACTGTTCTCTGGATAATAAAATGACCTTTCAGCTGCTCACAGCAAAACATATGCTCTGCATTTGTAGACTTGGTGGCAGTCACATTTAGAGGCAGTCAAACATGAATGTATTTCTGTGTGGGGCAGCAGGGGTGTGTCCCCAGTGCCATGGGCTATGCCCTGTGTCTGTACCCACCTGGCACAAGGGGTTTCTCGTCTGATCTGGGAGAACGAGGGAGACAGATCTATTTGATTGTTCACAGAAATGTCAGAGGCCTACGTCCTGTCCTCATGCCATCTCCCAGCACCGACCTCCTGTGCTTATGGGGCTATCAGAGACTCCTGGCTGCACAAGGGACTAAACTTCTCTTGAGCCAGTGCTCTCTACAGTGGGATTCAGATGCCAAAGACGCCTATATGGCTCTGGTAGCAAGCAGGCACAGGAAGCAGGGTCCCCCTGAGTCAAGGGGTTTTAATGCCCTTAGGTTTTCTTTTAATAAACAGTTGGTGAAAGAACAGAGGAAGGAGCATGTTCCTGTAATCCTGCTGCTTGGGAAGCTAAGGCAGGAGGGGGATCATCAGAAGTTCAAGTCCAGCCTGAGCTATACAGTGAGTCTCAGGCTGGCCTGGGCTACTTAGTGACACCATATCTCAAATCTCTGTCCCTCCACAAACACACACACACACCCCTAAAAAAATAGAGGAAGCAAAATATATGACTTCCACTCTGGCTCTCCACCACCCTCACAGAAGTTCATTTTGCCTGGGGCAGGCACATTCACTATTTGTGAGAGAAAAGTACTTTGTCTTAGTGGAAGCCAGACTCTGTCCTTCCATCCCCCGACCCCCCACGCTGGCCCCCTCCACACACACCATTTCTTGTCTTGCCCTCTCAATCCAGACCACTGCTAAGCAACTAAGACCTTCTCCGTGTGGTCCAGTGGCACACCCATTTGCCCGGATATTACTGTTAAAGACACAGAACCTAGATTCCCTGGGCCAAGTGCAAGCTCATGGCCTCATGACAAACTAGTTTGTTCATGCCTCTGTTCTCCTAGCTATGAGAGAGGAGGTTGCTTTGAGGCCTAAATAAGTTGACGCCTAATAATGTGCTTTCACACCCTGGTACGTGGAAGCTGTCAGTGAATACTTGTTACCGTCATACTTTTCCTTCTCCTTGTGAGTATGGGCGTGGTGTGGTATGTGTGCAGGGGCACACACCCTGCGCACACGCACACGGAGACCACAGGAGAGCTTCGGCTGTCTTCCTCTGTCACCCTTCTGTGCTGTTTCTTTATGGCGGAGCCTCTCACTGCACCTGGAGCCACTGATTTGAGGTCAGTCTGGCTAACAGTGAGCCCCAGCAGTTCTGCCTCCCCCCTGCCTCGCCTCAGGACTGGGGTCACAGGCATGCCTGGCTATTCACACGGGTGCTGGGGACTGAACCAGATCCTTCTACTTGCACGGCCAGCGTTCTTCCCCGCCGCACCACCTCCCATCCTGCTACTCCAGTCCTGAATTGTGAATGTTCCCCAAAGAAAACTGGAGGACATAGAAATAAACACCCAAACATGCACACTGGGCAGGCCTACCCCGCTCCCGTCCTCCTCTCTGCTTGACCACTACGCTGCCCCTTTCCGCTGCCCCGGAGCGGCTCTCTCACACGTGTGCATTTACACTGTGTTTGGAGCGGCTCTCTCACACGTGTGCATTTACACTGTGTTTGGAGCCGCTCTCTCACACGTGCATTTACACTGTGTTTGGGCAGCTCTCTCACACGTGTGCATTTACACTGTGTTTGAGCGGCTCTCTCACACGTGTGCATTTACACTGTGTTTGGAGCGGCTCTCTCACACGTGTGCATTTACACTGTGTTTGGAGCGGCTCTCTCACACGTGCATTTACACTGTGTTTGGAGCGGCTCTCTCACACGTGTGCATTTACACTGTGTTTGGAGCGGCTCTCTCACACGTGTGCATTTACACTGTGTTTGGAGCGGCTCTCTCACACGTGCATTTACACTGTGTTTGGAGCGGCTCTCTCACACGTGTGCATTTACACTGTGTTTGGAGCGGCTCTCACACGTGTGCATTTACACTGTGTTTGGAGCGGCTCTCTCGCACGTGTGCATTTGCACTATGTTTGGAGCGGCTCTCTCGCACGTGTGCATTTACACTGTGTTCTTCCCACCGTCTTTGCAGATGGTTCATTGCATCAGGCCCTCAAGGGGTCTTGGCAGCAGAAGCCTTGATTTGAGAGCTATGTCCCGCTCCCTGTTGCAGTCAGGTTCGCATTGCTGGCAGAAAAACACCCGACCAAGAGCAGTTTGTGGGGGAAAAAGGTTTATTTTGGCTTACAGACTCGAGGGGAGTTCCATGATGGCAGGGAAAAACGATGACATGAGCAGAGGGTGGGCATCACCTCCTGACAACATCAGATAGATAACAGGACAGTATGCCAAACACTGGCAAGGGGGGAGCTGGCTATAACACCCATAAGCCCACCCCCGACAATACATCTCCTCCAAGAATCTTTAATTCCCAAACCTCCATCAGCTGGGAACCTAGCATCCAGAACACCGAAGTTTATGGAGGACACTTGAATCAAACCCCCACACTCCCTGTGAGTGCCTCCTTAGTGCCATCGGGAGGCTGGAATCGGTCTCACAAGCCAGTTGATACAAATGAACTTTGAGCCAATCTCACAATGTGAAAGTCACCCCAGTGTATAGATGGGGGAAAACTTAATATCAGACCTTCTCAGAAGGCTCAGAAACCAGCTCTGCTATGTCTCTTTAAAGTACAAAATAGAAGGTCTGGAGAGATGGCTCAGCTGTTAAGGCACTTGCCAGCAAAGCCAAAGGACCAGGTAAAGCCATATGCACAAGGTGGCGCATGCATCTGGAGTTCATTTGCAGTGGCTAAAGAACCTGGCATGCCCATTCTGTAACACCCCCCCCAAATAAATAAAGTGAAATGAAAAAAGTACAAATAGAAACTTTTTTTTTTCCTGGTTCTTTTTGTTGTCCTGACAGGATCTTGCTATGTAGTCCAGGCTGTCCTGGCATTCACTATATAGCCCAGGCAATCCTCCTGCCTCACTCTCCTGAGTTCTGGGAGTGTATGTGTGAGCCACCATGCCCAGCTATAAGTAGAATTGTCACAGAAGAGGGAGCTAGTGTCAAAGTCTTCTTCCAGCATTGACATATTTAATGCCAAGGAAAGCATAGGTGGGGGCTGGAGAGATGGTTTAGCGATTAAGGCGTTTGTCTGCAAAGCCAAAGGATCCCAGTTCGACTCTCCAGGGTCCATGTAAGCCACATGCACAAGGGGGCACATGCCTTTGGAGTTTGTTTGCAGTGGCTGGAGGACCTGGCATGCCCATTCTCTCTCTCTCTGCCTCTTTCTGTCAAATAAATAAATAAAATATTTTAAAAATGTTTTTCTTTTAAAAAACATAGGTGACATCAGAGTGGTACAGACAGGAGATGAAAAGGAAGGTGATGGGGTCGGGGTTTGGTGATCTGGTTCTGGTGTGCCTTCTGGTCAAGTTTTCATGGCTAAAACTGCATTTCTACCTGTGTTCCCGCTCCCAGGGAAGGCCGCTCCAACGCCCACATCAGAGGGGATCACCAAAGAATCGGCGACATCATGCTGAAGAACGTGCAGGGCATGAAGGTGAGCTGGCTGGGGTAGCGGGGGGTGGGGGCATGAATTCCTGGGCATGCAGGCCTAGAGCCCTTTCGGTGAGCACGACCTGGCCTGGCCTCGCCTGGCACAGCAAGTTCGGAGCAGCAAGGGAACCCATTCTTCTGGCCTCTCCAGAGAGAGCTAGCTGGGAAAACCACTGTAAGTAGCTTTCTGTACAACAGGGTGCGTGTGTGTGTGTGTGTGTGTGTGTGTGTTTTGTTTTGTTTTGTTTTGTTTTGTTTTGTTTTGTTTTGTTTTGTTTTGTTTTTCGAGGTAGGGTCTCACTCTAGCCCAGGCTGACCTGGCATTCACTATGTAGTCTCAGGCTCAGGATGGCCTTGAACTCATGGTGACCCTCCTACCTCTGATTCCTGAGTGCTGAGATTAAAGGTATGTGCCACCACACCCAGCCAGTTTTTTTTTTTAAATAAATAGATAATTGGTGCCTTTTCTAAATGATGTAGACAAAACCTATTTGGTTGACTTCACATTTTGTTGTTTTGGCTCCCCCCATCATGACAAAATATTAGGTGCCAAACTATGTGGGAATTCTGGTAAGTTCTATGGCTTTAAAGAAGTCAAAAAAATAAAAATAATAAAAAAGAAGTCAGACAAATCTACAATGGAGGGATACCCAAGAAAGTCAGAAAATATTAAGCCAGTACTCATACAGAAATCATCTCTTCTTACCTCTGAAATTTTCATTTTCACTGTTTCATGTTTATTTTTACCCATTAATAATTCTTATGGTACAGATAGGTGGGGGTTTTGTTGTTGTTGTTGTTGTTGATGATTTGGTTTTCAAGGTAGAGTCTGCAGGCTGAGATAATTGGTGCCTTTTCTAAATGATGTAGACAAAACCTATTTGGTTGACTTCACATTTTGTTGTTTTGGCTCCCCCCATCATGACAAAATATTGGGTGCCAAACTATGTGGGAATTCTGGTAAGTTCTATGGCTTTAAAGAAGTCAAAAAAAAAAAAATAAAAAAAAAGAAGTCAGACAAATCTACAATGGAGGGATACCCAAGAAAGTCAGAAAATATTAAGCCAGTACTCATACAGAAATCATCTCTTCTTACCTCTGAAATTTTCATTTTCACTGTTTCATGTTTATTTTTACCCATTAATAATTCTTATGGTACAGATAGGTGGGGGGTTTTGTTGTTGTTGTTGTTGTTGATGATTTGGTTTTTCAAGGTAGAGTCTGCAGGCTGACCTGCAGTTCATTATGCAGTCTCAGGTTGGCCTCGAACTCATGGCAATCCTCCTACCTTACCCTCCCAAGTGCTGGGATTAAAGGTATGCATTCCCAGCTATGGCTGTTTTTGTTTTTCAAGGTAGGGTCTCACTCTAGCCTAGACTGACCTGGAAATCATTCTGTAGTCTCCGAATGGCCTCGAACTCATGGCAATCCCCCTAAGAAGCGTGTGTGTGTGTGTGTGTGTGTGTGTGTGTGTGTGTGTGTGTGAGTGAGCGACTCAGAATAGAATGCAGGACCTTTTAGGGAACTACATTCCATATTCTGAGTTTTTTCTTTTTTTTTTTTTTTTTTTTGACAACTTCCTTAATTGTAGACAATAATATCCCATGGTACTTCCCTCCCCATTCTGAGTTTTTTGTATCTAAACTGGGCAGGGCTTGTCTAATACCTCAGCAATTAATAGCTGGTCAGAGATAGCAATGACCCCTTGAGAAGTCAGCTCCTATTGCCATCATCAGAGTCCATCCAAGCACGAGGCATTTAATACTAACTGAGCACCTGCTCCATGGAGGGCACTCGCAGCACAGAAATTACCTTTGAGGTTTGAATTCATTCCCATGATTTAGGAACACGAGCTCCTCTAAGAGATTTGTCAGCCCTTGGCCTTTCTTTTTGTGGTTCTGAGGCTCGAGCCCAGGGTCTCCCACATGTTAGGCAAGTGCTCTACCACAGAGCCCCATGGCCAGCCCTCCCCAGTCTCTTCTCCTAACAACAATTGTAGAACTTAGCAGAGCCTGGATTATTGTTCTTGGTTCCACTGTGTTCAAAAAGCATATTACGGGCTGGAGAGATGGCTTAATAGTTAAGGTGCTTGCCTGCAAAGCCTAAGGACCCATGTTCAACTCTCCAGATCCCATCTAAGCCAGATGCACAGAGGTGAGGCAAGCACAAGGTCACACATGCCCACTAGGAGGTGCAAGTGTCTGGAATGCAACTGCAGCAGCTGAGGCCCAAAAGAAGGTCGAAAGAGGGCTGGAGAGATGGCTCAGCAGTTAAGGTGCTTGCCTGCAAAATCTAAAGACCCAGGTTCAATTCCCCAGTGCATAAAACCAGATGTACAAAGTGGCACATGTATCTGGAGTTTGTTTGCAGTGGCTAAAAGCCCGAGTGTGCCCATTCTTTCTCTCTCTGCTTGCAAATAAATATTAATTAAAAGAAAAAAAAGGTGGAAAGAGAAGCAAAACACCCCAAGGTTGTCCTCTTACTTCCACACTTGTGCTGTGGCACATGCACGCCCTTACACACACATCATACACACACATATACAAAGAGATACTTAAAAAAAAAAGGGCTGGAGGGATTGCTTAGTGGCTAAGGCGTTTGCCTGCAAAGCCAAAGGACCCAGGTTCTATTCCCCAGGACCCATGGTAGCCAGATGCACAAGGGGGCGCACATGTCTGGAGTTCGTTGCCAATGGCCAGAGGACCTGGCGTGCTGTGCCCATTCTCCCCCACCCCCCACTTCTCTGTCAAATAAACAAAAATTTTAAAACAAAAACAAACAAAAAAAACCTCCACGGAGCTGGTCCTGGTGGCTCACTCCTGTAATCCCAGCTGCAAATTCAAGGCCAGCCAGGGCTACTGGTGAGACCTCATCTAAGCCCCTGTACTACCCTATGCACCCCTCCCTCCTGAGCTATCATAGTTTCACCTTTTCTGCAGTATCCCATAGCTGTAGTCTCACAGAGGTCACCTTTCAGCCAGGATGTTTCCTCTCTCCTGTGACATGATTTGGTCACTCTGCAATTCCTCATGGTGTCCACTCCTAAGATGGCCCAGAAGGTGCTGTGTACCTTTTCTCAGCCGTTCATGTTTGCACCTTTTAAAAATAAGTATATATATATTTTTAATGTTTATGAGGGGGAGAGAGGATTGGCACACCGGGGCCTCCAGCCACTGCAGTCGAACTCCAGATGTGTGCACCACCTTGTGCGTCTGGCTTACATGGGTTCTAGGGAGTCAAACCTGGGTCCTTAGGCTTCACAGGCAAGCACCTTAACCTCTAAGCCATCTCTCCAGCCCTGCACCTTTGAAAAAGCAAATTCTGCTTATCTGTGCTCATAGCCTATAGGACTCTGCCTTGGGGGCAGTGAAGCAGATCTGCCCGGCCCTATGCGGACATCCCCAGCACCCAACTATTCCCCAGCTCTCCTTTGTGGCCTTCTCAGCCCAAGTGCCAAATACCCACCTGCTGCTTCCCCACTGAAAGCTGCCATTGTGCCGGTCCTCTCTGTTAACTAACGTGGAAGATCTAAAAATATACCTGCTGCCGCCAAGCACCTTTCTCTTTGGTCTAGCAGGCTGGCATTTTTGCACTCTGCTGGCCGCCTCAGCTGCGCTGGCATTTCAGCACTGAGCCAAACCCACAAGCATTTATAGCACAGGGCTCTGCGCAAGCAAAATAAAAATAGATCGGGGGAGAGAGTGCTGACAGCTGTTTTGAGAAATTAATTTTTTTTTTTTTTTGTTATTGTTGATTTTAAAGGATTTTTATAAAGTTTGGAGGGAAGCGGCAGAAGGTTCTAAAGATTTAGCAGCACCTGTCCAGAAGGCTTCATGTGATACCAAGCTTACTGTGTCTTTCCTGCACCAGCCAGCCCTCCCCCCTCCCCACAGGTGCCAAGCGGGGAGGGTCAGCTGCCGCCTGATTCAGCCTAATTGTTCCCCAGCACACAGAGTGTGTGTTCGGGTGGTACATGTCATATATGCCTTGTGTATATGCCTTGCTTGTGTGTGCACAGCTCACAAGCACGTGCTGTCATATGCATAGTCCCCTCCTGACATGACTAAGGGAGCTTGACCTGGGGCCTTGTCGCCAAATCATAGTCTCTAGCCCATCTGTCCCTGCCAGCGTCAGCCCAGTTGCAAAACTACTTGAAAATGTATGCCTAGGGGCTGAAGAGATGGCTTAGTTGTTAAGGCGCTTGCCTGCAAAGCCAAAGGTCCCCGGTTCAATTCCCCAGGACCCATGTAAGCCAGCTGCACAAGGGGGTGCATTCATCTGGAGTTCCGTTTGCAGTGACTGGAGGCTCTGGTGCCCATTCTCTCTCTCTCTTTCTCTGCCTCTTTCTCTCAAATAAATTATATATATATATATTTTGTTTGTTTGTTTGTTTGTTTGTTTGTTTTTGTTTTTGTTTTTCGAGTTATGGTCTCACTCTGGCCCAGGCTGACCTGGAATTAACTATGTAGTCTCAGGGTGGCCTTGAACTCATGGCGATCCTCCTACCTCTGCCTCCCGAGTGCTGGGATTAAAGGCGTGCGCCACCACGCCCGGCTAAATAAATAAATAAAAAATATATATATATATATTTTTTTTAATTAATTAATTAATTTTTTTTTTTGTTTTTCGAGGTAGGGTCTCACTCTGGTCCAGGCTGACCTGGAATTAACTATGTAGTCTCAGGGTGGCCTCGAACTCTTGGCGATCCTCCTACCTCTGCCTCCCGAGTGCTGGGATTAAAGGCGTGCGCCACCATGCCCGGCTTGTTTAAAGACTTTTTAAAATATTTTATTTATTTGAGAGAGAGAGAACAAAAGAGAAAATGGGCATGCTAGGGCCTCTAGCCACTGCAAACTCCAGATAAATGTGCCACCTTGTGTATCTGCTTTTACGTGGGTACTGGAGAATCAAACCTCAGTCCTTAGGTTTTATAGACAAGCACCTTAACCACTGAGCCATCTCTCCAGCCCCTTCTTTGCAACTTCTTGAGGCTCTGTATTTCAAACAAAAAGTCTAAAAATTGGGCTGGAGAGATGGCTTAGCGGTTAAGGCATTTGCCTGCAAAGCCAAAGGATTCCAGTTCGATTCTCCAAGACCCACGTAAGCTAGATGCACAAGGGGATGCACACATCTGGAGTTCGTTTGCAGTGGCTGGAGGCCTGGCATGCCCATCCTCTCTCTCTCTCTCTACCTGCCTAATTTCTGTATATCTCTCTCTCAAATAAATAAAATTAAAGTAAAGTAAAAACAAAGTCTAAAAGTTAACCAGAGGGGCTGTTCAGGTAGTGAGAGCTAACACAGGCAGGCATAGACTTGAGTGCGGGAAGACAGAGGAGTGGGCAAGTGCAGGAAGGTCCTGGAAACAACCCTGGCAGACAGGGTGGGGCCCTAAGCTGGTAACACAGTGAGAGCCCAGCATGATCATGTGCGCCGTGGCCAGTGGATGGCTTGTGAACAGCTGGAAAGGTGAGAACAATCAAGCTGGGGGCCATGTGTAGAGTGTCGATTTAGAAAATGGGTTCTGAGCTGGTTGTGGTGGCACACGCCTTTAATCCCAGCACTCGTGAGGCAGAGGTAGGAGGATCGCTGTGAGTTCGAGGCCACCCTGAGATGACAAAGTGAATTCCAGGTCAGCCAGGGCTAGAGTGAGACTCTACCTCAAAAAAAAAAAAAAAAAAGAAAAGAAAAGAAAAGAAAAAAAAAAAGAAAGAAAAAGAAAAGAAAAGAAAGAAAAAAAGAAAAGAAAACCAGATGGGTTCTGAGGCCAGGCGTGGTGGCACACATCTTTAATCCCAGCACTTGGTAGGCAGAGGGAGGAGGATCGCTGTGAGTTCGAGGCCACCCTGAGATGACAGATGACAAAGTGAATTCCAGGTCAGCCTGGGCTAGAGTGAGACCTTACCTTGCAAAAAACAAAAACAACAACAACAACAAAAAAAAAAAAAAGAGTTCTTGTGGTCCAATGAGCACTGGAGCAGAGGGTCACAGACACTCCTAGTGGAGGACAAGGCTGGGCCAACTAAGGGCAGTGACTTCAGGAATGAAGCAAAGAGCAAGGGTGACATTTTCAGGAAGTTGCTAGAACTTGAGGAAGAACACAAGAAGTTGGGAATGCTCTGTGGGTTTTTCTGATCTGGAAACAGGCGGTTGGGCTGGCTATAGCACTGATCCTGAAGCTAGAGATTGAACAAGGTGGCCCAGAGCCAGTAGGCTTACACGTGAACACACTGTGTTTCTAGTGGTTGTGCTGTGGAGATGGTGCCACAGTCTGGATTCAAAGTAGACATTCGGGGACTGGAGAGATGGCTTAGCAGTTAAGGCACTTGCCTGCAAAGCCAAAGGACCCAAGTTCGAATCCCCAGGACCCACGTAAGCCAGATGCACAAGGTGGTACTTGCGTTTGGAATTCATTTGCAATGGCTGGAGGCCCTCTCTCTTTCTCTCACTCTGTCTCCCAAATAAGTAAATGACAATAAATAAAATATTAATAAAAAAAGAAGTAGACATTCGGGGGTAACCTGGCACCCAGACAAAGTACAGTCATAGTGGAAATAGTTACTGAATAAGGCTGGAGTACAGTAGCTGCTCATCTGTTTTGTAGTGTCCTGTGTCCCCCTGCCCCTTACCTCAGGATCCTCCTCGCCTGCTCAGGAGAACAACCTCCACCTTAGTGCCCACCATCAAAGGTCTTACCCTGACTCTTGGCTCTCCAACAGTCCCAGTAGGGTAGGAACAAACTCACTCCTTACCTCCTGCTCGGAAGCCTACCCAGCTCCACTATATACTTAGTTTATGAATTGGTCAGGGGGAGCCAAACAGAAAAATTTTGGAGCATGGTGTGTGTATATACATATTTGTATGTGTGTGGGTACGCATATTGAGTATGCACACATGTGATAAATGCATGAGGAGTGTCTTCCTCACTCATTCTCCACCTTATTTTTTTATGAGGCAGAGAGAGAATTGGCACGCCAGGGCCTCTAGCCACCGTAACTGAACTCCAGACGCATGCGTCACCTTGTGCATATGGCTTAGATGGGATCTGGGGAGTCAAACATGGGCCCTTAGGCTTTGAAGGCAAGCACCTTAACCACTAAGCCATCTCTCCACCTTATTTTTTATTTATTTTTTAAAAAATTTATTTTTATTTGTTTATGTATTAGAGACAGAGAGGAGAGAGAGAGAGAGAGAATGGGCATGCCAGGGCCTCTAGCCACGGCAAATGAACTCCAGATGCATACGCCCCCTTGTGCACCTGGCTTACGTGGGTCCTGGAGAATTGAACTGGGATCCTTTAGCTTTGCAGGCAAACACCTTAACTGCCAAGCCATCTCTCCAGCTCCTGGAAGGTATTTTGAAAACTGTCTGGTGCTTACTGAGTGGCCCTGGTCTCTTTGTCATCTCATGACAAGACCTCTTTAACATGTTCCTATCATATATACTGTCTTCCAGTTTTATTTCCAAAAGCACATCTATGCCTTTAATATCCTTTATATAGCTCATGTAGTCTGTAATGCATGTGTATTTTAAATTATTCAGTACCTTAATGGACCTTTTTATTTCATGCTCAGAACTTCATTGAAATTATGAAGCAATGAAATATGATAAAATTCTGAGTGCAGCTGTGCCCTTCACTTGCATATGTCATACTGGTCTGAACTTGCTAGTCAGAACTGACCTTGCCCATCCCCTCTGTCCTCCCCAAGCACCTGGCAAGTCATCTGTGGAAGCACAGCGAGGCCTTGGAGGCCCTGGAGAACTCCATCAAGGGCTCCCGGAGGCTGGAACACTTCTGCCGTGACTTTGAGCTACAGAAGGTGTGTTACCTCCCGCTCAACACCTTCCTCCTGCGTCCACTGCACCGGCTCATGCACTACAAGCAGGTCCTGGAGCGGCTGTGCAAGTACCACCCACCAAACCACGCCGACTTCAGGGACTGCAGAGGTGAGAGTCCACATGGGTACCCATGCTCAGGTGGGCTGCTGTCAGGCAGTTGACCATTGAGGTGGGAGGGGCTTTCCTGTCTCAGGTTTTCATAACTTGATATACTCTTATAGATGATCTTGGTCTTTCTTTTTTCTTTCTTTCTTTCTTTCTTTCTTTCTTTCTTTCTTTCTTTCTTTCTTTCTGGTTTTTCAAGGTAGGGTCTCACTGTAGTTCAGGCTGAGCTGGAATTCACTTTGTAGTCTCAGGGTGGCCTTGAACTCACAGTGATCTTCCTACCTCTGCCTCCCAAGTGCTAGGATTAAAGGTGTGCTCCACCATGCCCGGCCTTTTTTTTTTTTTTTTTTTTTTATGAGAGAGAGATTGGTGTGCCTGGGCCTTACAGCTACTGTAAATTGATCTCCAGAAGCATGTGCCATGTGTGACCTTGCGCTGGTGTCACCTGGCACATCTAGTTTACATGGGACTTGGGGAGTTGAACATGGGTTGTTAGGCTTCATAGGCAAGTGGCTCAACTGCTATGCCATCTCTCCAGCCTGATCTTGGTGTTTTTCTTTTCTTTTTCTTTTTTCTTTATTTATTTATGTGAGTGGGGTGGGGGAGAATGGGTGTGCCAGGGCCTCCAGCCTCTGCAAATGAACTCAGATGCTTGCAACCCCTTGTGAAGCTGGCTTACATGGGTCCTGGGGAATCAAACCCAGGTCCTTTGGCTTTGTAGGCAAGTGCTTTAACCGCTTGGCCATCTCTCCATCCCTCGATCTTGGTTTTTCTACAGGAAGGCACTGATGGTCATTAACACTCTGTCTTTGCCCTTTTTCCCCACATCTTCTCCTTTGGCATTCTGGTGGTTGGGGGCAAAGAACCTTGGAGAAACTCCATTTACAGCCACCTCCCTTCTGGAAGCTTGCCCTCCCTCTCCCACACTTGCCTGGTAGAGACTTAAGTACTTCCCATCAGACCTGCCCTAGAAAATGGCTGGACACACCTGGGCAGGTTTATTAGTTCCGGGTATGTGTCAAGTGCTGGTCATAGTAAGTATTTCACCAAATTAATGTTGAATCTATAACCAGCCTGAGGCACGGAGGAGCCCCTTTTATGTATGGTAACTCCTGTGGCCAGAGAGCCTCCGGAACCTATGCAGAGCCACACCACTGGGGAGTAAATGATTTGGAGCCTAAACGCAGCACCCCATCCAGTCTTCTGATGGGGATCCCCACTCATGCTTTTATAGCCCCTTGCCAGACACTGTGCCAGGTCTGGTCGCTTTATCCTTCAACAACCCCATGAGGTTGTGATGGCGGTATCCCATTTTAAAAGATAAGGAGCCAGGCGTCGTGGCACATGCCTTTAATCCCAGCATTGGGAGGCAGAGGTAGGAGGATCACTGTGAGTTCAAGGCTAGCCTGGGCTAGAGTGAAACCCTACCTCAAAAAAATGAAAAAAAGAAAAAAGAAAACTGAGACTCAGAGTGGGGAGGGACCTGCAAGCACACCTTTTTTTAAAAATTTATGTTTTTAAACATAAAATTTGGCAAAGTAGACTGTCAGAGGCCGGGCGTGGTAGCACACCCCTTTAGTCTCAGCATTTTGGAGGCCAAGGTAAAAGGATCACTGTGAGTTCAAGGCCACCCTGAGACTACATAGTGAATTCCAGGTCACCCTGGGCTAGAGTGAGACCCTACCTTAAAAAAACAACAACAGGGCTGGAGAGATGGCTTAGCAGTTAAGGCACCTGGCTCCTAAGCCTAAGAACACTGGTTCCAATCTCCAGCGGTTCCAATCTCCAGGTCCCACGTTTAGCCAGATGCAAAGTGACGCAAGGGCGCAATGCCGCACTTGACCACAAGGGGGCGCACAAAAATCTGGATTTCGATCACAGCAGCTGAGACACTGCTGGCGCGCCATCTCTGTCTCCCTCTCCCTCTCTGTTTCTCTCTGTGTCTCTCTCCAAAAATAAATAAAATAATAAAAAAAATTAAAAAACAACAACAACAAAAAATTAAAGACTGTCAAATGAAAAGGGAGCAGAAATGCCTCATAACAGTGTGGATTGCCATAGATCTTGGTCTTTGCAAGAAGTCACATAGGCCGGGCATAGTGGTGCACACCTTTAAACCCAGCACTTGGGAGGCAGAGGTAAGAAAATCACTGTGAGTTCGAGGTCACCTGGAGGCTACATAGTGAATTCCAGGTCAGCCTGGACCACAGCGAGACCCTACCTCAAACAAACAAACAAACAACAAAAGTCATCTTGATGAATGAGTGCCCGTGCACCTTGGTGTTCTCTCTTCCTGCCTCCTGGGCCGTTGCCAACCACATCTCAGCCTGCCCTTGAAATGGGGCTGCTCTCACCCACTCGTCCTTCCCAGTGAGCTCTGCGGACCCACAGCTATGTCACCCCTGAGCGGAGAGAACCATGACCCCTTTTGGTAGACTTGGCCAATTTACGATTACTTAAGCAGGAGTAATTTCTCCTTGAGCATTCGATTAACTGAAGTGTGTGTTAGCAAGCATACAACCTAAGATGGTAAAACATCACTGTTGAGAGGACAGGGGGTCCAGGTATGTCTGAACATAGATTCACTGAACAGCAGCAGCTTGGAGCTGAGCGCTGTTTCCAGGACCCGGTGCCCAGCCAACATGTTAGACTAAACCGGGTGGTAAAGTGTCTGTGGACGGAGCCGGCCGGGGCGCCCACTGGGCCGGCGGCTCTGACGGTGCCACGTGCATTTACTCCCCCAGCCGCCTTGGCAGAGATCACGGAGATGGTGGCACAGCTGCACGGTACGATGATCAAGATGGAAAACTTCCAGAAGCTGCACGAGCTCAAGAAAGATTTGATTGGCATTGACAATCTCGTGATCCCAGGAAGGGTAAGTCAACAGAAGGCATCGAGACTGGAACCTCCCCGTCTGCTCTCTTCTAGCCGTGGCAGATGCAGAAAACAGCCTGGCACCTTCCAGGCTGCTGGAGGGGAGCGTGCCCCTGACCTCCTTCTGTCAAGCCTCCTGAGGGGTTAATGTGCCTGTCACCCCTCTTCCCCCGATATTGCAAAGAGGGCGGAAGAAACCTTGTTTTTTGTCATTTAGGTAAATGAAGATGGAAAATACAGAGAGTTAAGGCAGGACAAGGATGAGCTCTAGGCCAGCCTCAGCTACACAGGGAGACCCTGTCTCAAGAGAGAAAAGATGAGAATTGAGTAAAACAGTAAAATAAAGTAGAAAAATTACTAGGCCATGAACATACACTATAAGGTCCCTGGCAACTTTTGTTTTTTTTGGAGACAGGGTCTCACTCTGTAGCCCAGGCTGACCTCAAACACCTCTGCCTCTGCCTCCCCAGTGCTGGAATTGCAGGTATGAGCCACCACGTTTGGCTCTATCATGATAACTTTTTAGTCTGTGTGACTCAGGGCCCACAGAGGAAGACCTGGGTAATTCTGTCACAAAAGTGACTGGAGAGATGGCCCAGTGGTTAAGGCACTTGCCTGCAAAGCCTGAGGACCAAGGTTGAGTTCCCTAGTACCCACATAAAGCCAGATGCACAAGGTGGCCCATGTGTCTGGAGTTCGTTTGCAGTGGCTGGAGGCCCTGGCACGCCCGTTCTCTCTCAAATATATATATTTTTTGAGGTATGGTCTCACTCTAATGCAGGCTGACCTGGAACCCACTATGTAGTCTCAGGGTGGCCTCTAACTCATGGCATTCCTCTTACCTCTGCCTCCTGAGGGCTGGAATCAAAGGTGTGTGCCACCACGCCTGGCAGTTATTTTTAAAAGTGCTAGAGCTGGGCGTGGTGGTGCACACCTTTGATCCCAGCATTCAGGAGGCAGAGGTAGGAGGATCACTGTAAGTTGGAGAACACCTTGAGACTACATAGTGAATTCTAGATCAGCCTGGGCTAGAGGGAGACCCTACCCCGGGGGAAGGGGGAACAACAGTGCTTGCAAACAAGGTAGTCATGAGCGCTGGGCTTCACTTCAGCTCTACTGGTGAGAAACCTTCCTCCAGGCCTGAGCACATTCCAGTCTCTGTGCCATCTTTGCGGAATCATTACAGTTTTCTCATCCACTGTTTGATGGTTATAAAGTTTCAGTTTTTTCTGCTACCTGATGCCATTTAAAGAGAATTTCTCATGGGGAGGATGAGTGATGAGAACGGCAGAGTAGCCCCCCTCCCCGCTCCTGCCCCCTGCCCCAAGAGGTCAGAGTCCAGCTGTACCAGAGAGAGAGAGAGATGGAACTTCCCACCCTCCCCTCATTTACCATCACTGTGATGTCACTGGTTGCATGGTAGTGAGGGAAGTAAAAACAAATATAAGCAAAGATCAGATTTACTGAAACACACTCAAGGCAGTGGGCAATTTCCTATAGAAGAGAGAGAAGGGGAGCTGGGCGTGGTAGCACACGCCTTTAATCCCAGCACTTGGGAGGCAGAGGTAGGATCACCATGAGTTCGAGGCCACCCTGAGACTACATAGTGAATTCCTGAGACTACATAGTGAATTCCAGGTCAGCCTGTACCAGAGTGAGACCCTACCTCAGAAAACCGGAAAAAAAAAACAAAAACAGAAGAGAGGGAGGGAAAGCGGGTAGGTTTTGGTACAGGAGAGGAGTACCTGTGGATAATCAGATGTCTAATTTGACTGAGGAATGTTTGTTCTTGTGAATTGGTTTTTTTCTTCTGGAGACTGGTGATATGAATAAAGGCATCCGACACCACATGGTCTGGGCCTGCTCATAAACATGGGGGATTCCCTAACAGTAGAGTCTCGATGCCCTGAGACTGATCGCAACTAATGACAGTTGGCTCTTCCTGACAAGATAATGTGGCTGCTTGGAGGTGGCGGCAGCCTTGCTGGGAGCCCAGCTTGCCCAGACGCTGTGCCAGTCTTGTTCTTAGGCTAGATTATCTCAGCCATCCACCACAGAATGGCTGGGATTGTCATCCCCGAGCCAACCCCATAGTCCTAAGCAAGTTTCTTTTTTTGTTTTGTAAATATATTTTATTTATTTATTTACTTGAGAGAGAAAGAGGCAGAGAGAGAAAGAGAGAGAGAATGGGCACACCAGGACCTCCAGCCACTGCAGACAAATTCCAGATACACGCGCCCCCTTGTGCATCTGGTTTACGTGAGTCCTGGAGAATCGAACCGGGGTCCTTTGGCTTTGTAGGCAAACGCCTTAACTGCTAAGTCATCTCTCCAGCCCTCTTTTTTTTTTTTTTTTTTGAGGTAGGGTCTCACTCTGGTCCAGGCTGACCTGGAATTAACTATGCAGTCTCAGGGTGGCCTTGAACTCACGGCGATCCTCCTACCTCTGCTTTCCAAGTGCTGGGATTAAAGGCGTGCACCACCACACCCAGCTCCTCTTTTTTTTTTTTTTTTTTTTCAAGGAGAGACAAAGAGAAAGCTCATGGGCATACCAGGGCCTCTAGCTGCTGCAAACAATCTCTAGATGCATGTGCCACTTTGTGCAGCTGGCTTTACATGGGTACTGGGGAATCGAACCCAGGTTGTTACACTTTGCAGGCAAGCACTTTAATAGTTGAGCCATCTCTCCAGTTCCCAAAAGTAGATTTTTTTTTTTTTTGGACATTTTACCCAGAAACTCAGGAAGCTTAAAGTGGGAGGATTAGTTGAGTTGAACCTAGGACTTTGAACCGGCCTGGGAAACAGACTCCCATCTCAAAAGATAAAAGCCTTTTAGCATGCCTGCCTGTGGAAGAGCCATAACACCAGGGAAATTAGAATCAAAGAAAAAGCGAGGCTTAGGATTCAGAGTTCCTTAAATCTGCTTGCCTAGTGCTCATTTATCCTGAAACAGCTACTGGTTTCTAGATCCCGGGGTTGTAGATCCATGGGAAGACTGCTCTGCCCATGGTACTGCCTTCCCCGTCCCCTGACAAACTGGTTGGGATTCTGCGCCTTTCCCTCAGTGGAGGGCTTCTTCAGGCCAGACTATGACCTCAGGCTCCCAGGAGTAGACACTTAGCACAGTGCCGTGGGAGGTGGCAAACAGATCGTCACTGAGTATGAATCCAGGCACGCTCTCAGGCTTGCGCATTCTCGGTAAACTGAGGCTCCGTCTGCTCCGCAGGAGTTCATCCGCCTGGGCAGCCTCAGCAAGCTCTCGGGGAAGGGGCTTCAACAGCGCATGTTCTTCCTGGTGAGTGGGGCACAGCTGGCTATCCCGCATGGTCCCAGGACTATGGTGCTCTGAGGCTGCGCCTGGTCCACACCAATGGGGGTACCTGGCAGGTAGGAAGGGCCCACCCACTTCTGCTTGTTCCTCTAGTTCAACGACGTCTTGCTTTACACCAGCCGGGGGCTGACAGCTTCGAATCAGTTTAAAGTCCATGGGCAGCTCCCGCTCTATGGCATGACGGTGAGTGTGGGGTGTGGGCAGACGCTGAAGAGGGAAAGGGGGACATTGGATAGTAAATATGAGCAGGAGAGGCTCAGAGACCCTCCTGCCCTCTTTTCCGGAAGAACAGATCTTCTAGGACCCTGGAGGTCCTGCCTTCTCTCTTGCACAATGGAGGCTACAACTGTGTTCCTTCTAGAGTCAGGGGCATGTTTACTTGGGCTGTGTGTTGTATATTTGTCCTGCATGGCTTACTTACCCTGAAGGAAGGATGGTCCTTACCCTACACGAGTAGCCCACTCAGGAGGGGAAAGACCAAGGTGGACAGTGGGCAGGTCCCATACCATAATGAGTGAGCCGGGACACACAGAGCACCTGGCTCACACCACCCTTCCTAGGAGAAGGATGCACATTGGTCTTTCTGCCCTTCTGATTTTGCCTCGGAGCCCCTGGCTCCTCTGGGCCCTGTTCCAGGTTCCACCTTCACAGACCCAGTAGCCAGTTTGGGGAGTGCCTGGCCCAGTGACATAATATAACTCTCGTCCCACAGATTGAGGAGAGTGAGGATGAATGGGGGGTGCCCCACTGCCTGACCCTCCGGGGCCAGCGGCAGTCCATCATCGTGGCCGCCAGGTAACTCCGGAACGTGACCTCTTACTATCTCCCTTCGTCCTCCTGTGCTGTGGAAAGCTGATGCCATCTTTGTCCCCAGCTCCCAGGCAGAGATGGAAAAGTGGATCGAGGACATCCAAATGGCCATTGACCTGGCAGAGAAAAGCAGTGGACCCACCCCGAGTTCTTAGCCAGCAGCCCCGGACAACAGTAAGTCATAATGACTGTCCTTAGTACATTCAGAACCCCTCAACAGGTAGGCCTCCTATCCAGTGCTCTGCATTTGAATCAGTGCTTAAAAAAATGTGGGAAACTCAGGCTAGAGAGATGGCTTTAGAGGTTCAGGCGCTTGCCTGCAAAGCCGAAGGACCCAGGTTCCATGTAAGCCAGGTGCATAAGGGGGCACACACATGGAGTTCGTTTGCAGTGGCTGGAGGCCCAGGCGCACCTATTCTCTCTCTCAAATATATATATGTATACACACACACACACACATTTTTTAATTGGGAAACTCCCTTTGTCCAAAGGGAAACCCTGAGAAGAATTTGAGGGAGCAAGCTAGCATTACCTATATCAGCCTGAAGGAGAGGCAGGCTTCAGTCCCCACGCCTGGAAGGTTGCTCCCGAAAATAGAGGCCTTGTTAGAGCCCTGTATGCTGAGTCCCTCCCGTCAGTCCCCAGCATCCCAAAGGGTGTGAGGATGGTTCTGGCCAGGAGAGCACCAGTGTTTCCTGTGGTCACATCCTGCAGAGTCTCCGACGAAGCCACAGCAGCTGACCAGGAGTCAGAGGATGACCTGAGCGCCTCACGCGCGTCGCTGGAACGCCAGGCCCCTCACCGCGACAACACGATGGTGCACGTGTGCTGGCACCGCAACACCAGTGTGTCCATGGTGGACTTCAGCATCGCCGTGGAGGTACGGTGCTAGTGCCGAGTGGGTAGTCTGGGTGGCTCTCACCTCTGACCTTGAGCTTGCCCAGGGGTGCGGTCCTGTGCATGGCCTCTAGCAGCCTCAGCTAGTTGCTCCATTCTCTTCCCTCTGGTGGAGTTACGTCTGTTCACACGTAGCAGTGAGGCCACACCCGGCAGGCATCATGGCCATTGTGTCCTGGACCCTCAGGAATCAGTTGCGCCAGGGGACAGCAAGGTAGTGGCAGCAGATGTAAGTTGTTATTCACAGGAAGGGACCGCAGGGCAGCATCTGCAGATGAGCTGAGTGTCATCCGTAAAGGTGGATCTCCCCCTGTGCTTCTATCCCACAAGACTCTCCTGTCTGAGGCCACGGCTGATGCACAGAACATTCCAGAGCTCTGAGAGCATGACACGAGGCTATCCAGTCCCCTCCAGTCATTTCCTGCTCCAGTAACCCTGGCACATCTGAGAGACCCCACCCGGGGGCTTCTGCAGTAGAATCAGAAAGTTCTAATTCCTAAACTTGCCTTGGCCAGGGTCACATGAAAGACAGCGGCTCACTAGTTTTCTGATCCAATGGGCTCAGAGATGTGCCAACTTTTCCTAAGGGAGGGTCCCTGGGGAGTCACAGAACTGCCTTGAGTTTCCTACTGTCCCAAAGGCAACTTCAGCAGGACCTGGGCGAGACCCTGGCCTCGCATCAGTAGACACGTTTCCCCCGCCTGCGGACAGGCCGTGCAGTCTGTGTGTAGAACATGGTCCTTGTGGGGTTGTTTGCCTGAAAGGAGCAGGGAAAGGCAAAGACAGAGCTTGAGCCTCTGTTAGATGCAGTTAAAGTGACTCAGCCTCTCTTGCTACCACCCGCCCCCTACCTCACTTCCTTTTCAAGCCAGGCCTTCAAGCAGCAAAGAGCAGTCAGGGATTCCAGTGGCGCAGTCTCCTCCTCAGGCTTCACTTCACAGATGTGACCCTTATCTACATGGTCAGGAAGTACAAAGCCAGGGTCACAGAGTAACCCATGGGCCAGGTCCAGCTCAGTTCCTGGCTGTTTACACCCAGTTTTTACATTTTAAAATATTTTATTTTTAGAGAGACACAGAGACAGACAGAGAGGGAGAGGAAGACAGAGATGGGGCGAGCCAGCAGCCTCTCAGCTGCTGCGGCTGGGCGAAATCCAGATGTGTGCGCCCCCTTGTGGTCAAGTGCAGCATTGCACCTTGCATCACTTTTGCATCTGGCTAAACGTGGGTTACACTTAGGAGGCAGGCGCCTAACCACTAAGCCATCTCTCCAGCCCAAAACATTTTATTTTTATTTGAGAGAGAGAGAGATACAGAAATAGGCAGGTAGAGAGAATGGGCACACCAGGGCCTCCAGCATGGGCATACCAGGGCCTCTAGCTGCTGCAAACAATCTCTAGATGCATGTGCCACTTTGTGCAGCTGGCTTTACATGGGTACTGGGAATCGAACCCAGGTTGTTACACTTTGCAGGCAAGCACTTTAATAGTTGAGCCATCTCTCCAGTTCCCAAAAGTAGTTTTTTTTTTTGGACATTTTACCCAGAAACTCAGGAAGCTTAAAGTGGGAGGATTAGTTGAGTTGAACCTAGGACTTTGAACCGGCCTGGGAAACAGACTCCCATCTCAAAAGATAAAAGCCTTTTAGCATGCCTGCCTGTGCAAGAGCCATAACACCAGGGAAATTAGAATCAAAGAAAAAGTGAGGCTTGGGATTCAGAGTTCCTTAAATCTGCTTGCCTAGTGCTCGTTTATCCTGAAACAGCTACTGGTTTCTAGATCCCGGGGTTGCAGATCCATGGGAAGACTGCTCTGCCCATGGTACTGCCTTCCCCGTCCCCTGACAAACTGGTTGGGATTCTGCGCCTTTCCCTCAGTGGAGGGCTTCTTCAGGCCAGACTATGACCTCAGGCTCCCAGGAGTAGACACTTAGCACAGTGCCATGGGAGGTGGCAAACAGATCGTCACTGAGTATGAATCCAGGCACGCTCTCAGGCTTGTGCATTCTTGGTAAACTGAGGCTCCGTCTGCTCCGCAGGAGTTCATCCGCCTGGGCAGCCTCAGCAAGCTCTCGGGGAAGGGGCTTCAACAGCGCATGTTCTTCCTGGTGAGTGGGGCACAGCTGGCTATCCCGCATGGTCCCAGGACTATGGTGCTCTGAGGCTGCGCCTGGTCCACACCAATGGGGGTACCTGGCAGGTAGGAAGGGCCCACCCACTTCTGCTTGTTCCTCTAGTTCAACGACGTCTTGCTTTACACCAGCCGGGGCTGACAGCTTCAATCAGTTTAAAGTCCATGGGCAGCTCCCGCTCTATGGCATGACGGTGAGTGTGGGGTGTGGGCAGACGCTGAAGAGGGAAAGGGGGACATTGGATAGTAAATATGAGCAGGAGAGGCTCAGAGACCCTCCTGCCCTCTTTTCCAGAAGAACAGATCTTCTAGGACCCTGGAGGTCCTGCCTTCTCTCTTGCACAATGGAGGCTACAACTGTGTTCCTTCTAGAGTCAGGGGCATGTTTACTTGGGCTGTGTATTATATATTTGTCTTGCATGGCTTACTTACCCTGAAGGAAGGATGGTCCTTACCCTACACGAGTAGCCCACTCAGGAGGGGAAAGACCAAGGTGGACAGTGGGCAGGTCCCACACCATAATGAGTGAGCCGGGACACACACAGCACCTGGCTCACACCACCCTTCCTAGGAGAAGGATGCACGTTGGTCTTTCTGCCCTTCTGATTTTGCCTCGGAGCCCCTGGCTCCTCTGGGCCCTGTTCCAGGTTCCACCTTCACAGACCCAGTAGCCAGTTTGGGGAGTGCCTGGCCCAGTGACATAATATAACTCTCGTCCCACAGATTGAGGAGAGTGAGGATGAATGGGGGGTGCCCCACTGCCTGACCCTCCGGGGCCAGCGGCAGTCCATCATCGTGGCCGCCAGGTAACTCCGGAACGTGACCTCTTACTATCTCCCTTCGTCCTCCTGTGCTGTGGAAAGCTGATGCCATCTTTGTCCCCAGCTCCCAGGCAGAGATGGAAAAGTGGATCGAGGACATCCAAATGGCCATTGACCTGGCAGAGAAAAGCAGTGGACCCACCCCCGAGTTCTTAGCCAGCAGCCCCCCGGACAACAGTAAGTCATAATGACTGTCCTTAGTACATTCAGAACCCCTCAACAGGTAGGCCTCCTATCCAGTGCTCTGCATTTGAATCAGTGCTTAAAAAAATTTGGGAAACTCAGGCTAGAGAGATAGCTTTAGAGGTTCAGGCGCTTGCCTGCAAAGCCAAAGGACCCAGGTTCCATGTAAGCCAGGTGCATAAGGGGGCACACACATGGAGTTCGTTTGCAGTGGCTGGAGGCCCAGGCGCACCTATTCTCTCTCTCAAATATATATATGTATACACACACACACACACATTTTTTTAATTGGGAAACTCCCTTTGTCCAAAGGGAAACCCTGAGAAGAATTTGAGGGAGCAAGCTAGCATTACCTATATCAGCCTGAAGGAGAGGCAGGCTTCAGTCCCCCACGCCTGGAAGGTTGCTCCCCGAAAATAGAGGCCTTGTTAGAGCCCTGTATGCTGAGTCCCCTCCCGTCAGTCCCCAGCATCCCAAAGGGTGTGAGGATGGTTCTGGCCAGGAGAGCACCAGTGTTTCCTGTGGTCACATCCTGCAGAGTCTCCCGACGAAGCCACAGCAGCTGACCAGGAGTCAGAGGATGACCTGAGCGCCTCACGCACGTCGCTGGAACGCCAGGCCCCTCACCGCGGCAACACGATGGTGCACGTGTGCTGGCACCGCAACACCAGTGTGTCCATGGTGGACTTCAGCATCGCCGTGGAGGTACGGTGCTAGTGCCGAGTGGGTAGTCTGGGTGGCTCTCACCTCTGACCTTGAGCTTGCCCAGGGGCGCGGTCCTGTGCATGGCCTCTAGCAGCCTCAGCTAGTTGCTCCATTCTCTTCCCTCTGGTGGAGTTACGTCTGTTCACACATAGCAGTGAGGCCACACCCGGCAGGCATCATGGCCATTGTGTCCTGGACCCTCAGGAATCAGTTGCGCCAGGGGACAGCAAGGTAGTGGCAGCAGATGTAAGCTGTTATTCACAGGAAGGGACCGCAGGGCAGCATCTGCAGATGAGCTGAGTGTCATCCGTAAAGGTGGATCTCCCCCTGTGCCTCTATCCCACAAGACTCTCCTGTCTGAGGCCACAGCTGATGCACAGAACATTCCAGAGCTCTGAGAGCATGACACGAGGCTATCTAGTCCCCTCCAGTCATTTCCTGCTCCAGTAACCCTGGCACATCTGAGAGACCCCACCCGGGGGCTTCTGCAGTAGAATCAGAAAGTTCTAATTCCTAAACTTGCCTTGGCCAGGGTCACATGAAAGACAGCGGCTCACTAGTTTTCTGATCCAATGGGCTCAGAGATGTGCCAACTTTTCCTAAGGGAGGGTCCCTGGGGAGTCACAGAACTGCCTTGAGTTTCTTACTGTCCCAAAGGCAACTTCAGCAGGACCTGGGCGAGACCCTGGCCTCGCATCAGTGGACACGTTTCCCCCGCCTGCGGACAGGCCGTGCAGTCTGTGTGTAGAACATGGTCCTTGTGGGGTTGTTTGCCTGAAAGGAGCAGGGAAAAGGCAAAGACAGAGCTTCGAGCCTCTGTTAGATGCAGTTAAAGTGACTCAGCCTCTCTTGCTACCACCCGCCCTGCTACCTCACTTCCTTTTCAAGCCAGGCCTTCAAGCAGCAAAGAGCAGTCAGGGATTCCAGTGGCGCAGTCTCCTCCTCAGGCTTCACTTCACAGATGTGACCCTTATCTACATGGTCAGGAAGTACAAAGCCAGGGTCACAGAGTAACCCATGGGCCAGGTCCAGCTCAGTTCCTGGCTGTTTACACCCAGTTTTTACATTTTAAAATATTTTATTTTTTAGAGAGAGACACAGAGACAGACAGAGAGGGAGAGGAAGACAGAGATGGGCGAGCCAGCAGCCTCTCAGCTGCTGCGAACGAAATCCAGATGTGTGCGCCCCCTTGTGGTCAAGTGCAGCATTGCACCTTGCATCACTTTGCATCTGGCTAAACGTGGGTTACACTTAGGAGGCAGGCGCCTTAACCACTAAGCCATCTCTCCAGCCCAAAACATTTTATTTTTATTTGAGAGAGAGAGAGAGATACAGAAATAGGCAGGTAGAGAGAATGGGCACACCAGGGCCTCCAGCCACTGCAAATGAACTCCAGTTGTGTGTGCCCCCTTGTGCTTCTGGCTTAGGTGGGTCCTGGGGAGTCAAACCTGGGTCCTTTGGCTTTGCAGGCAAAGGCCTTAACCGCTAAGCCATCCCTCCAGCCCAGTTTTTATATTTTGAAGTAGTTGTTCTATCCTGTCTCGGCCTGCAAAACCTGACTCATCTCAAGGAGAGGAAAAAGCATGAATGTGCTTGTAGGCAGTAGTGAGGCAGGTTAGAGACATACGGAACTGACTGTGTGTCACTCACAGGAACACGCAGCCCCGCAATATCCTGACCCTTCCCACTTTCACAAACACATAAGCTTCAGTGTTCCTGTTTGGACTTGTCACTGTCCCAGACAGCTTTACCAGTAGTGTTCACCGTGGCTAATGTCACTTCACAATGCTTGTCTTTTTTTTTTTTTTTTTTTTTTTTTTTTTTGCGAGGTAGGGTCTCACTCTGGTCCAGGCTGACCTGGAATTCACTATGCAGACTCAGGGTGGCCTCGAACTCTCAGCGATCCTCCTACCTCTGCCTCCCGAGTGCTGGGATTAAAGGTGTGCGCCACCACGCCCGGCTCACAATGCTCTTTGCCAGCAACTGCCCATGAAGCCAGTCCCACTCTTCCATACCACAAAAGTGATGGGGTTAGACAAGGACTCTTCCTCCCCGCCCCCCCAACACACACCAGACTGAGGGGCCTGGGTGAAGAAAGGACAGGAGAGCCACTTCTGGCCCAGCCCACTAGGGGGTAGTGTCGAGCTGCTCGTGGAGGGCTCAGCACAGAGCCTGTTTCCTAGGCAAAGAACCACAGATCTGGTGGCTTAGAAATCCTCAGTTCTGGAGGCCAAGAGTCCAAAAGCCCAGTGGAGACCAGGCCCTGAGATTTGTAGGGACTCTGGACACTTCGCTGCGACTTCTACCTCTGTTGTCACGTGGTGTCCATACCTCTCATGATCTCGTCATAAGGGCACCATTCCCATACGCCCAGTATGACCTCATTTTAATTATACCTACTGTACTTATACCCTTCCTTCAAATAAAGTCACCTGCTGAGGTAGTATGGGTAAAGAAACTATGACAGGTGGTAAGAATTCGTGAAGATGGCACACGCCTTTAATCCCAGCACTTGGGAGGCAGAGGTGGGAGGATTGCTGTGAGTTTGAGGCCACCCCGAGACTTCATAGTGAATTCCAGGTCAGCGAGACCCTACTTTGAAAAACCAAAAAAGAAAATAATTCATGAGCCAGAGTTGCAGGAAGCCTGCTCCCCAGAAGCTACGCCCCTGCGCCCTCCACCTGTACTCCTGACCACCGCCCCCCCCCCTTGTCTTTCAGAACCAGCTGTCTGGAAACCTACTGAGGAAATTCAAAAACAGCAATGGGTGGCAGAAGCTGTGGGTGGTGTTCACAAACTTCTGCCTGTTCTTCTACAAATCACACCAGGTAATCACCCCGTGTGGCAACAGGTGACCTTCAGGGCAGGGACCAAGTGAGCTATACCTGTCCTGGCAGGCAGCCATTGCCACTAAACCAGGCATGGGACACCTGACAGGCATGGGAAAACAGCTGTGAGTCCTACCCCAGACCATTCTCTGAGCCGACAGTGAATGCTGACGTTCATTACGAATGTGCTGAGGGAGGGGCCACTCTGCTGCTGCTCAGATAGACTGATGACGCTGGCTCAGCTGTTCCTAGCCCTTGGATGGGGCTGCCTGGGCTCCCAGAGTTGCTGCTGGGCGAGGGACAGCAGCCAGACCCCGCACCAGAGGCCATTTCCTCAAAGCCCCCTCCTATGCACCTTTCCAGGACAATCACCCCCTCGCCAGCCTGCCTCTGTTGGGGTACTCGCTCACCATCCCCTCAGAGTCTGAGAACATCCACAAGGAATATGTGTTCAAGCTGCACTTCAAGTCCCACGTGTACTACTTCAGGGCTGAAAGCGAATACACATTTGAAAGGTGGGTGCCCCCTTCATAACACCAGGGCTCCGCCCTATTGGGCCTGTCATACTGTTCGGTGCTCCTGACTCCCTCGGTGACATCAGTCATCGTCCTGTAGTTAGCTAATGCCACCCACACTGTGCTACGAAGTCTCGGGAATGTGTGTGCACCCTACCAGCAGTCAGAGCTTCAGCAGGTGCGTGGAAGCGGGGAGGGGGCTAAGCTCAGAAGCTGTGGCTTCCGGGGCACCCAACGATCCAAGAGCTTAGTTCTGGGGCTTCCCCTTTTCCCTGAGTACTGGACTGGCACAATAATCCAAGTGCTGTAGTCTTCATTTCTCAGGAGAGAATGAAGCAGACCTAGGTTATTGCATATGAGCTCTGCTTTGAGGTTACTCCTGGAATTTCACATTTCAAGTGGAAACTTCAGGCCACTGGGAAGTGAATCTGCTAGCTGGCCATCAGAGCAGCTGTCACTACTAAAAGCACCACTTGGAGGTCAGGGGTCACAAGGGTAGTCATTAACAATGGGGAGGGGACGGCACATGCCAGATTCCCCCTTCTCCTGGCCAGGCAGCTTGTGAGGATAATTTATTTCTTCGTAGCCACTGAATCCCTAAAGCATTTCTGTATCAGTGGGCCAGGCAGGAGCTGCTTAATCCCCAGTACATGCCACAGAACCAGACAGTGGCTTAAAACTCCCAGGAAGCCCACAATCAAGAGTTCCTCACCCAGACCACTTGCAAAATGAGCCCAGAAGTGAGTAATTCTAAGACTTGGTCCTCTATGCTTGGACAAAAGAGCCGCCCTTCCACGACAGTGCCCGTCACTGCTGCGTAAGGACAATACGATACATGCCAACTTCTGAGTCCTGGGAGGCAAAGTTTGGCCTACCCTGACATTCAACCAGAACTCAAGGTGAGGCGCTCATCCCGGACGCTGTGGTCTGTTTGCCAATTTCCCCGGGCCACGTTGAGAACCACCTCAAGTGCTCCGAGTGGAGTGTACTGCCTGTGGTCCTACCAGCTCCAAACAAGCACGCCCAGGCTGACGGTTCCGTGTTCCTCGGGAGCCTGTAGTAGCCTTTCTCCTTTCATCACGTAGTGCCTTTGTATGACGTGATGGCCAAGTGGCAATAGAGACGTGAGCCTATCAAAGTGGCCCTAAGTGACTGTGTAACTTTCTTCCTGCAGGTGGATGGAAGTGATCCGAAGTGCCACCAGCTCGGCCTCTCGGGCCAACAGTCTGAGTCATAAAGAACCTCACGCGTACTGATGGCTGGACACACAGCCCAACTGTCCCCACTGTGGCTGCTTTCCTGGAAGATATGGACCTTCTGTATGACGAAGCCTAGCAGAATGGACACCTGTCTGAACACAGCGTGGTTCTACAGGAACTCTCAACCCACCTCCCTCCACAGGCACACTTCCCCACCTTGTCTTCTCTGCTTCCTCTGGGTGGAACGGACGGACAGCCTTCATCCTGACATTTTTTCACGGGGGCTCTTTAGCTTGTGCCAGTATTGAAACGTTGTCATTCAGAGTGCCAAATGACAGTCTCCCCTGCCCCCACCACACAGTGCACCCATGTCCGTTCACCTGAAGACAGGGCAAGTGCTTTTTCTTAAAGGACTTTTCTCATCTTCATCAGCTGCAGGCTGCTGTTTTAAAGAACAGATTTTCCAAGTGCTCACCACACGTGTGGCGCAGTCTTAAGCTAATGAGATTGCTTTGCAGATCTCATTTTGGTCTTTTGATCTTTCTACTTTTATAATAGGACATTCGTAGGACTCACTTCCCTCGACTAATAAGCAGCACACTCCGTTCCGCTGAGGGGTCTTGCTCGAGTGACACACGGGTCACCGGACTACCTTCTTGGTGGAAGTTGACCAAATTGTGATTACTATTTACAAACTGTAGTGGGGTTGGTCGTTTTCTGTTAAGCAGAAATCCAGTGCAATACCTGGACCGTCACTGTCCTGTGTGTGGTGTGTACAGTGGGGAGCTCGTAAGCTGTGGTGTTTAGCTGTTTCACAAGCATGAGAAGGTGTATGTCGTTGATTGGGGCCATTTTGTGCTGTTCCGTTATGGGGCGTGGCGTGAGCTTTGTGGATGCAGAAGCACTGTCCGGTACGGTACGTAGTCCTGACCCCGTGATTGGACCCACTGTGTGCATTCTCTAGTAGTTCTCTATCATGCCTGTCTTCAAAAACAGTCTTTTTTATACTCTCCCACCCATGGGCTGGATGACAGTGCACATCCTGGTTGCCATCTGCCACCTGGGCCTCCAAGTGGAAAAACGTTTGCCTATGGCGACCAGGTGGCTGCCATTCCCTTCACGTTACAATGCAAGTTGGCCAATTCAGCACAATCTCCTCCCAGTGGGGGACGCCTACTTCCCCGGGACCCACCACGAGCAAGAAAGCTGTGGCTGGTGTCCACGATTCATAAGTGGAGCGAGGAGCTTGAAATGTTAATCATTTGCCTTATAATCTGTACCAGATGGTTCTAATACTAACAAAAGGGAATAAAATACCTCACGCCACAGTCCAGCATATATTGAAGTTTGAAGGCAAAACCACAACTCTTTGTCTTGTCTTTATTTCTGTGTAGTGGGAGGTGAGAGGGGAAGACAGAACATTCTAGTAAACTGCTAAGGTTTGGAATGGAGACACATGGCAGTGAGACGGGGATGAGGAAACCTGTGATGTCTCCCACACAGCATCAAGGAGGGCCTGGGCCCCAGTTCCCTAGAGGCTTCTTGGTAGGGAAGGTGAGCTCTTAGCTCTGCTGGACACCTGCAGCTCCCCTCTGAGCAGCACCTCCAACCCCCACCCCCAAGTAGCCACTGAAGAAAAACTAAGTGACATTCATGTGGGCCCGGAAGACCACACAAGACAGACTGACAGAAACAGCCGTTTTCTGAGAGCTTTATTGGCCCTGGTATGACAGCGAGTGCTCAGGAACTCACTAGAGTACCCTTTGCCTTCAGAAATACAGAAACCAGGTTTTGTTTTTGTTGTTGCTTTTTTTTTTTTAAGAAATATAAAAATGCATATAAACACAGGTTTTGCCAAAGGGTACAAATCGCTGCAGAAAGAACCAAACAAGAACTCAGTAACAAAATGTTAGCTTTGGAAGGTAGGTAGCGCTGGGTGGCCAAGGGCTTCCCCGACCATGCTGGTGACCCACTTCACTGGGAGCCACAGCTGCAGAAAAAGCCATGTGTGGTGGCACACACCGGTAATCCAGTGCTGAGGCAGGAGGATCCTAAATTCCAGGTCAGCCTGGACTCCACAGTGAATCCTGCCTGGCTGTGGCTCCACAATACCCTGTCTCATCAAACCAAGAAAGTATAAGCCAGAGCCAAATGGTCAGCACCGGCCACTGTCCCCAGGTGCTGTGCTATACTGATTTCCCCACAATGGCCTCACGATCACATCCACAGGCTCTGGGGCCACAAGCCATGAACAGCTCAGGTTTGGCTGGCACCCAGGGACTCCCTGGCAAGTCATTTGTAAATGCCAAGGCATTGCTTTTAATACAGGACCAAGTGGACAAACAACTGCTCAAAAACAGTATGTATGCCCTTAGAACACTTGAGCTGATTGTCTACCAAAGGCAAGAACTCAGAAGAGAGCATACTGAAGTGATCCACTGTTAAACAAACCACGCTTCTCCCAGGAAGCTTCCCATAAACTCTTCAATCATTTGTCTTTACCGAGAAATGGAGTTGTGCCTTATTACAGTCTACTGAGTGCAAAGAATCTACTGGAGATGAATGGGGTCATCTCTGAGCGACTCTCCTGCAATGGCAACTCACCTTTGGTTTATGCTTGATGCCTCATACAGGAGAACACATTGCTCCGATACAGAATACTCTAGAAACATTGCAATATTCTCAAATTGTTCAAGATAGCATTCTTGATGTGAAATAAACACAAGGTAACTGCAGTCTATTTTCTCCAACCAAAATGTGTCCTTTACTGGAATTACTAGTCCAAGTCTACTTCCAACAAAATATCACAATTCTAGTGCAGGGTGCGGTGGTGCTTTTAATCCCAGCACTCAGGAGGCAGAGGTAGGAGGACTGCTGTAAGTTGAGGCCACCCTGAGACAATATAGTGAACTCCAGGTCAGCCTGGGCTAGAGCAAGATCCTACCTCAAAACAAAAGGGTACAAATACATATAGTCACAAGTCTAAAATCTAGACTCCATTTAACAAATTTAAATAGGCCTACGCTTCTTGCTTCAGCCTGTCCTCTCCCTGTGATGTCCAGGCCACTACACCAGCAGATAGCTTCTTTGCTTCTAGAAATCCTTTGTTTTCTGCAAGAACCGGTAGTTCAGCAAACCTCAATCATCTGCACAACTAGAGAAGGATGTGACACATATCTGGTAAAGACTCAAGAGCTACAAGGACCACAGAATGTCCACCTTGGCTGACAAGGTCTTGCAGCAAGCCGAGATCACCGACACCTTGGCTCACACAGGCTCCATCAGGAGAATGAAAACCACCTGTTCAAGTCCCCAGCAGGAGGCTAAACAAATTCACAAACCTGCAGTATCCAATTATCTCAAGCCACACAAACTGCATAGGGAGCTGACCTGGACACAAGCCATTTGACAGCTGGGCACTGTCCCTGGACTCTTCCAAAGTGTCAACGCAGCCACGCGCACAACCACACGTGCACTGGGCACGTGCCCCATTGGCTCTGCAGAGCCACATTTCAAGAAGAGTATGCAAAATGAGTGTGTTATAAAATTTATTTGTGTAAGCATTCAGACACTTTCAGGTGGGCAAGATGATATGCAGAGTCCACTACGAGGTGCAACAGGAAATCCTGTTGGGAAGGAAGGACGGTCCATCCGGCAGACAGGCAGTGGCACAGTTCCACAAAGGTTAGATGGGAGCGCATCATCTGGGAGAAACTCGAAATAATAATTTAAAGCTTCATGAGACAAGATATGTTCCAATTTAAAACACTAAGAAACAGTACCATCAATGAAAAAAGGAAATCAACTTCTAAGTGTACCAAAAAGGGTTGTAAGGGAAATGAGAGGAAAATTTGCATTTGTCGAGGTACAAACAGGAGTGTTCCCGTAAGAGGAGCATTAATTATTATTAATGGCAAACCTTGCAAATACAAAATAAAATCCAAATCACTGGACACGTAATTCAAAATTTACATGTAATAAAGGCAAGACTCAAGTTATGGCCTGTCAAATATTTACTCCACAGACATTATCTACAGAAGCACTTGGCCAATCTGTACACAGCGACTCCTTATGCACGCCAAAAGGATTTCTGTAAAAACGACACTATATACAAATCTGTACACTGACCCACCAGAGCGACTCTCCATCTCCCAGGGGAGCTGTCAATGTCAAGCAGGATACCTGAGGTTTCATGTCTTCAGTTGCCTTATCATAATCCCAAATATACATTTCAGGGTTTTTTGTTTTTAAAGATATTCTCCTTGAATATGTGCACTATGGTTAAAATTAAAAACAATAAAAAAATAAAATAATTGCTTGAAGGAGCAATCTGAGAGACTTCATCTGGCTGTGGCACAGTGACGACTGTGTGTCCCTGGACAGGTGATGGAGGCATTGGGGGAATGGCCCCCCCTCGCTGGCGCCTCTTCCGTAGAATCGGCAAAGGCTCTCGACTTTAAAAGAAGGAAGATGAAGTAAAAAAAGGAAAAACAAAACCAAATGCCAAAGGAATTTCAGTGAGAAGTTCCTCCACCACTCAGAGAATATCTAGGGAAGAGAAAGAAAAACAAGTAAGTGACATTTCTCAGACATCAGGGCCAAATTTCAAAGAAAATCCTACTTTTTTTTTTTTTTTAGAAACCAAGTCATTAATAAAATACAGTAGTGGAACAAGAAAACTGACCAGATAAAGCAGACAGAGGCTCTATGTGGCCAGGGTTGCAGGCAATGTTTCTGAGCATGGCTCACAGCCACTGATGAAAAGAACATGCTGCCCATTTTTCAAGTCCACCACACCAAAGCTCACCCAGCAAGAACGGGCCAGGCGTGGTGGCGCATGCCTTCAATCCCAGCACTCCAGAGGCAGAGGTAGGAGGATCGCTGTGAGTTCAAGGCCACCCTGAGACTACATAGTGAATTCCAGGTCAGCCTGGACTAGAGTGAGACCCTACCTCGAAAAACCAAAAAAGGAATGGCAGCATGCATGTGCCTGGAGCCCTATCTTGAGTCGAATGTGTGCCCCTAGGCTTCGCAGGCAAGTGCCTTAACCGCTAAGCCATCTCTCTGTTAATGAGGCATAGTTCTGTGGCAAGAACTACAAATGCACAAGTCTGTGGCCCTTTCTAGGAGATTCCACATCTGTTAATTCCTATCATTAAGTACAAGCCTTCTCCAACTAGGGTTGGCATTAAGCCCATCTATGACTTGGGGACTTACAGGAACAGATCAAGAATGAGGCACTCAAAGAGCCTCTCGGCTCGTCTGCAGGAGCTTCTCATGTGCACCTGAGAAGCCACATCAGCACCACAGGGTCCCCTCCCCAGCCCTAGCTCCAGCCCAAGACCCAGTGGCAGATACCTCTGCAGCCGCTGCACAAGCTGGGCCACCATAGTGTCAGAAATCCCAGGACAGGCCTCTTCCGCCAGGTAGATGGCTCCACGGAGCTCTTCTATGGACCCCAAGTTCCCTCCACATGCCTGGCTCTTCTCTTTCAGCTGAAAACACACAAAGAGGGCAGCATGATACACGTGCCCTTGAGTTTGGCTAGTGCTCCCAGTCCCTTCCCAGCATAGTATTTACAAGCCCGACAGAGTATTCTGCAGTCAGCCACACTCCTCCCTCCTGATCCATGACCCAGGCTTCCATGTCTCAACCTCAAAGCAGAATGAGGCAGTGTGGAGGAGTGGCCCTGGGGGCCGCCTACCCCTCCACGGGGCTATGCTGGACTGGAGGGGCTCCACTCATCACCAGTGAGTCCTCACTCTGAGCAAACAGGTGTGATGATGGGAATGGGGACTCCCATATGATGATCTCCTGGCTGTCCTCAAATGTCAGCCTAGTTGGATAAGCACATGCTGCTTTGTGACTTCTTAGCTACAATAATGTACATGGAATGTTCTGAACTCGGGGTGCCAACCACAATCCCTACTGAAAGCGCATGCTCGGGGAAAGATGCCTGGAGTTCATCTCGGTTATCAGAAACTTTAGGGTCATTTGAGGTGAGTGATTTTCAGTTTTTCCTGAAGCCCAGTAAAAAGTAAACAAAATGGTCTGGATATCCCCAACCTCACTACTTACACAAGACCATCATAATAGGAAAAGATGATGACATCAAAATAAAAGAGAGACAGATTGAGAGGGGGAGGGGATATGATGGAGAGTGGAGTTTCAAAGGGGAAAGTGGGGGGAGGGAAGTACCATGTGATATTGTCTACAATTATGGAAGTTGTCAATAAAAAATAAATAAAATTTTAAAAACTAACTAAACAGCTTCCTATAAATGAGGGAATCTGCGCAGCTTTCCCTCTCCACCATTGTGATCCTATCAAAGAGGACACCATCAGGGCTGGAGAGATGGCTTAGCGGTTAAGGCGCCTGCCTCCTAAGCCTAAGAACCCAGTTCCAATCTCCAGTGGTTCCAATCTCCAGGTCCCACGTTTAGACAGATGCAAAGTGACGCAAGGGCGCAATGCCGCACTTGACCACAAGGGGGCGCACGTATCTGGATTTTGTTCGCAGCTGCTGAGAGACTGCTGGCACACCCATCTCTATCTGTCTCCCTCTTCCTCTCTGTCTGTCTCTCTCTGTATCTCTCTTCAAAAATAAATTTAAAAAATTTAAAAAAAAAAAAAAGAGGAAACCATCACCGGAGAACAGATCAGCACCTGGAAAACCTGAAAGCTGTCATCTGAACCCCATTCCCTTACTCCAGCTGCACGCGAGCTACAGGTGACACTAAGGTAGCTCCAGCCACAGCCTCCCGCCACCTGGCCCTGGACTTGCCCTCAACAAGCCTTGAGGGGTGGCGGCCCAAGGAGCTTGGCTGAGAAGGGGTGTGGTGGGACACTGACTCCAGCAGGCCAGGTGTGAGCATGGGAAGGCGCGTGTGTGAGGCTTCCTCCTGTGAGCCATCAACCTCAAGAGCCTTGAGGCAGAGACCCGGCTGTCCACCAAAACAGAAGGGAGTGGGGAACAGGACTGGGCTACCCTCCAGGAAGCCAGAGCCAGGAAGGTGATGAGGACACACACAGCCACAGGATGAGGGCTGAGATTAGGGGTACGGGGGGACTCCCCTTGGGCAGAACAGCCCTGCTGGGTAAAGCAATGGCTCAGGCACCATGCACAGGGGCCACCAAAAACCAGCAGCGCCAGCAAAGAATGAGGAGGATTGTGGGATACTTAGGGTCCCCATCAAGGTAAGAATCTGCTTCCCAAGTTGCCCTAACTCTGTTGGAGGCAGAGACAAGACTGTGCCCGACCACATCTTCAAGAAAGCTGTGTGACCAGAGCTGGAAGGCGCCACGGCAGACCAACTCAGAACGCTATTGACACGGCAGACTTCCCCAAGGTGACATGACAAGACGGCCACCCGAGTCCAGCAGGAGTGGCTCACAGAAGGTCGTGCTGGCGCATGGCTGCCGCCGAGCCTGCCTTTGCCAGCTGTTCGAGTGCCCGCAGCTTGACTGGCAATGGCCCCAGATTAGTAGGGCTCTGCTTTCCCCTCGTCCCCTCTCACAGGTCCCCAGAAAGCCAGCCAGGGATCTCACCTCTGCAAACAAGGGAGAAATAACTGTCGACAAACACTGAGAGAAAGGCCTCTTTGGGATGTCTTTCATCTTGAGGAAAAAAGGAAAGGAAAAGGCCATCAGAAACAGACAATATTCACATCAGCAATCAACTCACTAATGCACCACGCCGGTGCTCCAGCCTCCCCGCGGACACATTCCCTTCTGGCTGCATCTGAGCAACACCATCTATAAGCAGGCCAGACCCATGCAGCGGGGAGCCCATGGATCACTCCACGGAGTCACCTCTGGGACTGGCCAGGCTCAGCTGCCCCTCCCTACACTGTGTGCCATACTTCCTGAGAAACCTCTGGAAGCCAGGTGTTTCAAACTGGGTGTCCTCTGAGGGGCCCAGTTTCTATCCACTGCCTCTGCAGAGCAGGCCTGGCAGGGGCTGGGGGTGGGGGTGGCCACTGTGCTTCAAAACCATCTTCAAATGCAGTACCTTGTTTCTGTCCAAATCAGAGGGCTGCAAAGCTCCGTTCTCCAGGTTCTTGGGGTCCTTCTCCCGGATGGTGAAGATCCAGTCCCCAGAGTCGCTGCCTCCTGACGCTTGGCCATCTGTTTCCCTTGACACAGAAATCCCCAGTTCACCGGTACAGGCCAGGCTATGGGCCCGGGCCCTGCACTGCCCAGCCCTCTGTCACCCCTGCCCACAGCTGTTTCCAGCTGCCCCATCCCCACTAGACACACACCCGGCCGTGCTTTTAGGAATCCCAAGCCATGCTGCTCCCTACATCACCAAGACCAGATGTGCTTCTTGAACTTGTCCCTTTGCCAGAGGCTGCATCTCTCCCAGGAAACCATCCGCTCCTCCCCTGCCAGCCCTTATCCTGGGTCTCAATTTCTCCCCATGTGCCTCCTTCCTGCTGCCCTCCTGAAACATGCTCCCTGCTTCCCTTCTGGCCACACTCTGCCTCAGCCACAGCTCTTCCATATCTGGGCTCACTATCACCACCTGTCACCTGCCACCAGCTCCAAAGACTACCTGTGACCCATGTGAGACCACCAAGGCTAGTTAAGAATGGGGTGCTCAGCCTAGGCCGTGGCCCTGCGTCTCACCCTCTCCCACCCGCAGGGCCACACCTGCTCTGACTCTGGTCCTAGGCTCCTCTCACAACCCCCCCACCCCCCCACCCCCGTGACACCACTTGACCTCAGCGCTTTACCAACAGCTATTTCCCTGGTCCTCTCAGGATCTTGTACACTACAAGGACCCAAAAGTCTGTATCTGCTGCCAAGCTATCTGACCTGACCTCTGTACTCCGACACTTGACTACAGGCCTGTGCCAGCACAACTCAGTAGCCACCATTCATTAAAACACACACACACACACACACACATACACACACGTTCATATACTTGTGGATGCACTTGTGTGCACATGCATTTGGAGGCAAGGACAATCTCAGGTGTCACTCCTCAGGTGCCATCCACCTTTTCATTTGAGACAGGGTCCCACGTCGGACTGGAACTCACCAAGTAGGCTAGACTGGCTGGCCATAGAGCCCAGGGATCTGCCTGACTCCACCTCCCTAATCCTGGAATTACAAATGCTTGCACCACACCTGGATCAAACTCAGGGCCTCTTGCTTGGAAGAAAAACACTTTATCAACTAAGCAATTTCCTCAGCCCTCTAATGAACCCGTAAGTCTAGCTCTTCTGCCTATCTGGCCTGAGCGCCATACCGCAGCATCATTTTAAACCACACATCTCCCTGACATGCTTGTAAGCAGCTCAGACTCCAACAGGCCTACAAAATACTGCACCCACACTTTATCACCTCAGAATCACCCACCATACTGCTGAAAACAGGGACATCCTGCCCGCTTCCTCTACCAAATCTTTTACTGGGCACTGAGCCCAGTCCCTCCCAGAGCAAGCATAGTAGTTACTGAGCAGCAATACTAGCCTAGTGAGATAGGGTCTTACTAAGTTGCCCACGCTGGCCTTGAACTTGTTCTGTATCCCAGGCAAGCCTTGATTACATGTCTGTGTCATTACCTTTAATCTATTGGCACATTCTGGATCTCAAAACCTACCTCTACTCTCCAACTCTCACCCCACTGGTACCCCACAATGGCCCAGCATTGTCACCTTAATAAACTTTCAGGTTCAGAGGCCTCAACCATGGCCATACAATAGCCACCTGGACACCTTGGGAACTATTCTAGAGCCGGGTGTGGTGGCGCACACCTTTAATCCCAGCACTTGGAAGGAAGAGGTAGGAGGATTGCTGTGAGTTCAGAACCACCCTGAAACTACATAGTGAGTTCCAGGACAGCCTGGGCTAGAGTGAGACCCTACAACAAACAAACAAACAAACAAACAAACAGAGCTACACTATTCCCGGTTTGTCTCAGAAGCTCTCAATCATTGGCCTGACATGAGGTGTGTGTGGGGCCAATGCTGGCTCTGGCCGCAGTGTGCAGGACAGCAGACCAGCACTCCACACCTACTTCGGGGCCCCTTTCCTCCCCATGTCAGGGTAGCTGAGCCACCAGGCCCCTCGTGTCCCCTGCTTGGAGGACTTCAGGCCACATCACACTCCAGCCAGCACAGCCTGAGGGCTGAGCTGGACACCACCATTCAGTAAGTAGCTTTACAACATGAGGGAGTCACAAAAAATCGGGGGGGGGGGCGCGCTAAAGAATTCCACACAGACTCATGTGTTCAACCTAAAACTTGCCATCAACCTGGATTACTTAAAAATAAACGGGAGGGCTGGGAATATAGCTCCATGCACCTGCCTAGCATGCGAGAAGTTTAATCCCCAGCACTGCTGGAGAAAAGAATCAGCAGGGCTGGAGAGATGGCTTAGCAGTTAAGGTGTTTGCCTATGAAGCCAAAGGACCCAGGTTTGACTCCCCAGGACCCACGTAAGCCAGATGCACAAGGTGGCGTATTCGTTTACAGTGACTGAAAGGAACTTGTTTATAGTGGGTGAAGCCCCTGGTGTTCCCATATTCTCTCTCTCTCTCTCAATTAAGTTAAATTAAATTAAAAGACTCAGTCAAATGGTGAGCGCAAGCGGGTGACTTACGCATCCGAGTCCTCTGAGCTGGAGTCATCGCGGCTCTGCTCGGCCTTCCACCTCTTGTACCTGTCAATGAGCTCAGTCAGGTAGGATGTTTTCTTTGCATTACGTATGATAAATTTGTGCTTCAATAGTTCCTTAGCGGTGGGTCTCTGGAAAATATACACATGTCCAAAACATTAGGAGGGGAAGTTCCTGTGTTCACTCTACATTGCACTCTGCTCCACCTGAACGACAGACTCCAGGTTCCAACGTCAGAGCAGCACACGAAACATCAACATCAGGTTCGGCTTCAAAGCTTTTCCTTCAGGCTTATTCTAAGATGCCCACACTAGGCACAGGCTGAATGTGACAGTGACTTTCCAACAGGGTCTCCAACACTCTACCAGGAGCTGTTTAATCAGAGCTAGAAAGTCCACCCAAGTCATTCCACAAAGAGCTGCACTGGAGCTGTCTGGAGCTCACCTCTCTCTCAGTTTTATGCAAAACTTCAAGACAGATATTGACAGGTGATAAATGTGTTCTATGCTACTATTAAATTTCTATATGGTTCGGCTAATACCTCATAATGTAAAAAATGAGTTCACTGACTTAGACTTGTCTAAAGGAAGCTGGACAGGGGACAGAGAGCCATTCCTCACATCCTAGTTGCCTGCCTGGCTCCTGAGTCACTCACTGGCTTTACTAATGTAGAAAGTCAGCTCGGTGTCTGTTCCCACCCTGGTGACTGGGCTAAGAGCTTCACCTGCACCTGGGGTGCCACAGCTCCAAATGACAACCAACAGCATTACTGTTGGGGACAGCAAACCCAATTACTGGAGGAGAACTCCCCAGAGCCCAGAGTGGCCCGGCCAGGGACAGCTGGCAGAAATACAATGGTGCCAGCCAGTTAGGCCATGGTCCTACCTGCTCTAAATCACCAATTTTTAAAATTACATTTTATTTACTTATTTGGGGAGGGGGACACACAAAGGCCACTGCAAACAAACTCCAGACACATGTGCCATTTTATGCATCTGGCTTTACACGGGTGATGAGGAATCGAACCTGGGCCATCAGGCTTTGCAAGCACCTTTGACCATTGAGCTCTCTCTCCAGTCTACCAATGTTTTAATAAGAGGCAACATGTTCCACAAACTCAACCCTCTGAGAAGTCAGGTGATCTCAGGGATCCCTCACTCCCTTCCTGTCCACTGACTAACACTCCAAATATCCCAAATGCGCATACACTCAGCATTGCATCCCTCGCCTCTGAAGGCAAAGTGGAGGGGAACACCTTGGGAACAGACCAGTGGTAGACATGTTTTAGGGAAAAGATATACACACACATGGATCACGTTCTGGATGCTGGTGTACTGTACTATGCCCAGAACTAACTTCACGCTAGAATACTCAGAGCCTGGCTGGTCCAGCCTGGTACCTGATGCAATAACCAAATGCTGGCTTGCTGACCTCAGCCTGCAGTGCCCAGAGACAATGCTGCCTTCCCAGTCAGTGCTTCCAACCAGAACTGGCCCTGTGTGAGGAAACCATGCTCTGAAACCTCATTTTTTTAAAAATAATTTTTGTTTATTTTTATTTATTTATTTGAGAGCAATAGACAGAAAGAGGCAGCGAGAGAAAGAGGGAGAGAATGGGTGCGGGGCCTCCAGCCATTACAAATGAACTCCAGATGCATGCACCACCTTATGAATCTGGCTTACGTGGGTACAGGGGAAACGAGCCTAGAACCTGGGTCCTTAGGGCTTCACAGGCAAGCGCTTAATGGCTCAGCCATCTATCCAAACCCTGAAACCTCATTGTTAGGTATGGGCTGGATGGGTAGGTGGGGATGGGGGGAGACCAATATTCTTCAGGGATAAGGAAGCATGGCCCTCAGCGAACTCTGCCAGAAAGCTCGGGAGAAGAATTATAGTGGGTGAAGCCCCTGGTGTTCCCCATATTCTCTCTCTCTCTCTCAATTAAGTTAAATTAAATTAAAAGACTCAGTCAAATGGTGAGCGCAAGCGGGTGACTTACGCATCCGAGTCCTCTGAGCTGGAGTCATCGCGGCTCTGCTCGGCCTTCCACCTCTTGTACCTGTCAATGAGCTCAGTCAGGTAGGATGTTTTCTTTGCATTACGTATGATAAATTTGTGCTTCAATAGTTCCTTAGCGGTGGGTCTCTGGAAAATATACACATGTCCAAAACATTAGGAGGGGAAGTTCCTGTGTTCACTCTACATTGCACTCTGCTCCACCTGAACGACAGACTCCAGGTTCCAACGTCAGAGCAGCACACGAAACATCAACATCAGGTTCGGCTTCAAAGCTTTTCCTTCAGGCTTATTCTAAGATGCCCACACTAGGCACAGGCTGAATGTGACAGTGACTTTCCAACAGGGTCTCCAACACTCTACCAGGAGCTGTTCAATCAGAGCTAGAAAGTCCACCCAAGTCATTCCACAAAGAGCTTCACTGGAGCTGTCTGGAGCTCACCTCTCTCTCAGTTTTATGCAAAACTTCAAGACAGATATTGACAGGTGATAAATGTGTTCTATGCTACTATTAAATTTCTATATGGTTCGGCTAATACCTCATAATGTAAAAAATGAGTTCACTGACTTAGACTTGTCTAAAGGAAGCTGGACAGGGGACAGAGAGCCATTCCTCACATCCTAGTTGCCTGCCTGGCTCCTGCGTCACTCACTGGCTTTACTAATGTAGAAAGTCAGCTCGGCGTCTGTTCCCACCCTGGTGACTGGGCTAAGAGCTTCACCTGCACCTGGGGTGCCACAGCTCCAAATGACAACCAACAGCATTACTGTTGGGGACAGCAAACCCAATTACTGGAGGAGAACTCCCCAGAGCCCAGAGTGGCCCGGCCAGGGACAGCTGGCAGAAATACAATGGTGCCAGCCAGTTAGGCCATGGTCCTACCTGCTCTAAATCACCAATTTTTAAAATTACATTTTATTTACTTATTTGGGGAGGGGGACACACAAAGGCCACTGCAAACAAACTCCAGACACATGTGCCATTTTATGCATCTGGCTTTACACGGGTGATGAGGAATCGAACCTGGGCCATCAGGCTTTGCAAGCACCTTTGACCATTGAGCTCTCTCTCCAGTCTACCAATGTTTTAATAAGAGGCAACATGTTCCACAAACTCAACCCTCTGAGAAGTCAGGTGATCTCAGGGATCCCTCACTCCCTTCCTGTCCACTGACTAACACTCCAAATATCCCAAATGCGCATACACTCAGCATTGCATCCCTCGCCTCTGAAGGCAAAGTGGAGGAACACCTTGGGAACAGACCAGTGGTAGACATGTTTTAGGGAAAAGATATACACACACATGGATCACGTTCTGGATGCTGGTGTACTGTACTATGCCCAGAACTAACTTCACGCTAGAATACTCAGAGCCTGGCTGGTCCAGCCTGGTACCTGATGCAATAACCAAATGCTGGCTTGCTGACCTCAGCCTGCAGTGCCCAGAGACAATGCTGCCTTCCCAGTCAGTGCTTCCAACCAGAACTGGCCCTGTGTGAGGAAACCATGCTCTGAAACCTCATTTTTTTAAAAATAATTTTTGTTTATTTTTATTTATTTATTTGAGAGCAATAGACAGAAAGAGGCAGCGAGAGAAAGAGGGAGAGAATGGGTGCGCCAGGGCCTCCAGCCATTACAAATGAACTCCAGATGCATGCACCACCTTATGAATCTGGCTTACGTAGGTACAGGGGAAACGAGCCTAGAACCTGGGTCCTTAGGCTTCACAGGCAAGCGCTTAATGGCTCAGCCATCTATCCAAACCCTGAAACCTCATTGTTAGGTATGGGCTGGATGGGTAGGTGGGGATGGGGGAGACCAATATTCTTCAGGGATAAGGAAGCATGGCCCTCAGCGAACTCTGCCAGAAAGCTCGGGGAGAAGAAAGGGCATGGGGTGGGCTGGAGAGATGGCTTAGTGGTTAAGGCATTTGCTTGCAAAGCCAAAGGATCCCGGTTCAATTCTCCAGGACCCACGTAAGCCAGATGCACAAGATGGTGCATGCATCTGGAGTTCGTTTGCAGTGGCTAGAGGCCCTGGTGTGAGCCCATTCTCTCTCTCTCTCTCTCTCAAATAAATAAAATATACTTTCAAAAATTTTTGTTAAAAATAAAAAAGGGCACAGGGTGCGGCACGCAACACCAAAATACAGACAGCTTTCCAAGCAAGGCCCTAATTGTGTAAGGAAAGTGAAGAGAGCTATGTAGCAGTTAATGCTCTGGGCTTCGCCACTGCTGAAAAAAGGAAAAGAAAGGGCATGGGGTGGGCTGGAGAGATGGCTTAGCGGTTAAGATGCATGCCTGCAAAGCCTAAGGACCCAGGTTCAATTCCCCAGGACCCACATAAGCCAGATGCACAAGATGGCACATGTGTCTGGAGTTCGTTTGCAGGGGCTGGAGGTCCTGGAACATCCATTCTGTCTCTGTCTCTCTCCCTCCGTCTCTCTCAAATAAATAAATAAAATTTATTAAAACAAATAAAAAAAACAAAAACAACAAAAACCTAGAGAGAAAGGGAGGGGGAAAAGAGGAGGGGGAGAAAAGGAGGGGGAGAAGAGGAGGGGGAGAAAAGGAGGGGAAGAAGAGGAGGGGGAGTGACTCCTCATCCCTGTTTGTCTTCCTCTCCCAGCGCATGGCAGCTAGAAACTGAACACACTGATTTCACAGGCACACTTCCATGGTTGTTCACGATAGCCTTTGCCATTACTAAAAGTGCTTTCCAGTTTATAGCCTGATTGTCCTGATTCTCTAAGTCTTCAAACTCTAGGACTTTACCTTTAACAGGAGGAAGAGCATTCTTTAGGCTCAATGAGGTGTGAGGTGCCAGCAGTCTAAAATAAGCAGTCTTAATGACAGTAAATGCACGTTTGCAATTCAAAGGAATTAAACTCATTTAGAAAAAGAAAGGTGCATGAGCTCAGGAGGCAGCATACAAGGGTGACTGAAGAAACCGCACCCCCAGCCCCAGGCAGGACTCACAAAGCTGGGCTCCTTGTTCAGACAGGCTTCCACAAATTCCTTGAGGGGCTTGCTGTAGTTTCCTTCCAGCGTGGGGGGGTTGTTCTTTGGAATGAGGAACAAAACCTTCATGGGGTGCAGCTCGGAGTGAGGCGGCTCCCCCTTGGCTAGTTCTATAGCTGTTATGCCCAAAGACCAAATGTCTGCCTGCAATGACAAGAGCATCTTTAGAGACTGGAAGCAGGAATACATTCAAGCAAACACGGGGGGCGGGGGGGGCACATGTTTCAATGTATCTATAACATTCTGAAAAGGACATTTTTTAAAACTGGTTATAAGAAACCTAAGTCCCTGGAATAACTGCACACATCTTTCCACCCGTACACTGGAAAAGGCTGAGTGACGGGCCCCATGGCAGGTGCGGCAGGAGATGCCAGGAGTGCAGGGTGGAGTCCCAGGAAGCAGTGACGCAGACACACAGTGGAGGAGCCAGGTATGCTTGTGAGTGTGTCCTTCAGCAGTAGACACAGCTGGAGATTGAGAGGGTACCTCAGGCTCAAATACCAGCTGTGCAGTCAAGGTCTACAACATTAGGCAACACCCTACATTAGGCCTTAGTATGGGCATGCAAAAGAGCTACCCACAGCTACCCAGGAACTTGGGAGCACATGATGCAAATCTAAAGATGCAATGTAATCTAAGTTAAATTATATTTGTAAGACACATGCCTAGATTACAACTTTTGTGCTCGCTTCGGCAGCACATGTACTAGATTACAACTTTTTTTTTTTTTTTTTTTTTTTTTTTTTTTTCAAGGTAGGGTCTCACTTTGGCTCAGGCTGACCTGGAATTCACTATGTAGTCTCAGGGTGGCCTTGAACTCAAGAAGATCCTCCTACCTCTACCTCCCCAGTGCTGGGATTAAATGTGTGCGCCACCACGCCCGGCTCCTAGTTTACAACTCTTGAAGCAGCCCCTACTCAACTCTACAATCAAGAGGGTGAAGAAAACTGAGGGAACTCCAAGCCACAGCTCCATCTAAATTAGTGAAAATAAAAATAGATTCCAGTACAGCTGTACATGTACTTTAGCTAAATATTTAGACACACTTTAAAATGTATTTATCTTGATTAACATATAAAGAATTGTGCTTCATCAGGGAGTTTTCAAACCAATTGTCTGTTGTTTCCCTTGCCTCCAACTCCCTGCCCACTTGTACCCCCCCAACATGGCCTCCATTCCACTTCCATACGCTGTCCAGAAACCCATTTCTATGTGGAATCTGGAGGTACAAACGACCTGAGCACTATATGGCCATTGAACTTCTGACCCAAAAGGGCTTTGACAAAAGACACACTAAAACAAAGCCCAGGGTCACTTGGCTTCTTGCTCACAGCCCTACCACAGCTCCTTCCTCCCTGCTAGGACTGTTCAAGTCCTAATCACACAAGCAGGGAGGCAGGCAAGTTATGGATCCCAGCACACACGTGCTTGCGCACACACACACACCTTGTCTGCTAGAGTTTCACTGATTTGGCAATGTCACTTTTTTCATCTACCTCCATTTTCCGCTAAGGTACAACACGGGTACTTCAGAGCTGACACTGGCAAACCTGGGCTTGGGCAATGTACTGGTTGATTCAGGTGTCACCCATAAACTTGTGTGTTCTGAATGCTAGGTCCCCAGATGATGGCAATTTGGGAATTGGAGCCTCCTGGAAGCAATGTATTTTGGGGGGCAGGTTTATGGGTGTCACAACCAGTTTCCCCTTGCCAGTGTTTGGCTCACCCTCCTGCTGCTGTTGTCCACCTGCTCTGGCACAAGGGATGTCCAGCCTTTGATCATGCCAACATCTTCCCTGCCATCACAGAGTTTCCCCTTGAGCCTGCGAACCAAAATAAACCCTTTCCTCCCAAAGCTGCTTTTGGCCAGGTGCTTTCTGCCAGCGAAAGGAAGCCTGACTGCAACAGGCAGGTCTGCAGATGCCGCCCTTCCCTCTGCATCTTTCTTCTCTGTGCTCCAGATCATCACTTATGAGCCGCTGCTATCCTTCCTGTGAAGCTAACATCAAGAAAAGCTGTTCACAAGAACACTCTGGCCCTCTCTGGCTTCTACGTGCCCCAGGGCCTTATGTTAGTCCGAGGTAGGTCAGAGTTACTGGCCTCATCCCCCACCACACCCAGTGCCCCATCTACCACCAGCTCAGAAGCTGTCCTTCCCAGAATGCAGTCTCTGGGCACACACTTCCCCATCCCAGAAGGACCAAAAGCCCCAATTCTGAAGCAGCCTCAGCTCCTCCTCTGGCCTCCCTCTCCTCCAGGCTCCTGACCTGCTATCGGTAACTACTTGTCAAAGATGGAGATGACTTAGCACAGCTTTGGGGTCCAGCAACCGAATGACTAAATGAACAAATGAGAATGGGACATGAGCGAGACAATCCCCAATACACTAACTAACATGTCATCCCAACAGCCTCACAAAGAATACAATGGGGGCTGGAGGGACGGCTTAGCAGTTAAGGTGCTTGCCTGCAAAGCCAAAGGCCCTCGATTCAATTCCCTAGTTCCCACGTAAGCCAGACGCACAAGGTGCATCTGGAGTTTGTTTGCAGTGGCTCTCACTCTCTCTCTCACTCTGCCCCTTTCTCTCTCTCAAATAAATAAATTATGGATGCAGTAGAAAAAAAAAAAAAGAATGCAACAGCCGGGCATGGTGGCCCATGCCTTTAATCCCAGCACTTGGGAGGCAGGCAGAGGTAGGAGGATCTCCGTAAGTTTGAGGCCACTCTGAGAATACAGAGTGAATTCCAGGTCAGCCTGGGCTAGAGTGGGACCCTACCTCAAAAAACCAAAAAAAAAAAGCAATGATTAAGGTTCTTCAATCAATCCGAGACCCAGGGCTACAGTGTTGAACGTGGCGGCTCCTTGGGAGGAAGCAGTCATCTCACATAGTATACTTCCATCATTTGGAGATGGCAGAAAGCAGGCAAAGCTTTCTTACGTCTCCTTTAAAGTATGAATAACGGGCTAGAGAAATGGCTTAAGCAGTTAAGGCACTTGCCTGAGAAGCCGAAGGGCCCAGGTTCAGCTCCCCAGAGCCCATGTGCACAAGGGGACGCATACAAACAGGATGGCACATGCATCTGGAGTTCGAGTAGAGAGAGGCCCTGGCATGCTAATTCATTCTCTCTCTCTCTCATAAATAAAATAAATCTTAGGACTGGAGAGATGGCTTAGTGGCTAAGGCTCTTGCCTACAAAGCCAAAGGACTCAGGTTCAATTCCCCAGGACCCACATCAGCCAGATGCAAAAGGGGCCTATGCATCTGGAATTCCTTTGTAGCAGTTGGAGGCCCTGGTGCGCCCATTCTCTCCTCCCCCTTCTCAAATAAATAAACATTTTTAAAAAATGAAAATTTTAAAGTACTAATAACAACACAGGTTTCCAAGGCACACGGACAGCCAGGACGCAGTACTACTAGGCTTAGGTTACGAAATGAGAATGGCAGAGGCCTGTGGACGCAAATACATGGGGAGCTCACATGACCAGGGATCAGAGACACGAGTTATGGAAAACGATACACGCTCCCTTGGGCTCAGTGAAAGAGATGCCATGAGGCAGGCAAGCCCTGCCTCTCCAAGCTGTGCTGGTAACTAACAGAACAGCAGCCCACAAGCTCTGCAGGAAGGTCTCTCTGCTGGTAATGCAGGTACCAATGGGAAACAGGCACGCAAGCACACATGCCGCCGCCACCAGCAGCAGCAGCAGCAGCAGCAGCAGAAGAGATGGGACAGGCACTTAACACCTCTGAGTGACAGGAGGTTAGAGCAGCGGGTCTCCACAGCATCAGCTGCTCTGGAATTCACTATGTAGTCTCAGGGTGGCCTTGAACTCATGGTGATCCTCCTACCTCTGCCTCCCGAGTGCTGAGGAACAGCCATGAGGCAAGTGCAAAAAGGCGCCCTCTGTCAGACTGTGCTGAGGCCCGAAGCTACTGGCACACCTAGGATTACTCCCTCTGGCCTCACCCTTAAACCCCACTCCTGGGATGCTCCACAGTACTGTAACAATTCCCTCGTCCACACTTCACATTCTTAGCCAGAAAACCTGAACATCCATTTCTCATGGCACATTTATACATGATTTCATGGAAGGGTCACTCACTGATCATATGCAAGCAAGTGAAAGAGCAGATTTTGACAAGTCAGAGTAAAAGTGTTCAAAGAAAGAGTTTCTCCTGCTACGAGGGTGAGATGGTGTGGTTTGAAGGGAAATGTCCCTCACTGGTTTAATAACATGTTGGAACATGTGATCCCCAGCTGGTAGCACTGTTTGGAAATGTTGGGGAACCGTCAAGAGGTGGAGCTTTGGGTTGGAGAGATGGCTTAGAGGTTAAGGCGCTTGCCTGCAAAGCCAAAGGACCCAGGTTCAATTCCCCAGGACCCACGTTAGCCAGATGCACAGGGGGTGCACACGCCTGGAGTTCGTTTGCAGTGGCTGTAAGCCCAGCGTGCTCATTCTCTCTCTCTCTCTAATAAATAAAAATAAAATATTTTTAAAAAGAGCCGCGTGTGGTGGCACACACCTTTAATCCCAGAACTCGGGAGGAAGAGGTAGAAGGATCACTGAGAGTTTGAGGCCACCCTGAGACTACATAGTGAACTCCAGGTCAGCCTGAGCTACAGTGAGACCCTACCTCGGAAAACCAAAAAAAAAAAAAAGAGGAGGCGCTATGCTGGAAGTGAATCGCTAGGGGTGGGCCATGAAGTTTTACAGTCCAGTCTTACTTGCTATTTGGCTTCCTGCCTGCCAGTATGATGATGTGACACCAATGCCCTGCTCCTGCCATGCTTTTCACACCATGATGACTCTACTCTCAAACTATAAGCCAAAATACACTCTTTCCTCCCCTAAATTGCTTCTGGTCAGGGATGTCACCCCAGCAACGAGAACATAACCAATACAGACAGCATCTTCCTCTGGGCTGAGTGAGGTTTTTCTGGACATGAACTCGAACTCCAGGAAAGAGTTTGGCCAAGACTTCTGACGTTCAGGAGGTTTGGGACCAGCCAGGAACACATTGCAGATACAAAGGAGTGGCAATCTGAGAGAGGAGCACATGAGGTCAGTTGGGCACTGGGTGGGGGCTTGAGCCCAAGTCTCACAGGGCAGTGGCTGGCCTGCTAACTTACTACAAAGCCCAAAAAGACAATGTTCAGGGTGGTGTAATCAAGTTACTTAAGAACTTAGATTCTGGGCTGGAGGGATGACTTAACAGTTAAGACGCTTGTCTACAAAGCCAAAGGACTGAGGTTCGATTCCCCAGGACCCATGAAAGCCAGGTGAACAAGGTGGTGCATGCATATGTAGTTTGTTTGCAGTGGCTAAAGGCCCTGGCATGCCCATTCTCTCTCTCTCTCTCTCTCTCTCTCAAATAAATAAATAAAAATAAAATACTTTTAAAAAAAAAGAAAGAAAGAACTTGCAATCTTGTCTCCCCTGCTGAAATCTAGCCATGAACTTTTGTCAATGAAGAGTGGACGCAAAACCCATCTTCCTGCCAAATCCTGAGGTGACATGGCCCAACAGCAAAAGGGGCTGCAGAGATGAGAGGTAGCCACGGACCAATGAACAGCAAACAAGGAAAGCAGAGCAGGCTGACCTGGGAGTGCTACTCACTGGATGTCAAGGTCAAGGGCCAGCAGAAGTCATAGCCACTACCACAATTTCCCAGTAAGGCACCGAGTCTGTCTCCCAAGTCAGAACCAGGACCACTTGTACCTTTAGCCACACGGACACACTGTAGTGTAGTTATCTTGCAATGAGGGCCTGAGGTCCCCAGAAGAAAGTTACCCTATACTGCAGGCATGATTAAACAAGGCACAAAATCTGCTACGCACTGAGAAACTCTCCATTTAACAAAAAAGACATAACCCAGGCATGTGACACACACCCATCATCCCAGTGCTCAGGAAGCTGAGGCAGGATTACCAGTTTGCCAGCTGGGCTACATAGTGAGACAATCTCAAAAAAAATTTTTTTTAATTTAGAAAGAAATTAGCTGGGTGTGGTGTTGCAATACCTTTAATCCCAGCACTTGGGAGGCAGAGCTAGGAGGGTCCACGGTGAGTTCGAGGCCAGCCTGAGACTACATAGTGAATTCCAGGTTAGAATGGGCTAGACCGAGACCCTACCTTGAAAGACCAAAAAAAGAGAAATTAAAAACACAATGTTCAATGAGCTGAATAGTTGTTTTCTCAGAAGTTTGGGGTTCCAAATAGCCAGACCTTTGTGAATCTTGAGTTTTTACTGTGCACAGACCACTGACAATTGACAGGGAAAACTCAGAAAATATAGAGTCCCCTAGCATTTTACATCTATAGACAAAGAAGACAAAAAAAAAAAAAAATCTAGCAAACAAACCCTGCCAAGGAGAAGCTGCCAGAACGAAGGGTACGTGTCATCCTGTGTGAAGGAGCTTCTGGGAACAAGGATCTCTACTGACCACTCAACACAGGCTGAGTCGCTGCGATCACTCAGCACCGTGCGCTCCTGTTCTGCTGGGGCATTTCTGTGGACTCCTCCTCCTTCTCTAGATGCCCTTTAAATCGTAGACAGGGCACTGTCCAGGCCTTGCCCTTGTCCACTGAGCCTGGACCCCACCCTCCTCCACATGCCTACAGGCCTGCATTACGTATCAGAGGCCCAACAGTGCCCGTCCTCACGCCATGGTCCTCCTGTCCCGGGACACCCTCCCTCACGGTCCCCACCATATCACACACACACTAAGGTCAAAAGCCATCACTGTGGCTGGATGGACAAGGTATCCACGATGCAGAAGGAGAAGACGACGACTAATGTTAGCCGAGATCAGACACCTGACCAGGTAGGAAAGCTGCAAGACCGAAGGACAAAACGGAGATGCAGGTGGACCAGGTAGGTGTCAAGCACTGGCTCTTACCTTCGAGTCATAGGCTGACTGCTTAATGACCTCGGGTGCCATCCAGAAGGGGGTGCCCACAAAGGTGTTCCTTTTTATCTGGGTATCCGTCAGCTGGCCAGCCACTCCAAAGTCAGCCAGCTTCACCTCTCCATGTTCAGACAGTAGAACGTTGGCTGCTGCAACACAACCAGGGAGGGCCGGCATCAGCACCCTGCTGCTGCTCGGGGGTCACCCCGGGAGCCTGAGCACTCTCTCCCCCACCAGCCAGCTTCGGTGGCCCACAAGGACAGGTGGCAGGCTCTCACTTCTCATCACCCCACCACGAGCACCACCAGAGCAGCAGCCCAACCCCAGGCCAACAGAGGGGACAGGACACCTTCCCCTGAGCACACAAGTGCCTCTGCTCGGTCACCTCAGCTGTTCCCAAGGTTCTTACCTTTAATATCTCTATGGATTTTCTTCTCTGAATGTAGGTAATCAAGTCCTTTCAGTATTTCTCTTAAGATAGTAGCAATCTGAGTCTCATCTAAAGGGCCAGGTTCTAACTGTTGAGAAAAAAAAAAAAAAAAAATTAGCCACTTTAGTGATTATCTTGCAGAGTTTAAGAGACAATATCCATGCTAAATGGATCAGAATAAAATTAAAAGGTGTCTTCACTTAAAGCAGATATTTTGCCTAAATAACTAAAACCTATTAAAGGATCCTGAGGGGTAGACTACAGAAAATAACTTGGATTTTGCCTGACTGGAGAGATCGCTCAGTGGCAGAACAGTTGCATAACATCTTTGAGATCTTGGGGGTCAATCCCCAGAACTACTCAAAAAAAAAAAAAAAAAAAAAAGGAAAGAGGGAGAAATAGGGACGGAAGAATTGCTTCACTAAATAAAGTAGGCTGGGGTGAATGAGTGGGGCAATGAAAAGGCCCCTGTGGACTGCACTTGCATCCTACAGGCTGACCTCTCAGGGTTGTACTATTTCTGGCCCATGGCACGGTGGGACACAGGAAGGACAGCACAGTCCAGGGAACAAAAAGCCCAGAAACCACAGTGCATGCAGTATGGTCACCTTCCCAGAAGGCCCATCCCTGTCCCTAAAAGCCAAGTTGTAAGAAAGAACTCTGCCTTAAGAAGCTCCCCCTCTGGCTGAGAGAGTTCAGTTCCTAAGACTTTATAATGTTATAATTGTAGTGGGGCTGGAGAGATGGCCTGGCGGTTAAGCACTTGCCTATGAAGGCTAAGGATCCCGGTTCGAGGCTTAATTCCCCAGGACCCACGTAAGGCAGATGCACAAGGTGGCACATACACCTGAAGTTTGTTTGCAGTGGCTGGAGCCCTGGTGCGCCCATTCTCTCTCTCTCTCTGCCTATTTCTTTTTTCTTTTTTTTTTTTTGGTTTTTCGAGGTAGGGTCTCACTCTGGTCCAGGCTGACCTGGAATTCACTATGTAGTCTCAGGGTAGCCTCGAACTCACAGCGATCCTCCTACCTCTGCCTCCCGAGTGCTAGGATTATGCTGGGCTTTGCTAGTAACAGGCTGGACCAGTGAGGAGGCTGGCCTGAACTATTGGACATGGCCAAGGACCCTGGGCTGTGGGGTCGCAGCTGGCCCTCTGTCAGGGGTCCCTGGAGACGGTGATTGCCTTCCCTATGTTGTAGGGTGTAGTGAGCTGTCATCGCCCAGAGTGGGCAGAACTGGCAAGGCGCTCCCCCCAGACCCAAAAGGCTATGACAATTCCATAAGTCAGACTTTGCCCCCCACAGTTCCTGACCTGTGCCTAGCTGCCCAAGAGACCCTCATGTGGCTAAAGTCAGGTAGTCTTCTCACCCCCCACAGTTCTGAAGTCACAGCCTCCTGTTAATCTCCTCTTCTGCCCTTCCCCCTACCTTCCCTTATCCTTCCCCCATAGCTTTTAAGTTACCAGTCCTTCCTCTATCTAGATAACAGCCCATAAACTATGCATCCGATTGCCATATAGTCTGTACGTGCCATCTCAACCTTCCCCAAGTGTTTATAAACCCACACCCCCCTTTGAATAAACGAGTGCTGTCCATCAGACGGTCTCCTGGGTGCTCATTGCCCCATCATGTGTTCGTATGTTCGCTATGTTCGCACTCACCTGCCCAGCCAGACTGACCCTGCTGTTTTCTCCCTCGCCCCGGGCGTCGGTGGCCAATGACCCCAGGGAACGGGAACGGAACGAGACCCCACAGCACGAGACCCACAGGATTAAAGGCATGCGCCACCACGCCCGGCTCTCTGCCTATTTCTGTCTCTCTCAAATAAATAAAAAAATTGCAAAAAAAGATAAAATATATGCAGTAAGCATTATTTATGATGCCGGAAAGATGGCTTGCCTGCAAAGCCTAAGGGCCAAAGTTCAACTCCCCAGTACCACTTAAGTCAATAATTATTTATTATTTATCTATTTATTTATTATTATTTGGTTTTTCGAGATAGGGTCTCACTTTGGCCTAGGCTGACCTGGAATTTGCTATGTAGTCTCGGTGGCCTCGAACTCACGGCGATCCTCCTACCCCTGCCTCCCAAGTGCTGGGATTAAAGGCATGTGCCACCACACCCACCTAAATAAATATTTTTAAAAAGAAATTATTTATTACCTCTAATGAGGTAATAATTGCTTCTGGAAATTTTATGCTGAGAAACTCTAAGGAATTGCTATTATCAACTCAATATTAATTCTTATCTAATGACATAAAGAAGAAACGTCACATGAGTATGTTCCTGTTTAACACTAGCTGGGCGCAGTGGCGCACGCCTTTAATCCCAGCACTCGGGAGGCAGAGGTAGGAGGATCGCCATGAGTTCGAGGTCACCCTGAGACTACAGAGTGAATTCCAGGACAGCCTGGGCTAGAGTGAAACCCTATCTCAGGGGAAAAAGTTGACATTAGGACAAAGTGCCATTCATGCTGTACGTCCCCCATCACTCATTGAGAATTTTTTACATAAATTCTACCAGTAAAACCACCTACCTCTCTCTAAAGTCCTAACCCTGTTGCAGGGGGCTAGCTTTTCCTTGGCATGGCCCTGGGACAAGATGCCACTGTAAGCCACACTCACACACCTCAGCCAACGGGTAAGTAAAGATAAATGCATGGCTTGGTGTAGAGACTCACTCCTACAATCCGGGTACTTCTATCTGCCACCCAACTCACAGCTCTGGTTTATCTCACAGGCCCACCGTGGTCTACACTACAGTGGCCGAGGTCAGGAGCCTTCTTGGGGCTGCCTCTCTGAACACTCATAGGTCCGGCTTGTCTTGTACGAGGACATATGGGGTCACTTCCTCTCTTCAGAACACAGGCAAGGAGAAGGCGCTGGTGGCTTTCAGTGTGGTTTCATGAGTATTTGTTCACAGAAAGTCAAACCACTCGTGTTCACTGCCCTGCCGGGTACTATGGCCAATTCTGACCAGGATACTGTCCTCACACGAGAACAGCACGATGCATGTTTGTTCCCCAGAATATGATTTTTTCTAGTTATTTGAGTTTTTAAAAGATATTTTTAAATTTATTTTTATTTATTTATTAGACACAGAGAGAGGGGAGAGATAGATAGAGAGAGAGAGAGAGAGAGAGAGAGAGAGAGAGAGAATGGGCACGCCAGACACATGAACTCCAGACGCATGCATCACCATGTGCATCTGGCTTACATGGGAATCGAACCTGAGTCTTTAGGCTTCACAGGCATGTGCCTTAGCTGCTAAACCATCTCTCCAGCCCTAGTTATTTGAGTTTTTAAGAAATTGGTGTTCTAAAATGGAATGGGGGGAGGGGAGGGAAATATCATATGTTTTTTGTATGTAAGTATAGAAGGGGTCAATAATAAAAAAATTAATAATTAAAAAAAAAAGAAATATGTTGACACCACTGTTCCAAAGATTATACTCTGGAAAGTCCCACCACATAGCGAGTTTGTTCTTCATATCTGTTCTCCAGTGTTCGCAGAAGGTACCAGTTTTAAAATGAGGGACAAACTGGGCGTGGTGGCGCACGCCTTTAATCCCAGCACTTGGGAGGTAGAGGTAGGAGGATCTTCATGAGTTTGAGGCCACCCTGAGACTACATAGCAAATTCCAGGTCAGCCTGAGGTACAGTGAGACCCTACCTCAAAAAAATATAAATAAATAAATAAATAAATAAATAAATAAATAAATAAATAAATAAAAATAAAATGAGGGACAAACGGTTCTCATCCTGGGGGTGGGGGGGCGCGGAGAGCAGAAATGCTGGCAACTCTGCTGAGTTCTCAATACCAGAACAAGGATGGAGAAACAGTCCCAGGGCATGAGTCTACAGCCACCAACATGTGGCCAGATGGGGCTAACCTAGAGCCCCTACTATTGTGTCCCTGGGCAGAAAGATGGCGTCAGCACCACGGGAGATCTACAAGACAGCTGAGGAAAAGTAACTGAAAATCTCCCCTTGGACGTCTAAGAGTGGGCTCCATGGCTCACATCTGTACAGTGGTCCTTAACTCTGGCTGGAGGGCTGGGTAGAAGAGCAACTTGCCTAGTAGCATGATGCCCTAAAAGCTCAATCCTCGGTGCCACCAAAGGAGAACTAACTACAGCTTGGACTCTACCCATCCTGGGGCTGCATGCACATAACAGGGCAGAGAGGGAGAAGGCAAGAAAATACGTTCTTTTTGTATGGGTAAAATCCTCGTTGGTGTCCATAGTGGTCAATTTGAGATGTCAGCTTGACTGGGCGAAAGTATAAGCAGAGGGTCCGGAAAGCTCAGTTTCGAGGTGTGTCTGTGAGGGCACTTCCACAAGAACAGGCATTTGCATCAGGCAAAGGGGCATCCACCCTCACCGAACGTAGGCAGGCACCATCCAACGCGCTCAGAGCCAAGCAACAAAAACACAGTGGCAAGGCCAAGCTTCTTGCTCTGCCCAACTGGAGACCCCATGCTCGGGTTCTGCAGAGCAGTGTATGCCCCAGCTCTCCCCATGGAACATGGGCACACATGACCCAGGCCTGGGGAGCCGTGGGTGACTCCGTGTGTGGGAGAAATCAATGCCTATCTTGTGTGAGATGCTGGTTGAGAACCCCCAGGGCAGCAGGCCCTCCGTGTGCTGGGAATGCCAATCTCAACCTGTCAAAGCCACGCTGTGCGCACGAAGTCTGACAAACATCTCACCTCTGCCTGAAGCAGCGGCCAGTTGACCCTGCAAAGTTCCTTTGTCATTGGACTCCAAGGCTGTCTCCTAGGTTCTCTGGCAATGCTGGCTGACGCTTTAATCAGCTGAGGCCTTTCCCTTTCAGGGCCCTGGTGCTAATCCCCATCCACCTCTCCCGATTCCAATTCCTTCCCCTGCTTGCTCTGCAGCACACCTTCCACCAGGCTCGTGCCTGACCTCACCTCTCCTCACCTCACCGAGTGCAGCTCCACGGTAGTGGGGTGGGCTTCTTTGCTCACTGCTGGTCCCCAATGGCTAGAGCAGCACCGAATGGGCCACAAAAGTCTACCCACTGGGCACCAGCATGGCATGGTCGTGCTCTGAACAGCAACCTGCGGGCAGCTGGACTCCAGAGAACAGACACAAGCAGATTCCAAGCTGGATCCCAAAGAACTCAAGAGCGGAGCTGGGGGTCTACAGCTTTTAATTTCCATTTAGTATTTAAATTTGTTAAATTTAGAAATAAATCAACAGATTGAGCATATTCAAAATAACCCAATGGGGAATACCTGAAACCCCACTGAGGAGCGTCCCCAATGTAGTGGGGGCAGGGACGAGGGAAAAGAGGGCACCAATACATGATGTATCCACACGAAACATCTTGTTCATCATCATAAAAAATAAAGTCAAACGTGGTGGCGCACGACTTCAATCACCTTCAGGAGGCAGAGGTAGGAGGATCACCATGAGACCATCCTAAGAATACATAGTGAATTCCAGGTCAGCCTGGGCTAGAGCAAGACCCTACCTCAAAAAAAAAAAAAAAAAAAAAAAAAACCATATGCCAGGTGTGGTGGTGCACGCCTTTAATCCCAGCACTCGGGAGACAGAGGTAGGAGGATCACATTGAGTTCGAGGCCACCCTGAGACTACATAGTGAATTCCTGGTCAGCCTGGGCTAGAGTGAGACCCTACCTCGAAAAACCAAAAACAAAATACAAACAAAAAACAAAAACATATATATATATATTGTGGTAGTTTGAATATATGTCCCCCAATATATTCAGTGTTTTATTAGTTATAGTTTGCATCTGCAATCACCTTGCTAGAGGCAATGTCACTGGGGGCTGGTCTTAAGGTGTTAATGGTGTGGGTTTGAGATTCCATTGTAAAGATATGCAAATGTGCCTAGCAGGAGTTCCTGAAGTGTGCTGTGTGACCTTTTGGCTGTAGTTTTTTGCTCTGTGTGCTGTGGTGGCTGGTTGGCTTTCTCTCTCTCTGCTTGGCCCTGTGAAGAGCAGGCTGCTTTTCCTGCCTTTATGGAACAAACCTTCAATAAATAATATCCCTTCCTCCATAACTGTGCCCGGTCTGGAAGTTCATCTCAGCGAACCTGAAGCTGTCTGCTACATATATATATGGCTTTTTTGTTTTTTGTATAAATTTTTTCTATACAAACCTCATAATAACTAAGGTACACTCACTGTCTCTTTGTTCTTCACACTTGATCGCAAAGCTCCTTTCTCTGCTTATCCTTTTAGTAAAAATGGATGCATCCTAGGACAGATGCCCAAGTCATCCATCTTTCCCCCGTCGGCTCTCAGTCCAGAGCTCCTTCAGTCATGTGTTAACTGTGAACTTCACATCTATTAGATCTACTAACACGGACAATCGCTAAAGCATGCTTGAATTTTTAAAGAAATAATCTCCAAGTTTATTTATTCAGCTACATAGTATCACATTCTCAATGCATTGATAATGTTCTGGTTTTTAAATCTTTTATAAAAAGGACACATACAAGAGGATCTTCTTAAAAGTAACTGTTTCCAACATTAAAAAAGTAATTATCGGGGCCGGGCGTGGTGGCGCACGCCTTTAATCCAAGCACTCGTGAGGCAGAGGTAGGAGGATCGCCATGAGTTCAAGGCCACCCTGAGACTACATAGTTAATTCCAGGTAAGCCTGGGCCGGAGTGAGACCCTATCTCGAAAAACCAAAAAAAAAAAAAAAAAAAAAAAAATTATCAGGCTGGAGAGATGGCTTAGAAGTTAGGCACCTGACTACGAAGCCTAAGAACGGTTGTTCAAATCTCCAGGTCCCACGCAGAGCCAGATGCAAAAGTGACGCAAGTGCGCAATGTCACATATGTGCACAAGGGGGGCGCAGGCATCCAGAGTTCATTCACAGCGGCTGAAAAGGCCCTGGTGTGCCCATTCTCTCTCTACCTCTTCCTCTCTCTCTCTTTCAAATTAAAAAAAAAAAAAGCCAGGCATGGTGGTACACGCCTTTAATCCCAGCACTTGGGAGGCAGAGGTAGGAGGATCACTGTGAGTTTGAGGCCACCCTGAGACTACAGAGTAAGTTCCAGGTCAGCCTGGGCTGGAGTGAGAACCTACCTTGAAAAAAAAAAGTAATTATCATATCCCATTGATTCAACTATGTCCCCCTCCGCCAATAGGACAGGGAGAGAAGATGGTGAAGAGACAACCAAGACGGAGGTAGGAAGATCAGCATGGGATCAACCCAAGCTACTGGGCTCCAGGGCCAATAAAGCAGAGACCACTGTCCACAGTCCTCTAAGTGACCCATTCACATGGAAGAGCCAGGTGGAGCTAGAAAAGAATGTCACTTCTTCTCACTGGACACATTCATGTGGGTGGATGGCTTGCCGAGACTCACGTGATGTACAGATTTTTAAAGTGCCAAGTTGTACATCTGCTTCCAACTGGAAGTGACCACAGCCGTGTATGTGAGCGCACTTCAGCACTGAGAGGCCTGGGAGCGCTGGGACTCACTGTCGGAAAGAATCCTTAGGACGCCCGTGTGTGTCACAGGTGACATCCACCTACGCTAGCAGGGGCTCTACACAAGGGAGGTGATTTTCTACATCCCAAAGTATTTCCTCAAAGAGTGAACAAATGAAGCGCCTTGCGTGCAACATGCACTGTATGGCACAATACAGGCCTGGTCCTAGCCAGACCGCATGGCAGAAGAAAACAGGAAGTGGCTTCTGTGAAAATGGCGTTCTGCGCAGGCTTGGTGTGACAACAGTTACAGTCCCATGCTCGTGAGAAGTCTGCTACGAGATGTCCTGTCCAGAGACAGGTTGTCATTGGTCACAAAAAGGGGACCACCCCCTACAAGGATTAGCAGCCCCTTAAGCCCTATGTGCATTGTGCTAAATAAACGAGTTTGCGGAGTCTCGCTTCCGCTTTCGCCCAACTCCTGGAGTCTGTGTCGTGACTCTGCACTGCTCACCCCCAACTCGGCAGAGACCCTACCGTCCCTCCTGAGCTGGCCTTGGGGGAGAACGCAACAATGCACATTTACAGAAAGGACCACACAATGTATTTAGCCAAACTCATGTTCATTTTATTATGACTTATAACACATTAATTTCATGTTGAAAGCATCTTCCTGGACACTGCTCTGACCATTTTTTAATGGTTTATAACAGCATGCAGCTATCTAAACTAGTCCATGAGAAATGCTGGATGTCGGGGTCTCAAGCCCTTTAGGGCTCCCCAAAGCCATGTGTTATGGACGGGTCAAGCAAAGCACCTTTCTGTCTTCACCATCCTGCCTGTGGGTTGGAACCAGGAAAGGCAAGAGAGGACAATTCCAGAGGACACTGGGCTGGGGCCAGCTCCATCCTGACTGACTGTGCATGCTTGGCAAGGGGCAGAGGTGGCCATGTGTGCAGTTTCCTGCCCGACCACGCTCCAATGCCCGACACCATCTCTCTGACTTGAGAGATGAAACTGAGGCGAGCTTAAGTGTGGGGCTGTCACCACCTGAGCTAGAAACCATGGTGGCTCTTATCAATCCTACAGTTGCCAATAAACCTGTTCTGAAGAACAAGCGACCAAACTGTCATGCTCAGGTAAGACGATTTCAGACAAAGTCTTCGTGACCTCTAGGAATTAATTGCTGGATTATGATGAAAAAACAATAACAAGTTATCAAAAGCAGGCCGATCTTAGCCAGGCATGGTGGTGCACGCCTTTAATCCCAGCACTCGGGAGGCAGAAGTAGAAGGATCGCCACGAGTTCGAGGCCACCCTGAGACTACATAGTAAATTCCAGGTCAGTGTGGGCTAGAGTGAGACCCTACCACCAAAAAAAAAAAAAAAAAAAAAAAAAGCAGACCGATCTTAATTTTAAGTAATATATAAGAAACAAAAATACATGAGGAATAAATCACACCCCCACTGAGGGTCCCCAACAGAATGGGGGCAGGGACAAGGGAAAAGAGGATGCCAACACATGATGTATCCATATAAAATATGTTGTTAATAATAATAAAGAAAAAAAAAAAAAATATACATGAGGAACAGTTGCATTTCTTTGTCATGCCACATTAAAAAGAAGGAAATGAGGGCTGAAGAGAGGGCTTAGTGGTTAAGGCACCTGCCTGTGAAGCCTAAGAACACCTGTTCAAATCTCCAGGTCCCATGTTTAGCCAGACACAAAAGTGACGCAAGCATGCAATGCTGCGCATGCCCACAGGGGACGCATGCGTCTGGACTTCATTCACAGTGGCTGAGAAGCCCTGGCATGCCCATTCTCTCTCTGTCTCTTCATCTCTTTCTCTCTCTCTCTCTCTCTCTCAAATTAAAAAATAGATGAAGGAGGAGGAGGAGGAAATGAAACGGAACCAGAATTATTTTTTTTTCAAACCAAGGCTGAGAAACAGCTTGAATGTATGTTACACATGCATACTTACTAGATCCAGCGCAGAGCCACCACCAAGATATTCCATTATTATCCACAATTTTGTATCCTACACAAACAAAAACAAAAAAATGAGGGAATTAGTTTTAAAGCAGAACTAGCAAAGTTATTTTAAGTAACTGGATATTTCAGTATTATGGACCTGAAAGTTTCACAAACACATCAACAAGGAAAGTATGTCAAAATGATGACTGCGGCAGACGGCCACACACGTGAACACTGCCCATCTCAGGGGCCATGGGGGTCAGGCCTAGGGTCCCTGCTGCAGGTTCTTCACAGGAGTGTCCTGGACCTACAAGAAACCAAGTGGGACTGGGGTCCCTCCATGTTTTGTCCTCTATTCTGATAGTACTGGGGACTGAGCCCAGACCTCACGAGTGCCAAGAGGCAAGACGTCGACCGCCAACCCCCAGACCCAGCTTTCCCTGGATTTCCCTTTGCAAACCATTTCTCGGGGGTGGGCCTCACAGGCAGCCCTGTTTGGGAGCCTGAAGCCGAGTCAAGGCCCACAGCGCACACTCACATGAGAGCGCAAAGACCGGGGACAGGACACAGCTCCCCCTTCTGCCCGCAGCTCGAGCAACCTTGGGTCCATTCCTGTAGACAAAGACAAGGCAGCCTTTTTCCAATGCCACCAGAAGTTGCTCATCTCTCCCCTTCAGAAATGTGACCCAGCCTAACCTGTGTCCTGTCAGCCCTGCCTCACCGGTGCCCGGCTCAGGGGCTCCTTCCAGGGTCTGTCTTGAAGCTCCACTTCCAGAGTCGTGGGCACTTGTGCATCTGCAGATGTGGCTGTTCCAAAGGCTTGGTCCAAGAACCCCTCACCCATAGACACAGAGGAATAAACTAGTTAAATTTATAGCCTTACTGCTTACTTAAACTTTTTAAATATTTACTGGGAAAAGGAAAAAGAAAGCCGGGTGTGGTGGTGCACACCTTTAATTCCAGCATTCAGGAAGCAGAGGTAGGAGGATTGCCATGAGTTTGAGGCCACCCTGAGACTACATAGTGAGTTCCAGGTTAGCCTGGGCTAGAATGAAACCCTACCTTGAAACGACCCCCTTCCCCCCAAAAATGAAGGAAAAAGAAAAGACAAAAGGGCCCTTTTGGAGGCTCTGGCATCCGTCCAGGACAGCACTGTGCCCTGCTCTCAGAAGGTACCACCAAGGCCCTCCCAGAGCCACATGTGGTTCTCACCACACAGACGAGGGTGGGCTTCTTCGGAACGTGTCCCTATTTCAAGCCTTCTGCTTGTTGTTCAAGTCAAGAAAATCCACCGGCCTTTCCTCTCTCTAACTTGGACACACTACCATCCATCCGTCTGGTGTTCATTTCCTATGTTTCTCTGTATTTTCAATGTAACAACAACCAAAGTGTTGGGGACAGTGGAGCACAAACATGTGAACTGTGGTCCCCAGTACTCAAGGAAAGGTAATGTGGACTGTAGGTTCCCATTAGGGAGATGCTGATCAGTGAAAGAATTCCTTTGAAAATTTAAACCAAATTCTGCTATCAAGTTAATCCTAAAACAGTCCAAATGAACAGTCTAACTTTTAATGTTCACAGAATACTCTCTCGAGCCTTTTAATGGGCTGCATTACTAATATAATGAAGTTGAACTCGGGCTAGCTGGAGAGAGGCACAGATGTGTTTGGATCTAAGTTACAGACATAAGCGAGGTACTTGTTCAGTAGCCAACTAACCATCCTGGGTCTCTGCTTTGAAGAAGCTGCTAAGGGCCTGGTTCTGACTTCCAGAAAACTTCAGTAGGGGAAATAATGAATAAGGACAGAGTATAATGGTGGGTGGGTGGGTGTGCCTGCACATGTGCGCACACCATAGTGAAGCACATTACTTTATAAACTGACCTTAAACATTTATGTAAAAGCTGGGCCACATGGTGACACACACCTTTAATCCCAGCCTTTGGGATGCAGAAGTAGGAGGATCACCATGAGGTCAAGGCCACCCTGAGACTACATAGTGAATTCCAGGTCAGCCTGAGCTAGAGTGAAACCCTACCTTAAAAAAAGAAAAAAACAAAAAACATAGTGAATGCCAGGCCTGCCTAGGAAATAGTATGAGACTCTGTCTCAAAAGAACAATGCCTTGGGCTGGAGGGATGGCTTAGTGGTTAAGGCGTTTGCCTGCAAAGCCAAAGGACCCAGGTTTGATTCCCCAGGACCCACGTTAGCCTGATGCACAAGATGGCGCATGTGTCTGGGATTTGTTTGCAGTGGTCAGATGCCTTAGCATGCCCATTCTCTCTCTCTTTCTCTCTCAAATAAATACATTTGGGGGGGGGGTACTGGAAAGATGGCTTAGCGGTTAAAGCACCTGCCTCCTAAGCCTAAGAATGCTGGTTCCAATCTCCAGGTCCCACGTTTAGCCAGATGCAAAATGACAAAAGGGCGCAATGCCGCACTTGACCACAAGGGGGCACACATATCCGGATTTTGTTCACAGTGGCTGAGAGGCTGCTGGCGCGCCCATCTTTATCTGTCTTCCTCTCCCTTTCTCTCGGTCTCTCTGTGTCTCTCCTAAATAAATAAATAAATAAATAAATAAATAAATAAATAAATAAATAAATAAATAAATAAATAAATAAATAGATTTTTTTTTAGTAAATATTCAATGCCCACTCTCACTTCCTAACACTCCTGCTTACACACCCCCCCCTCAGCTCATGTGTGACTCCTTCTCTCTGCATTCCAGCAGCACCTCAGGCTGACAGTGAGAAATAAACTATTCCAGTTACGACTCCGGAATCTACACTGTTTCTCTCTGAAAGACCTCAGAACTTTCTATTCTCTCTCCCTCAGGAGTTTTTCTTGTTTGACTCAGTGCCCTGCCCATTTATTCTTTGAGCATGAGGTTTGCTATCAGCAAGATAAGCTCTGGGTAAGGAGGGAATGTTCCCTTCAGCCTCCTGCCCCGTCCCCCTAGTGCAATGACACCAGGGTGGCAGACTTCTGCTGGGTGTCAACACACTGCTTCCTGAAACAGCAAGGCCCAAGTGACCGGACCCTGGTCCATCAGACATTTCAAAGCCCCACCCTCCTCAGACAGGGATCTTCCTAAAGAGAGGACCAAGAAGGAAAGACCTAACCATGAAAATGAAGGCCCGCCCTGGGAACCTATACTCTTTTGGCTCTTCCCCTCAAAGGCCAAAGCCCAGCCCTTCAGACACGCCTACCTACTCCTTCCTGGAGAGGAAGATGGATGGCATAAAGACCAGCCCCGCCCTTCTCTGCCCAGCTCCTTCCTGGTACAGGCGTACGGGGTGCAACACTACCCACACAGACCCACCAGACCAGAGGGCATTTAGGTCTTATTTGGGTCACTATCATTTGTTCGCTTATTTTGTGGCGTGCATGAGAAGCCGTCTGCCTCTTGGAGACAAGCTCTCATAGGCCTGGAGCTCACCAAGTGGGATGGACCCACGGCCTGGGAGTTCCAGGGAGCCACCTGTCTCGGCCTCCCCTGTACTGCGATTCCAGGTGGGTGCCACCGTGCCCAGCATTTTTTGTTTGTTTGTTTTTGGTTTTTTCCAAGGTAGGGTCTCACTCTAGCCCAGGTTGACCTGGAATTCACTATGTAGTCTCAGGGTGGCCTCGAACTCATGGCGATTCTCCTACTTCTGCCTCCCGAGTGCTGGGTTTAAAGGCGTATGCCACCACACCTGGCATGCCCAGCATTTTTTATACAGGTACCCGGGATCAAACTCAGGTCTTCATGCTTTTAAGGCAAGTGCTTTACCCACTGAGGTAGCTCCCCAACCTTTGGGTCACTACTTCTTAAAGACCTTGGCATGGTCTTGTGACCAAAGTATATGTGATCCCAATGCCAGCAGCACCAACGATGGGGCATCATGGAAAGTGCCACTCTGGCCTGAACTGCCTGGTCAACTTCCTGGGTGAGTGATCCTGCAGCTCCTCAGTCACCCTGGGAAACAGGGTAAAGCCCCCCACCGCTAAGCCTCTGGGGGCGCTCTCTCGCCAGTCCCTAATTCTCCAGAAGCGCCAACCGCTAACAGCAGAAAGGGGGGATCCCTTCAAATCAACAGGAAGTCATAGAGGGGTGACCACACAGAGCCCATGCCCCCTTATGTGCATTCTCCCTCCCTCCTGCCTGCTGGCACAAGACTCATGTTGCCACCTGCAGACACCCACCTCCTGGAGGAGGATAGGAGGAAGCCAGCTTCTATCAGGCAGTTTCAGTTAGAGATTGAAGCCCAGAGAGAACCAGAAGATGCCACCCCACATGCCACCTCACCCTGGCACAAGAACAGAACTCTTGGCAGAAATGGAGCTGGTGTCTGATTGACACTGGTCTACAGCACCCTTCCTACAGTCCAGTGGTCTACCTGGACAGCCCGAGTGGGCTGGCTCTGGGGTCCGCCCTCCAAATCTACAAGCCAATCGGGTCTTCCCCTTGTACATGAAGGCTCTCATTATCTTCCCGTCTTGCATTTTCCCTCTCTGTGAAGCTCTCTCATTCCCTCTCATCTCCGCTTGGATACACGTGAGTCTGGCTTCCCCCCTCACTCAGCCTGGCTGGGTGAGGACACTGTGTCTTGGTCTGGGAGAACTTTTCTGCTTGCCTCTGCTTTACTTTGGAATGAGTCTCACATGATTGCATGCATGACTTTCCTCTGGTCTCTGGATTTACCACGTGTGTATTTCCCATACACCCCAGATCTACCACATGGGTACTCTCATCAACTCCAGACCTGCTACCTGTGTAATTTCCTTAAACTCGGGGAAACCATGGGTGTAATGCTCTTCATTACTCAGTTCTCCTCTGAATTCCTTTGTCTCTGCTTTCATATTTTCTCCCTGAAGTCACCACCATTTGCTCTTTTAACTTTCTTCCATGGGGAAAGCACATGGCAGATGCCATGGGTGTTCCTTATAAATCTCCCTACACATCAAGCTCCTATATTCTATCCTCCACGTGTTTATGGCTCTACTCCATTCTTTCCTTAAAGACCTCAATTTCTGGCTGGAGAGATGGCTTAGCGGTTAAGGCACCTGCCTGCTAAGCCTAAGAACGCCTATTCGATTCTCCAGGTCCCAAGTTTAGCCAGACACAAAAAGGGCACAATGCTGCACTTGCCCACAAGGAGGTGCACACATCTGGAGTTCATTCACAGCAGCTGAGAGGCCACTGGCGTGTCCATTCTCTGTCTCCCTCTCTCTCTCAAAAAAAAAAAAAAAAAAAAAAAAAAAACTCAATTTCTCTTAAACGAACCTCATGAACTATACAACATTTCCACCTAAGTGCATGTTTCTTACTTCCCACATGTTTATGACTCTGCTCCAGCCTTCCTACTTTAAATCCCAATCTCCTTTAAATAAACCCCACAATTTGTGACTTCTCCCTAAATAAACCTAATAAGTCATAATTTATCCTTCCAGAGTTGGTCTTTACCAATTCTTTGTTAAAGGTAAGACAGAACTCAAACTTGGGGTTCATAAATTTGAGGAACCCCTCCTGAGCCACAAAATTAGGCACCACTACCAAGCCTTCACTCACCCACTGCCTTCCACTCCCACCAATGACTCTGCTACTCATGAGTCGTCTGTCCCGCCTCCACGAATTCTCTGTGCTCACGACAACTCCCAGCCTCCTCTGGTCTCCCCAAGGCCAAAGTTACGGGTTCTGCTTTGCTATGCCTGCCCCCACCCCATACCCGGCCAGAAATATTCCCAAACTAGAACGCAACTGCTGGCTTCAATCCTCCTATTGAAAGACAGGCTAAGAATGAGAAAGAGCTTAGACTCCTCTGGTGCACACACCTAATCTGAGCCACAACTGCACAGCCCTGGGGTCTGCACCCCACAAACAGAACTGATCCACGCTCACACCAACACCAGAGGCTCTGAACTCTCCCCCTGCCATGACACCCTAATCCTATGATTGCTTCTCCCACCAACAGCCTTCAAACAAGAACTGAGAAAAAGGAACATACCTGCCATTCAGTATCCTGGATCCGTTCCAAGATCCAGATTGATATCAAACTCCATGGATGGTCAAATTCTTTTTCTTTACCTTCCTTGCCCCCTCCCCAAGAGTAGGGTCTCACTCTAGCCCAAGCTGACCTGGAATTCACTATGTAGTCTTAGGCTTGCCTTGAACTCAGTGATCCTCTTACCTCTGCCTCCCAGGTGCTGGTATTAAAGGTGTGTGCCACCATGCCTGGCCTCAAATTCCTTCTATAAAATGACGTGTCTGAGGCTAGGGAAATGGCTAGTGGGTAAGAGCAAAAGCTGAGAGTCCGAGTTCAGTCCCCAGCACCCACATAAAAAGGTCTGGGTATGGAGCTGGGCAGACAGCTCAGCAGCTAAAAGTCCTTGCATGCAAAGCTCGCTGGCCTGGGTTCAAGTCCCAAGCAACCTTGTAAAGTCAGACACTGAAAGTAGTGCATACATCTGGTATGCGCACACACATTATGCACACACACTGCTTAGCACTCCAAACCTCACAGTTCAAGTTACAATACAGAGATAATGAAAGGAAAGCACTTTGTGAAGTTCAAGGCAATGAGCAAGTGTCAAGTGCCATGAGCACTATCAACATCACCACCCATAAATGTCTTGAAGTAACCGGTGTGACCACAGAAGCCTCATTAACAGGACCTACAGTGTCTAAGCAAGAGGAGACCTAAGGAGTGACTCATGTGCTTGCCTGCAAAGCCAAAGACCCAGGTTCAATTCTCCAGTACCCACATGAAGCCAGATGCACAAAGTGGCGCAAGAACCTTAACCACTAAGCCATCTCTCCAGCCAGGGCAGCAAGTTTTATTTACAAGGTCTTTTAAGGGCAGCAGTCCACCCTCCTCCTCTTCCTGGGTGGAAACAGCATTGTGTTCTTTCCCCAGAGCCGGCCTTGGGGCCTGCCTTCCAGATGTTCTTACCTGGAGACTTTTACTATGGGATGCACATGAGTCACTCCTTAGGTCTCTTCTTGCATTTCTCATTATGCATTAGAACGGACTGGAGAATCCATCAGAATTTAACAGATACCAGCCAGTGATTGCAAGAGACTGACTCAATACACAGCCTCCACGAACTCCTGGTGAGCTCCCTTTCCCTGTCAAAACAGTGGACTTGCACTTTTATTGCTATTGGGGGTTTTGCTGTTGTTGGCTGGTGTTTTTATTAAAGCAAGGTCTTGCTATACAGCCCAGGCTGGCCTCAAACTCCAAATCCTCCCACCTCAGCCTCCCAAGCGCTGAGATTACAGATACCGTAATTTAATTTTTGCTGCTGTTCCATTTTATGGGCTTAGTTGTATGTGCAGACACGCTCACCCAATCAGTCTGAAATCCTAACGATATGGGCACTTAGCCACTGCTGCTAGAAAGCACAAACTCTTCACTCTGGCCCACGAGGCAGCTAAAGGCAGGATAAAGCCCAGCACCTGCACCTTCATTCTGTGTCTCTAACTGTCTAGGCAGAAGAGAATGTATCAGAGAAAGACAATGCTATCGGAATACTGGAGTAATCAACCCTGAAGAAGGAAAAGTTCCCCGGGACCCCATGCTGAGGGAGGAAGGGCTGGAGCCCTGGTGCCAGCAGAGAAGGAACTTGTCTCGGGAAGTCACTCACGCAGTTAGGAGGCATACCCTGCAGGAATCACAGGATGGGTCAGTGATGAGTGGGGCAACACTTTGACCGAGACCATTTAGTTGCACACCTCGGCCTCGGTTTAAACCTTGAAGATGGACTTGGGGGTCGCCGATCCTCTTTAAGATCCCCTTCCTACAACTGCCCAGACAGAAATTGACCTCGATATCCATGACCTTGCAGTGCCTAGCAATACCTCCGCAAGACCCTCAAAATAGAAGAAAAAGATGATGACATCAAATTAAAAGAGAGACTAATGAAGAGAGGGAGGGGATATGATGGAGATTGGAGTTCTAAATTGGAATGGGGGAGGGGAGGGAAATATCAGGTGGTTTTTTTGTATGTAAGTATAAAAGCTGTCAATAAAAAAACAATAATTTTAAAAAAAATTTAAAAAAATCTCGATGCAAAAAAAAAAAAAAAAAGATCCCCTTCCTCGAGTGGCCACACTTTTCTGTGCTTCGCACTATTACCACTCTCTTTAGTTGGCATATGAGGAAGAGACAGGTAAGCCGAGCTTACGAGCATGTCAGGAGCCAGGTTTTGACACTGAAAACTCCAGCCACAGGTCTCCCTTTACTCTGGGTGATGTCATATAATTTTTTAAAAAATTTATGTATTAGAGAGGGAGGGAGAGAAAGAGGGAAGGAGGGAGGGAGGGAGGGAGGGAGGGAGGGAGGGAGGGAGGGAGGGGAGGGAATGGGCACGCCAAAGCCTCCAGCCACTGCAAACTCCAGACGCATGCAACACCCTGTGCATCTGGCTTATATGGGTCCTGGGGAATTGAACGTGGGTCCTTTGGCTTTGCAGGCAAGTGCCTTAATCACTAAGCCATCTCTCCAGCCCTCATATAATAATTTGAGTGCGCCTGCATTGTGACTCCACCCATCAAAATTTTACATATGTAGCTGTGCACTTGTGACTTCCTGTTGATGATGTCAACATACATTTCAATTCTGGAGCATCTCAGAGTTCCAGATTTGGGGACTAGGGCTGCTCACCTTGCGCCTCATTGTGACAGCCCTGGAAACTCAGGCAGCCACATTCTATGCATGAGCGCCCACAGGTAGCTCAAGGAGTTTTTTTTCCCTTTTTAATAAGGTTGAACATCTTTATATACTAAAGAGTCAAGTATATTTTCTTTTCTTCTTTTTATAAATAAGTATTGTCTACTTTATTTATTTACAAGGTGGGGAAGAGAGAGAGGGGGAGAGAATGGGTGCACCAGGGCCTCCAGCCGCTGCAAACCAACTCCAGGCACATGCACTACCTTGTGCATCTGGCTTTACATGGGTCCTCTGGCTTTGCCGCCAAGGGCCTTAACCACTAATCCACCTCTCCAGCCCCAGTATATTTTCTTTTCTGTTTATGGATTTTCTTCTTTCTGTTGCATTGACTTTTTTGAGGTTGGCAGTAGCGGGGATTGAACCCAGGGCCTTACTCATGTCTACAAGCACTCTTCCACTGAGCTACAACCCCAGTCCTGTCAATTTTGTTTGTTTGTTTGTATGTTTTTGTTTTTCGAGGTAGGGTCTCACTCTGGCCCAGGCTGACCTGGACTTCACTATGTAGTCTCAGGGTGGCCTTGAACTCACGGTGATCCTCCTACGATCCTCCTACCTCTGCCTCCCGAGTGCTGGGATTAAAGGCGTGCGCCACCACGCCTGGCTCTGGCAACTTTTTTAAGTGCTGGAACTCTACTTACTACAACTACAAAGAATGAATGTTCCTGTTTAGTCTTCAGCTCTGGGCAGTTTTTGTTTGCAGGCATTAACTTAATGTAAACACAGCAATCAATGACACCACTGACAGGCACACATGCCCTGAGCTGACGGGAAGTTCTTCTGAACCTGAAATCAGTCGGGGACTGAAAGCGGGGCTCTTATATTTACAACTTTCTCAGGGCTTGGCAGGTACCAGGCAACCCCAGAAAAGTTGAAACCAGGATAAACAAGCAAGAGCAGCTTCCCCCGTTAAAAAATGAGCTTTCAAGACAGAAGCTTTGCGTCTGCACTTTACACAAGTGGCCTCCAAATTCATCAAATGAAGCAAAACAAAGACAAAAACATGTGGCCCATGCAGTAGGTTCTGCTGGCACAAGCCGGGGTTGCAGGCTTCCTGAAGAACATAGATTTTGTTTCAAAGATGCCTTTTGCGGCAACATAGTGCTGAGAAGAAGGGATGAAGGAGTGCCCAGCACTGAAACACCTCTGTTACACCCTCCAAGGCTCAGGGACCATTGCAGAAGAGGGGGTGGATAGAATGGAAGAGCCAAAGGAAGGGTACGACTCCTTACAATGCAACTGCCCAGACAGAAATTGGCCTCGATATCCATGACCTTGCTGTGCCTAGCAATACCTCCGCAAGACCCTCGTAATAGAAGAAAAAGATGATGACATCAAATTAAAAAAGAGACTAATGGAGAGAGGGAGGGGATATGATGGAGAGTGGAATTCTAAAGGGGAATGGGGGGAGGGGAGGGAAATACCATGCACTTCTTGTATGTAAGTATAGAAGTTGTCAATAAAAAAATAATTATTAAAAATAAAAACACCATTAAGGGCAGCTGGAGAGATGGCTTAGCGCATGCCTATGAAGCCTAAGGATCCTGGTTCGATTCTCCAGGTCCCATGTAAGTCAGATGTAAAAGGTGGTGCATATGTCTGGAGTTCATTTGTGGTGGCTAGAGGCCCTGGCACACCCATTCTCACTCTCTCTCTCCCTTTCTCTATCTCTTAAAAAAATGGGGGCGGGGGGCTGGAGAGATGGCTTAGCAGTTAAGGCGCCTGCCTCCTAAGCTTAAGAAGAACGCTGGTTCCAATCTCCAGGTCCCACGTTTATGCCAGATGCAAAGTGACGCAAGGGCGCAATGCTGCACTTGCCCACAAGGGGGCGCACGCATCTGGATTTCGTTCACAGCAGCTGAGAGGCTGCTGGTGCGCCCATCTCTATCTGTCTTTCTCTACCTCTCTCTCTCTGTCTGTCTCTCAAAAAAAAAAAAAAAAAAAAAAAAAGAACAAACCATGAAGGGGCTGGAGAGATGGCTTAGCAGTTAAGGCACTTGCCTGTAAAGCCAAAAGGACCCAGGTTCAACTTCCCAGGATCCACATAAGCCAGATGCATAATGTAGCACATGTATCTTATCTGGAGTTCATTTGCAGTGGCTGTAGGCCCTGATGCACCCATTCTCTATCTGCTTCTTTCTCTTTTCCTCCCTCTCTCTCTCAAATAAAATAAATAGATTAAAAAAAAATACTGGGTAGAGGCAAGGGGAGAACCTCCTAACTCTTACTTTCCACATGGGCTCTTTATACCTCCTGCTGTTCACATGGCAGGAGCTCTCTGAACTCTTCCTTCTCCCCTTCCTTCCTTCCCTCCCTCCCTTCTTCCCTCCCTCCCTCCCTCCCTCCTTCCTTCCTTCTTTTTATTTGAGAGAGAGAGAGAGAGAATTTGTGCCAGGGCCTCAGCTACTGCAATCGACATCCGGACACTTGTGCCACCACTAGGTGGCATGTGCGACCTTGCATTTGCCTCAACATTTGTGAGTCTGGCTTACATGGGATCTGGAGAGTCGAATATGAGTCCTGAGTCCTTAGATTTTGCAGGCAAGTGCCTTAACTGCTAAGCTATCTCTCCAGCTCACTTTTTTTTGTGTGTGTGCTAGATCTCATTCTAGCTCAGGCTGACTTGGAATTCACTAAGTAGTCTCAGGGTTGCCTTGAACTCAAGGGGATCCTGCTACCTCTTCTTCCCAAGTGCTGGGATTAAAGGTGTGTGCCACCATGCCCAGCTTGAACTTTCTATTCTATCCCCTCCATGGTTTTTCCAGACACACCACGTGGGCTCTTAAACCATGTGAGTGTATTAATTTTCCTTCCCTTGCTTCTATTCCCTAATAAAATATTTTAATAATTAAAAAAAAAGATGCCTTTTGCCCAGATGATGGGGGTGAACACAAGGTGGGTGAGGCTGATTCAAACACTGCCTGGGCCCGTCACTGGCTCTGTCGCCACCCACCCCTGCAGACAAGTCCACAGCCACAGTGGTCCAGAGCACACCCTTGGAAGAGGTGTTGCTGAAGATGGAGTGAGGGGGAGCCTAGCACACGAGTGGCGCCCAGTTTATTCTCATTGTGTGACCTCAGGAGGGGTGTGTCCTCTGGAAGAAGGGGCCTGTGACCCTCTCTCTCCTTCCCCGACCTCAGAGGCTCCCACACTGCTCCGTATCTTTCGGATGCCGGAATTTCTCACGTGAGTCGCCCAATGTGCGGCACACTCCCAGGCAAGTGCTCAACAACTGGGATCAGCAGCCAGCAGTGGACATGACAGAGAAACTCATGAAGGCCACAGAGCAGTGAAAGGCCCTGCCGTGCCCTGTGACCTGCCATGCTGGAGAAGGAAAGACGGGACAGAAGCAGGGGCGTGCCAAAGCACTGCAGAACAAGATGGTCCTGGGTGCCAATTGAGGGAGGTCAAAGTTCATCTCATGCAGGGACCTGCCACCACCACGTGACAGACTGAGTGGAGGATAGAGAAGGAAGACAAGCCATCAGAAAGCCAAGGCAGAGGGGCAGCGAGACCCAGAGCTCTCTACGGATGAGTCCCCCGCCCCGTGGGAGTAGGGAGGTCACAACTGCCAGGTACTGAGCCCAAGAGCATGGCTGAACTCAAGCAAGTGGTGGAAAGAGGACCATGGCGGAGGGCGGTGCACAGCTCTTTGCACATCCAAGGCTGAGCAGCAGCTAAGACTCATTTCTGAGGTTCAGAGGATTCAGAGACCCACACAGAGGTCACAGTGAGGGGCGTAATGAAGCCTCAAGAGCAGGGGGATATGTGAAGTAGGCTGAAAACATCTGCGACTCAGAAGACACAGAAAGAAGACTTCTCAGAGGTCCCCTCATCTGTCTGTCCCCAAGCAGCAACTCCTAAGAAATGAGGCGGCCATGAACTCCTCCCAGGAGGACCCCCTACCACAAACCCCTTAGCCAGGGAGGCTTACAGCCCAGGAAGACCACAAAAAGGCCCTCACACGGGGGAAGAAAAATCAGCACATATTTTCCCCGCCTGAGGCAAGGACTCTTGAGGTAGCCCAGGCTAGTCTAGCACTCCGATCCTGCTATCTCAACAGGAGTGCCGACAGCCTCCACATGTCGCCCACGCCCAGCACTACACACTTGCCCTCCTGCTGGCTCCTCTAACAGCACATCTGTCCTTTCTTAGCCAGCTTCTGGATTTCTAAGAGCACCCAGGACAGAGCTCGGGCACCAGCCATTACAGCGCCTCTTGATTATTACTCGTCTCAACTAAGAAACGCCCAAGAGCGGGCGTGGTGGCGCACACCTTTAATCCCAGCACTCGGGAGGCAGAGGTAGGAGGATCACCATGAGTTCAAGAGGCCACCCTGAGACTACATAGTGAATTCCAGGTCAGCCTGAGCTACAGAGAGGAAGACAGCGCTAAACGCGGGTGGCACCAGCACAGCGTTTGGTGTCCTGTCTGCAAGGGGGAATGAAATGAGCCAGTAACACAGGTGTCCCCTTCGCCTGTCTGTCTCTGTCCACCCCCTCTCTCTTTCTGGACACCATGAGGCGAAGCTGATCAGCTCTGCCCTTCACGCACAGTAGGCTGCCACCTCTGAAACTGGGAGCCAAAATAAATCCTCCCTTCAAGGAGTTTTGCTTAGGTTTGGTTTTGTTTGGGGCTGAATAATTTTACTTCTCTCTTTCTTTGGGTTTTCTTTACTAGACATCATCTCATATAGCCCAGGCTAGCCTCCAACTTGCTCTGTAGCCAGACAGCCTTCAGCGCCTGGCCCTCCTCTAGCTCTACCTTCCAAGTGGTGAGATTACAGGCATGCATCACCATGCTCGCTCACCACTCAGGGCTTGTTACAGCAACGAAAATCTGACTGATGCAGTGCCACTCACAGGACTCAGAACTAGGACCTCTCACAGCGCATCTTTCAATACTTTAGGCAGCCGATGCTGGCCCAAATACCTGAACCCACACTGTGCCTCTGGAGGGAGCCCATTTGCCTCAATGGAAATGAGTCTGCTCTTTGATCCCCGGGAAGCCCATTACATAACAAGATTTTAGATCTCTTGGAGTATATTCAGAAAATTACTCAGAAATTCAGGAGGTTCAGAAAAGAAAGCACATAGCATAATTAATTCATTTAAGTATATCAGTATTTAGACTCCAGGCAGAGGTTTAACTATGCAGAACATGGTCAGGCATGGTGTGCACACTCTTGAGGCAGAGGATCACTGTGAGTTCAAAGCCAGCCTGAAGCCACAGTAAGTTCGAGGTCAGCCTGAACTAGAGTGAGATCCTACCTCAAAAATCCAAAACAGGGCTGGAGAGATGGCTTAGCAGATAAGGCACTTGCCTGCAAAGCCTTAGGACCTAGGTTCAATTTCCCAGTATCCATTTAAGCCAGATGCACAAGGAAATACATGCAGTAGCTGGAGGCCCTGGCATACCCATTCTCTCTCTCTCTCTCTCTGCCTCTTTCTCTCCCTTTCTCAAATAAATAAATAAAAATTTTTAAATGCAGACCATGTATGTTGAAGCAAAAAAGAACTAGAAATTTACCTAATATGTATTTTAAATTTATTTACTTTTATTTGAGACAGAGAAAAGAGAGAATATGGGTGCATCAGGACCTCTAGCCACTGCAAATGAACTCTGGACACACACACCACCTTCTGGCTTATGTGGGACCTGGAGAATCAAACCTGGGTCCTTAGGCTTAATAGGCAAGCACCTTAGTCATTAAGCCATCTCTCCAGCCCTAAAATTATAGGTAATATCAGCCAGAAAACAGATGAATTTTTGTTGTACAGTAAAATATTTAGCCTAATTTTATTTCCATACAACTATCTGGCTAGGAAAAAAAAAAGCAAAGCTGAGCTGCCAAATGTCTCCAGGGACGTTCTTCAATCACACTGGGACAGTGTGTTCAGGAGAAAGGAACCTTGTCCCAGCCTCGGAAACAGAGCAAAGTGGAACTGTCACATTATCTTCAGCACAAAGCTACCATTTCCCCATAACTGCCTGTGAAATGAGTATTCCCTTGTGATTTCAAAGCCTGCTTTACTTGCTGGTGTGTTCCATCCACTAAGAAGGAAGTAAGGAGCTCTGTCTTATCCCTGGTTGCACTGGAATGAGATACTCTGGGTTCAAAGTACGGATCCAACTTTCCCCAGAAGCTAAGGGCCAGTCACTTCCCTATAAAAAAAAAAAAATCTCGCTGGGCGTGGTGGCGCACGCCTTTAATCCCAGCACGGGGGAGGCAGAGGTAGGAGGATCACCAAGAGTTCAAGGCCACCCTGAGACTACACAGTTAACTAATTCCAGGTCAGCCTGGACCAGAGAGAGACCCTACCTCGCAAAACCAAAAAAAAAAAATCTCTTGGAGGGGCTGGAGAGATGGCTCGGCAGTTAAGGCATTTGCCTGCAAAGCCAAAGGATCTGGTTTGATTCTGCAGGTCCCATGTAAGCCAAGGGCACATGCATCTGGAGTTCGTTTGCAGTGGCTGGAGGCCCTGGCATGCCCCTTCTCTCCCTCTGTCTTTCTCTCTCTCTGCCTCTTTCTCTCAAATAAATAAAATATATTTTTTAAAAAAATTCTCTTGGAGGAAAGACACATGACTTCCTCTCCTAGTCGTCGTGCTATGCCAGGAAGTCAGGAATGCAGCTGATGACTTCCACATGGCAAAGGATCCAAGGAGAGGGGCTGTCCTGCCGCAACACAGGGAAGGGACAAGGTCTCCCAGATGCCCACCCAGAGGCCCCTTTAAGCACTGAGCACACAGTAACACACGGGAGTGCTGCCTGAGGCAAAGGGAACAATGGGTGCATGCTCAAGGACCAAATTCATCCTCACCACCAAGTTTGGAATAAACCATGTGCTTTCCAAGCCCTGGAGCGGCAGCCAAGGGCCAAAGAGAACCGCTGTATGGTCCCAACTGCCGTCACGGGTAGGTACCACCACATCCGACAGAGGACAGAGGGTCCTGAGCAAGGAACAAGAAAGAGCCCCAGTGCCGCTGGGCCACAGGAAGCTGCTGCCAGCAGTCCCCCAAGCAACCAGAAAAGGGTGGCGGTGACAGCTTAGTCCAGCAAACTAAACCCCTCCTAAGACTAAACCCCTAAGATGAGCTCTGTGTGTCCTCACACAGGATGGACAACTTGGCTATTCTACAAGAACATGGCGTCCCCTCCCAATCCAAACAGTAGGGACACCTGAGGAAATTACCACCCCAAAGAACAGAGCCTCTCATGGTATTCATAAAACTCCATGAATTTCCTCTTTTCAGAGTCTAGACGATCTGCACCACTAAAACTGGCATAAACCCAAACCTTTTGCTCAGACTACAGTAGGTTCGCAATAAAGAGAGGAGATGGGGCTGGATATCTGGCTTAGTGGTTAAGCCTCTCCCAGGTTTGATGAGTGAACTACAATGGGACCAGCTTTTCTAGAAGCAATGAACACACCTCAGATCCCAGCACAGGCACACTCCTCCTGCAAACCTTGGCTCTGTGGACCTTCTCCCAAGCACGTCTGTCCCACAGCCACACCAGCTGCTTCCCAGCTTCTTCCTTTAGGGCTCTGCTTCCAAACCACCCCACTCTTTGGCAGCAGCTACTTGACCCCCTCCACTGAAGTGGTGGCCCACGTCTTGCCACCACAATGCCCAAGTTGTCCAAGGCCGTATTCACTGTCAGTGTTAAGGTTTATCATGCTCTCCTTCCCTTAAGTCCAACAGAACCATGAACGAAATCTCACAGTGCACAGGATTTTCCCTGTCTGACAGATCACAAAAGCAAGCATCATGTTTTGTCTTCCCTGCTCCAAAAACTCTGGTGATACCTCCCCGCCCAAGAGAGCCACAAGTTCCCCCTAAAAAAGGCCAAAGCAATGTCTCAAACCACATACTGCCTTGGGGGAACTGAAGAGTTCCTGAGGCAAAGACAGGCAGGAGGACAATCCTTGCCAGCCAACATGCCCAGTCCCTGCTCACCTGCGCAGAGAGTTCTAGGAACACCGACACCCTGATTCTTGCCTGGCCTGCTGGCTTGCCCCTCATCCAGTTTATTAAAGGAAAAGAGGAGTCATCGTCCTCCGGTCCTTGGAGCACAGCTGAGTGGGCACCTGAATGCGTAGAGGAGGCCAACTGTCAAGTTCCCATGGGCCCACGGGAAGGGCTCAGCCAGCTCAGCTAACTAGGCAGGCACGCCAAAGATGGGCCAACCACCAACAGTGACGGATGTAAGTAAGGGTTACGGAGACGCTAGCAAGGGCTTGGGGGTGCTAGGAGCCCTGATGGGGAAAGGCAAAGTACACTGCTAGCCAGACCCAAGGACAGGGATTACAGTCATATGGAAAAGGCAGCAAACAGAGACAAACTCCCTAACTCAACAGCTAACCCACAGGGAAGGTAAGCCACACCCACCCAAGGCACAAGAGACCACTGAAATGTCGTCATGAAGATTTTAAGAGTAATGACCAAAAGACATCAGGGTAATAGTGTTAACCAGAATTCACGGGATAAAGATTTGAACCGACGGTAGCTTTCAGCTCTTATGATTTTCTTTATATTTTATAAGCAGATAGAGACCGAAGGGAGACAGAGAGAGAGGAATGAATGAAGGAAGGAAAGAAAGAAATTTGTGCATCTAGCTTTACATGGGTACTGGGGAATTGAACCCAGGTGGTTAGATTTGAGGGGAAGCTCCAGAATGGCAGGGAAAACATGGCATGAGCAGAGGACAGACATCACCCCCTGGCCAACATCAGGTAGGCAACAGCAGCAGGAGGGGGTGCCAAACACTGGCAAGGGGAAGCTGGCTATAATACCCATAAGCCCACCCCCAACAACACCTGCCTCCAGGAGGCTCTAATTCCTAAACTGCCACCAGCTAGGGACCTATCATTTAGAACACATGAGTTTATGGGGGGACAGGATTTATAAGCCACTGTAAGAGGGATGCTATAACCTGAACCTGGTAGAGAACTGAAATTAACTATGTGGGGCATGGTTCGCAATTAAACTTTTAGAAAACACTGCATGTTAAATCTAACTTTCAAAACTCAAAAATTGAGACTATCCTCCCGGGACCTCTCCTGTTTTACAGGAGCGTTCCCTGCTTGTCATCACTTAAACTCTGTACTACACGAGTCCTGCCTTCCTTCTCTTAAGCTCTCTAACACTCTCTAATAAAATCTTCCTAAACTTAAAAAGTTCCCAAGAATATTGCAACTGAAACCTGCTAAACCCAACACGCCCAAACTTACTTAACCAGGCAATACCTGTGACCGCCTCCTCTGGAAACACTGAGGTGCTCAGCCGCCCTCCAGAACTGCCAGCCAGCAAGACTCTGCAGGGAGGCCGAGCTCTGTCCAGATCTGCCTCGGGCACCAGGCACCCTGTCCAGTCCATAGCGCCAGTTACGTTCAGCAGCAGATGCTGGGCAAGCCCAATGCAGCAGGAACTCCTCAGAGCAGAACACTTGTTTTTAAACTACACACCTAAATTTGGGCTGTCTGGACAGGTTTCTCTATATAGCCCAGGCTGGACTCAAACTTGTGATCCTCCTGCTTCAGTCTCCTGAGTCTTGGGATTACAAACCACACCCACCATGGCCAGCTCATGTTCAAAGGCTTGTATTGTATCTCGAATAGTCTCTCATGTTCACCTTGCTTTGTGTGGTGATGAATAAAGCATGCGGGCGGTGTCAAACCAGCCATCACCGCTGTCTGTGTAAACTGGCCTGGTCATTCAAGCTAATGCTTCAGCTGTGAAATGAGGACACAGAAAGCAGGAAAAAAAAAAAAAGAAAGCAAAGGAAACCACATCCAAGGGCTCCAACAATATTTATATCACATTACTCACACCTCATGTGTGCTTTCAAACTCTAATTAACTGAAAAGAGTAAAAACAGTTCCATTTTCAGGAACTGTGGTGGGGCTGCTTTGACAGACTCACTATGGGGCCCTGAGGTGGTCTGTCAAGCAACACAGGCAAAGCGCCCCACAGAGTCCCCCAGCTCCCTCTGCCCGAGCCTACAAAGACTCCTCCACGTCACTTAGTGTCTGCCCCATGACGGCGGGTCCTGGGGCTGGGCAGAGCGGCCTGGGGACCAGGCCTGGGGAGCCGGGGTGCACAGGCTACTCTCGCCTGTCAAAGGCTCAGGGCACAAATCGCTCAGGAGCAGAAAACCACACTGTCAGAACAAACAAGCTATGAACATTAGGCTTGAGCGTCCGATGGAACAGAGTCTGAGTAACAGTTATCAGACAGCAACCATCATCAACACTCCCACAGGAAGCCATTCACCCCCCCCCGCTGCTCCCACTCCATGGCAGGTGGCTTGACCAGGTCACTCCGTTAGTTCCGCCTCTTTTTTGACTGAAACTGTTCAAGTGAGACTTTTCATACATGTAGCATAATGTGCTTTGAGCATAATCCCCTGCCATTACTTTCTTTTGGGCCCCTCCCCATTCCTCTTCCACTGTGTCAGTTCCATTTTCTTTTTAGATTTTTAATTTTACTTTATTTTCATTTATTTTTTTGACAGAGAGAAAGAGAGAGAATGGGCATGCCAGAGCCTCCAGCCACTGCAAATGAACTCCAGATGCGTGCACCCCCCCCCTTGTGCAGCTGGCTAACATGGGACCTGGGGAATCAAACCTGGGTCCTTTGGCCTTGCAGGCAAATGCCTTAACCGCTAAGCCATCCCTCCAGCCTCTTTTTAGTTTTTTTTTTTAAATATTAATTTATTTATTGGAGTCAAAGAGGGAGAGAGCGAGAAAGAGTGAGAATGGGCATGCCAGGGCCTCTAGCCACTGCAAATGAACTCCAGATGCATGTGCTGCCATGTGTATCTGGCTTGCATGGGATCTGGAGAATCAAACTGGGGTCCTTAGGCTTTGAAGGCAAGCACCTTAACCGCTAAGCTATCTCTCCAGCCCATCTCTTTTTAGATTTTTGAGGTAGGGTCTCACTCTAGTTCAGGCTGACCTGGAATTCACTCTGTAGTCTCAGGCTAGCCTCGAACTCGGGGCAATCCTCCTACCTCCGCCTCCAGAGTGCTGGGATTAAAGGTGTGCACCACCACTCCTGGCTTCAGTTCCATTTCTCTAGGAGAAATTTTCCTAATGCCTCCCTCCCTTAGTCTGCAGCTTCTGGGCCTTGTCCCACTGTCTCCAACAATGGCCAGGGTCTTTTCTTTGAACTGCTGTCAGTTCTTTAGCCCCAAGCCACTGGAGCCACTGATCTGGGAAGCTACAGAAACCTCCCTCCCCCTCAGACAAAGGCCTCTGCTGTGTCCTCCAATACAACTATGCTCCCACCAAGTACTGGAGATCATAAGTAGGTGGCAAGCGCATGGCCATCTGTCTGTGCCTCACTACACCAATGTGGTTCTGGGGACAGGGCCACTTCTGCCCTTCTTCTACCCAGCACCCGCAGCAGAGAGGCAGGTCTCAGGAAGCAGGAATGAATGGGTCATGAATACTTAGGGCAGAGCCCTAGAGTCACCTGGGGACTAAGGGACACGGAGGCCTTTGGACCCAACAACCGAGATCATGTCCACATGGAAAAAATCATCCACAGAATGTGTACCCCTAGAACTTTCTTCACATGTGAAACTTCACTGGCAACTCAAAAAAGCAAATGCCAGAAGCCGGGCGTGGTGGCACATGCCTTTTAGCCCAGTACTCGGGAGGCAGAGCTAGGATCACCATGAGTTCAAGGCCACCCTGAGACTACAGAGTGAATTCCAGGTCAGCCTGGGCTAGAGAGAGACCCTACCTTGAGGGGGGGGGAGCAAATGCCGGGGCTGGAGAGATGGCTTAGCGGTTAAGTGCTTGCCTTTGAAGCCTAAGGACCCTGGTTCAAGGCTCCATTCCTCAGTACCCACGTAAGCCAGATGCACAAGGTAGCGCATGCATCTGGAGTTCATTTGCAATGGCTGGAGGCCCTGGTGTGCCCATTCTCTCTCTCTCTCTCTCTCTGTGTGTGTGTGTGTGTGTGTGTGCACGTGCGTGCGTGTGTGTGTCTGTCTGTCTGTAGCTCTCAAATAAATAAAAATAAAAAATTAAACAAACAAACAAAAAAAAAAAGCAAATGCCTGAGAGGATCACCTTCATACCTTCAGGTATGATACACTTCATACCTCTCAGGGCTCACATGCCCCACCTTGAATACGCTGGGAACATTTCCCGTGTATTGTCAGTAAGATACAAACAAACCACAGGTAAATGTACCCTTGGGGCTCCACCAAGAGATCTGAACTTACCAAGAAGGGAGTTTTCAAGATAAATGCTGATACCACGCAGCACAATTTTGACATGTCGAGTGACAGGTGAAGGGGTCAAAAAAAGGCAGCAGACCATTTGGGACCATGAAGACCCCTCGTCAGCAGCTGCACCACTGAACCAGTACTAATTTCCTGAATATAAGGTGGAAGCAGAAACTTGATTAAAGCCAGAAAAAGCAGTATCAAATTTGGACCGATATTAAATTCCTTTAATAACTTGCATTCACAGCCTTCTGACATCACCTGACAGCTTACTGCTCTGCTGTGGTTCATTAAAGCTGCCACAGCTTTGTCCACAGAGTCCAGGAAAGGAAGGAAGCAGAGTTTGCAGAGGGCTCAACATACTTCCCAGAAAGCAAGCACAATAATGGGAGTGCTGGGATTGAGAACATGCTACAACTGTTGTAAGCACAGCATGCAAGTGTGACTATAAGCTTAAAACAGAAGCCAGGTGTGGTGGTTTGATTCAGATGTTCCCCATAAACTTAGGCGCACTGAATGCTAGGCCCCCAGCTGATGGCAATTTGGGAATTAACACCTCCTGGAGGCAGTGTATTGTTGGGAGGTGGGCTTATGGGTGTTATACCCAGCTTCCTCTTGCCAGTGTTTGCTATGGTCCATCTGATGTTGGCCAGGATGCCCACCCTCTGCTCATGCCATCATTTTCCCCTGCCATCTTGACTCTGTAAGCCAAAATAATCTTTTCCTCCACAAGCTGCTCTTGGTCGGGTGCTTTCTGCCAGCAATGCGAATCTGACTCTGACTGCAACACCAGGCATGGTGGTGCACACCTGTAATCCCAGCACTCCAGAGACCCAGGAGGTCTTTAAGTATGAGGCCAGCCAGGGCTATATTACCTCACCTCAATAAAGGCAGAGATTTCTGCAAAGGGTTAAACTATAAGACCAAAAACAAGATGCTTCTCTTTTGCAAAATGTACATAAGTTGTCATAAAGAAATGCTCATTGAGGCTCACGACTGCCCTCGGTAAGCACCCCCCCCCCACCAAGGCCAGCAGCAATGGTCCCAGGAGCCACCGGGTTTCATGTGCCTGCAGAACACTAGCTCTGCAAAGCCTACCATGACCTCCCCATCCACTAGGCTGAACTTAACTCGCCACGTTCCTGCCCAAGAAGGGAGAGGTGAGGTGTGCCAAGACATACAAGCCCATCAACCCTTTGAAAATGCATCCTCTCTCAGCCGACACACTTCTATTTCCAAAGATTTTGATCTTTAAATATTCAAAGTTGACTACCAGATTTTCCCAGAGCACACGTTAAATTTCTCTTCTTTCAATCCATAATCAAAAAAGGGAGAAAAGCAAACAGCAACTACAAGGAAGTCTCACGGGCACACTAGCCTGCTCTGCCTGGGCTTCCTTCTGTATGAAGGCCACAGTGTGGGGGCGGCAGCACCAGGAAGTCCACAGCCGTGCAGCCTGTCCAGTGCTGCTACCCCTTTCCAAATCCTTGACTTCCTTCTGGGAAGTGCAGGTGTCTGTCCGCCGGGTGGTCCTGGAGATGTAGAGTGGACTCTTCCAGAGCTCAGAGTGTGGTGTCTGAAATCAGGCTCAGGCAGGGGTAACCACCACAGGAGTCCCCAGCAATTTGCTCAGCTTCTCCCTGAGCATGAAGTCCTCCAAGTAGCCAGAATCAAGTCCAGCTGGTACAGAAAGACAAAGCCTTTGATGTGTCACCCATGAGTTCAAGACCCCCATCCTGGGGAGTTCCTGTCCTCAACCAGCAAGTGATTTCTCCCACTTGGTTCTAAGTCCAATGCAGAAAGGGCTGCCTGCTCCTGCTGCCTGGGCCCTCTCCCCAGCTGAAAACCAGAGATCTGCAGGTTCTGGTGCTGTGCTGGGGTGTGGAGGGAGACAGGCCTGGGACTGATGAGGAAGTTGCAGGTCTCTGGGAGGGTCTGACGGTGTGCTGAGGTATGGAGGGAGACAGACCTGGGACTGACAGGCTCTGGGAGGGTCTGATGGTGTGCTGAGGTATTGAGGGAGACAGGCCTGGGACTGATGAGGGAGAGTCTCTGGGAGGGTCTGACGGTGTGCTGAGGTATGGAGGGAGACAGACCTGGGACTGATGAGGGAGAGGCAGGTCTCTGGGAGGGTCTGACGGTGTGCTGAGGTATGGAGGGAGACAGGCCTGGGACTGATGAGGGAGAGGCAGGTCTCTGGGAGGGTGAGATATGGAGGGAGACAGGCCTGGGACTGATGAGGGAGACAGGCTGAGATGGGAGGGAGACAGGCCTGGGACTGAGAGGAGGGCAGGTCTCTGGGAGGGTCACAGTGTGCTGAGGTATGGAGGGGTGTGGAGGGAGACAGGCCTGGGACTGATGAGGGAGAAGCAGGTCTCTGGGAGGGTCTGAAGTGTGCTGAGGTGTGGAGGGAGACAGGCCTGGGACTGATGAGGGAGAAGCAGGTCTCTGGGAGGGTCTGACAGTGTGCTGGGCTGGAGGGAGACAGGCCTGGGACTGATGAGGAAGTTGCAGGTCTCTGGGAGGGTCTGACGGTGTGCTGAGGTATGGAGGAGACAGACCTGGGACTGATGGGGAGACAGGTCTCTGGGAGGGTCTTGCTGAAGGGAGGAGACAGGCCTGGGACTGAAGAGGGAGAGGCAGGTCTCTGGGAGGGTCCCAGTGTGCTGAAGTCCAGGCCTGGGAAAGAAGCAGGTCTCTGGGAGGGTCTGACAGTGTGCTGAGGTATGGAGGGAGACAGGCCTGGGACTGATGAGGGAGAGGCAGGTCTCTGGGAGGGTCTGACAGTGTGCTGAGGTGTGGAGGGAGACAGGCCTGGGACTGACAGGTCTCTGGGAGGGTCTGACAGTGTGCTGAGGTATGGAGGGAGACAGGCCTGGGACTGAAGAGGTTCTCTGGGAGGGTCTGACAGTGTGCTGAGGTATGGAGGGAGACAGGCCTGGGACTGAAAAGGGAGAGGAAAGTCTCTGGGGGTCTGACAGTGTGCTGAGGTATGGAGGAGACAGGCCTGGGACTGATGAGGAGAAGCAGGTCTCTGGGAGGGTCTGACAGTGTGCTGAGGTATGGAGGGAGACAGGCCTGGGACTGAAGAGGGAGAGGCAGGTCTCTGGGAGGGTCTGATGTGTGCTGAGTGTAGGAAGATAGGCCTGGGACTGAAGGGAGAAGCAGGTCTCTGGGAGGGTCTGACAGTGTGCTGAGGTATGGAGGAGACAGGCCTGGGACTGATGAGGGAGAAGCAGGTCTCTGGGAGGGTCTGAAGTGTGCTGAGGTGTGGAGGAGACAGGCCTGGGACTGATGAGGGAGAAGCAGGTCTCTGGGAGGGTCTGACAGTGTGCTGAGGTATGGAGGGAGACAGGCCTGGGACTGATGAGGGAGAAGCAGGTCTCTGGGAGGGTCTGACAGTGTGCTGAGGTATGGAGGGAGACAGGCCTGGGACTGAAGAGGGAGAAGCAGGTCTCTGGGAGGGTCTGACAGTGTGCTGAGGTATGGAGGGAGACAGGCCTGGGACTGATGAATGAGAGGCAGGTCTCTGGGAGGGTCTGACAGTGTGCTGAGGTATGGAGGGAGACAGGCCTGGGACTGATGAGGGAGAAGCAGGTCTCTGGGAGGGTCTGACAGTGTGCTGAGGTATGGAGGGAGACAGGCCTGGGACTGATGAGGGAGAGGCAGGTCTCTGGGAGGGTCTGACGGTCCAGGTATGGAGGAGATGGGACTGAAGGGAGAAGCAGGTCTCTGGGAGGGTCTGACAGTGTGCTGAAAGGGAACAGGCCTGGGACTGAGGATGGGAGGGTCTGAGGTGCTGAGGTATGGAGGGGAGACAGGCCTGGGACTGAAACAGGTCTCTGGGAGGGTCTGACAGTGTGCTGAGGTGTGGAGGAGACAGGCCTGGGACTGAAGAGGGAGAGGTCAGGCTGACACTGCCACAGGTCCTGAGACAGGCCTGGGACTGATGAGGGAGAGGCAGGTCTCTGGGAGGGTCTGACGTGTGCTGAGATATGGGGGGAGACAGGCCTGGGACTGATGAGGGAGAGGCACTCTGGGAGGGTCAAGAATGGGGGAGACAGGCCTGGGACTGATGAGGGAGATCCCTCTGGGAGGGTCTGATGGAGGTGGAGGGAGACAGGCCTGGGACTGATGAGGGAGAGGCAGGTCTCTGGGAGGGTCCCACCACTCAGGCCTGGGACTGATGAGATGGTCTCTGGGAGGGTCTGACAGTGTGCTGAGGTATGGGGAGACAGGCCTGGGACTGATGAGGGAGAGGCAGGTCTCTGGGAGGGTCTGACAGTGTGCTGAGGTATGGAGGGAGACAGGCCTGGGACTGATGAGGGAGAGGCAGGTCTCTGGGAGGGTCTGACGGTGTGCTGAGGTATGGAGGGAGACAGGCCTGGGACTGATGAGGGAGAGGCAGGTCTCTGGGAGGGTCTGACAAGGTAAGGGAGACAGACCTGGGACTGATGAGGGAGAGGCAGGTCTCTGGAAGGGTCTGACAGTGTGCTGAGGTGCAGACCTGGGACTGACAGGGAGAACAGGTCTCTTTAAACTCTGAGTGCTGAGGTCAGACCTGGGACTGAAAAGAAGCAGGTCTCTGGGAGGGTCTGACAAAAGAGGGAGAGGCAGGTCTCTGGGAGGGTCTGACGGTGTGCTGAGGTACGCCAGAATGGGACTGATGAGGGAGAGGCAGGTCTCTGGGAGGTCAGAGGTAGGAGGAGACAGACCTGGGACTGATGAGGGAGAGGCAGGTCTCTGGGAGGGTCTGACCCTGAGACAGGCCTGGGACTGATGATAGGAGAGGCAGGTCTAAGGGTCTGACCTGAGGTATGGAGGAGACAGGCCTGGGACTGATGAATGAGAGGCCTCTGGGAGGGTCTGAAAAAGACAGGCCTGGGACTGATGAGGGAAAACAAAAGTGTGCTGAGGTACAAAAACAGGCCTGGGACTGAAGGAGAGGCAGGTCTCTGGGAGGGTCTGACAGTGTGCTGAGGTATGGGGAGACAGACCTGGGACTGATGAGGGAAGGCAGGTCTCTGGGAGGGTCTGACAGTGTGCTGAGGTATGGAGGGAGACAGACCTGGGACTGATGTGAGGAATGCAGGTCTCTGGGAGGGTCTGACGGTGTGCAAAGGGAGACAGGCCTGGGACTGATGAGGGAGAGGCAGGTCTCTGGGAGGGTCTGACGGTGTGCTGAGGTATGGAGGGAGACAGGCCTGGGACTAATGGGAGAACTGACTGGCGACCTCAAGCCATGGCTATCTTCTGGGCTGCCATCCCTTTGAGGAGAGGGAAGCCACAGATGGGAAACAAGTATCTTCTGAAGGCAAGGTCTTGCCAGAAGCTGTCCCCAAGTCCCCTGAAAGGAGACATCACTGTGCCTTTCCGCCTGTTTGTATTTGAGCCCTTTCTTCAAGGACAAGCCTGCCTACTGAGAGGCTTCTCAGTAGGAACTTAGCTTCCAAAAAGGAAAGTGTCCTGGAATACACATCCACCTACAACGGAAGGAAGCAAGAGAAGGGCAAGACATCCTCATGTCATCAGCCTGACTCTCAGAGAATGTGACCAGATTTCTGCTTATGCCCCTAGTTAGTGCTGTTCTCAGCCTCGGTCAGAGAAGCTGGGTTTCTGCTGACTCATATCTGGTCACAGGTAATGAGTTAGTGCTGACAGCTCTAAGGGGAATCAGCTGATCCATGCAGAAGAGGAAGCAGAAAGAACAGAAGAGCCAGAGGATGGGGAGGAAAGCTGTGAAACGCTGTCTTCTGGACACGACGTGGCCACTGCACTCCTGAACACTTTATCTCCCTGCACAAGAATGACCTGCATGGATGAGGGATGGGCTTAGGAGCTCCCACCACTCTCTGAAGATGCCCAGAACAATTGCTGGAGCAGGAAGGTTATCATTTTCTGTATGGTGAGACATGGCCACTGAATAAACACCCCCACTGCCATTAAAATTAAACTCAGTGGGTCACTTAAAAAAAAACACACACACACAAAAGCTGGGCGTGGTGGCGCACGCCTTTAATCCTAGCACTTGGGAGGCAGAGGTAGGAGGATCGCGGTGAGTTCAAGGCCACCCTGAGACTACATAGTTAATTCCAGGTAAGCCTGGGCCAGAGTGAGACCCTACCTCGAAAAACAAAACAAAACAAAACAAAAAAACACAAAGAGTGAAGCAGGAGGGGAACCAGTTGAGAAAAGGTAGGGGTTGAGTAAAGTAGGAATGAATATGATCAAAACCCATTGTGTGCGCGTGGGAAAGGACTATGGGGAGAACTGGAAACCCTCTTATGGACCTTACAAGTAACTTCTGAGAATGTTTCTGTGAGAAGGCTTTTCTGTTAAATTCCTAACTGAGCTAAAAGGGTGTCCTCAAGTTAATTTACAACCATGTCATCAGCCTGCTTAGACAATGTGACCAGATTTTCTATGCCTTAGACTGCCTTTGCCCTGAATAGCACAGGTAATCAATATTGACAAGGAATGCTGATATGCTGACGTGACCTTAGGCCGCACTCTGCTTTATCTCCCCAGTGACCTGGTTGTGCTCTCGGCCCAGAACAATGTGTGTGACTGTGAGATATGATGACCACCACTGAAAGCAACTGACATTAAAAGTAACAAACTGTGCATGTTGAAAGCAGGCTAGAGAGATGGCTCAGCTGTTAAGGTGCTTGCCTGTGAAGCCTAAGGACCCATGTTCGACTCCCTGGATCCCATGTAAACCAGACACACAAAGTGAAGCCCGTGCCAGGTGGCACATGTGCACAAGATGGCACACACATCTGGACTTTTGATTACAGTAGCTGGAGGCCCTAGCACACCAATTCATTCTTTCTCTCTCTCTCTCTCTCTCTCTCTCATAAAAAAAGGTCTGTTGGGCTTGCCTCAAAAAAAAAAAAAAAAGGATATTGAAGGCAACAGGTGTGTGTGTGTGTGTGTGTGTGTGTTTTCTGGATCAGCAGAGTTCAACCAGTCCTGTACCTTAATCCCTTCCTTTGAGCAAATGGTGTTTTTAAGGAATTTTTTTTGAAGTCAAAGTTCCTTATCCTTTACTCGTGTCTTGCTATTTTTGCTGTTCAATAAAAACGCCAGATGAATGCCTGCCAGCAGAAGCAGCCTCAGGAGCGCAAGCAGCAGAAGCCACAAGTTCACTTCATTTAAATGGCTCCAAGAATCAAGTGTCCTTATTTCAGGCTCTGCTCCAGGAAGCAGCAGGCCCACTCGTCGGTAAATGGCTCCAAGTTTCAGTGTCTATATTTCAAGGCACCACCACAATTGGGCATATACATGTATAAAATTATCAAAAATAGGGCTGGAGAGATGGCTTAGCGGTTAAGGCGCCTGCCTGCTAAGCCTAAGAACCAGGTTCCAATCTCCAGGTCCCACGTTTAGCCAGATGCAAAGTGACGCAAGGGCGCAATGCCGCACTTGAGCACAAGGGGGCACACGCATCTGGATTTCGTTCACAGCAGCTGAGAGACTGCTGGCGTGCCCATTCTCTATCTGTCTCCCTCTCTCTCTGTCTGTCTCTCTCTCTCTCTCTGTCTCTCTTCAAAAAAATAAAAAAATAAAAAATTATCAAAAATAAAATTTGAAATATTAAAAATAAATAAGTAAAAATAAAATAGCCATAAAGCACTGGGGTCCTTACTTTTAACTATCCACAGTTTGTTACCAAATCTACCTCATCCCTTGCTAAAAATGTGATTGGCAATGAATCCTAAATCCATGCAGCATCCCATACTGGCCTTGGCTGGAAGCAGAGAAAATGCTGGATATGAACCCTTCTGGGAGCTACAGTCTATAAGCAACGTTGCCAAGGACCTATCTGCCCTGATGACAATTATGATGACAGGAAGAAGTTATCAGATCCAATTGAAGCATATAAACAGAAAACCAATCTTGTAGTAAGTCAACCAAAAATAATTAACATTCAGGAAACCTAATCCCATGTAACAACCCTTCATCTGTATGACGGGGGCATAAATTACTCCCAGCAATTCAGGATGCAGCAGCTAGCAGCCAATGTCAAGACATCAGTAATTCCAGACCAGCTGCTCAAAGGGCCAAACTGTTTCACATACTCCGTTACATACCATCTCAGCTTCCTGTTTCAAAACATTCTGCTTCTCCCTGGACAAACACCTGAAGCTATCTGATCCCTTAGCACCACAGCAATGTGAATACCAGAAATAAGACCTTTCACAGTTAACTGTGGATGTGGGAACTGGAAGTCCACTCACAGTTCTGTGAAGGAAAGTTACTTGTGTTTTAGAAGTTTAATTCAAGCCAACTGTGTGCCTGTAATCCCAGCACTCAGGAGGCGGAAGCAGGAGGAGTTCGTAGTTCAAGGCCAGCCTGGGCTACATGAGATTCAAAAGAACCATCAAGTTTAATTAAAATGTGTTGTTGATATTCAATCAAAGAAAAAGGAGGGGGAGAGCCAAGCATGGTGGTGCACGCCCTTAATCCCAGCACTCAGGAGGTAGAGGTAGGAGGATTGCAGTGAGCTCAAGGCTACACAGTGAATTTCAGGTCAGCCTGGGCTACAGTGAGACTCTACCTCAAAAAACAAAAGGGGTGGGGGGAGCAGACTAATTTACTTCTGCAAGACAAGTAATTCCAACCATCAAACACCAGTAAAACTTTTTAGGGTGTGTACATTTTCAAAAGGCAAAAATCCAAACTAGTCACACCTTCTTCCTGAGACGACCAGAAACTGTCCATCAGGTCAGCCATCCATCCACAGCCAATGTTAGCCCGGACCTGCCCAGGACAGAAGGATGAATAGGCGCTGTGTGAGGTGTCAGGACTGACAGAGTATGCTTTGGAGGAAGTAACTAGATTGGTGGCAAGGAAAGTCATTACCACCCATCAATTTTCTCTTTTTATTTATTTACTTATTTATTTTTAGTTTTTATTTATTAGAGACAGAGAGGTATGAAAAGAGAGAGAGAAAGAGAGAGAGAGAGAGAATGGGTGCACCAGGGCCTCCAGACATTGCAAACGAACTCCAGACGCATGCGCCACCTTGTGCATCTGGCTTATGTGGAACCCAGAATTGAACCTGGGTTCTTAGACTTCGCAGGCAAGCACCTTAACTGCCAAGCCATCTCTGGCCCCTACCCAGTAATTTTCTAGAGTAACCCCAACACTGAGGACCAAGCAGTGGCAACAAGGAAAGGAAAGGACTACACAACCGGCTCCCTTGCAGAACCGGACAGCAAATCCAAAATGAGACATTACTCGACAAAGCAAAGGGAGGGAAGGCTACCCTGCAGAACTCCTGCGGTGACAGCTGACACCCAAGATCTGTGTAGCTGACAAAGCCCCCTCACCACCCTCAAGGGAGCCCAGTCTCCCAGCCATGTTATTATAGAGTGGTGTGGGGATGTTGCAGTGAACCTTAGCTACTGGCAAACACATCCATCCATCCATCCAGCACATGAGCACAGAGGTGATCACCACATAAGCAATGAAGAGGGAATAAAGCCATGGACATGCTAGTTAACATTTCCAGGGTGAACTACCCAATGAGGTAATTAAAAGTGCAATGCTAGGGCAATGAGGTCATTTGAGGAAGCTACGCAAGGCGTTTCCCATTGCAACCATGTGTGAAATGGGTAAGCCTGGACCAGGGACCTGCTGGTCCACAGTCTTACCAATCTGCTCAAGCCACATGCTCTGGCGTCCCGATAAATACGCAGAAGCCAGGCTCCACAAGAGTACAAGCAGAAGAGACTGTAAGTGGGCAAAGAAGTGCAGTACCCATCACGGGTGCCTCTCATGGAGCAGTCCACTCAACCTTGTCCACTCAACCAACACTCCCCTTTCTTCCTTCCTACTTTGTAAGATGATCAAAGTACTAGAATAGAAGAGAAGCCGCAGGGGAGAGGGAAGGGACCCAAGGGGAAACTAAGGAGAGATCCCCTTTAGCAGGACCACAATCATGTGCCAGGATACAAACAGTGGATCAGAAACAAGGCAGTTGTGCTCCAAGCCCCAGTTCCACCGACAGTCCTCTGCGACCGAGCGGAAAAGCAATTTCCCTTCCGCTGGTGATCATCTCTGCTTCTACTGTCTGACCATTCATGAGGAGTGGGCATTAAATGGCAAGCTGCACAAATCTGAAACAGACTCATCCAGGCCCTTGGGCGGAGCACAGGATCCAAAGGGCCAGCAAAGAACAGAAAAGTAATGGTAAATGGCCAACAGGCTTCTCCCCTGCTTTCTAACTGCATCTTCTCTCTAGTTTCTTTATAGGATTCCCCAAAAGCAAATTTGCAGATTTATTCCCAAAACCTCTGTTCCAAGTCAAGCTCAAGTCATATCATCACATGGACATCCCTGGTCCAAAACACAGAGGAAAAATCCCCAAGGGGAACTTGCAACCACTGTGTGATAGTTAAAAAATATTGAGTGTTACAATAAATCCAAAATCTGTGAGATCACTGAAAACGCCTGCCTAAGAACCTCAACAGCGGACTCGCCTCAGGCTTGGTTAATGGTGAAACGAGGTGGCCCTGCAACATCTACCAAGATGTGTGGCTTCCCGGCACACATCTGAAATATACTTGTCACTGCCACATAAAGGACAGAGAGAAGCCAAGGACCACTTATAGTGCTCTATGACTATAATTCTGGTTAATGTTTCACTCACCTAGCATTCTTAAAAGCACAGGCAAACTAGCTAACGTCCCAACATTATCTATTCTCAACAGCGATTTCAGAAAGGACAGCATCAACTTAAACCACAGCTGATAACTGTGAACACCAAGAGAGTGATACTCTAGGATGGCAGGGATTTTATGACTGCTCAGAACCATCCTAAAATCGGGTGACTAAGGGTTACTGTTATAACAGTAGTTTTGACAACAAAATCCCACTCAAATACTTTCTGGTTTGAAAGAGAAATGTTAATATCAAACACTTTTACCAAAAATATAATTCCATAGGTGACATTTAAGATGACAAAACCATTAAAGCCGAGTTCTTTTGCACACAAAGGTCAGCACATCCCTCCTCACTCTGAAGACCCGCTGTGCTATTGGAGTCCTTCCTGTCCGTCCGCTGCCGGTGGCCCAGCCAAGAGCTGCAGCATGGAAATGGCATTATTTTTAAGCCTTACCTTCAGATAGGATCCATAATATTTGGTTACGTATGGACTGTCGCACTGACTCAGCACTGTGATTTCTTGTTGAATGTCCTCTATCTCGTCTTCTGCTTCTTCCAGATCAATGATTTTTATAGCAACCACTTTCTGAGTCCGATTGTCAATGCCTTTGAACACCTCGCCAAAGGAGCCCTTTCCAATTTTCTCCAGCTTTGTGAAAAGCTCCTCTGGGTCTGCTTTCAGATTCTGCAAGAGAAGCAAAGAAGGGAATGTGAGCACTCCCATGCCTCAGGGGGGTCTTCCTTTCATTTTTGAAAAAGTGATGTTTTCAATGACAAGGACCAGGCTGGTTGTGACCACAGTTCTTCTGGGACAGGACTAATGTCTTAGATTTCACGTACATGTGTACATGTACATTAGACTATTAAAACACAGCAATGCGACAGGAACAATTACCAGCTTAAAGGAGAAAGATGGAAAGGGTTTGAGTTTTCATATAATGAAAATAAAAATCTAAATGTTCATTTAAACATGTCCAAATAGGGTTATTTAAATTTTTTGAAAGATCACTCTTAGGCTGGCAATGCAGCCAGGTGAAAGATCTGCATAGGATTTAATCCCCTGGAGAGGAATGGACATTGGTTAGTTAGTTCACTTAAAAAAAAAAAAAAAAAAAAAAAAAAAGCCAGCCAGGCGTGGTGGCGCACGCCTTTAATTCCAGCACTTGGGAGGCAGAGGTAGGAGGATCGCCAAGAGTTCGAGGCCACCCCGAGACTACATAGTTAATTCTAGGTCAGCCTGGACCAGAGTGAGACCATACCTCAAAAAAACAAAAAAAAAGCCGGGCGTGGTGGCGCACGCCTTTAATCCCAGCACTCGGGAGGCAGAGGTAGGAGGATCGCTGTAAGTTCAAGGCCACCCTGAGACTACATAGTGAATTCCAGGTCAGCCTGAGCTAGAGTGAGACCCTACCTTGGAAAACCAAAAAAAAAAAAGAAAAAAGAAAAAAGAAAGAGGTGGCAGAAGTGAATCACTAGGGGTGGACCACCATGTTATTGCTTATTTGTAATCAATACCTTCTTTTTTATGTTTTATTATTATTAACAACATATTTTGTATGGATACATCATGTGTTGGAAACCTCTTTTCCCTCGTCCCTGCCCCCATTCCGGTAACAGACTGTTTTAAGGTCCAATAAATACAGCTTTATGTAACATCATTTATAGCCACTCTCTACCTGAACAATAACCAGCCAGATCTCGGAAAACAGTAAGTGGCTTCCTGTTCTTTGTCACATAATCCTGGCCCTTTGGGACAACTTTGAAATGCTCTTAACCACCAACCCAACTTGAGCAATGACACAACAACATCCGTGCCTAGAGACCCACCCTCAGGACCCACATGTCCCTACCAGACACCCACCCAGCACAAAGATGTTTGTTGAGTTCTCAGTGTTCAGTGACAACTAAACCTGGACTGAGGAGCTGTGTCACAGTGTGAGAGGGAGGACCTGACTTCGGGAGGGGATGAGACACATCACATCCCAGAACAAGGAACAGAGCCCTAGCGCCAAATGCCAATGGCAACCCAGAAACAAGTGAAAGACCCAGGCCCACCAGTCCTGCCCACACACTTCCCCTCAGAACACTGCCGGGCAGATATCCAAAGAGAGGGCAACACTACCTAGAGGAAGGGGAATGGAAAGGAGGGGGCTACAAAGGAAGTAGCAAAAGAGGATGGGGAGGAGGGAGGACAGCAGGAGGAGGAGGTATCCAGAAGCAGTAGCAAAGTGGATCACAAGCACATGACAGCCAATGCAGAGTGACATGAACTTGATGTCACCAGGTGCCAGCTGCCCCCATGCTTCTGGAGGTGAGGCGCTGAGATCCAAGCACCTGCTTCATGGGGGTCCCGCTACCACTGGCCAGCCCAGGTGGACTGTGAGAGCCTCACGGGGCTACAATATGACAATAACCAACAGCCAAACTCACAACCCCACAGACCACCTTACCAAAGGTCTATATGCTGTTCATAATACAGCAATGCCAACATCTCATAGGGTTACCACACACGCACACACACAAAAAAACAACAAAACAAAACAAAAAACCAAGGGACTTTCACTGAGCCTTCTGTGCACAATGAATGGGGGTGGCCTATGTAATACACTATCTAAGAATCTGGCAGGATCACAAGGCAGCTTTGGCCATGACCTCCCTGGCTCACACAAAGTTAAATACACCCATACTGCATCCAGTGTGCAGTCCCATCCACCTTCATTTGTTCTTGAAGAATTGCCCGGCACACCTCAGCTGGGAGACTGACCGGAAATCCCTGAACTGAGCAATTGCTAATCTTCCAGTCATGGAACAGTGTCTCCAGTATCTTGAGAACTGAACATGCTCGGGAAAACTGAACATAGATCCCCCAGGCTCTAAAAACGGAACTAAGAACTTACACTTGCCAAGAGAGTCCACAAGCAGCTCTCGGAGCCCAGGAGAACCTCCTCGAGTGGGGACTGCTCTTCAAGCACTGAAATATCCTCACTATGATTTTTATTTTCAAATCTGCCAAGTCTGTTAGGTGAGCATTCCCAAAGAACGGAAAATGCTGGATACACACTTTGTATCCCACTCCACCTGCACAGTGAGAGATCTGTACACTCCCCCATCACACACACAAGCAGCCAGGAGTACAGGGGTGGGAAGGACACTCGTGTCCCTCGTTCAGCACTCAAGCACAGCACAATCAAGGCACAAGCCTCTGCCTTCACGTCCTTCCCTTACCTCCTTTCCTCCAGGATGAGGTGGGGTGGCTCTCCTCTTCTTCAAGATCAGTCCTAAGCGCTGGCCTTTGGAATCCATCCTCCACTCACGCCCGGCCAGGCTTCCCCCACAGCCTCCTTGGCAGTGCCCCTTCTGTCTATCCCTATCTACTGGCCCTTTGCCGTGGGGGACATGTGCAGGTTCCTGCCACTTCAGACAGACAAAAGCCCCGTCTGGCCTCAGAAGCCCTCCTCTTCCTCCACAACTACTAAAGGTCCTGGCAGTCACCTGCACCTGCCTGCCCTCCCCCTTCACCACAACCTGACTCAGGAGACTCTGGTCACCCGTGTCCTGCTCTGGAGCCTCCTCAGCCACGCCCTCTGCCCCCTTGTAACTTTCCGGTCCCTTGGCTTCCAGTTTGCTCTGAGCTCTCCTTCCAGCCCCTGATGCCAAAGGAATCTTCACGTAAGCCCTCAATCCTGGCCATGCCTGGACTCCATCCCAGGCCTCCTGCTGTTGCCCTGAGATGTCAGATGGTTGTGGGGTATAGGATGGTGTGCCCCCTTCCAGCTGAGCAGTATCCCCCAGACCTTAACATATACTCATGTCGGGAAGAGAAATGCCACATAAACAATCTCCTGGATGTTTATGTGTGTGTGTGTGTGTGTGTGTGTGTTCACATGTGTATGAACATACATGTGTGTGCCTGCGTGTGGAGGCCAGAGATACGCTGGGCATCATCTTCAGTCCCTCTCCACCTTACTCACTGAGACAAGGCCTCTCTCTTGAACCCACAGTTTTCACTTAAGCTTCCTACAACACTTCCATTAATAAACACAGAGACCTGATCTGGCCAACAGAAAAGGCCACATGTAGAGAGATGCCCAGCTGCTGCTGCCCCGGGGCCTAAGGAGTACAGCCCCCAGTCACCCTCTAGTTATAGTCACAAGAATCCTAGATAGAGAGGATGGATGGACAGAAGGAAGGAAGTGCTGGGTCATCTGTGACCCACCACAATAGGTAAGAGAAAAAGACAATGCAGGAGGGGGACCTGTGCTCTTGAGGGGAGGGTTTAGGTGTAATAAACCCCCGGCTTCCTTTTGCTTGGTCGAAGATGGCTTGGAAAATAGCTGCTTCGCTCTTTCGTTACCTTCTAGAACCTTCTCAGGAACCTGCACCTGCAGAGAGGCCGGTGCTGTCTCACATCTGCCCACGCATGCAGCTTGAACGATGCCCTCTGCAGCCAGCCAGGCACCAGGGAGCGCAGGTGGTCCTGCACTCTGTCAGTTCCTACACAAGCTTCCTGCCATACAGCTGCTGTGACCCACGGCCAGAGGACAAACAGTGCCAAACACCCCCCATTTCAGATTGCACCACAATCTATTCTCTTTGAGAAAGCTCATCTCCTTGGCAGAAAATATGCCGTTTGCCAACCATCCCAAGAGTTTTCTTTGGGCAGAAAGGCTTGCACTGCACTGAGCAGGCCTGTGGCCTCTCAATGTCCCGCAAGGGAAGCAGAGTCTGGCTGCTGGGCAGGGGGTGGGTGGGTGGCATGGCCCTCTTCTCAGGGGACATAAACATACATATAGGTATACACCCACATGATCTGTCTGGATCAAAAAGTGGTGTGCCGCTGCAGGGAAGCTCCAGCCTACAGTGAATGGCTGTTCTGAGAAAGTGTGCTCCCACACAGAAGCTCACAGCTACTGGCCTTTGTTTCGTCCTTGAGGAGGGGCTTAGGGGACAAAAAGATAGTGACAGAGTATCATCTCTGTATATTAGTTGCAACTGAGAATGCGGATTTAATCACCTACCATCAGTAATCCTGCTACAGAGTGTAATTATCTGGCAACCAAAGGCACGTGCTATGGTGTGAATGCCCCCCCAAAGCTGAAATTTAACTGCCACGTGACCCCTTCTGGCAGGGCATGGTAGCACACACCCTTTTGAATCCCAGCACTCTGGAGGCTGAGGTAGAGGATCGCCGTGAGTTAGAGGCCACCCTGAGACTACATAGTGAATTCCAGCTCAGCCTGGGCTAGAGTGAGACCCTACCTTGAAAATCAAAAAAAAAAAAAAAAAAAAAAAAAAAAAGACCCTTAAGAGGCTCTGCCCTCATGAATAGATTAAGACAGTTCTCAAAGGAATGGTGTCCAGATAAAAGGAATTCAGCCGTGTGTGTGTGTGTGTGTGTGTGTGTGTGTCTGTCTGTCTGTCTCGAGGAGACACCTGGCTCTCCAGGGCTCACCTGCCTTTCTGACTCGTGGTGACTCAGGATGAGCCCTCACCTGACACCAGGACTCTGCACTGTGCTCAGGGACTTCCTGCCTCCAGAGCGGAGAAACAGTCCTATATATTTAACCACTCAGTGGTAATTGGTGATAGAAACTGAAAATCTCTCTAATCACAAAAATCCTTTCCAGCTGTTTAAGAAACTATCCAACTTTCCACTTTAGGAATTTCAGAGTTAACTGAAAACTTCACAAAATGAATCCTGCCTTGCCTACTTCTGGTGGCTTTATTCTCCTTTCATTTACCATTAGACCATTTGTCTATAAATTTCACCTTGACCTTCCTACATATTCAAGTCTTATCACTTGTTTTTAATTTTTGCAAACAAGATTTAGAAAAACCACAGTATTTATAATATACAATTACATTAAGGTCGGAACCCTTAATAAATAAATCCCAGATGTATATATTGCTTGGGCTCTGAGCACACTCCCAAACTCTTGCCCCTACATCCCCACAAGAACCTCCCTGAAATGGCAAGCAAGGAGTCAACGACTTCACGTAAGTTCCTCATTGAGTACAGAATGCAACCAGCTACCCACAGCCTGGCATTGCCTAGAAGCCCTACAGAAAACCAGCAAGATATGTTACAGAGCCCAGCAAGGGCAGGTCACCACAGCACTGCGCTGCAGCACTGATCAAAGCCCTCAGCCCTGAGCACAAAGCCATCCACCCGAGAGAGGGAGAGCCGGGCGCGCTCCGCAGTCAAGAGCCTGTCTAAATTCAATTCAAAGGCGTAGAAATTAGACTTGAACAATCTTCAGTGGCCAAATTCTCATGTAAAATTTATGCTGCCAGAAAATAAACACATCTCTTTTACCTCTAAATCTATTTTATACACACACACACACACACACACACACACACACACACAGGAACCTTCTAACTTTTCAGTTATCCTGAACAGCTGACCAGTCATTATAAAGAGTTACAAGCCCACATGTGGACAGAATGGTTAAGAAACCTGAAAAGGACATTGATGAAAATGACCAAATTCCTATGGCCCATCTTTAATAGACAGAAGTGTCTGCCTGTGGTTGGTGAAGCTGTATACAGGCCTGTTATTCCTAACAGGAGGACCTGTATCAACAAACTCCAGTGTTGAGCATGTAATGAACATGTAACGAGCACGGGCGTGAGGGGCGGAGAAGGGACTCAGTGGTACCTGACATGTGCAAGGCTCTGGGTAAAGGGAAAGAAAACAAGGAGGGACAGGAAGGGAGACTGGGGGGTGAAACCATGAGCCTGCCAGCAGTGGTCCTCCAAGTGTGGGTGATATATGGCCATCAGAGAATTCTAGAAGAACATCATGGACCTAGACCGTCAGCACTCCCCATGCAGAAACACACATCCAAAGCTTCTTAAAACAAAACAAATTTGGGCTGGAGGGATGGTTTAGTAGTTAAGGCGTCTGCCTGCAAAGCCGAAGGACCCAGGTTCAATTCCCCAGAACCCGCATAAGTCAGAAGATGCACAAGGGGGTGCACACGTCTAGAGTTCATTTGCAGTGGCTAGAGGCCCTGGCACACTCATTTTCTCTCTCTCCCTCTTTCTGTCAAATAAATAAATAAAAATAAAAAAAAATAAAAAAAAAAAAAAAACAGAATTCAACTAAAACACCTTAAATAAGCAGGACAGGTTATACATTCTAAAGGTTATACGTTCTAATGTATTATATAAAATACTGGATTTCATCCTTTAAAAATGTTTACACTGGAGCTGGGCATGGTGGCACACACCTTTAATCCCAGCACTCAGGAGGCAGAGGTAGGAGGATCACCATGAGTTCGAGGCCACCCTGAGCCTACATAGTGAATTCTTGGTCAGCCTGGACTAGAGTGAGACCCTAACTTGAAAAAAACCAACAAAAAAAAGTTTACACTGGAGCTGGGTAGACAGGTCAGTTGAGTGCTTGCTGTCCAAGAACAAAGACCTGAATTTGATGCCCCAAACCCACATAAAAAGTTGAGCAGCATGGGAGGGAGGGAAGGCATTGCTGAGGAACACCCAGGTCATCTTATGGCACTCACACATGGCTGTACACACATACAAATGTTTATAATGGCAAAGACCCAAGAGTGAAGGATGTAGGAGCTTTGCTGGCTGGGTTCAAATCCCTCCTCCACCCGCTCCAGGACAAGGGGGGGGGAGATACTCAATATCTCTTGCTCAGTTTTCTCATCCATAAAATGGATGGCTTAGTCATGAGGACTCAGTGTGGTAGTTTATGTAAAGCTCTTGGCATAGAGCCTGGGGAACCAGCAGACACCCAATTCATCCCCGCTCTCAGGCACAATCCATACTGCAGGGGTGACACCTGAGCCACATTCAGCTTCCATGCTAGGAATTACGACACAAGATTTTACATACTGACTGACAAGTGAAGGACGCAACCTCTGTCCACAGAAACAAGTATGGCAAAGAACAAACCGAAACTTGAAATAAATTTAAAACCTGCTGGTCCTGATGGTGCAAGTTTATAATTCCAGCTGAGGCAAGAGGATCTGAAGTTCAAGGCCAGACTGGGCTGCAGAGCAAGTTTTAAGACCAACCTAGACAATTTAGCCAGATCCTATCTCAAAATAAAAACAAAGCTGGGCATGGTGGCGCACTCCTTTAATCCCAGCATTTGGAAGGCTGAGGTAGGAGAATCACCATGAGTTCAAGGCCACCCTGAGACTACATAGTGAATTACAGGTCAGCCTGGGCTAGAACGAGACCCCACCTCAAAAAAACAAACAAACAAACAAAAAAAAAAATTTTTTTTTTTAATTTTGTGAGGTAGGGTGTCACTCTGGTCCAGGCTGACCTGGAATTAACTATGTAGTCTCAGGGTGGCCTCGAACTCACGGCGATCCTCCTACCTCTGCCTCCCGAGTGCTGGGATGAAAGGCATGTGCCACCATGCCCGGCAACAAACAAAAATTTAAAAAAAAAAAAAAAAAAAGGAGCTAGAGAACAGCTCAGTCCTAACTAGCCTAACATGCTTGAGACCCTTGGTTTGTAATTCTGAGTAGCACAAAATACACATACACACACACACACTCCTGGCCTTTTTGAAAACCTATTTAGCCCCATTCATTATCAATGCTCTTCCTTCCTGGCCACTTCTGCTGCTGGTCCCCTCACCCCAATTCAGCCTTTCAATTTAGCCCCTTGACATCTCTAGCCACAACTTGGCTCCGTGCCTCTCCTACTTCATCTAAAAGGAGGTGTCAACTGCTCAGAGTCAGTGTCCTGGGAAAGATTCCAAAGTCAAGAGCAAAGGACTGAACCCTATGAGTAGAGAGGCTGCTGTGGTACCCGGGTGACCCCCGCCCCATGGTGGGCTGTCAACCCCTTCCCCACTCAAGTCCATGCTTGCTCCCACTGCTTTAATAACCCGGGAGGGCAACAGGCCAACCTAAGCTGGGAGCCTTCACTGAGAAGGATCCCAAAGCAACTGGAAGGCAGAGCTGCAACTGTGGACAAATGACAGTTTGAGCCCTTAAAAAGAGAGCTGGCCATGGTGGCACAAGCCTTTAAGCCTAGTACTCGGGAGACAGAGGTGGGAAGATCACTGTGAGTTCAAGGCCAGCTTGAGACTGTAGAGTTCCAGGTCAGCCTGGGCTAAAGTCAAACCCTACCTCGAAGGAAAAAAAAAATAAAAAGTACTGCCAATATTTCCCAGTCACACTGCAGGCCATGTCCATCTACCATGGGAGGACAGGATTCAAAGGCATGATTAAAGGTCCCCCGGGGCCGCCACCCTGCTGACGGGTGGCTCTGTGGACCTGCAGAACAGATCAGGCTCTGTGACAGCATCACTCCTCCAACTGCCAATACCCTCCAGACTGGACTCGATGGCAAAAAGGCAAGAGAGAGCACTCTTGGGGGTGGGACTCCCCGACACAGTTAATAGCAGCTCTTTGACCTAATCCAAAGGGCTCCATAAAGCTCCCAGAACCAAGCCAGCCCCTGCACTGTCACAGGTCGGTCCAAACCCTCAGTCATGCAAGCTCAGTCCAAAACTACAGCTCCCTCCACACCGCTAAGGCCAGGGCTGCCCACACCACGAGTGACTTGCACATTCTCACATCTGCAGGTAGAAGGACAGTCACCAGGGGAGTCTGGTGCCTTTAAGGAGAAAATGGAAGTGTGCGGTGCCTTCCACCTTCCAAGACGTATATAGAGTAATGCCACGGCCTTGCCTCTGAAGCACCTGCTTCGCCAACACTTACATTTGCAATCCCTTGAGAGACCACGTTAAAATGGTCCTTAAAAATGAACAGTGATTGGCATATTCTTTTGACCATTTCTGAGAATGAAAGTATATGCAGTAGTACTACTCAGACCTCAGTGACCCAGCTTCAAGCACACCTCCCCGCTCAGTACTGACCACCTCTCAGGGTCACCCAGCTTCAAGCACACCTCCCCATTCAGTACTGATCACCTCTCAGGGTCACCCAGCTTCAAGCACACCTCCTCTTTCAGTACTGATCACCTCTCAGGGTCACCCAGCTTCAAGCACACCTCCCCGTTCAGTACTGATCACCTCTCAGGGTCACCCAGCTTCAAGCACATCTCCTCTTTCAGTGCTGATCACCTCTCAGGGTCACCCAGCTTCAAGTACACCTCCCCGTTCAGTACTGATCACCTCTCAGGGTCACCCAGCTTCAAGCACACCTCCTCTTTCAGTACTGATCACCTCTCAGGGTCACCCAGCTTCAAGTACACCTCCCCGTTCAGTACTGATCACCTCTCAGGGTCACCCAGCTTCAAGTACACCACTGTGGTGGTTTGACTCAGGTGTCCCCCATAAACTTAGATAATCTGAATGCAGGCCCCCAGCTGATTGAGATTTGGGAATTAACGCCTCATGGAGGCAGTGTATTGAGGGCTTATGGGTATTTTAGCCAGTGTCCCTTCACCAGTGTTTGGCATCCTCTCCTGTTGCTATTGTCCACCTGAAGTTGGCCAGGGGATGCTGTCCACCCTCTGTTCATGCCATCATTTTCCCTGCCATCATGGAGCTTCCCCTCAAGTCTGTAAGCCAAAATAAACCCTTTTTTCCCCCACAAACTGCTCTTGGTTGGGTGATTTCTGCCAGCAGTGCAAACCTGACTGCGACAACCACCCCGCTCAGTCAGATCACAACGCTGCTCTTGTCTCTCCATGAGAACTGGGAGCTCAATCTGCCATCGCTCTCCCTGCAGCAACAGAAGAGAACACTGGAACTTCACAGGTCGGAACCAGGGACACAAGTACCCATGGCCTCAGCAACTTTTCAGGGAGGCAAGAATCCTTAATGAGCTGCAGAACTTGCTCCTCCTGGAGCTGAACTGGGCCACAGAATCCCCATCCAGCTCTTCACCCAGATACGCTGATCCAGCTGAACCCAGCTGCCATCCTGGCCTGCCCTGTTAGTGGTCCCCACTGTACCTCTGACCCTTTCACACATGCCTGTCCCTCCCCCACAGCACCATGCATCTTGTTCTCTACAGCATAACTACCATTCCCAAAGCAGGAAACTTCCAATTCCTTACTCCTGCATCCAAACTATGCCTGCCCGTCTCTCTATTCAGGCTCCTCCCAGGGCCCTGGCTCTGTGCCCTGCCAATCTTCACAGCAGCCTCCAACTAACCTTTCTAGGCCTGCCTGGGCCCTGCTGACACAGCAGGTCTTCCTAAAAGCCAAGTTCTCCTTCGCTGCTTGAAACAACCCTCCTGGCGTTTGAGGCCATGTTGCGCTGGGAAACCTGAACTCACCCACCCCCATTCTTTCCTAAATCCTCCCAATTCCCCTCTCGCTATGTGACTTAACATTGTCCACAAGTACCAGGGGGTCCCTAGTACTTGATTCTATTGGTAGAAAACTGTCAAGGTCACAAGATTTAAGTGATAGAGGAGACAGCCCTGTGGGTAGTGGGGTGAGGGGCGATGAGGACGGGCTCCGAGGTGGCGGGCGGGGCAGCACTCAAATACACACAAGCAATCACATCCACAGAAGGCCTTACATACCCTCACAAAGTGCAAGCAAAAGCTGTGGCATTCAAATGAAGGTCTGCACCTGGAATCATATTACAGACACTACTGGTTTCTTGGTTCAGACAGTTCACTGTGGTTGTTTCTAAGGAGCCAGGAGCCGGAAGTGTATAAGCAGCCACTCACTCCACTTGTACAGGTATCGTTCAGGACGCAGCGATGCAGACCAGAGACTAAGACTCCAGACACATCCCCCAAATAAGCTACTGGACAGAGTCATTCAATACGGACAGCGTCCTCCCAAAACAGTGGCTTTGAGGGTGGTGCAGATACTGGGAGATTAACTAACACAAGCTCTGGCTTGTGCTCAAAACACTAGCAAGGCACAGAGCTGCCTGGCCTGTCTCCATATCTGTAGCAAAAGGACAGTACTACTAAGTACTGCTTGCCTTCACAGATGGACCTGGGCCAGGTGCGGTAGCACAGACCTGTCATGCCAGCACTTGGGAGGCAGACGCAGAAGGATCACTGAAAGTTCAAGGCAGGCCTAGTCTACTTAGCAAGTCCCAGGCCTGTCTGGCCTATACAGCAAGACCCCATCTCAAAATACAAAAGCAAAAAAGTAAATTTGGTTATAAAAGCACTAAAAACAAGGCAAGAATACACACCACAGAGGTGGTGTATGTTGTTCCGAGCTCCGGTGTCTCACACACACCTGCTCTGTTACCTTAGGAAGCTGCAGTTCGAAGCTCTGGGAAGTCTTAAGAGAGAATAAGGCTCACAGCAGCGGGGCGAGTGCAGGCATCTCCTGGCCCACTCACTCGCGCCATTCTCACACTTGGTAGGGACTGAACAAATGGCTCTCTCGCTCCTCAAGTCGGCTCCACCTAATGCTCTGGGGCATTCTGCTGGGGTGCCCACCTGCGATCCCCTCCAGCCATGAGAGACATGAGGACCCAGGTTGCTGAGGAACCAAAGCCTGGTCTTCAACTGGCCACAAAGCTCAAGACAAATTCCAACCCAGAAAACACTGCCACTCCTAAGCCCTCCAGAGGGGACCTGTGTGTCCCCAACTGGTCACTAGTCACTGGTCACTTCTATCCGACAGGAAGCTCCCTGAAGAGGCCTGGGGTTTCCTCAACATGCTGAGCAGGCCCAGAAATGACATCAGGACGACCATGCTGGGCAAGCACTGGATGAAAAGTGTGGTGGCGCACAGTTTTAATCTCAGCACTCGGAGGCAGAGGTAGGAGATCGCCATGAGTTCGAGGCTACCCTGAGACTACATAGTGAATTCCAGGTCAGCCTGGGCTACAGTGAGACCCTACCTTGAAACCATACCCCCAAAAATGTGCAATGACTTCCAAATAAATGATACAGCTCATTGGGACAAGAGTCTTGACTTTTTTTTGGGGGGGTTGGTTTTTGACGCAGGGTGAATTCTCACTCTGATCCAGGCTGACCTAGAATTCACCATGTGAACTCACAGTGATCCTCCCACCCCTGCCTTCTGAGTGCTGGGATTAAAGAAGTGCACCACCATTCCCAGCTTGGCTTTTTTTTTAAAGATTTTTTTATTTATTTATTTATTTATTTATTTATTTATTTATTTATTTGAGACAGAGAGAGGGTGAATGGGTGCGCCAGGTCCTCTAGCCACTGCAAACAAACTCCAGACGTATGCACCACCATGTGCATCTGGCTTATGTGGGACCTGGAGAATCGAATCGGAGACCTTAGGCTTCTCAGGAATGTGCCTTAACTGCTAAGCCATCTTTCCAGCCCTAGCTTGGCTTTTTTTTTTTTTTTTTTTTGTTCTTGGTTTTTCGAGGTAGGGTCTCACTCTAGCTCAGGCTGACCTGGAATTAACTATATAGTCTCAGGGTGGCCTTGAACTCACGGTGATACTCCTACCTCTGCCTCCCAAGTGCTGGGATTAAAGGCGTGCGCTACCACGCCCAGCGGCATTTTTTATTAAAACCAAAACTTGATCAACAAGGAACCATGGAAAATAACCCAAGTGGGCACTTGAGAGGGAACCACCACAGCTGCGCTCCTCCCCAGGAAGGCAACATGGTGGGCAGGTTGCAAAAGCACTCCTTTCTGTTTATTTATTTGCTTATGTATTTATTTATATGAGAGAGAGAACGAGGCAGAGAGAGAGAATGAGTGCACCAGGGCCTCTAGCCACTGCAAACGAACTCCAGATGCATGTGCTACCTTGTGTATCTGGCTTATGTGGGTACTGGGGAATTGAGCCTCAAACCAGGGTCCTTAGGCTTCACAGGCAAGCGCTTAACTGCTAAGCCATCTCTCCAGCCTGAGCACTCCTTTCTAGACCTCATCACAACCTCAAGAGAAAGGAACTGAGCCTCACAACGAGGAAGTGAGAATCTGGAGAGACCTTGCCCATAAGCCTCACACTTCCCAACACAGGTGTCCACGTGGCAAAGTGTGCCCCTGGTTGTCACACTAGCACTACCTCCGGGTGTTCACCTGATGCCACCTACACTTCCTCACGGGTGAACTAGCCTTCCATACATATTTTATAAATGCGACCAGTAGCAGTAAATATCAGGACCAAATGGTTTGGGTACATGCAGATTTCGATCAATGAGAGCATTTCCTTTATCTAAAGATCCTCCAGCTTTTAGAAGTCTCAAGGGGAAACGGCTAAAATAGCAACGCTAAGGTCACGAGCAAGGTTGATTAGTCACACAAAAGAATAAGTTTCCTGCCCACTGCAAAGAAATGTCACTGGGCATTCTTCTTGCCCTAGGTGGAACAGCCAGGGCAGGGTGAGAATGGAAGCAACTGAGAGATGGTGGCAGCCGAGCCCTGCTTCTCACTGAGACACTGCAGGCCCTGTGCCAAGCACTGGGACAGCTGGCAGCTAAGTCAGTTGTCCCGTGCAATGCCCGGGAGGCCTGAGAACGCTGTGGGCGATATGCTAGGCCAGGTCAGGACACTTGGTAAGATGTCACAGAATGCACACCTCAGAATCTTCAGGGGACAAGGAGGGAGGGAGGGAGGGAGGGAGGGAGGGAGGAGGAGGGAGGGAGGTAGTCTCTGTCTCTCTCTCTCTCTCTCTCTCTCTCTCAGTCCATGAACTGACAAAAGCTGGCTATGGGCAGCGGCAGTGTGCCAACTCCACACTAGACCATCAGATGGCTGACACAAGGCAGCTGGTCCACTACCTAACAAAGTTGGTGATTCCTATGGAGGCAGCCAGGACCACAGCCACAGGAGATGCTGTGACCTCTTAAAGCGTGCCTCGTGCATCCCCCACAGCCCACACTGGGAAACACACCTCTGCCATGCTGCTGGGCCTGTCTTCCGGCTGCCCAATGAGAAAGGAGGAAAGAAACAGGACAGGAGTACTCAACATCTCACCCCAGAAGCCTCCTGGACATGGGCACTTCCAGTCTGTGCCTTACCCAAGCCTCTGCAGCAGATGTGTAAACAGAAGCTCAGAGTCAGTCTCTTACCCAGGCACATAGCGTGGTGGTGGTGGTCATCCCTAAAACCAGTGTTCTCACTGTTCTGCCTCACTGTGACCCTTACAGAGCCACCCCTGGGGGAACAGGCTACCTTGTCAAGGACATTTTGTATGATATACAAAATACATCTTGGGCTGGAGAGATGGCTTAGCAGTTAAGTCGCCTGCCTGTGAAGCCTAAGAACACCCATTCGATTCTCCAGGTCTCACTTTTAGCCATATGCAAAAGTGAAGCAAGGGCGCAATGCCGCACTTGCCCACAAGGGGGCGCACACGTCTGGAGCTTGTTCACAGAGGCTGAGAGGCTGCTGTGCTCATTCTCTATCTGTCTTTCTTTCTCTCTCTCTCTCTCTCTCTCTCTCTCTCTCTCAAATTAAATAAAATACATCTCAAGCCAGATATGGTAACATAAGCATTTATAGTCCTAGCAATCCTACTGCAAAAGGGGAGAAAAAGACAAGAATTCCTCACAGGCCCAGCTACCCTGGTGAACACAGCTGTGAGGAAGAGACCCTGCCTTACACAAGGCACAAGAAAAGAAGGACCTACACAAAGTCGTCCCATGACCTCCATACGTGTACATGGCATGTGCACCAGCATTCACACACATATACATGCCCATGCCCACATCACATACACAGATACAAAGTTTAAAAAAATACATCTCAATAGTGCTGTTTAAAAGAATAATTACGAGCAGGGCATGGTGGTACACGCCTTTAATCCCAGCACTCAAGAGGCAGAGGTAGGAGGATTGCATGAGTTCAAGGCCACCCTGAGACTACAGAGTGAATTCCAGGTCAGCCTGGGTTAGAATGAAACCCTACCTCAATAATAATAATAATAATAATAATAATAATGAAATTTCAACACAGATTAGATGATTTGCCAATGTGGCAGAGGCAAGATTTGAACCTGTTTGTCTCAACAGCCTATGCACTTATTAACCACTGCGCCTTACACTGGGGCCATGAGGAAGTGTATTCTATTTACTTTCCTGAAGTGTGGAATAGGAATGGGTATTACTGACTCCTGGGGCGAATAAGAACCTGCCACAAGAATTCTAAGTCATGTGAACACTGTGAGCAACGCACAGGCCTTCCGTCATTAGTGACGCTACATACAGTGCTAGCTTAAAAAGAATAACTCTGCATGTGGGCTGGGGTGATGGCTCAGCAGTTAAAGGCATTTGCTTGCAAGGCCTGATGGCCCAGGTTTGATTCCCCAGTACCCCCATAAAGTCAGATGCACTAAGTGGCACATGCGTCTAGAGTTCATTTGCAGTGGCAGAAAGCCCTGGCGTGTCCATACTCATTCTCTCTCTCTGTTTTCTCAGATAAATAATAAATTTACCTGGGTTGGAAAGATGGCTTAATGGTTAAGGCAACTGCCTGCAAAGCCTAAGGACCCAGGTTCAATCCCCAGTGCCCACATAAACCAGATGCACAAGGTAGTGCATGCATTTGGAGTTCGTTTGCAGTAGCTAGACACTCTGGCATGCCCATTCTTTTGTTCTTTCTCTCAAATAAATAAAATACATATGAAAGAATAACCTTGATAACCATGCATTTGAAAGCAAGTCTGATGGAGGCCCTCTTTAGTAAGTGTGGCCTTTGAAACCCACCCTCCTCCCTGGGGCCCTCCAAATAAAACAATGCAGAACGACCAAAGGGGCAATGGCTTTTCTCACCCCATCTCTTCACTGGCTGTTCTGTGGGACCCACTTGGACTCTGACCACAGGCCACTTATAAGGCCAGGTTGTCTGTATTCAAACTACCACTACTGCCCAGGCACGGTGATCAGCTCCGATGATTCAGTGTTTTCCTGGCTCCACATTCTACCACCCCCAGTGCGGACCAATAGATCAGCCACTTTAAAAGTATTTTGGGGATAGACTTAAATAAGCAACCTTTTGGGAGGTACGCAACTCCAAATAAATACTGCTGAACAAGCACTGTTCCAGCCTCCTTGCTCATCTGTTAGGTAAAGGGCAAAAGGACTGACTAAAATAATATATTCATTCAAAACCACCACCTCAAAAAAAAAAAAAAAAAAACCCTCTGCCAGTAGTTTGCTTCCAATGCCCAGCCCTGCATTTAGCTGATGGTGAATGAAATAAGTATAAATACAGGCAACCTCACAGACTGTATGAGTCTGTCTTCTGTTGCAGTAACAGAACACCTGAGGCTAGGCAACATGAAGAGGTTTATCTGGCCGACAGTTCTGGGTTCAAGAACATGGTGCTGGGATCAACTTCTCAAGCCTGGAGAAGCCCCTGACTGTGTCACAAGGGACACAGCACCACACTGGAAGCATGCACAGACAGAGAGCATGTGGCAAGATAGAAAGCCAAAGCCCAGGACAGGCCAGTCTGGCTTTTAGGGGGAGCAGAACGGGAGCTTCCTCTTCTAGAAGATATCTCTCCATCCTTCCTTCCCTCCCCCTCCTTCTTCCTCCTCCTCCTTTTCCTTCTCCTCCCTTCCTCCCTCCCTCCCTGTCTGACTGTCTGTCTCTAGAACCAACCAGGATCCCACTGACCTTCTTTAATTTCTTCCAAAGGCAATTAGCTTCCACTGGGCCTCACCCTATAAAGATCTTCCTCTTTGTAACAGGGACACAGGATGATCAAGCTTCCAACACAAGAAGAATACTAAGGCTACACCAGGGGGTCAAACTTGCAACACATGACACTTTGAGGAACACTCAAGCCATAACCAAACCACAGCACAGGCTCTGGGTTCAATTCTATCAATAAGAGCCATCATATATAGGGTCTGTCAGACCCAAGAGACAGTCTTCACGGTGGTTCACTCCCATCAGACCGAGCAGAAGTGACACAGTGAACACATCACAAGGCAGAGCTGGGTAAATACCTGGCTTCTCCTGATTCCTCGGTTCAATGCACCACTCTGTGAAATCTCTCTTCCTGGAGGTCAAGTGCACCAAGTCAAGGGAAGGGAAGGAGGCCAAGGCCCATGGAGACAGCTGGTGGAGTTTACTTTCCAAGTCTTTATTTTTGACTATATTTTCTTAGCTACACATTAATGTATTAACACCATGCAGGGCCCCAACAACTCAAATTGGACTCGCACCCAGTAATTTCCAAACTCAATATCTAAAAGTAGAGTCCAATAAAAAACAGGTGTAGGGCTGGAAGGATGGCTTAGCGGTTAAAGCACTTGCCTGCAAAGCCTAAGGACTCATGTTTGACTCTCCAGGTCCCACGTAAACCAGATGCACAAAGTAACGTAAGCACACAAAGTCGCACAAGCACACAAGCACATGTCTGGAGTGCAACTGCAGTGGCTGGAGGTCCTGGTACGTCAATTCTCTCTCACTCGTACTTGCTCTCTGGCATAAAAAAAAAAAAAGTCAGTCTGTTGGGCTTGCCTCAAAAAAAAAGAAAGTGTAGCTAGAGATTTACCTCTGTTAGGATACATGAGACCTTGTCTCAACAAAGAAAAATAATAAATGGGACTATTTGTGGAGATAATAGGACAGGAAAAAAATCTCAAACCCTTTAGTTACGTACGTGGCAAAAACATAAAATAAAAATCTCCAGCCAGCCAGTCTGTGTGTGAACGACAGCAGGGACCCAAGCTGGGAAGAGCAGGCCACTGTTCTGCTCTGTGGTTAAGAATAAGCTGTGCTGGATACTACCCACCAATAAAATCCCTCTCTACCCAAGAACCCTAAAGAGCTGTTTCTTTCCTAAAAACAGAAGTGAGCACTTAGAGGACAAACTAGATGAATAATGCAGCGACTCGGCCCCGCCATGTCTGACCGCCGTAGGAAGCAGGCGCACACTCTTCCCTGACGCTCTCACAACTGTGCAAGCGCAGGGACTCGGTTCTGTCAGGTCAAGCTTTACAAACCTCAGCCCTTTAGAAGGACAAGGCTTGAAAAGTGACCTCCATGCAGCGGGGCATGGCTGTACACGCCTTCAATCCTAGCGCTCGGGAGGCTGGGGTGGGACGATTACCATGATGGGTTTGAGGGCAGCTGAAGCAACAAAGTGAGTTCCAGGTCAGCCTGGGCCAGAGCGAGACCCTACCTCTGAAGAAGGGAGGGAGGGAGGAACGACCCCCAAGCACAAAAACCAGCTGCTTTGAAACCCTGTGTGCACCAGTTCCACGCTGCACAGGCTGGCATCTCCATGTTTCAGAACAGTTGTCCAAAACAGATGCAAGCGCCACACTGAAGGAGGGTCTACAGACAGCAGGTCAGGGCAGACCCGAAGAAGTGACCTTGACTGCCAAAAAAAGGAGAAAAGCGGGCCCAAAGCTTGCTAAGGAGGGCTCTCTAATGCAAATCCCATGCAGCCCCAAGGGCATCGCTGAATCAGGTCTGACCCTACCTACCACTCACCCACCGGTGAAAGTCAGGAAGTGCCAGCCACCCATCCACACCAGGGTGAAGTCCGAAAGCACTCTATTAAAATCATTAGGGCTGGAGAGATGGCTTAGTGGTTTAAGGCACTTGCCTGCAAAGCCTAAGGACCCAGGTTCAATTCCCCAGTACCCATGTAAGCCAGATGCACAAGGGGGCACATGCATCTGGAGTTCAATTGCCTGGTGTGTCCAGTCTTCCTCTCTCTAAAATAAATAAATAAAAATAAAATATAAAATCATTAATATGGACCTATACAAAGTACTACTAGCCAGATCTTATACCCACTCCAGCACCCACCCAAAACCATCTGGGCCTTGAGCTTCCTCAGGCAGCCCTATTCTCAGGTTCTACCCACCCACAGTGAAGTCACCAAGAGCCAATCACTGCCTCGAGAACCTCGAAGAGAAACGTCACTCCCTAGGAGGATTGGTAATTGGAGGAGCTGACAGTAAACTGATGCGCTGGCGGGAAGCAGTGTCATCTTTTGTCATTTTTGTGGATGCTTCAGAAAGTAAGCTTGGCATTTAAAGATCCAACTCAAGTATCCATGAAGTGTTAGACAAATGTTATGAAAATGCCTGTAACATAAATATTCCACACACACAAAATTTACCACGTTCTTTCAGAGGTGCTGATGGTGGGGAGGGGGATGGTTCTGGAGACCAACACCCAAACACTGAGCTTGCTACACACTGAAGCACAAAATAGATGGGAGCCACTGGAGGCTGGTGGTGGGGGCTCCAGCCCATGTAGCCTCGGCTCACCAGAGAACCCAAGAACTGTTAATACAGAAGAGCCAGAATGCCCTCTGTGTTGCATAATTAAAAAGGCCATTCCCAGGTTTAATTAAAAAATCTAGCCAGATGACTGGAATTCACTATGTAGTTCCAGGCTGGCCTCAAACTCACAGCGATCCTCCTACCTCTGCCTCCTGAGTGCTGGGATTAAAGACATGCACCACCATGCCCAGCTCATTCTTTTTTTTTTTTCTTTCTTTCTTTCTTTTCAATTTTTTTTTGTTTGTTTGTTTTTGTTTTTGTTTTTGTTTTTCAAGGTAGGGTTTCACTCTAGCTCAGGCTGACCTGGAATTCATTAGTAGTTTCAGGGTGGCCTCAAACTCATGGCGATCCTCCTCCCTCTGCCTCCCGAGTGCTAGGATTAAATGCATGTGCCACCACACCTGGCTTTTTCTATATTTTTATTTACTTATGAGAAAAGACAGAGAACGGGTACCCCAGTGCCTCTTGCTACTATAAACAAACTCCAGGCTTATGAGTCACTTTGTGCATTTGGCTTTACGAGGGTACTGGACAACCAAACCTGGGCCAGCAGGTTTTGAAAACAAGCACCACTGCACCATCTCCCCAACCCACTTCATTTTTTCCCCCAAGGTAAGGTCTCACTCTAGCCCAGGCTGACCTGGCACTCACACTGTAGTCCCAGGCTGGCCTTGAACTCACAGCGATCCTATCTTTGCCTCCCAAGTGCTGGGATTAAGGGCGAGCTCTACCATGCCTGGCTTCCCTTTCATTCTTTTTGCTTTCATTGGGTATTTTGACACAGTAACAAGAGAAGTAAAACACAGACAACCTATATATTACACAAAAGAGGCCTCATTTTCCTATGGTGCTCCTGCTGCTAGACTTGATATGAATTAGCAGATGCGAACAAAGGGGCACCAATGTGGACTCTGTGATGCAAAAGGAACTCAAGTTTAAATAAAGAAGGAAGCAGAAAGCCAGGCATGGTGGCGCACACCTTTAATCCCAGCACTCTGGAGGCAGAGGTGGGAGGATCGACATGAGTTCAAGGCTACCCTGAGACTACAGAGTGAATTCCAGGTCTGCCTGAGCTAGAGTGAAACCCTACCTAGAAAAACAACAACAAAAAAAAAAAAAAAAAAAAGGAAAGAAGCGGCTGAAGAGATGGCTTAGCAATTAAGGCATTTGCCTGAAAGCCAAAGGACCCAGTTTCAAGTCCCCAGGACCCACCCAGCTTCTATCTGCCTCTTTCTATATCTGCCTGTTTCTCTTTTCTCTCTCTCAAATAAGTAAAATAAATTAAACAGAGAGGCTAGCTGGGCATGGTGGCTCATGCCTTTAATCCCAGCACTCGGGAGGCAGAGGTAGGAGGATCACCATGAGTTCGAGGCCACCCTGAGACTACAGTGTGAATTCCAGGTCAGCCTGGGCTAGAGTGAGACCCCATCTCGAAAAACAACAACAACAACAACAAAAAAGTAGCAAATGTCCATTTACATCACATTCAACATTCTGAGCTGTATTAGACTAAACACTACATAGCTTTTAAGGAATTCTCTCCATAAAGAAAACAAGTAATATGAAAATACCTTGGGGGAGGGGTGCTGGAGAGATGGCTTAGCGATTAAGGTGCTTGCTTGCGAAGCCTGAGGACTCATGCTCAACTCTCCAGGACCCATGTAAACCTGACACACAATGTCACATGTCTAGAGTTTGAATGCAGTGGCTAGAGGCACTGGTGTGCCAATTCTCTTCCCCCACCCTCTCACATAAAAAGGGGGGGTGGGCTGGAGAGATGGCTTAGCGGTTAAGGCGCCTGCCTGCTAAGCCTAAGAACCCGGTTCCAATCTCCAGGTCCACGTTTAGCCAGATGCAAAGTGACGCAAGGGCGCAATGCCGCACTTGCCCACAAGGGGGCGCACACATCTGGATTTTGTTCACAGCAGCTGAGACTGCTGGCACGTCCATCTCTATCTGTCTTCCTCTCCCTCTCTCTCTGTCTCTCTCTCAAAACTAACTAACTAACTAACTAAATAAATAAATAAATAACTAAATAAATAAATAAATAAATAAATAAATAAATGGGGGAAGGGACTGGAGAGATGGCTTAGAGTTAAGGTGTTTGCCTGCAAAGCCAAAGGATCCTGGTTTGATTATCCAGGACCCACTTAAGCCAGATACACAAGGGGGCGCATGCATTTGGAGTTCGTTTGGAGTGGCTGGAGGCTCTCCCTCTTTCTCTCTCTCAAATAAATTTTAAAAATATTTTAAAATTTTTAAAAAAAGAAAATTAAAGGCCAGCCTGTTGGGCTTGCCAGGAGGGAGGGAGGGGGTAGAGAAAGAAAAGACTACCAGAAATTTCAAGGGGGACAAAAAAGCTTTGCTAAATACATTTGAGGTTTCCCCGCCCCCAAAGCTAAAAACAGAAGAAAGTTTCTAGAAACAGAGCAGCTGGACTACCGTGGGAATCTCTCAAGACCAGGTGAAAGTGACTACTCGCCACGACGCTCACAAGGCTGACCTCCCACCAGGAGGCTATGCGAACAGCAGCGACTTCAGGTGACATCAGTCCATTGACAAGACACTCACTGTGGCCAAGGTGGAGGAGGCTGGTGGCCCGCGTATCCCCACGTGCAGACGGCCCGCAGGGAAGAGCTACTGGCATCTGTCAGCACATGGCCACTAGTGCCAGAGCTCGCTCCCTCGGAGGGCTGCAGAAACAAACCAGGTGTCTCTGGATGTGTGATTCACTGAAAAGGCTTTCTCATGTTTTGGTTTTCCTTCTGTTCTTTTTTTTTAATAAAATGTATTTTATATTTATTTATTAGAGACAGAGAGAGGGAGAGAGAGAATGGGTGCACCACGGCCTCTAGCCACTGCAAACGAACTCCCAACGCATGCGCCACCATGTGCATCTGGCTTACGTGGGACCTGGAGGTCCTTAGGCTTCACAGGTATGAGCCTTAACTGCTAAGCCATCTCTTCAGCCCCTTTCTGTTCTTAAATGATGAAATCAGAACAGCCAAACAGCTTAAACTATGAACAGCAGTGCCACAGGGTAGGGGCCTGGCAGCTGGCTGCTTGTCACAGAAGGACTCACCACTGCACCCCACCCCCACTGTCCCACTGGTAGTTCAACAACCCAAAGGTAAGCGGACCATTTTATTTTCCCAATGTGACCCACAATGGACTTTATCCCACAAGTGCAAGCAGAGGAACCTTCCCCAAGGAAGGTCAAATTCCTCTCTCTCCCTTCCTCTCCCACCCTCAGAAAAGGGCTTGGAAGAGCTGAAAGCACTCAGAACTCACTCTTCTTGTCTGTCCTGTGAACTCTCCTGCAGCTCATTCATGCCTTCATCTCAAAGGTCTTTGACAGGGCAGCTCCCTTTTTTCCACAGCTAATGTTTATTTTTAAAATATTTTATTTTATTTTCAGTTATTTGCAAGGAGAGACAGAGAGAGAGAGAATAGGCACACCAGGGCCTCCAGCCGCTGCAAATGAACTTCAGATGCATGCGCCACCTTGTGCATCTGGCTTACATGGGTATTGGGGAATCAAGCCTGGGTCCTCAGGCTTCTCAGGCAAATGCCTTAATCACTAAGCCATCTCTCCAGCCCCAGCTAATGGTTTTTAATGCAATGTTTATACTGGGGAAAAAAAATTAAGTGACCTTTTTTAAACAAAATGATCCACAGGCTGTTGGTTTTGAGCTGTTTCCAGTCCCTGTCCTGAGACACTCCTTGTCCGTGATTCAGACGATGGCACGCCATGGGTGGAGAGGGGAGGCTTGGGCTGTAAAATCCACAGCTATAAAACACGTTTTCTCCACCAGGCTCCCAGCTTATTTAGCTGTCAGTCACTCACTGTGGCCTTATTACCCACTCTTCCTGCTGATCAAGTGAGCCAAGTGAAAAAACACAAACACATGCAGGTGCCAAAACTACAGCCTCAATCGCCTGCTCTATTACTCTTCCTTAAAAAAAAAAAAAAAAAAAGGCGGGGGAAGGGGCAGAGAGATGGCTTAGGAGTTAAGGAACTTGCCTGTGAAGCCTAAGAACTTATGTCCGAATCTCCAAATCCCACGTTAGGCAGACGCACAGTGACACAAGCACACAAGCGCACAAGGGGGTACACACATCTGTAATTCGTTTGCAGCAGCTGAAGGCCCTTGTGTGCCCATTCTCTCTCTCTCTCGTCTCTCTCACACACAAATAAATTAAAAAAAAAAAAACCGAACAGGGCATGGTGGTGAATGCCTTTAATCCCCATTCTTAAGTCAGAGGTAGAAGGATCACTGTGAGTTCGAGGCCAGCCTGGACTAGAATGAAACCCTATCTTTAAAAAAAAAATTTTTTTTTTAAACTGGCAAAAGCAACTAAAGGAAAAAAGGGTATTTGGCTCTAAGTCTGTCAGTCCATCATGGGAAGGCATTGTAGGACCTTCAGGCGTTGGTCACCTGGCACACCGTCCAAAGTAGAACGGTGGTGTTCAGCACACTTTCTACTTCCACAGTCCTGAACCCCAGCTGCCCCTACGCAGGGTAGCTCTTCCAGACTCAATCTAATATAGAAATTCCCTCTAGAAGTTTATGTTCATTCTACAAAACCTGAGTACTGAGCTCTGAGAGCTCAGGGGTGTTACAGACAAATGTGGCAGGCAGGCTGACATCACCTTGAATTATTTTTTTGGTTTTTCGAGGTAGGGTCTTCTCTGTAGCTCAGGCTGACCTGGAATTCACTACTCACTATGTGGTCTCAGGGTGGCCTCGAACTCACAGGGATCCTCCTTACCTCTGCCTCTCGAGTGCTGGGATTAAAGGAGTGCGCCACCATGCCCGGCTTCACCTTGAATTGTTTACACTGGAGTCAAAAGGACAGCGTCCTCAGCCATTGTGACAGCTGACAGTTACCAAAGACCCAGAGAGTCCCCTCAGGGTCAAGCTCCGGAGGACATCTGCCCCTACTGAGAAGACTACAGGCCTGCGCTAGTCACCCGGGAAGGTGACTGGTCTAAGTGCGGCAGAAGCCTGAGGATTACAGCCCCGTTCCAGTCACAATCCTGGAAGCTGACTGGTCATGCATAGCAGAAGCCTGTGGAATTCAACATGGGATACCAGGAAAAATGGACCGATGTCCACCAGTCCTCCTGGTGTTTGCTGGGCTGGAGGATGGTTCAGCAGTTAAAGGTGCTTGCTTACAAAGCCTGCAGGCCTGGGTTCAACTACCCAGTACCTATATAAAGCCAAGCTCAATGCAAAATGGTACATGCATCTGTGAGCCCAACACCTACAACAACAGTGGGCAAAGCCAGACACTCCAAAGCTCACAGCGCAGCAAGACTCACGTTCATTTTGTAGACTGGCAACTCATTTGCAGGGGCAGAGACCGGGTCTTAAAGAGGGTGGTGCACAAACACCTCCAGGTTCTCCTCTGACCTCCACATTCACGCCATGACACGTGTACACACACACACACACACACACACACCCATCAAAAACAAAAATCATGAAAACCTATTAAAGAAAATAATGACAGTGTTCATCCTTCAACTAACTTCAAAGAGCTTAGGCCGCCCTATCTCCCAAAAGCATTTATTACCCAGTGCACTTTATAGAACTTGCACAGCCATTTCACTTCAATGACTAAATTCCCCTTACCTAAAATAGCAGCTGCACAGGCACTCTGATTTAGGCTGCTGGGTTCTATCCTTCGTCATCTCCAGACCCAAAAGTTCTCAGCAATGCTGTGCTTCTTGCAGAGTAGAATAACTGAGAATACATCACAAAAGACAAATTCCAAAATCCCTCTTCCATTTAAAAGTGGCACCCTGCCAGGCATGGTGGCACATGCCTTTAATCCCAGCACTCAGAAAGCAGAGGTAGGATGATCGCTGTGAACTCAAGGACACCTTAAGACTACATAGTGAATTCCAGGTCAGCCAGACTAGAGTGAAATGAAACCCTTCCTCAAAAAAACAAAAATTGTATTTTTTTTGTATGTAAGTATAGAAGTTGTCAATAAAAAGAAAAGAAAAAAAAACCTAAAAAACAAAAAATTAAAAAAAGAAGGGCATCTTAAAATGCTTCCAGCTGGGCATGGTGGCACACGCTTTTAATCCCAGCACATGGGAGGCAGAGGTAAGAGGATTGCCACGAGTTCAAGACCACCCTAAGACTACATAGTGAATGCTAGGTCAGCTAGCATGAGACCCTAACTCAGGGGAATAAATAAATAAATAAATAAATTTTCATAGCACTTGTCTTTGTTGAACTGATGGACAAAGACTTAAAGACAGGTGCAAAAATAAATCCTCTTTTGCAACACAGAGCTCATAGTTAAGTATGAGTTTTGATACATATAAGGAATATGGTACAGACATTTCAAAATAAGGTTGGTTCTAAGAATAGAGTTGATATTTTTAAAGTATAGATGGTAATAAATCTCAGAAATTGAAAAAAATTAAATGCTTCCATTGAATAAATATTTATAATTATCTTATGACAGAATCACCCATAACACTGTTCTCGCAGTTCCTCTTCCCCTCCTCGCTGGTTCTTGTACTGATAACACCAGACTTACAGTTACCTTTACAACCGGACAAAGCGCTCAGCCACCAGGAAATGTTGTTTATTTTGGCTTACAGTCTGGGGGGAAGCTTCATGAAGGCAGGTGGAGTAGACCTCAAGGCCCACCCTACCCCCAGCAACACACCTCCTCCAGCGAGGCTCCACCTCCCAAATCGACACCAGCTAGGGCAAGCATTCAAAACACATGAATTTATGGGGGGCACCTGACTCAAACCACCACAACCAGCTACCTTTATCACCAACCACATCGTGAATTCCAGTGTCCAGTCCACGGCCGCCTCTCATTCAAGACTGGCACCTATACTCATAAAACACACTCTAGCCTAGTTTAAGACTAACTTCCAGGGGCTAGGGAGATGGCTGAGTGCTAAAGTGCTCACTGCACAAGCATGGGGACCTGAGTTCTGGTCCACAGAACCCATGTGAAATGTCAGGCTCATAGTACACACCTGTAATCCCAGGGCTAAGGAGTAGGAGGCTAGCCGAATCAGTGAGCTTCTGGCTCAGTGAGAATAGAAGTAGAGAGCAATGGAAGACAACACCCAATGTCTACCTCAGGCCTACACACACACTGACCAACACTTATGGGGCCCACCCAGGCACGTGAATGAATGAATACATAGACAAACACTTATGGGGCCCACACAGGCACATGAATGAATACATACATATATACATACCTTTCAACAACAAAACCTCCTCAGAGACTGGCCTCATGCTTCTGCACAGCACTGTCCTTCCTTAGCTTAAACTGGATGTTCCCAGCTGAGAAGTCCCTCGAGTAGGAAAGCCCCCCCCCCTTGAGGAAGAACTCTCAAAGGACTTCTCCCAACTGCCTTGGGGAGCTGCTGGTAACCTAGCTGGGCTTCCTCGGCAGGAGTGCAGGGGACCCAGACTGGCCAGAGTCCCATCCCTCCTGCCACAAGGTTTGCCTCAGGGTTAGGGACCAGGCCAAGCTAAGCACCTGAGCCAGAGCTACTGGCAAGGGACACACCTGTTCCCCAAGGAACAAGAAAGACGGGTGCTTCTAGTGACAGGAGTTGGCCTGACAGGTGGGCCTCTAACAGGGACACCGTGAGCCCACAGGTGTGGCAGCTCTGGAAGGCAAGCCCATCTGACCCTTTCAGGGGTGTGAGAAAATGAATTTCCCCTTTTTCTTCTTGCTTCAAGTGGTTGGGGTTAGCATTCTCTTGCCTACAATTGGAAGCAAAAGTACAACATAATGAACCTTGACCAGCCCCCACCCCGCCACCCTCAACAGTGAGTATTCAGTATCGGGTCACATCATCTGTCCTGGGCTACACCAGACCAGGCAGGTTCAAGCACGAACCCTAAAATCATCCACCCAGGTTAAAAGCGAAAGCCTGCTTGATTTAATTAACCCAGGAGCATCTACCCTAATGCCTGCAGGTTATAGCAAAGACCAGGATGTTTAAATTTTGCCATCTAACTCACTGGAAAGTTACTTTCTGACTCACTTTAGGAGTGGCATCCATCAAACTGCAAATCAAAGAGATCCAGGGTCAAAATGAAACATATATTAGCTATGTGAAGCTCTGACATATTACTTTCCATTTTAAGTGTTTCAAAGAGACATTCCTGTTACCCTTAAGTGACAAGCTGCCCTGGGCAACAACTGAAGAAATGTTCCCCCGACTGGAGTCCCGTCACCCCTACCCATGCATCTGGGGCCCGCACTGCTGCCCCGTGGACACCCTGACAGCAGGGCTCAGCTCTCCCTGCAGAACTCACCCAGACCAACAGTAAAGCTGGGTGGAGTGATCTAGAGCTCTTCCCTTTTAGTCACTCTCCTCAGAGTGTCACACTTGTTCCCACACTGCTGACAGCCACTGACTGGTGACCTAGCTGGCAAACCACTCGGTCCCTGGCCTGGACTCTTTGCCAAGCTCCATTTATGTACCTGGCTGTCCACTCCCTTCCGTCCTTCAGTCCACCGTCTAAGAAGAATTCCTCATCTATCAATACAGGCTCTTCATCTCCGTGTCCTGTGCCAGTCAGTGGCCCTGTTGTCCATTCGCCCACAACCATCGCCATCCTGGGACCCTCCCACCGTCACTATCACCACAAGGAGCCTCTGCCCACAGCTCCTCGACCCACCCCCACCCACTCACACTGCCCTGGTTCCAGGCAGGGGCAGCTCGCACCTGAACAGCAGCAGCAGACCCGAGCCTCCTCCCTCTCTAATCCAGCCACTCAGCTGTGTCACAACCGCAGCTGGCCTCATTCTGCTGCTTCAGAGCTCAGAAATGCAAAATACCTTAAAGTTCAAGCACAAAATTAAAAAAAAAAAAAAGCCAGGGGCCTCGGCTCGTTCATTCCCCCCATACCTCTGCCTCGCCCGCCTTTATCTATGTCTCTCTCTCTCTCAAATAAGTAAATAAAAATATTTACTTTAAAAAAAAAAAAAAAAAATATAAGGGCTGGGGAGATGTCTTAGCAGTTAAGACACATGCCTGAGAAGCCTAAGGATCCCAGTTGGATTCTCCAGGTCCCACATAAGCTAGATGTACATGATGGTGCATACATCTGAGTTTGTTTACAGTGGCCAGAGGCCCTAGTGCGCCCATTCTCACTCACTCTCTCTCTCCTCCCTCTCTCTGTCTCTAATAAATAAGTAAAATAAAATCTAAAAAAAGAAGGGCATCTTAAAATGCTTCCAGCTGGGCATGGTGGCACACGCTTTTAATCCCAGCACATGGGAGGCAGAGGTAAGAGGATTGCCACGAGTTCAAAACCACCCTAAGACTACATAATGAATGCTAGGTCAGCTAGCATGAGACCCTACCTCAGGGGAAAAAATAAATTAATAAATAAATTTTTATAGCACTTGTCTTTGTTGAACTGATGGACAAAGACTTAAAGACAGGTGCAAAAATAAATCCTCTTTTGCAACACAGAGCTCATAGGTAAGTATGAGTTTTGATACATATAAGGAATATGGTACAGACATTTCAAAATAAGGTTGGTTCTAAGAATATAGTTGATATTTTTAAAGTATAGATGGTAATAAATCTCAGAAATTGAAAAAAATTAAATGCTTCCATTGAATAAATATTTATAATTATCTTATGACAGAATCACCCATAACACTGTTCTCGCAGTTCCTCTTCCCCTCCTCGCTGGTTCTTGTACTGATAACACCAGACTTACAGTTACCTTTTCAACCGGACAAAGCGCCCAGCCACCAGGAAATGTTTATTTTGGCTTACAGTCTCGGGGGGAAGCTTCATGAAGGCAGGTGGAGTAGACCTCAAGGCCCACCCTACCCCCAGCAACACACCTCCTCCAGCGAGGCTCCACCTCCCAAATCGACACCAGCTAGGGCAAGCATTCAAAACACATGAATTTATGGGGGGCACCTGACTCAAACCACCACAACCAGCTACCTTTATCACCAACCACATCGTGAATTCCAGTGTCCAGCCCACGGCTGCCTCTCATTCAAGACTGGCACCTATACTCATAAAACACACTCTAGCCTAGTTTAAAACTAACTTCCAGGGGCTAGGGAGATGGCTGAGTGCTAAAGTGCTCACTGCACAAGCATGGGGACCTGAGTTCTGGTCCACAGAACCCATGTGAAATGTCAGGCTCATAGTACACACCTGTAATCCCAGGGCTAAGGAGTAGGAGGCTAGCCGAATCAGTGAGCTTCTGGCTCAGTGAGAATAGAAGTAGAGAGCAATGGAAGACAACACCCGATGTCTACCTCAGGCCTACACACACACTGACCAACACTTATGGGACCCACCCAGGCACGTGAATGAATGAATACATAGACAAACACTTATGGGACCCACACAGGCACATGAATGAATACATACATATATACATACCTTTCAACAACAAAACCTCCTCAGAGACTGGCCTCATGCTTCTGCACAGCACTGTCCTTCCTTAGCTTAAACTGGATGTTCCCAGCTGAGAAGTCCCTCGAGTAGGAAAGCCCCCCCCCCCCCCCTTGAGGAAGAACTCTCAAAGGACTTCTCCCAACTGCCTTGGGGAGCTGCTGGTAACCTAGCTGGGCTTCCTCGGCAGGAGTGCAGGGGACCCAGACTGGCCAGAGTCCCATCCCTCCTGCCACAAGGTTTGCCTCAGGGTTAGGGACCAGGCCAAGCTAAGCACCTGAGCCAGAGCTACTGGCAAAGGACACACCTGTTCCCCAAGGAACAAGAAAGACGGGTGCTTCTAGTGACAGGAGTTGGCCTGACAGGTGGGCCTCTAACAGGGACACCGTGAGCCCACAGGTGTGGCAGCTCTGGAAGGCAAGCCCATCTGACCCTTTCAGGGGGTGTGAGAAAATGAATTTCCCCTTTTTCTTCTTGCTTCAAGTGGTTGGGGTTAGCATTCTCTTGCCTACAATTGGAAGCAAAAGTACAACATAATGAACCTTGACCAGCCCCCACCCCGCCACCCTCAACAGTGAGTATTCAGTATCGGGTCACATCAACTGTCCTGGGCTACACCAGACCAGGCAGGTTCAAGCACGAACCCTAAAATCATCCACCCAGGTTAAAAGCGAAAGCCTGCTTGATTTAATTAACCCAGGAGCATCTACCCTAATGCCTGCAGGTTATAGCAAAGACCAGGATGTTTAAATTTTGCCATCTAACTCACTGGAAAGTTACTTTCTGACTCACTTTAGGAGTGGCATCCATCAAACTGCAAATCAAAGAGATCCAGGGTCAAAATGAAACATATATTAGTTATGTGAAGCTCTGACATATTACTTTCCATTTTAAGTGTTTCAAAGAGACATTCCTGTTACCCTTAAGTGACAAGTTGCCCTGGGCAACAACTGAAGAAATGTTCCCCCGACTGGAGTCCCGTCACCCCTACCCATGCATCTGGGGCCCGCACTGCTGCCCCGTGGACACCCTGACAGCAGGGCTCAGCTCTCCCTGCAGAACTCACCCAGACCAACAGTAAAGCTGGGTGGAGTGATCTAGAGCTCTTCCCTTTTAGTCACTCTCCTCAGAGTGTCACACTTGTTCCCACGCTGCTGACAGCCACTGACTGGTGACCTAGCTGGCAAACCACTCGGTCCCTGGCCTGGACTCTTTGCCAAGCTCCATTTACGTACCTGGCTGTCCACTCCCTTCCGTCCTTCAGTCCACCGTCTAAGAAGAATTCCTCATCTATCAATACAGGCTCTTCATCTCCGTGTCCTGTGCCAGTCAGTGGGCCTGTTGTCCATTCGCCCACAACCATCGCCATCCTGGGACCCTCCCACTGTCACTATCACCACAAGGAGCCTCTGCCCACAGCTCCTCGACCCACCCCACCCACTCACACTGCCCTGGTTCCAGGCAGGGGCAGCTCGCACCTGAACAGCAGCAGCAGACCCGAGCCTCCTCCCTCTCTAATCCAGCCACTCAGCTGTGTCACAACCGCAGCTGGCCTCATTCTGCTGCTTCAGAGCTCAGAAATGCAAAATACCTTAAAGTTCAAGCACAAAATTAAAAAAAAAAAAAAGCCAGGGGCCTCGGCTCGTTCATTCCCCCCATACCCCTGCCTCGCCCGCCTTTATCTATGTCTCTCTCTCAAATAAGTAAATAAAAATATTTACTTTAAAAAAAAAGATAAGGGCTGGGGAGATGTCTTAGCAGTTAAGACACATGCCTGAGAAGCCTAAGGATCCCAGTTGGATTCTCCAGGTCCCACATAAGCTAGATGTACATGATGGTGCATACATCTGGAGTTTGTTTACAGTGGCCAGAGGCCCTAGTGCGCCCATTCTCACTCACTCTCTCTCTCCTCCCTCTCTCTGTCTCTAATAAATAAGTAAAATAAAATCTTTTAAAATTTTTTCTTAAAAAAATTTTAAAAATTTAAAAATTTTTCTTAAAAAAATTTTAAAAATTTAAAAATTTTTATAAAAGATAACTTAGCGGTTAAGACACTTGCCTGTGAAACCTAAGGACCCAGGCTCGATTCCCCAGGACCCATGTAAGCCAGCTGCACATGGTGGTATATGTGTCTGGAGTTCATTTGCAGTAGCTAGAGGCCCTGGCATGCCCATTCTCTCCCTCCCTCCCTCCCTCTCTCCCTCCCTCTCTCTCTCTCTCTCCCTCTCTCCCTCCCTCTCTCTCTCTCTCTCTCTCTCTCTCCTCTTTTTTCTGTCTCTCTGCTTGCAAATAAATAAATAAAAATATATTTTTTAAAAAACCAGCTGGGCATGGTAGCACTTGCCTTTCATCCCAGCACTTGGGAGGCAGAGGTAGGAGGATCACCGTGAGTTCCAGGCCACCCTGAGACTACATAGTGAATTCCAGGTCAGCCTGGGCTAGAGTGAGACCCTACCTTGAAAAAAAATAAAATAATAAAATAAATCAGGTGGAAGTCAAAGAGGCTGCCTTTGGGGAGTGAGGAATGAAGGCAAGAAATAGCTAGCTGCACTCCCTGCAAACCTTACACAACTAGCCCTTTGCAGCCTTTCTCAATAAAAACTAAACAAAACCTTAAGTCACTGAAAAGTAAACAAAGGATGTGGACGGATAAAAGGTCTTTCAACCCTTAGGGTCTAAATTTTCTTTAAAAACAGGAAAAGACTAAAAATAATGGGAAGATAAACCCTACCTACACATTTGGTAAGCGGTCACATTAAACTTAAAATGTTCCCACCATTTATTCAGATAGCGTTAGGACACTCAATAGAAAAGATTCTTTTGCTGACCATAAACCCCTAATAAAACCCAAAGGGGCCGGGCATGGTGGCTCACGCCTTTAATCCCAGCACTCGGGAGGCAGAGGTAGGAGGATCGCCATGAGTTCGAGGCCAGCCTGAGACTACACAGTGAATTCCAGGTCAGCCTTAGCTAGAGGAAGACCTCCGTGAGTTCAAGGCCATCCTGAGACTACACAGTGAATTCCAGATCAGCTGAGCTAGAGGAAGACCCCACCTAGGGGTGGAAAAAACACAAAGGAAGGTCTGAGAGTGAACACTATCATTCTGGCTGTACATTAGTGCTTTTGTAGTTAGAGGTATGGGGGCTACTGACTGGGCACTTAGTAGTCAGAGGGACGGAATCCTTAGCACCTAGAGGCATTGGGGTACTGTGCACTTTGTAGCATGCAAAGCTACATACATACTGTTTTGCCAAAAGCAACCCTGCAGGGACACTGCCACAGGCTACCCCCAAGGGTCTCAGACTATAACTCAGGTTAGCCCGGAACTCACTCTGTATCCCAGGCTGGCCTCAAACCTGCTGTGATCCTCCTGCCTCAGCCTCCCCAAAGTACTAGGACCACAGGAATGAGCCGCCATGCTCACTCAGCTCCAGGAGCAAGGCGTTCTACCAGCCTCAGTTATTCTTTTTCCTAAGCATTTTGGCACAGAGGTAGGTAAGAGATTCCACTGTAAAAAAGTGTGCATTTTGGGAAATGACTGCCATAAGCGGCCCCAAGGCTGCACTGGATCTCTCGGGCAGCAGAGGGATAAGAGAACTCACTCCGCGTCTATTTCCTGCACTCACTCCAGCCACAAGATTCCATTAGTGATAATTACACCAGCTAGGGCACACAAAGCATTAGCAGGGAGGGTCGGGTGGGGCCCACTTCCTGCAGGTACCAGTTTCCAAGGCAAGACTGAATCACTGGGGGTGTGGGGAATCACCCAAATAAAGCTGAGTGAGACCATCAGACTCCTGGCCCTGGCCTGGAAGGAGCGTTACAAAAAGCCACACTAGACCACTTTGGCTAACTGCTCACACACATCTTGTCAACTGCCCCTGACAGAGGCACAGCTCAGCTCCATGTTAGCACAGGGGCCCTGAGAAGAGCAAAGCACGGGCCGGGCGTGGTGGCACACTAATCCCAGCACTCGGGAGGCAGAGGTAGGATCGGCGTGAGTTCGAGGCCACCCTGAGGGTACCTAGTGAATTCCAGGTCAGCCTGGGCTAGAGTGAGACCCTACCTCAAAAACAAAAAACAAACAAAAAAATATATTAAAAAGGATATTCCCTGATCTGGTGTTAGAATCACATTGTCCTAGACTCATCCAAAAGTTATTATACTTTTTTTTGTTTGTTTTTTGTTTTTCGAGGTAGGGTCTCACTCTAGCCCAGGCTGACCTGGAATTCACTAAGTACCCTCAGGGTGGCCTCGAACTCACGCCGATCCTACCTCTGCCTCCCGAGTGCTGAGATTAAAGGTGTGCGCCACCACGACCAGCTCCCAAAGTTATTAAACTTTAATGGAAAAAAATCTTGAAGCCAGGAAGATGGTTCTGTGAGGTAAAGTACTTGAGGACCAAGCATGACCCCCAGAATCCATGTCAAAATGCTGAGCGTGGCAGAGCTTGCACGTGCAAACCCTTGCCCTGGGGAGGCAGAGACAGGAGGATCCCAGACATTCACAAGCTAACCAGTCTAGACAGTTTTGTGAGCTCCAGGCCAAAAGACAGATGCTGTCTCAAAAACAGGTGCAGGGCTGAAGAGATGGCTTAGCAGTCAAAGGGACTTGGCTGTGAAGCCTAAGTACTCAAGTTCAATTCTCAAGCACCCTCATACGCCAGATGCACAAGGTGGCCACCTGGAATTTCTTTGCAATGGCCAGAGGCCCTGACACACTGTCTCACTCAAATAAATAAAAATAAATAAGAAAAAAAAGAAAAAGAAAAAACAGGTGGGGAGCTGGAGAGATGGCTTAACAGTTAAACGCTTGCCTGTGAAGCCTAAGGACCCTGGTTTGAGGCTCAATTCCCCAGTGCCCATGTAAGCCAAATGCACAAGGTGGTGCATGCATCTGGAGTTCAATTGCAGTGGCTGAAGGCCCTGATGCACAATATTCTCCCTCTCTCTCTCTCTCTCTCTGTCGCTCTCAAATTAATAAATAAAAATAAACAACAACAACAACAACAAAAAAAACCAGGTGGAAAGTGTTCCCCGGGATGACATCTGAGGTTGTCCTCGGGCTTCCACACATACGAATATATATTCCACACAGCACATATACAAGTGCACCAGAAAATCCTTTAGAGGACCAAGGGTGCAATTCCCCAATACTGGAAGAAAAAAACAGCTTTTAAGCAAGACAAATTCTTACCACTGTTATAATTTGGTGACAGAGAAAACAGAATATGAAACACCAACAAGGTACAAAAACACTTAAGAGAAAAAAAAAACACTTAGAAAGGCAAGTAACGGAGAAAAGTAAGCTTTTGTTTTTTTCGTTATTTTTTGCAACACTGGCTAGCAGAAAAGGCCTTGAAACCAGGTGTGGTGGCTCACGCCTTTAATCCCAGCACTCAGGAGGCTGAGGTAGGAGGAATGCTGAGAGTTCGAGGCCACCCTGAGACTACATAGTAACCTCAAAAAACCAAAAGAAAAAAAAAAGGCCTTGAAGCCAGCAATGTGGGCTCTATACACTGTTCACTGAATGCAAACCCCCGAGGTCCTTGAGCGCCCTGCTCAAAGGTCCATCTTGGCTGTCGAGGGACACAAGAACTACCCACCGTTCCCTCCCCATCAAGTGTTCCCAGACCTTCTAGAAGGCCACTCAGCAGACCCCAGAACCCATATCCATCTGCTTTCTGCAACACGAGCCATCCAGACATGACCAAGCAGACCCCCAGGCGGACCCCTTGTCTCTCCATCTGCAGAAATGCCTCACATTTTCCATCAACCGGCCCCGGGCCCCATCACTGCCATGGCTCCTGGCTCCATCTCTGTGGCTCCCCTGTGTACAGCAGGACTGGAACACACCAGACCTCATTCTGTATTGGCCTCACCCCCAAGGAGTTCTTTGGAGCCTGTGTCTCACTTCACCACACTCAACCTTGCCCCAGTGTGCCAACAGCAATAGGGTGACACGCCCCAGGGAAGGATGGGGAGGGGGATCACAGGACTGAGGGCATGCCACACACAAGGAAAAACAAAGTGCCAGAGCACCTAAGTCACAGTTAAATGCAGCTGTCTTGTGTCTCCCGGATTGCCATTCCACACCCTCCCCACGACCCCAGCACAAAGGGTCTTCTTTCCCTCAGCAAGGGTTTGTTGTCTGGATGCAAAAAATTGGGGGGGGGGGCGTGGGAGACAAGGTGACATCAACATGTAGAATAAATTGTTCAGTTTCTCTAAGTTGTCTGTACTTGCAAATATGAGAGCTTTTCAATTCCGAATAGCGGGGCTGGAGAGATGGCTTAGCAGTTAAGGCATTTGCCTGCAAAGCCAAAGGATCCCAGTTGGACTCTCCAGGACCCAGGTGAACCAGATGCACAAGGGGGCGCATGCATCTGGAGTTCGTTTGCAGTGGCTGGAGGCCCTGGCATGCCTATTCATTCTCTCTCTTTCCCTCTCTCAAATAAATGAATAAATAAAATGTAAGAAAAATGTTTTTAAAAAATTCCTAACAGCCTTCAAGCATGCTGAATTAACTCAGATCCTGTTACACGCTTACCTAATTTAGCATCTTTTACACTGTGGGGCATGAACTAACTAGTTCCTGTTTGTTTTGAGTTTTGAGGTAGAGTCTCGCTCTAGGCCAGGCTGACCTAGAACTCACTCTGTAGCTCCCGGCGGCGTGAAACTCAGTGGTCCTCCTACCTTAGCCTCCCAAGTGGTGGACGAAAAGTGTGCACCACCACACCCAGCACTAGTTTTTTATTATTTTTTTTAAATAAAATGAATCTCAATAGTACTTTGGAAGGAATACTGTCTCCTGAATACTTAGTTTCCAGTCTTGATGGAAATTCTTTTCCTTATAAGACTCACAGTAAAGAAAAGTTATTTTAAAAAAATGACTAATAATAGAATTTAATTTTTTTAGGTTTTTTTTTTTTTTTTTTTTTTTTTTTTTTGGTTTTTCGAGGTAGGGTTTCACTCTGGTCCAAGCTGACCTGGAATTAACTATGTAGTCTCAGGGTGGCCTCGAACTCACGACAATCCTCCTAACTCTGCCTCTGAAGTGCTGGGATTAAAGGCATGTGCCACCACGCCCGGTTTTATTTTTTTTTTTTTGTAATTATTTTTATTTTTTGGTATTTTCCACTTTTTTTATTGACAACTTCTTTAATTGTAGACAATATCCCATGCTATTTCCCTCCCTCCCCCCATATTTTTATTTATTTATTTATTAGAGACAGAGAGAGGGACAGAAAGAAAGAGAGGGTGTGAGAATGGGTGCACTAGGGCCTCTAGGCACTGCAAACAAATTCCAGTCGCATGTGCCACCATGTGCATCTGGCTTACGTGAGACCTAGAGAATTGAACCAGGGTTCTTAGGCTTCACAGGCATGCGCCTTAATCACTAAGCTATCTCTCCAGCCCGAAGTTTTTTTTTGGGGGGGGGACACAGAGAGAGACAGGGAGAGGAAGACAGACAGAGATGGGCATGCCAGCAGCCTCTCAGCTGCTGCGAATGAAATCCAGATGTGTTCGCCCCCTTGTGGTCAAGTGCTGCATTGCACCCCTTTTGCATCTGGCAAAACGTGGGAGCTGGAGATTGGAACCAGCATTCTTGGGCTTAGGAGGCAGGCGCCTTAACCGCTAAGCCATTTCTCCAGCCCCCGAATTTAATTTTTTTATGTTTATGAGAGGGGACATTGCTAGGGCCTCATGTCACTACAGATGAACTCCAGACATGTGACCACTTTGTGTGTCTGGCTTTACATGGGTACTGGGGAGTTGAACCCAAGCCTGCAGGTTTGCAAGCAAGTGCCTTTAACCACTAAGCCATCTCCCCAGCCCTGGTAATACAATTTATGAAAACAATCTTACTAGTTTTAAATCTTAATTTATCAAAGTTCAAAGCTGATGGGTGCTCCAGCCCTCCATGTGTAAATTAAATCTAATAAAACAAATGTTCACTGAAGCACACAGCCACAAATCAACTTTAAAAAAAAAAAAAAAAAAGGTTTCATGTAGCCCAGCCTGGCTTTAAACTCACTGTGTAGCTAGCCAAAGATGACACCTTGAACCCACACCCCCATCCTCATGCCTCAGCCTCCCAAGTGATGGATAACAGGATTGGGGGCCAGGCATGGTGGCACACACCTTTAATCCCAGCACTTGGGAGGCCGAGGTAGGAGGAGGTAGGAGGATTGCTGTGAGTTCAAGGCCACCCTGAGACTACATAGTGAATTCCAGGTCGGCCTGGACTAGAGCGAGACCCTATCTCGAAAATCCAAAATAGTAGTAATAATAAAATAAAATAAGAGTTTGATAACAGGATTAGGCTGCTATTCCTGGTTTCAAAATTGTGTATGTGTATGTATGTGTGTGTGCACAGACACACCTGTGTCATGGAGTGCATGTGGAGGTCAAAGGACAACCTCAGGGTATCAGATCTTCCTTTTCTACTTTCTTTGAGATAGGGTCAATTGTTTCGCAGCTGTGAAGGACAATCTAGCTGGCCCAAGAACCTCAGGATTCTCCTGCCGCTGCCACCCATTGCCTTGTGTGTGTTGGAATTAGAGACAAGTGCATCCAGCTTTAAATAGATGCTGTGCGCTGGGCGTGGTGGTGCACACCTTTAATCCCAGCACTCAGGAGACAGAGGAAGGAAGAGTCCCGTGAGTTCAAGGCCACCCTGAGACTACATAGTGACTTCCAGGTCAGCCTGGACTAGAGTGAAACCCTACCTAGAAAAACAAAACAATAATAATAATAGATGCTGTGAATGGAACCCAGGTCAGCAGGCTTGTGGAGCAATCACCTTTAACCACTGAGCCATCTTCCAGGCCCTAATATTGAACTTGTTTTGTATTTATTCATTTACACAGTCAGCTCATGAGTTCTGTTACTCTTCCCTATTGTAATAAAAATATAATAATAATCAGACAAAAAAGGAAAACTCTAGCGCACTTTATTCAGATAGACAGATGTATAGCCATCAATCCCTCATCTAGAACCTCAAAGAAGCAGTCAATCAGGGTTGATTAAATAAATAAAACACTTGACTTTGTACTTCGAATTTCCTCAACAAGCACAATCTGGAACAAAATGATCGGTAATATTTCAAAAGTAACAACAAAACAACAGAACTTGGTGAGTGGGAATGCCGCCTTCAGGGCAAGAAAGACCCAGTTTCCCATCACAAATCTGCCAAACCTTGGTCCATCCAATTGGTTTCCAAAGGTTTCCACAGCTATACAATGATATAAATAACACCTTTGTCTCCATCACTACTACTAACAAGCAGGGCACAGGGAAATAATGAGTAAGCCACCAAAAAAAAAAAAAAATCATCTTTATACTAAAATGTTCCTGAATTCAGGTTATTTTGTAAGCCTCAATTCCCTCTTGTCAACATTTTCAAGCCAGTTCCTTGTAATCCTGGTCAGATGAACAGGCTGAAGAGACGGTGGCTTCCCCAGCCAAGCAGTCAATGGCAGGTGTGCCTTTAATTTAAGCCTCAGCAACAGCTCTTAGGGAGGCCTCCTAGGGCAGAGCAGCTGCTAATTCCAAGTTGAAAATAACTGTGTTTGTTTTTCTTTTCTTTGGGGGGGGGAGGGAGACAGGAAGAAATGTTTCACTCACTAGTGTACCAAAAATTCGGGCGTGGAGGCACTCAAGAGGCAGAGAGGTAGGAGGATCACCATGAGTTCGAGGACACCCTGAGATTACATAGTGAATTCCAGGTCAACCTGGGCTAGAGGGAGACCCTACCTCGGGGGAAAAAAAAAATGATCGTATGTTTTGTAGATGTAGGTAAAGGCAGGAATGACTACCGGAAGCTAACTTCATTCCTCTTATAACTGGAGCAGCTGAAAAACTAAGTCTTTGCTACCGAAAAGTGTCATTTGAATACTGAAAAAGCAGAATAAAAACAGGCCCCTTGAGGCCAGAGAGATGCTTCCCCCAGTTCCCAGGTAAAACCAGATGCACAAAGTGGTGCATGCATCTGGAGTCTGTCTGTAGCTGCAAGAGATCTTGGCACTTCCCACCCCCTCATTCATCCTCTCTGTGCTTTCAAATAAATAAGAATATTTAAAAAATAAAAAACAGGAAGCAGGGCATGGTGGCACACACCCTTAATCCCAGCACTTGGGAGGCAGAGGTAGAAAGATCACCGTGAATTCAAGGCCACCCTGAGACTACATAGTGAATTTCAGGTCAAGCCTAGACTAGAGTGAGACCCTTGGCAGTGGGAGAGGAAGAGAAACGTGAAGGAAAAAAAAATAAAAATAAAAGCTAGAGAGTTAGCACAGCTATTAAGGTGCTTGCCTGCAAAGCCTAAGGACCAGAGTTTGATGCCCCAGTATCCACTTAAAGCCATTTGTACAAGACAGGGCATGCATCTGGAGTTCATTTAGCAGTGGCTATAGGAGCCTGGCACACCCATATTCATATTCTCTCTCTCTCTCTCAAATAAGTAAAATAAAAATAAATAGCTCCCTTTTAAGGAAGTGTACTTGGGGCTGGAGAGATGGCTTAGCGGTTAAGCACTTGCCTGTGCAAGTCTAAGGACCCTGGTTCGAGGCTCGATTCCCCAGCACCCACATAAGCCAGATACACAAGGTGGCACATGCATCTGGAGTTCGTTTGCAGTGGCTGGAGTCCCTGGCGCACCCATTCTCTTTCTGCCTCTTTCTCACTCTGTCACTCTCAAATAAATAAATACAAACCAAAAAAAAAAAAAAAAAAAAGGAAGAAAGGAAGCGTTATTTTGAAAAAAATTCCCAAGATTAAGAATTTGGGTGGGCTGAAGAGATGGCTTAGCAGTTAAGGCACTTGCTTGCAAAACCAAAGGACCTCAGTTAGAGTCCCCAGGACCCACATAAGCCAGATGCACAAAGTGGCACATGCACCTGGAGTTCATTTGCAGTGACTAAATCTGGTATGCCCATTCTCTCTCTACTCTCTCTCTCTCTCAAATAAATAAATAAATAAAAATTAATTTTTGTTTAAAAAAATTTTGAGCTGGGTGTGGTGGCACACTTTTAATTCCAGCACTCAGGAAGCAGAGCTAGGAGGATCACCATGAGTTCGAGGCCACCCTGAAACTACATAGTGAATTCCAGGTCAGGCCTGAGCTAGAGTGAGACCCTACCTCGAAAAACCAAAAAAAAAAAGAGAATTTTGGCCCATTCTTTTAAAAGGAAGGGAAGGGGTGAGAGATCAAAAAATACCACCTGGCAAGCCGGGCGTGGTGGCGCACGCCTTTAATCCCAGCACTCGGGAGGCAGAGGTAGGAGGATCGCCGAGAGTCCGAGGCCACCCTGAGACTACATAGTTAATTCCAGGTCAGCCTGGGCTAGAGTGAGACCCTACCTTGCAAAAAAAAAAAAAAAAAAAAAAAAAAAAATACCACCTGGGAGCCATTTAATAATGACTTCACAGCAAGGAGGGAGGGACTCTAAGTACCTTACAAACTGTCACTTTCTACAAAGGCCAAGGGTCTGAGGGACCCTTGCAAGCATGCTAGATTCCAACCTGATTACCACATAGTAACAGGCAGTCTAAAGGAAATATTGATGAAACCAGCTTTTTAATCATTACAAGAGGTCCTTCTTGCTCTGTTGTTGTTGGAAGAAGTTGTTTTTCACCCAGTTCACCCTGACCTCATGGCCTCTAAATTCAAATCAAAGCCAGAGCTTTAGGAAACACCAAAGAAGACCCATTTGATTTTTATCTAGCGGGTTAGCCGCTCAGTTATTTAATGCACACAAGATACAAAGCCCTTTAGATTCACAAAACTGTCCTCCCATTTTCTCTCACATTCTTGATACTATCATCCCTCTAATATATATATTAAATATATATTTATATTAAATATATTATTTATTTATTTATTTATTTATTTATTTATTTATTTATTTATTTATGGTGGGGTGAGAGAAGGGTGGGAAGTGGCAGAGAATGGGTGTGCCAGGGCCTCCAGCCATTGCAAATGAACTCCAAAGGCACGGGATACCTAGTCTATATGGCTTATCTGGGTACTGTGGAATTGAACCTAGGTCCTTAGGCTTGGCAGGCAAACGCCTTAACTGCTGAGCCATCTCTCCAGCCCCCCTCTTTCTTTTTTCTTTAACAGGCTTTTTTTTTCTCTCTCTTAAAGTCTGAGAAGCTGGCCCAGTGGTTAAAGCCACTTGTTTGCAAAGCCTCCTGGCCCAGGGTTCAAATTCCCAGTAACACATGTGAAACCAGATGCACAAAGTGGTGCATGCACTGAAAAGTTCATTTGTAGCGGCAAGAGTCCCTCTTCCTCTATCACTCAAACAAGTAAGTAAATAATCTTCAGGGCCTAAAATTCTGGTGGCAATTAGTGATGACTTTGAGTTTGAGTTCCTATTTTTCTAAAGTTCAAGCCTAAACAATGGCATTTAAAACATTCACTTTCTTTGTTAATAGTTTTTGTTTGTTTTTTTTTTTTTTTAATTTATTTATTTGAGAGAGAGAGATACAGAAATAGGCAGGTAGAGAGAGAGAGAGAGAGAGAGAGAGAATGGGTGCGCCAGGGCCTCCAGCCACTGCAAACGAATTCCAGATGCATGCACCTCCTTATGCATCTGGCTTACGTGGGTCCTGGAGAATCGAGCCTCGAACCGGGGTCCTTAGGCTTCATAGGCAAGCGTTTAACCGCTAAGCCATCTCTCCAGCCCTGTTTGTTTGTTTTTAAGAGGAGAGATGGGAACTATCTTGGCTCCTCAGCTCTAGAGACAGAGAAGCAGTCTGTTGCATGTATAAAACGGCAATCTTTTAATCCCAGTCCACGGGAGACAGCGATAGGAGGATCGCTGTGAGTTCGAGGCCACCCTGAGACTACATTGTGAATTCCAAGTCAGCCTGGGCTGAAGCGAGACCCAACCAAGCAAAACCAAAAAAAGAAAAGGCAAAATAAACAGCAATCTACTTGGATATTCTGGGTTGTTTTCTCATTATGTCTTACAATCACTCCCTTAAGTTCCAAAGCTCAGGAAAGGAACAAAACTTGAATGCCCATAACCCTAACCTTATCAAAAGAACGACTTTTCTTTTTTCAAACAAATCACCATTTTGTCGCCACTTAAAGCGTTTGCAAACTTTGAGAAGTTAAGACAGGAGTGACGTTTGTTTCTGCAAAGGCTGCAAAACGGTCTCCAAAAGTGGGAAAACTCTTTTTCCAAGCGCATGCATGTAAAATTGGCAATTCAACTCCCCTCGCGCCCCCCACCTACCCCCCCCCAAAAAAGTCCCTGGCAGGCCAAGAAGCGTCCAGACGACAGTCGCCTCTCGCTCGACAAGAGGCTCTCTCGGATGCCACCCACCCGAGTCGCCCAGGGGGAGAAGCGCCGGGCCTGGGCTCGAGCTCCGCGGCGCGCGCTCAACCGTGGGCTCCGCGCGTCCCGGCTCGCCGCTCGCACTTCCCGCTCGGCCCGCGAGGCCTGCCCGCCCGCCCTCCGCCTCCCCCGGGGCTGGAGGGGAGGCAACGGGAGGTCTTGGAGGAGACCCTCCGCCCGGGACCCAGCGGGGACCTCGAAAGACATTCCCTCTTCTTCCCTCCCCGCCATGGGCCTAGGGATCGGAGGAGTCGTGGAAGCGGGCACCCCCTCCATCCATCCATCCTTCCACACCCAGGCCGCGCACACTATCCCGGGCACTCTCCCGGCCCGGCCCCGGAAGGGACAGCAGCAGCGTGATAATGGTGGAGGAGAAGGAGGAGGAAGAGAAGGAAAGGGAGGGGAGTGCACAGACAGTCGTGTTTACATCACTTTAAGTTGCCAGCTTCCGCCCCGGGCCCGCATCCCTGCACCCCATCTCCGCTGCACACCTTACCTGCATGCCCGGCAGGCCCGACTGCACCGGCGAGTGAGCCATGGCGCTCGGGGACGGTCACTTCCTGACCCGGGACGGGGACGGGGCCGAGCGAGCCGCGGCGATCAGGCCCGCGGGGCCGCACGCAGCCTGCACGGGCAGCGGGGCGGGCTTAGAACCCGAGGCCTCCGTAGCCCCAGGGGGGTGGTGGGTGGAAGTGGGGAGAAGGAAGAAGGAAGAAGAGTCCCGGCCCGGCCCGGCGTGCTGGGGAGACGGAGCGGCGAAGGTTCTCAACGCCGTGCCGAGGGCCGCGTCTCCATGCACGGGCACAAACTGCGAGCGACAGCGGGCCTCGCGCGACTTGCTACGGTCGCCGCCGCCGCGGGAGCCTCCGGGAGATGCCGGTCGGGCCTCGGGAGCAGGAGTGAGCGCGCACAAGCCCGGCCGAGCCAGGCAGGCAGGCAGGCGAGCGAGCGCCCCAGCGCCGTGCGCCCCGCCCCGGCCCGGCCCGGCCCGGCCTCCGCGCCCGCCCGCCCCCGCGGCCCGGCCGGGGACCCCGCCCCGTGCTTCCGGGAGGGGGAGGGGACGAGGCCACCCGGTCGCCCTAGGCCGCAGTCGCCGTGTCGCCGCCGGCCGTGCGCGGGGTCCCCTCCCCCTCCCCGGAGCTATACCCCGCAGACGCTCGCGCGGCGCTGCAAGGGACGGAGTCGGAGCTCGGGCTTTGGCCGCTTGCCTACACCCCTCCCTGGAGCAGCGGCGAGCACCAGGCAGCTCCTAGCCGCCCGGCGTGGCCCTGTCCTCTCCGTCCGTGTCCACCACCACCAATGGGGGGGGGGCCTAACCAGGGCAAGGGGTGGGATGCTTCGGTGTCCCCCGGAGGGGGCCTTAGTCGGGGTGCGCAAGGAGAGATCCTGTGCGCAAAGATCCAGGGCGCAGCTTCGGCGAGGTCTGGGAGAAGTTTGCAGCCTGAGCGTAGAGGAAACCCAAAAAGGGACGAGAACCACAGGGCGCCTGGGCCACTGAAGCCAGCCTCTCCTGCACTGCCAGGCGTGCAAACTTAAAGGCGAGGGAAGGGCCGGGCCCCGCCGCACCACGACACGGGGAAAGTGGGGTTTGGAGGGGGGCCTTGGAGGAAGAGAAGACAATGCGAGGAAACCGCGTCTAGACGCTTAGCCCCAGCCCTCCCCTCTCGCTCGCTCGGCCGCCCTAAAAGCCTCAGGCCCAACTCTGCACCAGTTGTGTCTCGAAGCCACCGCCTCTCCAGCGACGAGAAACCCAGTGAGGATGGACCGAATCCTTGCTGCCTTCAGGAAGTACTTTATTGACAGTTGGCAAATAGGAAGCGATCTAGTACTCATTCAGAATGGATCCCCGCGGTGTAGGGGACCCTGAGACCTCAGCTGTTCCCATTCTGCACCCCATGGCCGTGTGAGATGGAGGTGTATAAAATGTGTGCATACAAATTTGGACTCTAGACGTCACGTAAGTCCTCCAGGAGTGTTGGTTTTCTGTGATATATTTATTCCAAAAACTTCAGTTGCCTCTGGGGCCCAGCATCAGAAGGGAATACGGGATGCTAATTGTAATTAACCCCTACTTTCCGCTGCTTCAGGGTCCTCCAGTATATTTACAATACCTTCAAGATTGCTCCTGGTCACTTAGCCGAGAGGCCCTGCCACCCGTCCGCAGCAAAATAAAAACAGTGTGATGAGTTAAAAGTGTAGGAAACTGGGCTGGAGAGATGGCTTAGTGGTTAAGGCATTTGCCTGCAAAGCCTAAGCACCCAGGTTCAATTCCTTAGAACCAACATAAGCCAGATGCACATGGTGGCACATGTGTCTGGAGTTTCTTGCAGTGGCTAGAGGCCCTGGTGCGCACATTCTCTCTCTCTAATTTGTAAATAAAAATATTTTTTAAAAGTATATGAGCCGGGCATGGTGGTGCACACCTTTAATCCCAGCACTTGGGAGGCAGAGGTAGGAGGATCACTGTGAGTTCGAGGCCACCCTGAGACTACATAGTGAATTCCAGGTCAGCCTGAGCTAGAGTGAAACCCTACCTCGAAAAACCAAAAAAAAAAAAAAAAAAAGTGTATGAACTGATAGCCAGGAGTTTATAATCTTATATAAATAAATGTGCTGTATGCAAAAACTGCAGTAAGTAGAGTGCAGCAGGACTGTCAACATATCCATGGGCTTTCGCCCAAATTCTACTTAAAGTAACATCTGAAGCAAACAACCAGAAACACATGAGAATCTGAATCAAAACTTTCACTGGGGGCTGGAGAGATGCATCATCGGTTAATGGGCTGTCCCTGCAAAGCCAAAGGACCCAGGTTTGATTGCCCAGGACCCACATAAACCAGATGCACAAAGGTGGCGCATCCATCTGGAGTTTGGTTTGCAGCGGCTGGAGGCCCTGACATACCCATTCTCTACCTGCCTCTTTCTCTCTCAAATAAAAATAGAAAATATGAAAATAATTTTTTTTTATTTTTAGAAGATGTATTGGGGCCAGAAAGATAGCTCAGTGGTTAAGGCACTTGGCTGCAGAGCCTAATGACCTAAGTTGAATACCACAGTACAAACATAGTGGCACATATATCTGGTGTTCATTTGCAACCTGTAAAGGCCCGTTTATTCATTCTCTCTCTCTCTCTCTCTCTCTCTAAAGATACAGTGAAGTGATATTTACAACCGTGGGAAAACTAGAAACAGCTGAAAAGTCTAAGTAAATAGTCTATTCCTAGTACTATGGAATTATGAAAATGGCTGAGCATGGTTAGCACACGCCTCTAGTCCCAGCACTCTGGAGGCTGAGGTAGGAGTAGTGATCTACATTAGAGGCCATCCTGGGACGACATAGTGAATTCCAGGTCAGCCTGGGCTAGAGTGAGACCCTACCTCAAAAAAAAAAAAAAAAAATAACTTCATGTTTCATAATGTGGAGAGAGATTTTCTCTCTATTGTCAGGAAGTACATGGTACGAAACAGTATGTGTGATCCCAGCACTCAGGAGGTTGAGACAGGAGTACCAGGAATTCAAGGCTAGTTTCTGCTGTGTAGAATTCCAGGCCACCTAGGCTACGTGAGACAAACCTAGGTAATACGACCTCTAGCTATTTATTGTATCCTATATGTACACATACATGTGTGTATGCTACTACATACGTGTATATCACATATAACTTTATGTACAGAGAAAAGCCTAGCTGCATATTACTAGGTTTAGCCATAGTGGCTATCCTTGGAAGTAAAGATGATTATTTATTTGTTTATTTATTTATTTATTTGAGGGAGAGGAAGAGACAGAAAGAGAGAATGGGCGTGCCAGGGCCTCCAGCCACTGCAAACGAACTCCAGATGCATGCGCCCCTTGTGCATCTGGCTGATGTGGGTCCCAGGGAACCTAGGTCCTCAGGCTTCACAGGCATGTGCCTTAACCGCTAAGCCATTTCCCCAGCCCAGTAAAGATGATTTCTATAGTGACTAGTAATCCCAGACTGAATACCATCTTACTAAGAGGTGCTATACTGGGTCAGCAGAGTCAAAGCAATGACATAACATCAAGGGTTTGGAGAGATGGCTTAGCAGTTAAGGCGCATGCCTGCAAAGCCTAAGGTCCCAGGTTCAATTCACCAGGTCCCACATAAGCCAGATGCACAAGGTGGTGCATGTGTCTGGAGTTTGCAGTGGCTAGAGACCCTGGTGCCCCCATTCTCTCTCTCTCTTCCTCTCTCTCTCCCCCTTTATCTCTGTCTCAAATAAAAATAAATAAATAAGGGGCTGGAGAGATGGCTTAGCGGTTAAGGCTTATGCCTGTGAAGCCTAAAGACCCTGGTTCAGTTCTCCAGATCCCACGTTAAGCCATATATACATGGTGGTGCATGCGTCTGGAGTTCATTTGCAGTGGCTAGAGGTCCTGGCACGCCCATTCTCACTCCCTCTCTCTGTCTCTAATAAATAAATAAATAAATAAAAATTTTAAAACCTTTTAAAAAATAAATAAATAGTGCTGGAGGGATGGCTTAATGGTTAAGGCATTTGCTTGCAAAGCCAGCAGATCCCCGTTCGACTCTCAAGGACCCACATAAGCCAGATGCACAAAGTGGCACATGCATCTGGAGTTCCTTGGCAGTGGCTGGAGACCCAGGCACACCCATTCTCTCTCTCTCTCTCTCTCTCTCTCTCTCTCTCTGCCTCTTTCTCTCAAATAAATAAATAAAATAGATTTTATAAAATAAAATAAAAACAAGTTAAAAAAATTAAAAAAGAAGCTGGGCGTGGTGGTTCATACCTTTAATCCCAGCACTCAGGAGGCAGAGGTAGGAAGATCACCATGAGTTCAAGGCCACCCTGAGACTACATAGTGAATTCCAGGTCAGCCTGGGCCAGAGTGAGACCCTACCTCAAAAAACCAAAAAAAAAAAAAAAAAAAAAAAAAAAAAAACCAAAGGTGAGGGGCACCCTCCCTTATTCCATTCTAGAGACCTGATTTCCTCAAATCCTAACAATACCACAACTGATAAAACTCAGAGTGATTAATAGCTGTCATTACCACCAAGGGATCATCATCCCTGCCTCTTTCTCTTGTCACTTTTTTCCAGAAGGAGAGATGGTGAAGGCCTCCAAATATTATGCATTTTTCTAGCCTCCACGGAGATATTAATCCATTGAATTATTTTCATGCCCTGGCCTTCTTTGTCTTTTGTGTTTACTGAACAACATGAATTGGGCAATGAAGTGTGTTCGCACCTATTTTCCAAGCCACAGAGGACATTTTCCCTGTCCCTCCACAGAGCCCCTCCACATATGGAGCCCATGGGTCCCAGTTTTAGGCCCTATCAAGCTTGAAAAGCACAGCAGAAAACAGATCCCCTCACTTCTCTTTTCAGAGTTGATGAGATAACACTCCAAATGCCACTTTATGAAGAACAGCTAGACAAGTCGAACATTAGCAATTTAAATTCACAGATTAAAGAAAGGGACTTCCATGGTGAACTTTAAAGAGAAATATGAGTGGCTGGGGTAAGTAACGAACAGACAGCTTGACAAATTTCTACACGTGTCTGCTAGTTGAAGACAAATTATTAACAACAGTAGACAGAAGCACATCTCATCAATGTCGGACGTCACAGCACCAAGGAAATGTAGGTTAAGGGCCTAGGAAAATACCCCTGCTACACAGGAATGCTGTGAGTGAAGTTTCTGCTCTGTATGGAGGAAGGCACTTTACAGGAAGCATCACCCTAAGTCAGTGTTTGTTTGTATCCTGCATTACCCTGCTAGGGCCACCATAGCAGAGACCACAGACTGGGGCCTTAAACCACAAAAGTCTATTTCCTCCTGGTTCCAGAAGCAAGAAATGAGAGGTCAAGATGTCTGTAGGTGTAGTTTCTTCTAAGGCTGTAGCTGGCCACCAATTTTTTGGAGGTAGGGGCTCACTCTAGCCCAAGCTGACCTGGCACTCATTCTGTCATCCGCAGGCTGGCCTCAAACTCAGGCCATCCTCCTACCTCTGCCTCCCAAGTGCTGAGATTAAAGGCGTGCGCCACCACGCCTGGCTTTCAATCTTCCCTTTTTATATAAGGAAGGACACTGTGGTGATACGAGTCAGCTGTCACACATAAACACATGTTTTCAAAGCTTAGTCCCCAGCTGGTAGCAGTTTGAGAGGTGGAGCCTTGTTGGAGGAGCTGTGTTGCTAGGGGCGGGCTTTGGGGTGTAATAGCCCTTGCTGATAGACACTCAGCTCACTTGCTGCCGGCTGCTGTGGCAAGATCTGATGTCCAGCCTCTGTTCTACCATCCTTTCCCCGCCATGATAAAGCGTCCCCTGTTCTCCATCAACTGATCGGTTGTTTTGTCCCAGCAGTGTAAATGTAACCACAAAAGACACCATTCAGATTGGATTAGGGCCACGTCAATATATTCATTTCAGGGCTGGAGAGACAACTCAGCAGTTAAGGTGCTTGCTTGCAAAGCCTGACAGCCTAGGTTCAATTCTCCAATACACACATAAAGCCAGATGCACAAAGGGGCACGTGCATTGTTTATAGTGGCTAAAGGCCCTGGTGCACCCATTCTCTCTGTCTCTCTCTGCTTACCATATATATTTTTTTTCTTTTTTCATTTCATCTTACTTCCCTCCTTAAAGGCCCTGACTCCAAATACAGCCAAATTCTAAGTAGTGGGGGATTAGGACTTCAACATTTGAATTGGGCAAGAGGCACAAACCTAGCCCCCTAGCACACGCCCTTATTCTGTGTTTCTGGTCACTGCCGTTGAACTCAGCTCCTGGAAGAAAGAGCTTCCTGTCCCCTGTCCAGGGCTGTGGCCCTCCTCCACACTGACGTTCCACATGTATGTGAGCTTCATATTTCCTGGGGTGAAGTCCTGAAACTATCTCGCACAGAGACCAAAGCCTTTTACCTTCCAGTCCCCGAACACCCAAGAGCACAAATAGGAAACTTGCAAGAGCTTGCTTGATAAATTTTTCTAAGTAGAATACATGGCAAAAAAAAAAAAAAAAAAAAAAAAAAAAAAAAAAAAAAAAGTGCCGGGAAAGGAGTTTAGAAGATTTTGAGAACCTGTAAACATTAATTTCAGGCAAAGCCTCTTTAACATCTTTTCTTCCTGCTGCCTCGTTTGTCCCTGTGTGTGGCTGCATTTGGAAATGCAATGAAAGAAGAGAACGGGGGGTCCCAAGTCTCTTAACAATCCTTGGGAGCTTTTTGCTGGCTTCTGGGACGTTCATTAAGGAACTGTAGGCTGTCTTGAAGAGCTTACTAGAAAAATTCTCATGTGAGATTTTCCTCAGCAAAGAGCCAATTAACAGGGTTTGTCACCCTCTGCACAGTGGCCACTTGACCCTGCCAACCAGCTTGAAAGGTCTCGGTACACAGAGACTCATCAGGCGCTGCGGGTGTGGGCTTCCCTCCCTCCCAAGGCTGGCCTGGCTCTCCAGTACATCCCGAAAGGGCTTGAATGAAATCATTCCCACCCCCAAGGTGATGTCATCTATCCTTCCAGCCTGGACTGCGGCTCCATGGCTTAAAAGCCGGTGGCCCTATTTCCTGACAAGACAAATGAATGCAAAATGATTTTAATTTTCACTTCAAGCAGATCTGCAGAATTCTGGGCTTAAAGAACATCGTCTAACCACGCAAAGATAAAGTGTGCCTGTAACTTACAGACACTAGCTCCAGAATACAAATGACTTAAGTCAGTTTGGAATCCTCATAGAAAAGCTAAGTTGACGGCACCTTATCCGCGAGGATTCCCCTACAAGGACAGGCATGGAGGCAGCCTTGTGTCTTGACACTCTGGCCTATTTTTATTTGATTTCCTTAAGAAACTATGTTACTGCTACTATTAGAACTTTTTGAATAACAAGTGACAAAAAAAAAAAAAAAAAAAAACAGAAAAACAAGGAGCCTTTTGCGGTGGCGCACGTAGGAGGATCTCTGTGAGTTTGAGGCCAGCCTGAGACTACATAGTGAAATCCAGATCAGCTTGGGCCAGAGCGAGAAGACCCCCACCTCAAAAAAAGGGGGGGGAGGGGAGCTGGAGACATGGCTTAGCGGTTAAGCACTTGCCTTTGAAGCCTAAGGACCCTGGTCTGAAAGCTCAATTCCCCAGGACCCACATAAGCCAGATGCACAAGGGAGCGCATACATCTAGAGTTTGTTTGCAGTAGCTGGAGGCCCTGGCGTGCTCATTCTCTCTCTCTCTCTCTCTCTCTCTCTCTCTCTCAAATAAATAAAATTTAAAAGAAAAGTGAAGAAAAGAAAAAAGAAAAGAAAACTTACCTTAGACCTCCATAAACAACAAAAGAGAAATTTTACCTCAGTAATAGAAACCCAAACTTGACTAAATCAGACCTGGATAAACCCAAGAGGGCAATGTTTTGATTGTCATCTGAAATGTTGTCACGGCTCAGGCTTTGTTATGTTTTGCTGTGTGAATTATTTTGGTTTGTTTATTTTTGTTTTTGTTTTTTCCAGGTAGGGTCTCACTCTAGCACAGGCTGACCTGGAATTCACTCTGTATTCTCAGGGTGGCCTCAAACTCATGGCAGTCTTCGTACCTCTGCCTCCCAAGTGCTGGGATTAAAGGCATGTGCACCATGCCCGGCTGCTCTGTGGATTTTGTTTGTTTGTTTTTTAATTTAATTTATTACATATTTATAGAGAGAGAATGGCATGCCAGGGCCTCTAAACACTGCAAATGAACTCCAGACACATGCACCACCATGTGCATCTGGCTTATGTGGGTTCTGGCGAATCAAACATGGCTTCACAGGCAAATGCCCTAACCACTAAACCATCTCTCCAGACCCTTTGTTTTCTTTTAGAGGCAGGGTCTGAGTAGCCAAGGCTTGAACTCTTGATCCTCCTGCCTCCACCTCCAGAGTGGCATCACACTGGACAAGCTCATATTTTGAACACGTTGCTCAGCTGGTGGCCATCTTGAGAACTGTGGAGACTTTAATATGGACCTGGAAGGCAGAAGGTCACTAGGGGCATGCATTTGAAGGTCATGCCCACCCTCAGTTCTAGTCTAGCTTTCTGGCTCCAATCACTTGTACATACCACACACCCACTGCCACAAACAGCTATTCCTGCCTCCATCCCTTCCCCACAATATTGGACGGAAATCGCTCTGAAGCGATGAATCAAAATAAACCTTTCCAGGGGCCTGGAGAGATGGCTTAGCGGTTAAGCGCTTGCCTGTGAAGCCTAAGGACCCTGGTTCTAGGCTTGATTCCCTAGGACTCACGTAAGCCAGATGCACAAGGTGGGGAATGCATCTGGAGTTCGTTTACAGTGGCTGGAGGCCCTGGTGCGCCCATATTCTCTCTCTCTCTCTCTCTCTCTCTCTCTCTCTCAATCTGCCTCTTTCTCTGTCTGTTGCTCTCAAATAAATAAATAAACGCACACACAAATAAACCTGTCCAGCAGGGTGTAGTGGCACACACCTTAAATCCTAGTACTCGGAAGCAGAGGTAGGTGGATTGCAGTGAATTCGAGGCCACCCTGAGACTACATAGTGAATTCCAAGTCAGCCTAGGCTACAGTGAGCCCTACCTCAAACCAAAAAAATTAAAATAAACCTTTCCTCCCTTAAGTTGTTTTTGTCAGGTGTTTGCAAGTAACTTAATACAGGTGGGTTCAAGGATGAAAGCAGAGCCCCTCTTATCTACTCATATCTTTTATTTCCATGTAAGTGTAGTGTGAATGCATGTGCGCATACATGTTTGTATGTGTAAGAGCTCACAGTATGTGGAACAAGCACATGTGTGTGGAGCCCAGAGGTTAACATCAGGTATCTTCCTTAAATCCTTCCCACCTTATTCTTTCTGTTTTGTTTTGTTTTGTTTTGTTTTTTGAAGTCAGGTCTCACTCTAGTCCAGGCTGACCCGGAACTCACTCTAGCTGACCTCAAACTCACAGTAATCTTCCTACCTCTGCCTCCTGAGTGCTGGGATTAAAGGCGTGCACCACCACGCAAAGCTCTTTTTAAAAATGCATTTATTTGGCCGGGCGTGGTGGCGCACGCCTTTAATCCCAGCACTTGGGAGGCAGAGGTAGGAGGATCACCGTGAGTTCAAGGCCACCCTGAGACTACATAGTGAATTCCAGGTCAGCCTGGGCCAGAGTGAGACCCTACCTCGAAAAACCAAAAAAAAACAAAAAAGTATTTATTTGGACTGGAGAGATGGCTTAGTGGTTAAGGATTTTGCTTGTGAAACCTAAGGACCCAGGTTTGGCTCCTCAGATCCCACATAAGCCAGACACACAAAGTGACACATGAGCACAAGGTTGCGCATGCACACAAGATGGCATAAGCATATGGTCTTCAATTGTAGTGGCTAGAGGCCTTGTGTTCCAATTCTCTCTCACTTGTGCTCTCTCATAAATTAAAAAAAAAAATTATTTACAGGGCATGGTGGCACACGCCTTTAATCCCAGCACTTGGGAGGCAGAAGTAGGAGGATTGCCATGAGTTCAAGGCCACCCTGAGATTACATAGTGAATTCCAGTCAGCCTGGGCTAGAGTGAGTCCCTGCCTTGAAAAACCAAAACAAACAAACAAACAAAAAATTGCTAGCAGAGAGAGACAGAAAAGAGACACAGAGAGAATGGGCATGCTAGGGCCTCCAGCCACTGCAAGTGAACTCCAGATGCATGCACCACTTTGTACATCTGGCTTTACATGGGTACTGGGGAATCAAACCCAGGTCATTAGGCTTTGCAGGCAAGTGCCTTGACTGCTGAGCCATCTCTCCCGTCCCCCACCTTATTCTTTGGCACAAGGTCAACTGAACCTGGAGTGCATTGCTTCAACTAGACTAGCTAGCCAGCAAGCCCAGGATCCTCCTACCTCCAGCTCCCCAGCTCTGGGATTACAGGCATGTGCGACCACAGCCTGGCTTTTTATGGATATTGGGGATCAGAACCCAGATCCTCATGATTTCACAGTAGGCACCTTACCACTGACCATCTTCTCACACCCCCGATCCTTACATTAATCCTTCCCTCACTTTTCTTGGAGTGCTGTCAAGAACTGCTCTGTGAGGTCCTTGAAATTGCAGGGAAAAGAATAACTTTGTCTTACCTGGGATCCCTGTCCCAAATCTCACTGGATCAATCCAGATTAACATGTGTCCATTCTTATGACCAGAAGGCAAGAGCACACAGTGATAAGAAGATTCCAGAGGACTGGAGTGATGCTCAGTGGTTAAAGGCACTTACTTGCAAAGCTTCACAGCTCTGGTTTCATTTCCCAGTTCTCACATAAAGTCAGATGCACAACGTGGTGCATGCACCTGGGCTTTGTTTACAGTGGCAAAAGGCCCTGCTGTGCCCATACTCGCTCTCCCTCTCCCCTTGCAAACAAAATTAAGATTTAGCTGGGCATGGTGGCACACGCCTTTAATCCCAGCACTCAGGAGGCAGAAGTAGGAGGATTACCGTGAGTTTGAGGCCACCCCAAGACTACACAGTGAATTCCAGGTCAGCCTGGGCTAGAGCAAGACCCTACCTCAAAAACCAAAAAAGAAGGAGGAGAAGGAAGGGGAGGAAGAGGAGAAGGAAAGAAGATTCCTGACATGTTACATTCCACCCCTTGACTGCCCAAGACGTGTGTACATACATGTACATATAACACACCCACACCTATCTGTGTACACACACACTCTACTTTTCCTTTTTTTTTTTTTTTTAATATTTATTTGACAGAGAGAGAGAGGAAGAGGCAGAGAGAAAGAGCGAATAGGCACACCAGGGCCTCCAGCCACGGCAAACAAACTCCAGACGTGTGTGTGACCCCTTGTGCATCTGGCTTACATGGGTCCTGGGGAATTGAACCAAGTCCTTAGACTTCACAGGCAAACGCCTTAACCGCTAAGCCATTTCTCCAACCCATATTCTACTTTTCCATACACGTAACTGTTGCATTTTTTCCTGTGGAGGACCACCCCGCCCCCCCCCCCAAATCACCCCAAATAGACAAAAGAAAGGATTTTGCCAATCAAGCTTCTTGAACCAATGAGTTGATTAGAATTTTTACGGGAGCAAGGGTGACTCAAAGGCAGTCACACCGCCAGGGAGTCCCTTTGGGCAACTTACAAGCAGCTAGAGCGACTGTCAAAGAGTCTCCTACAGACTGATTGCTTATCTCTTATAGAGCCTCGGGCAGGGCTTCCTGGGGAATCTCCAGGAAGAAATATTCTGGGCTGACAGCCTCCCAGATTCTCTCTCAGGGAATGTTTACAGGCCTAATCTCTTAAGGATTTACTGCTGGTGACCACGACTGGCCCATGTGAGGACATCACACATAACTCTTCATGAATCCACCTTCCCAGAACAAGCTCAATGCCAACGCCTTCTACACACACTCGAATAACAAACATTTTTATTTGTAGATGTTGCCAATCTCTATCTAAAAGTGTATTGTCAGCAATCGATATCTAAATAGAAAATGGAATCATGGAGGATTAATAACCACTTTGGGGCTCAATGGGTAAGGTGCTTGCCTGCAAAGCCCAAGGAACCAGGTCAATTCCCCAGTAACCACGTAAAGCCAGATGCACAAGGTGGAGCATGCATTTGGGGTTCATTTGCATTGGCTAGAGGCCCTGGCACCCATTCTCTCTATCTACCTCTTTCTCTCACTCTTTCTCAAATAAAAAGATGAATTTTTAAAGTTAAATAAATTACTTTAAAAACTCATTTGAGGGCTGGAGAGATGGCTTAGCGGTTAAGGCACCTGCCTCCTAAGCCTAAGAACACTGGTTCCAAGCTCCAGCAGTTCCAATCTCCAGGTCCCACGTTTAGCCAGATGCAAAGTGACGCAAGAGTGCAATGCCCCACTTGACCACAAGGGAGCGCATGCATCCGGATTTCATTTGCAGCAGTTGAGAGGCTGCTGGTGCACCCATCTCTATCTGTCTTCCTCTCTCTCTCTCTGTGTCTCTCTGTCTCTCTCCAAAATAAATAAATAAATAAATAAATAAATAAATAAATAAATAAATAAATAAATAACTCATTTGAGGGGCTGGAGAGATGGCTGAGTAGTTAAGGCACTTGTCCATAAAGCTTAACCACTTGGGTTCAATTCCCCAGTACCCACATAAAGCCAGATGCACAAAGTGGCACATGTGTCTGGAGTTTGTTTGCAGTATCTGAAGGCCATGGTATGTCCACTCTACCTCCCCCTTTCTCTCTCTCTCCCTCTCTGCTTGCAAATAAACAAATAAAAACGTTTTTTAAAGGCCAGGCGTAGTGGCGCACTCCTTTAATCCCAGCACTGGGGAGGCAGAGGTAAGAGTATCACTGTGAGTTTGAGGCCATCCTGAGACTACATAGTGAGTTCCAGGTTAGCCTAGGCTAGAGTGAGACCCTATCTCGAAACAACAACAACAAAATTGTGTGTGTGTGTGTGTGTGTGTGTCATTTGAAAGCTGGGTGGGTTATTAGGTTTAGTAGATAAGCTCCTTAACTGCTGAGCCATCTCTCCAGCCCCCTAATCATTTTTCAAGGGAGTTATGTCATTGCACTGGACATGGTGGCACAGCCTTTAATCCCAGCACTTGGGAGGCAGAGTTCGAGGCCACTCTGAGACTGAGACTACAAAGTGAATTCCAGGTCAACGTGGACTACAGTGAGACCCTACCTGGCGGGGGCGGGGGGAGCTCATTTGAAATGAAAAAGGGAAGTAAGCAGGCATTACCGTCATCCCATAATATATCTGATGCCTTTCTGGAAAGCGGAGGTATCTGGGTCAGTCCCTAGAAACTCCCATTTTCTGTGGCCCTCCACAGTCCACTTGGAGAGAATCATGGAACATGAGGCTCCTTCCTACCCACCTCCTATTGGTGAGACTGTGGGGACCATGGCATGATGCAAAGGTCCCTGACCATCTCCTCCTCAGCACCCTTTGTGCCACAATAAGTTCTTTATAGCTTCTCTTGGCCCAAAGAAATACCTGACAGGCCAATGAAGAAACAGCCCAGGGCTGGAGAGATAGCTTAGCAGTTAAGGCGCTTGCCTGCAAAGCCTAAGGACCTAGGTTTGATTCCCCAGGACCCATGTAAGCCAGATGCACAAGGTAGCACATGCATCTGGAGTTTGTTTGCAATGACTAGAGCCCGTGGCACACCCATTCTCTCTTTCTCTCTCTCTGTCTATCTGCCTCTTTCTATCTGTCGTTCATAAATAAATAAATAAAAATAAATAAATAAATAAATAAAATATTTCTTTAAAAGGAGGGCTGGAGAGAAGGCTTACAGGTTAAGCTGCTTGCCTTCAAAGCCTAAGAACTCATGTTCGAATCTCCAGGTCCCATGTAGGCAGACGCACAGTGACGCAAGCATGCAATGTTGCCCATGCGACACAAGGGGGCACATGCATCTGGAGTTCATTTGCAGCAGCTGAAAGCCCTGGTATGCCCATTCTCTCTCTCTCTCTCTCAAATAAATAAATTAAAATTAAAAATAAGAAAAGAAACAGCCCAACACACATTTCTTTCTTTCTTTTTCTTTTCTTTTTCTTTTGTTTTTTTTCAATGTAGGGTCTTACTCTGGCTCAGGCTGACCTGGAATTCACTATGTAGTCTCAGGGTGGCCTTGAACTCACAGCAATTCTTCTACGTCTGCCTCCTAAGTGCTGGGATTAAAGGCATGTGCCACCATGCCTGGCTCCAACACTCATTTCTGTCTTCATAATGCAAGAACCATTCAAAGAAAGTACTGTAAATTTCAAAATAATATTTTAATGTCATTCCTAAAGCATCACAATGACTAATGGGACATGTGTTACTGTTGGATACTGTACAACTTCCCATTCTTAATTAGATGGACACTGCTACCTTCATTTCTTGTCCCACATTGATTTTTGTGGTTTTTTTTTAAATTACAGCAACTGCCAAAAAAAAAAAAATCTCTATTTCACAAATAACATGACATCATTGCCAACAATCTAGCATGATCTAATATTGAAACTGAAATACCATCAATGTGGTTCTTGACAAATGTCTGGTTCCCCTGTTTTTCTTAGAAAATGTAAAATTTCACATGGTACCTCTGAAGTCTCTGCAGAACCCAGTGGCCCCTTGAGGCAGAGTTTGGGAACCATCAGGTTTAAGGAATAAATTATCAAGTGGTAGTTTTTTTGTTTGTTTGTTTTTTTGAGGTAGGGTCTCACTCTGGTCCAGGCTGACCTGGAATTCACTCTGTATTCTCAGGGTGGCCTCAAACTCATGGTGATCCTCTTACCTCTGCCTCCTGAGTGCTGGGATTAAAGGCGTCCGACACCATGCCTGGCTTTCAAGTGGTATTTTTTGTTTGTTTGTTTTTTGTTTTGTTTTGTTTTGGTTTTTCACTCTGGCCCAGGCTGAACTGGAATTAACTATGTAGTCTCAGGGTGGCCTTGAACTCACTGCAATCCTCCTACCTCTGCCTCCCAAGTGCTGGGATTAAAGGCGTGCACCACCACGCCCGGCTTAAGTGACATTTAAAAGAATATATTTAATTAATTTATTTATTTGAGAGAGAGAAAGAGGCAGAGAGAGAGAGAGAGAGAGAGAGAAAGAGAGAGAGAATATGAGCACGCCAGGGCTTCTAGCCACTGCAAATGAACTCCAGACTTATGCTCTCCCTTGTGCATCTGACTTACATGGGTCCTGGAGATTTGAACTGGGATCCTTTGGCTTTGCAGGCAGATGCCTTAACAGCTAAGCCATCTCTCCAGCCCTCAAGTGGTGTTTTAAGTGGTGATATAACTCCCTTGACAAATGATTAGGGGGCTGGAGAGATGGCTCAGCAGTTAAGGCGCTTACCTGAAAAATCTAATAACCCGAGTTCAATTCCCATGAAAAGCCAGATGTGTAGGGCACAGTTGAAGGCCAGGAACCACACAGATGCACAAAGTGGCTTATGTATCTGGAGTTTGTTTGCAACAGCTAGAGGCCGTGGTGCACCCATCCTGTCTCTGTATCTGTCTCCCTCTGCTTGCAAATAAATATTTTATTCACACACACACACACACACACACACACATATACACACACACACACACACATATTAGTCTCAGGGTGGCCTTGAACTAAATGGATTGTCCTACCTCTACCTCCTGAGTGCTGGGATTAAAGGCGTGCACCACCACGCCCGGCCAGACTGCTCTTTAGGTTCTTTTCACCCGTTCGCATCCTCTTTGCATGCTCCTGTACTTTCTGGTACATGACCTGGAATCATCTGGTATTTTTTCCGTCTCGATACTGCATTCAGCCATTTCTCCAAAGAGCTCTTTACATGACTGACAGTTTTTGTTTTTAAATATTTCATTCAGGACTCTGGAGGCAGAGGCAGGAGGATTGCTGAGTTCAAGGTCAACCTGAGATTACATATGAATTCCAGGTCAGCCTGGGCTAGAGTGAGACCCTGCTTCAAAAAAACAACAGGAACAACAACAAAAAAAATCATTCATTTATTTATCTTCACATAATGAGAAAAAGAGAGAGAAAGAATGGGCATGCCAAGGCCCCCAGCCACTGCAAATGAACTCCAAATGCATGCGCCACCTTGTGCAACTGGCTTTATGTGGGTACTGGGGAATTGAACTTGGGTCATTAGGCTTTGCAGGCAAGTGCCTTAACTGCTGAGCCATCTCTCCAGCCTGCGTGACAGTCTCTGAATCAAAAATGTGGGCACTAGGTGACCTCACTGTCACCAGGTGATTCTAGGATCTCTGAACTATGGAGCTTGGGAATTTGTGCAGGTAATGTACAAGTGTTCACATCCATCCATTTACATCTCCTTTTTAAAATATCTAATGACACCTACTGACTTTTTTCTTGGGGGGATGTTGAGGTAGGGTCTCACTCTAGGCCAGGTTGACCTGGAATTCGCTATGTAATCTCAGGATGGCCTCGAACTCATGGCTATCCTCCTACTTCTGCCTTCTGAGTGCTGGGATTAAAGGCGTGTGCCACCACACACAACCCTTTCTATATCTCTATCTCCTTTCTCCTTCAGCAAGACTCTTGACTCCCATTTTTCATGTCTTGCTTATTTGATCAATTTCCTGTATGTAACTGTTGGGCTCATGTTATTTAATTTAATCCATTTCACTCCTTCACTGGCATTTTTCAATGCCTTCTAAAAGGATGACTGATATTTATTAATTACACCCATATAAAGTATACATTTCAGCCGGGCATGGTGGCGCACACTTTTAACCCCAGCACTTGGGAGGCAGAGGTAGGAGGATCACCGTGAGTTTAAGGCCAGCCTGAAACTACACAGTGCATTCCAGGTCAGCTTGGGCTAGAGTGAGACCCTACTTCGAAAAAAAAAGTCTGGACATAGGTATGCACGTTTGAAACCAATGTCACAACCAAGATAATGAATGTATTCATTGTCCCCAACAGTTTCCTCAAGTCCTTTCTTCATCCCTGCTCCTGGCAACCACTGATCTGATTCTGTCACTATAGATTTATGCTTCTGCTTCCTAACTAATTCAGAATCTGGCCCCTGGGAGAGGTGCTGTCAAATCAAGTCAGGAGCACACACAGCATTGACTTCATAGCCGGGCAGCACTGAAGACATGCCACGCAACTGGGAAAACCCTTGACCTTGACCTTCTAATGCTGCGGCAAAATATGCGGTCAAGTTGACCGACTTCAAAATAGATGTGATATGGGCTGGAGAGATGGCTTAGCAGTTAAGGCACTTGCGAAGCCTAAGGACTCAAGTTCAATTCTTCAGGACCCATATAGTGGCACATGTGTCTGGAGTTGGTTTGCAGTGGTTACAGGCCCAGGCGTGCCCATTCTGTCACTCTCAAAAAAAAAAAAAAAAAAGAAAAAAAAGAAAATAGATGTGATATGCATTCAAATTGAATCCATACCTGAGAATAAGTATTGCTTAGGATGTTCTCTTTCTTTCTGGCATCTTTTGTTCAGATGCATCTATGTTGTATGTATGTGTGTATATTTATTATTTTGGTATTTTCGAGGCAGGGTATCACTATAGCCCAGGTTGACCAGGAATGAAGGAGCATACTCTGTAACCCTAGGTTGGCCGTGAGCTCATAACAATCCTCCTGTGTCAGCCTCCCAAATGCTGGGACTAAAGGTATGCACCACCACCAGTAACAGTTTATGCATATTACTAAAAGTATCTCATTGTGTGATCATATGATTTGACTATCATTTATTATTATTATTTTGTTTTTGCAAGTTAGGGTCTCACTCTAGCTCAGGCTGACCTGGAATTCACTGTGTAGTCTCAGGGTGGCCTTGAACTCATAATGATCCACCTACCTCTGCCTCCTGAGTGCTGGGATTAAAGGTGTGAGCCACTATGTCTGGCTATTTTTTTTTTTTATTCTTAACTTTTGTTTTAATTGACAACATCCATACTTACAGACAATAAACCATAATAATTCCCTCCCCTCCCCTATTTTCCCCTTCACAACTCCACTCTTCATCATATACCCTCCCTCTCTTCTTTAGTCTCTCTTTTATTTTGATGTCATCATCTTTTCCTTCTATCATGAGGGTCTTGTGAAGGTAGTACTAGGCACTGCGAGATCATGGATATTGAGGCCAATTTGTGTCTGGATAATTACATTGTAAGGAGTTGTACTCTTTCTTTGGCTCTTACATTCTTTCTGCCATTTCTTCCACAATGGACTCCGGGCCTTGGAAGGTGTGATAGAGATGTTTCAGTGCTGAGCACTCCTCTATCACCTCTTAGCACTATGGGACCTTTTGGATCATCCCAGTGGTCACCGCCATCTGAAAAGAGAAGCTTCTGTAACCAAAAGGGAGAGTAGCATTAATATATCGGTATGAACATTAAGAGAAGTGCTTACAGGGCAGTTTGGTGAGCATAGTATATACATTTAGCCAGACAAGAACAGGCACTACACTGCTAAGGCTTGTGACCTCCTCCACCATAGGCTTTTGATTAGGTTTTCAGTAGCAGGCATGTATTCCCTCCCATAGAGCAGGCCTCCAGTCCAATTAGAAAGCAGTTGGTTTCCCCCAGAGCAGACATGCCACTATTGCACGTTCGGTCATTTGGCCTGTCTGTCCACACTTGAGACTTGTAGTGTCCACTGTTTGCACCACTGATGACTTCTGTCTCCCATAGGGCTGTATGCAGTGCAGCTTTTCCCAGCTTTATTTTTAATTATTTATTATTATTATTATTATTATTGGTTTTTCGAGGCAAGCACCACCATGCCAACTTAAATTTTTATTATTTTATTTTATATTTATTTTTATTTTTTTGTTTTTTTCAAGGTAGGGTCTCACTCTGGCCCAGACTGACCTGGAATTCACTATGTAGTCTCAGGGTGGCCTCGAACTCACAGCGATCCTCCTACCTCTGCCTCCCGAGTGCTGGGATCAAAGGTGTGTGCCACCACGCCTGGCTAAAATTTTTTTTAATTAAAAAATATTTTGGGGCTGGAGAGGTGGCTTAGTGGTAAAGGCACTTGCCTGCAAAGCCAAAGGACCTCAGTTCGATTCTCCAGGACCCACATAAGCCAGATGCACAAGGGGGCACATGAATCTAGAGTTTGTTTGCTGGAGGTCCTGGCGCACCCATTCTCTGTCTGTCTTTCTCTGCCTCTTTCTCTCACATAAATAAATAAAAATAAAGCTATTAAAATATATATATAAGTTGGGCGTGGTGGCACATGCCTTTAATTCCAGCACTCGGGAGGCAGAAGTAGGAGGATCACTGTGAGTTTGAGGCCACCCTGAGACTACATAGTGAATTCCAGGTCAGCCTGAGCTAGAGTGAGACCCTACCTCAGAAAAACAAACATATATATATATACATACATACATACATACATACATACATATATATAAACATATATATATATAAACATATATATATATAAACATATATATATATAAACATATATATATATAAACATATATATATATATATAAACATATATATATATAAACATATATATATATAAAGCCAGGCGTGGTGGCTCATGCCTTTAATCCCAGCACTTAGAAGGCAGAGGTAGGAGGATCACCACAAGTTCAAGACCACCCTAAGACTACATAGTGAATTCCAGGTCAGCCTGAGCTAGAGTGAGACCCTATCTCAAAAAAAAAAAAATTATTTAAACTGGGCAAGGTGGTGCACGCCTTTAATCCCAGCACTTGGGAGGCAGAGCTAGGAGGACAGCCATGAGTTCAAGGCCATCCTGAGACTACCAAGTGAATTCCAGGTCAACCTGGGCTAGAGGGAGACCCTACCTCAAAAAAAATTATTTTTTTTATTTGAGAAAGACAGAGGGAGGGAGAGAGGAAGACACAGACAGAGAATGGGCATGCCACGGCCTCTACGCACTGCAAATAAACTCCTGACACATGCACCACCTTGTGCATCTGGCTTATGTGAATACTGAGAAATTGATCCTGGGTCCTTAGGCTTCACAGGTAATCACCTTAACTGCTCCAAGCCATCTCTCCAGCCCTTAAATATTTTTATTTATTTATTTGCAAACAGAGGCAGAGAGACAACAGAGAGAATGGTGTGCCAAGGCCTCTAGCTACTGCAAGCAAATTCCAAAAGCATGTGCCACCTTGTTCATCTGGCTTTATGTGGGTACTGAGGAATCGAACTTGGATCCTTAGGCTTTGCAGGTAGGCTCCTTAATCACTGAGCCATCTCTTCAGCCCATAGCTGGATTCCTTTTTTTTTTTTTTTCCCCTGAGGTAGAGTATTGCTATAATCCAGGCTAACCTGGAATTCACTATGTAATCTCAGCAATCCTCCTACCTCTGCCTTCTGAGTGCTAGGATTATAGGCGTGCTCCACCATGCCCAGACTGGATTCTTATTTATTTATTTATTTTAATTTTAGAGAGAGAGGCAGAGGGAGAAAGAGAAAATTGGCATGCCAGGGCCTCAGCCACTACAATGGAACTCCAGGCGCTTGTGCCACCTTTGTGGGCATGTGCAACGTTGCACTTGCCACACCTTTGTGCATCTGGCTTATGTGGGATCTGGAGAGTCGAACATGGCTCCTTGGGCTTTACAGGCAAGCCTCTTAACTGCTAAGCCATCTTGCCAGCCCCTGGATTCTTTTTAGAATTAGATCTGGTATATGGTCAATTTACTTAGGACAGTGATTCCAAGGACCAGGTAGTGTGGCCGGGAGGAGAAAGAGTGAATACAGTTGGGGTTTAACCCTGCTGGAGCCACCTGGAACCCAGTTCAGTGTTGTGTATCTGCAGGACAGAAGGCCGGGCATTTTCCGTGAACTTTACATTTCCGTACGCAAGCACTGAAGAGCTGAGGAGTCTCAGACATGGGGGGGGGGGTGCACTTGCAGATCATACTAGATGAAAGCAATGGCTAGAGAAAGAGGCAAGCCAAGGATAGAAAGTAGGGCAGGACAGAAAATTGCTATTCTTTTTTTTCTCGTTTTTGCTGAAAATGTTCATCGCAGTTCCATGTTGCGGAACTTTTCTGAAAGGATCACTCCAACGCCAGCATGAATGAAAGTAGAGGAGTTTATTTCCCGGGGACTGAAGTTGGGATCACTCCCCAAAGTAACTTCGGTGTTAAGCTGAGATTTTATTTTCATTTTATAGTGCTCATAGCGGAGGGGAGGGGTGGGCAAGCAAGCGGGCAGCTGGTTTACAGAAGTAGGACGTGACAGCGAGCTTGCGCAGTCTCTATGATTCAAAACAAGTTTTCAGAATATACCTATGAATCAACATGCATATGGATCATGTGGTCAGATCGCCCTAACAATAAGCTCTGTTTTACTCTATTTTAGTCTAAACTGCCCTTCCTTCTTATCATCCTTCTGGGTCCCCCTAGACAGTTCTCTCTTTGGGATTCCTTCAGCTACTGACAGAGATAAGTTCAGCTCCTCAGCAGTTAACTCTTACAGTGACTTAGTGCATCAGTCCAGCTTTCTGCTTCTTTTCTACTACATCCATAGCCAAAAGCTGGAAATGGAGACTGGAAAGATGGCTTAGTGGTTAAGGAGCTTGCCTGCAAAGCCTAAGGACTCAGGTTCTATTCTCCAGGTCCCACATAAGCCATATGCACAAGGTGGCACAAGCGTTTGCAGTGGCTGGAGGCCCTGGCACGCCCATTCTCTCTCTTGCTCTCTTTCCTTCTCTCTGTCTCTAGTAAAATAAACAAAAATTTTTAAAAAATTGTTTAAAAAAAGCTGGAAATGTGACCAGGTATGGAGACACACGCCTTTAATCTCAGCAAGACCCTACCTCAAAAACAAACAAACAATACTGAAAATGGTCCTAAAGTCCATCGAAAGGAGACTAAAGGGCTGGGGAGATGGCTCAGCAGCTAAAGGCACCTGTTTGCAGAGCCTGACAGCCCAGGATCAATTTCTCAGTACCCACATAAAGCTAGATACACAAAGTGGTGCATGCATCTAGAGTTTGTTTGCAGGGACAGGAGGCCCTGGCATGCCCATTCCTGCCCCCACTCCCAACCTCTCTGCTTGCAAATAAATAAATATTTTTTTTTGTTTTGGTTTTTGTTTTTGGTTTTTCAAGGTAGGGTCTCACTCTAGCCCAGGCTGACCTGGAATTCACTATGTTGTCTCAGGGTGGCCTTGAAATCATAGTGATCCTCCTACCTCTCCCTCCCGAGTGCTAGGATTAAAAGCGTGTGCCACCACGCCTGGCTAAATATATATTTTTTTAAATAAAAGAGACTACAAAACAGATGATGGTATTCCTTCAATGAGATCCTATTTAGCAACAAAGAAAGGCCCCGTTAGATAGAACAATGTGAGTGACTCCTACAGATTTGATGCCAAGAAGAACTTTGAAGCAACAGGTACCTACAGCAAGGCTATTCTTGTCTATGTAGCAAACTCAAGGTCAGCCTGGATTATGTGAGATCCTTTATCAGGAAAAGAAAAGGAAAAAATAAAGATCTGGCTGTGGTGGCGCACGCCTTTAATGCCAGCACTTGGGAAGCAGAGTAGGAGGATCACAGTGAATTTGAGGCCGCCCTGAAACTACATAGTGAATTCTAGGTCAGCCTGGACTAGAGTGAGATCCTACCTTAGAAAACCAAAAAAAAAAAAAAAAAAAAAAAAAAAAAAAAAAGGAATGCTTGTGCTGGGTGCCAGGTGGAAGTGCAGCTTAGTGGTAGAGCACATGCTTTGTATATAGGAGTCCTGCAAAAAAAAAAAAAAAAAAAATCAGAAAAAGGGGAATCTGGAGAGATGCCCTCTGTTTTGTACACCAGAAGTAAAGATTACAGAGGACACAAACTTGAGGAATCAAAATTTGGGCTCCCAGCACCCATGTAAATGCCAGGTGGGCACGGCGGCTGCAGCTGTAGAAGACAGAGGCAGGAGACCCCAGAGGAGAGCTGGCTGGCTAGACTAGCTGAGTGTATGAGCAAGTGAAAGTCTGTACCTCACCAAATAAAGAGGGGAGTGACTGAGGAAGATACCCAACATCAACTTCGGCTCTCCAATGTGGGCACAGATAGGCACATACCGCAAACATATGCAAAAAAAAAAAAATGACAATGCTAGCCAAGTGTGGTGATGCATGCCTATAATCCCAGCATTCAGGAGGCTGAGGTAGGAGGATCGCTGTGAGGCCAGCCTGAGCTACCGAGTGAGTTCCACGTCAGCCAGGGCAAGGAGACTTCCTAAATAAAACAAGCAAACAAAAAATGATAATGCTGAGCCGGGCGTGGTGGCGCACGCCTTTAATCCCAGCACTTGGGAGGCAGAGGTAGGAGGATCGCTATGAGTTTGAGGCCACCCTGAGACTACATAGTGAATTCCAGGTCAGCCTGGGCCAGAGTGAGACCCTACCTTGAAAAACCAAAACAAAACAAACAAACAAACAAACAAACAAACAAACAATGATAATACTCCCAGCACTTGGAAGCAGACATAGGAGGATTGCCATGAGTTCAAGGCCTCTGTGAGACTACATAGTGAATTCAGGTCAGCCTGGGATAGAGCAAAACCCTGTCTCAAAAAAAAAAAAAAAAAAAAAAAAAAAAAAAAGACAAAAATGATAATGCTGAATTAGCAGCAATTGGAATTCATTTTCTCCTTAGGCCAAACCTCTGATCAAGAGCACTCATTTAAAAAAAATTATTTATTTGAGAGAGAGAGAGAATGAGAAAAGAGAGAGAATGGGCATGCCAGGGACCTTCAACCACTGCAAACTCCAGACACATGCACCCCCTTGTGCATCTGGCTTATGTGGGTTCTGGGGAATGAAACTGGGTCTTTTGGCTTTGTAGATAAGTGCCTTAACCGCTAAGCTATCTATCCAGCCCAAGAGCACCCTTTCTCTAACAGTACCTTTCCCCAACGGCAACACCCAGGACAAGTGAGTCAAGCTGCAGAACTTCAAAGCATCCAGGGAGACTCAGGAATGGTACCCAGACTCCTCCAAGTCAATCCTAACCACTTTAAAACTGTTGGCACATTTTTTTTAACTTTTTATTTATTATTATTTTTATTATTTTTTTTGAAGAGAGACAGAGAGAGAGAGACAGAGAGAGAGAGAGGGAGAGGGAGAGGGAGAGGAAGACAGAGATGGGTGCGCCAGCAGTGTCTCAGCTGCTGCGAACGAAATCCAGATGTGTGCGCCCCCCTTGTGGTCAAGTGCAGCATTGCGCCCTTGCATCACTTTGCATCTGGCTAAACGTGGGACCTGGAGATTGGAACCGCTGGAGATTGGAACCAGTGTTCTTAGGCTTAGGAGGCAGGCGCCTTAACCCCTAAGCCATCTCTCCAGCCCAGTTGGCACATTTTTAAAAGATTTATTTTCATTTATTTATTTATTTATTAGAGACAAGAGAGAGAAAGAGAAACAAACTCCAGATGCATGCACCACCATGTGTATCTGGCTTACGTGGGTCCTGGAGAATCAAATCTGGGTCCTTAGGCTTTGCAGGCAAGTGCCTTAACTGCTAAGCCAACTCTCCAGCCCATTTTAGCACATTATGAGTTTATAAACAGTGCTCACATGAGCTAGAGTTGTTGGCTATGCAGCATACTCTCTTGATAGTCTCTTATGTTGCTTGGGCTGGCCTTGAACTCCTTACGTAGCCATGCATAACCTTTGACTTCTTCTTGTTGGTTTTGCTAGGTAAGGTCTTGCTCTAGCCCAGGCTGACCTGGAATTCGCAATGTAGTCTCAGGTGGCTTTGAATACACGGCGATCCTCCTACCTCTGCCTCCCAAGTGCTGGGATTAAAGGCGTGAGACACCACACCCCGCTTACCTTCTGACCCTCCTGCCTCCACTACCCAAGTGCTAGAATTATAGACCTGCACCACCATGTCCAGTTGATATGGAGTTAGGGATCAAACCCAGGCCTGCATGCATGCACCCTACTAACTGAACCACATCCCCAGCTTTCCCACTTATTTTACATTTATAGGCAGGTCTGGTGGTTTGATTCAAGTGTCCCCCATAAACTTACATATTTTGAATGAGTAGGTCCCCAGCTGGTGTCAATTTGGGAATTGAAGCCTCCTGGGGGAAGTGTATTGTTGCGGGCAGGCTTATGGGTGTTATAGCCAGCTTGCTCTTGCCAGCACCACCTGATGTTGACCAGGAAGTGATGTCCACTCTCTGCTCATGCCATCATGAAACTTCCCCTCAATCTTTAAGCCAAAATAAACCCATTCCTCCCACAAGCTGCTCTTGGTCCGGTGTTTTCTGACAGCAGTACAAAGCTGACCACAATAGCAGGCATATGCCTTAACCACTGAGCCATCTCTTTAGCCCATTGTTCTTCATTTATAAATACATCATTGTCTATCTCTCTCTGGGCTGCCCCTGCACACTTGAACACTTGAGGCTGGGAGCCTTGCACTGTGCCCAACATCCCTGAGGTAGTGTCTCACTCTAACTCAGGCTGACCTAGAATTCACTATATAGTCTCAGGGTGGCCTCGAACTCATGGTGATCCTCCTACCTCTGCCTCCCGAGTGCTGGGATTAAAGGCGTGCGCCACCACGCCAGGCTTCATCAGGCCCCCTTTAATCTTCACTTCTGGTGACTGAAGCACAGAGACCTGAGGGGTCCTAAGACTAACCAAGTTTGAATCTTTGGATCCCACGAAGACAGCTGAGTTATAGCCACATGTGCCTGTAACCCCAATCTCCCGCAGGGAAGCAGAGACTCTTCAGAGTGGAAGAGCGATGCATCTCAGACACCTGACATTCTAACCTCCCCCTGCCGCAGGTGAGTGTATCCACACTACATATACCACACCATACATACATACACTGCATCTCACACACACGCAAAAATAAATAAATTTTAAAAAGTACTGACTTTGGGGGTCTGGGGTATAATTTAATGGTTAAAGGCACTTGCTTGCAAATTCTGCTGGTCCAGGTTTCAGCCCATCACAACCACCGCCAACTGGTGGGTAAGTATGAAAACCAAGCTCCTTTGCTTGAGGTCAAACACACTGAGGAGGAACCAAGTTCTCCATTCTTCTAACTAGCTCCTCCCCAGCCCAGCACATCCTGGGAACAGCTCACGTTTATCTAAGGCCCTGGAGCAAAGCAGATGGGAAGCAGCGAGCTCCCTGGGCTGTGAGCTTGCTCACTCCTGCTTCGGGTCCCTCATGGGGCCCAAGGCTTGTCTGGCCGGTGGGTTCAGTGACGTGCTCCTGAACGTCAGCTCACTTCCCATTTGGGTTAAATTGACTTTAGCCAGTTTCTCTGACTTTATTCAGGGAACACAGCGTCCCTTTGGGGCTGGCATAGTCACACCTTCCATAATTCACAGACTTTCATACATGCGATCCTTTCTAATGCCTTGGCCTGCGCACAGTGAAATCACAAGGCAAGTCTAGAATGTACTGGATGCTCTGGAGTTTTATGGACAGTAACTTCCAGCAGAATTTCTAGACTTTCAAATCACATCCCTGCTCTTTTTGCCCATGTATGTATTTGTGTGTGTGTGCGTGTATTTATCTCTAAGTATTTAAAAGCTAAATATACATGTTTATTTACACAAAGTAAATATACAATTTATATCTTATATATACCATTCAACTATATGTATATGTCATTCTTGTTCTAGAATAAAATTTTTACTGTAACTAATAACTTTTTAAAATTTAGGGTTGGAGAGATGGCTTAATAGTTAAGGCACTTGCCTGTGAAGCCTAAGAACTCATGCTCGAATCTCCAGGTCCCATGTAAGCCAGACGCACTGTGACACAAGCACACAATGTCTCACATAAGCACAAGGGAGCACATACATCTGGAGTTTGTTCACAGCCCTGAATGCCCTGGTGCACCCATTCTCTTTCCCTTTCTCTCTCTCTCTGCCTCTTTCTCTAGCTCTTAAAATAAATAAATAAAAATTTAATGAAAAGTTAATGTCTTGTTTTTCCCATCTACCCTAAAGTCTATTTAAAGAAAAAGGAAAATAACTGTATTTTCCTTATTTGGTGTTTGTGTTTCTTTTACTCTAGCTTGCCTGAAAGATATTTTTATTGCTTATCTAGAAGGGTTATTTTTGGTTCTTTCCTAAAAGCCCTGAACTTCACTAAATATTACTAGGTTCCTCCCCAGCTATGACAACCAGTTACATTGCTAAAGGGACTTTTCTATGAATAGTGTAGCTGTTCCCATTGTAAAAAAGGACACATTATGCAATGATTGAAGAACATTTTTTGTTGTTGTTGTTTGATTTTCAAGGTAGGATCTCGGTCTAGCTCAGGCTGACCTGGAATTCACTGTGGAGTCTCAGGGTGGCCTTGAACTCATGGCAATCCTCCTATCTCTGCCTCCCAAGTGCTGGGAATAAAGGCTTGTGCCACCATGTCCAGCTTCTCCTCATTCTATCTTTATTTTGATATATTTATGTATTTATTTATTTTTGATTTTTCAAGGTAAGGTCTCACTGTAGCTCAGACTGACCTGGAATTTATTATGGAGTCTCAGGGTGGCCTTGAACTCAAGATGATCCTCCTACCTCTGCCTCCCGAGTGCTGGCATTAAAGGTGTGCGCCACCACACCTGATTTCTCATTCTATTTTCCATCTTTACAAATCTGACTATGCTAGATACCTTATATAGGCTGAATCATATAATATGTGTCCTCTTAAAGCTGTCTTGTTTCAATTAGCAAAATTTCCATAGAATAAATTCACTTTTTACTCACCTTATTATAGCATGGACCAGAATTTTCTGTTTTTAAAAATCTATTTATTTTAAATCTATTTGTTAAAATACATTTATTTATTTATCTATTATTTAAATCTATTTATTTATTTTAAAATCTATTTATTTTTAAAATTTTTTTATTTGAGCAAGAGAAAGAGGCAGAGAGAGAGGGAGAGGGAGAATGGGTACACCAGGCCCTCCAGCCATTGCAAACGAACTCCAGATGCATGCGACCCCTTATGCATCTGGCTTTCATGGGTCCTGGAGAATTGAACCTGGGTCCTTAGGCTTTTCAGGCAAATGCCTTAACCATTAAGCCATCTCTCCAGCCCCCAAATCTATTTATTTTAAATCTATGCCTCAGTCTCTCTCTCTCTCTTTCCTTATCTATCTGTCTACTATATCTGTCTCTCTCTATATATATATAATATATATTTATACAAACACACACATGTGTGTATGATGTGTGTATGTGAGACTGGGTGTGCACATACAACAATGCACATGTAGAGGTTGGAGGACATCTTCAGATATCAGTTCTTGCTTTATATGATCTTTATAAAAACTATTTTTATTTACTTATTTGCAAGGATAGAGAGAAAGTGAATGCAGTGCCTAGGGTCGCTGCAAATGAACTCCAGGTGCATGCACCACTTTGTGCATCTGACATAGGTACTGGAGAATCAAACCCAGGCCACCAGGCTTTTCAAGTAAATGTCTTTAAACTGTTGAGCCATCTCTCCAGCCCTAACTCAAGTGTTTTATTAAGTTTTTAATATTTTATTTTAGAAAGAGTATGAGATAAATGGCATGCCGGGCCCCAGCCACTGAAATTGAACTCCAGATGCTTGCGCCACCTAGTGGGCATGTGCTACCTTGGTGCTTGCCTCACCACTGTGCATCTGGCTAACAATGGGATCTGGAGAGTCGAACATGGGTCATTAGGCTTCACAGGCAACCTTAACCACTAAGCCATCTCTCTGGCCTGTTTTATTAAGTTTTTAACTTGGGTCTTCAGTCGCCTGGCTGGAGGTGTCACTGGGGTGGATCCTGGAATCCAGTCCAAAGGTATGGAGAGAGCAGATGTGAGTTTGGGCGGGGTCCTGCTTGCTGCCTGTTTGTACTGCGTCTTGGTGTTTGCTGGCTGTTTTAGTTGTTTCTCTCTGCTTGAATATGAATGGGAGCCAGCTTCTTCTGCCTTCGGTGGAACATCCCCTGGATCTGTAAGCTTGAAATAAATCCCTCCCTCCCATAAAACTGTGTGCTGTGTTCTTGCGAAGTGTGTTACTGGGAGCGGGTTTGAGGTTTATTAATCCAGCCCTGCTGGGTGTTCACAGTCAGCTTCCTCTTGCAGCTTCTTCCCAGCTGATGTGACAAGATGAGACGCCCTGCCATCTGCTCTGCCTTGTTTTCTCCACCATGATGAAACTTCCCCTAAAAACTGTCAGCCTTGGGTTGAAGAGATGGCTTAGCGGTTAAGCGCTTGCCTGTGAAGCCTAAGGACCCTGGTTCGAGGCTCAATTCCTCAGGACCCATGTAAGCCAGAGGCACAAGGTGGCGCATGCATCTGGAGTTCGTTTGCAGTGGCTGGAGGCCCTGGTGCACCCATTCTCTCTCTCTCTTTCTCTGTCGCTCTCAAATAAATAAATAAAAATGTACCATTTAAAAACAAAAAACCAAGCTAAATCCCAAAGGCAGAGGTAGGAGGATCGCCAAGAGTTCGAGGCCACCCTGAGGCTACATAGTTAATTCCAGGTCAGCCTGGACCAGAATGAGACCCTACCTCACAAAACCAAAAAAAAAAATAAATAAATAAAATAAAATAAAAATAAAAAAATAAAAACAAAAAACTGTCAGCCTTGCCAGCGTGGTGGCTTATGCCTTTAATCCCAGCACTCAGGAGGCAGAGGTAGGAAGATTGCCATAAGTTCGAGGCCACCCTGAGAATACAGAGTGAATTCCAGGTCAGCCTGGGCTAAAGTGAGACCCTACCTCGAAAACCAAAACAAACAAACAAACAAAAACAACAAAAAAACCTGTCAGCCTTTCTTTCCACATGCTGCTTCTGGTCAGGTGTTTTGTCCCAGCAAATGGCAACAGCATGAGGAAGCATATGTCCAGTTAAGCTATCAGTGCCTCTCTGGGGACCCCACCCTCATGACCTCATCTAACTCTGGTCACCTCCCCAAGGCCTCACCCTCAAATATCACCAATGTATTAGAGAATCAAGTGTTCAACCTATGAACTTCGGGGCCATAGTCACACCATAGTGTTTCCTGCGTAAGACTGTTGTTCATTCTTGCCTGTCTCTCCCTGGGAGCTTTATGGACATGCAATAAGGAAAGGGGTATGGTTAGAAACCCTCAGCTTCAGGGACTCCGGAGGCCTGGGATTCTCCCCAGCCTTGTCATTTACACTTCCTGTTATCTTGGCAGAAAAGGCAACTTATCTGGGTCAAAGTTGAGAATGCTGTATGGTACTGAAGGTCACTTCTAGTTGAAAGTCCCTTTGGTAATGAGAGTAATGTGGACAGCTCTGAGGACTCAGGATGGCCACTGTCTTCCCAGAAGCCTCTGCTAACTAGTACTGCACAGCCGAGTGACCTGTTTGTTGTGAGTATTTCCTCCACAAGTTCCTGCAAAATATCCTCATACAAGGGCTGGGGAGATGGCTCAGCTGTTAAATGCGCTGGCTTGCAAAGCCTGCCATCCTGAGTTGATTCCCCAGTACCCATGTAACGTAAAGCCAGATGCACAAAGTAGGACACCCATCTGGAGTTTATTTGTGGTGGCAAGAGGCCCCTGGTACACCCATACTTTCTTTCTATCTCTCTCTCTGTTCACAAATCACAAATAAATAAAATCTTTAAATATATATATATATATATCTCATACACCAAAAGAGGTCCACTTGGTACATCAGCCCCTAAATGGTCATTAGAAGGTGGTGTCAAGAACTTGAAGTTAGATTTACCTAAGGGTTTTTTTTGTTTGTTTGTTTTTTTGAGGGTCTCACTCTAGCCCAGGCTGATCTGGAACTCATTCTGTACCCAGGCTGGTCAAGAAGTCACTGCAGGGGCTGGAGAGATGGCTTAGCAGTTAAGGTATTTGCCTGAAAAGCCAAAGGACCCAGGTTCAACTCCCCAGGACCCACATAGCCAGATGCACAAGGTGGCACAGGGATCTGGAGTTCATTTGCAGTAGCTGGAGGTCCTGGTGTGCTCTCTCTCTCTCTCTCTCTCTCTCTGCTTCTTTCATGTGCTCAAATAAAAAAATAAATTTTTTTTTGAGGTAGGGTCTCACTCTGGTCCAGGCTGACCTGGAATTAACTATGTAGTCTCAGGGTGGCCTTGAACTCATGGCAATCCTCCTACCTCTGCCTCCCGAGTGCTGGGATTAAAGACGTGTGCCACCATGCCCGACAATAAACATATTTTTTTTAAAAGAACTCAACATTTATCTCTGCCTCCCACCACACCCAGCATGTTTTTTTTTTTTTTTTTTTTATTTTTATTTATTTATTTGAGAGCGACAGATAGAGAGAGAAAGAGGCAGAGAGATAGAGAGAGATGGAGAATGGGCGCACCAGGGCCTCCAGCCACTGCAAACGAACTCCAGATGCATGTGCTACTTTATGCATCTGGCTTATATGGGACCTGGGGAACTGAACCTCAAACCGGTGTCCTTGGGCTTCACAGGCAAGCACTTAACTGTTAAGCCATCTCTCCAGCCCCCAGCAAATATTTTTAAAGTTTTTTTTTTTTTCCAAGGTAGGGTCTCACTCTAGCCCAGGCTCACCTACAATTCACTATGTAGTCTCGGGGTGCCCTTGTACTCATGTTCAATCCTCCACGCTCTGCCTCCCAATGGCTGGGACTAAAGGTGAAAACCAGCATGCCTGGCCTTGATTGATTTATTTATTTGTTTGAGGGGGATGCAGATAGAAAGAAAGAGAATGGACAAGCCAGAGCCTCTAGCCACTGCAAATGAACTCCAAATTCACGTGCCTCCTTGTGGGTCCCTGGCTGTTGCTCCCAGCACCCTGGAGACATCCAGGCGGCTGGGAATCAGGGTCTTGAATGGCTTTGAGCATGATAGGAAGAAACACCCAGGAGACTGCATCAGGGTTTATTTGCCAGGGGAGTGGGCTTATAAGTGTTCATGTACTGGCAGGAAGAGGTATGGGGTACAGGTCACAGGGGGATTGGCTGTGTGAATGCAGCTGGCTGATACCTCAATAACATATAGGGACCTTCCTGGTGAGTGGTAAAAAGGTCACATGGCCACGAGGAAACTGAAACCTGTCTTTTTTTTTTTTTTTTTTTTTTTTTTGGTTTTCCGAGGTAGGGTCTCACTCTAGCTCAGGCTGACCTGGAATTCACTATGTATTCTCAGGGGGGGCCTCCTATCTCTGCCTCCCAACTGCTAGGATTAAAGGTGTGCGCCACCAGGGACATCCAGGTTTCCCAGGCGGGGGAGGGAGCGGTCTCACTCCTGCCAGTCTCCAGGCGAGGCGAGATTATCCGGGTCTAGGCCTGCTGCAACCTCCTGTGGCCTGGGCCCTTAGTCGTGCCTGACAGCTCAGGCTTGCTTAAACCTCCAGTGGCCAGGGGTCCTCAACTGTGCCTGACACCTCCTTGTGCATCTGGCTTGTGTGGATCCTGGGGAATCGAACCAGTGTCCTTAGGCTTTGTAGGCAAACGCCTTAACCACTAAACTATTTCTCCAGCATAGTGGCGCACACCTTTAATCCCAGCACTTGGGAGGCAGAGGTAGGAGGATCACCATGAGTTCGAAGCCACCCTGAGACTACATAGTGAATTCCAGGATTCCAGGTCAGCCTGGGCTAGAGTGAGACCCTACCTCAAAAAAAAAAAAAAAAAAAAAAAGAAGAAGAAAGAAAGAAAGAAAGAAAGGAAGAAAGGAAGAAAGAAAGAGAGAAAGAAGGAAGCTGGGGGCACAGGCCAGTCATGTAATTGTGCCAAGCCATGTCATCAGCTCCTGGAAATACAATCCCATGTGCTTTGCCCAGATGATGACCAGCCTCACTGGAGTCCACTCCACACATAGACACAGGAAACTGGATTTTGTCCCGAATTGGTGCCATGACCTACTCGGTGTCATGAATATACGTTCCCACCCCAGGAACCCTTCATGTGATCACTTCTCAGTGAAGCAGCCTTCCTACAAAACCCGTTTCTCAGGCCCGTCACCATGAGAGAGGTGTTTGCACGGCCCCAACTCCCAATCCCCTCATCCTTCATGACTTCAGCCTGAAGGTACCAGAGAATATTCTGGACAAAGACCTGTGGACTAGGTGAAGGGGAAATGGCCAGCAAGGCCTAGGGAAGCTATCAAAAATGACTGGGAAACAATCAAGCTGTAATGAGGAAGTGAAGCTGAGATTGGCACAAACTCCACCCCCAAACCAACCACGGAGTAAAGCAATGTTTCCATGAGTTCTATTCATTTTCTTTCTTTTTTTTTGGTTTGTTGGTTGGTTTTTCAAGGTAGGGTCTCGCTCTAGCCCAGGCTGACCTGGAACTCACTCTGTAGTCTCAGGGTGGCCTTGAACTCATGCGATCCTCCTACCTCTGCCTCCTGAGTGTTGGGATTAAAGGCGTGCACTACCCCAGCTCAAGAAATAAACATTTAGGCAGAGATAGGAGGATCACCGTGAGTTTGAGGCCAGCCTGGAACTACAGAGTGAGTTCCAGGTCAGACTGGGCTAAGGTGATACTTACCTTGGAAAAAAAAAAAAAAAAAAAAAAAAGTGAACATTTTGGTTTTATTCAGACCTGCGCAGAAAAAGCCTATTCACTCGAGCGAGTCTGAATTGTAAGAAGTGGAGTGCTTAGGGTTCTGGAAGCAGAGCCAGAAGAGCTTCTGTGACAAGAGGCCACATTGCTTCTAGGGAAGAATTTCAGATATAATATTAAACATGGTTTTAGTCTGAGTGGGTCTGTTGCTCAGATTTACACACGAGTCATGCTCCCTAAAGAAGGTCCTTGTCCAGGTCTCAGCAGTTGGCAACTTGGATGGAGAGAAGAAATAAGAGTGCTGTGCAAGTATGAGGGCCTGAGTTGGATCCCCAGGATTACGTAAATGTTCCCAGAAGCCATTTCCGTGGCAGGGGTGGGATACCTTCCAGCAAGCTGCTGGGTCAGGGAGACCCTTGAGGCCCCCAAACATTACAAGCTATTGCCAAGGCTCTTAGCTACCCACCAGAACTAGCTGAAGACTCCACAGGCTTGGGCTGCAGGACACTGAGCAATCAAGCTGGAGCTGAGCTGGAAGCCTCCTCCCTGTTCCAGAATGCTGGAAAGAGCCATGGAGCCTGTTGGGGTGGGGGAATCATCAATTATATTACCAGCAGTGGTCCCTGCAAGTTTTATGGCTAGCCAGCTGGGCCAAAGATACCAACTGGTACAATGGTGGCATGTCTATTATGGGGGAAACCAAGTGTTCTCTGATTGGGTTTGAGGCCTGCTCCAGAAGAGGGAATCCCTGCCTGGTACTGAAAACCTAATCAAAATCCTATGGCTGAGGAAGTCATAAGCCTTAGGCTGGAAATTTCTTACTGTTGTCTTGCTAAATGGATGTATTATGCCCGTCAAACTGCCCCCTAAACATTTATGTTTATGCTCATATCCTAAAACTACTGTCACTTTTGGTTAGAGAAATTAATCTTTTCAGATGGCGGTAACCACTGAAGGCAACTCTAAACTCACCGAAGTGCTGAGAAGAAGTGACAGAGGACTGTTCTCACAAAATGAGACATCTCTATCACACCCTCCAAGGCTCAGGGACCATTGTGGAAGAGTGGCAGAAAGAATGTCAGAGCCAAAGGAAGTGGAGGACTGCTTATGATGCTGTCATCCAGACACAAAGTGGCCACAGTGTTCATGATGTCACAGTGTCTGACACCACCTACACAAGAGCCGCATAATAGGAGGGGGAAATTGATAAAAATAGAAGAGGACTTCAAAGAAGGAGGTGGAGGACATAAGGGAGGGGGAAATGGAGGGTGGTGGGAGGAGATTATGATCATGGTATATTGTCTATATATATATATGGAGTTTGTCAATAAATTTTTTTTTTCTTTTTTTGAGGTAGGGTCTCACTCTAGCCCAGGCTGACCTGGAATTTACTATGTAGTCTCAGGGTGGCCCTTGAACTCACAGCGATCCTCCTACCTCTGCCTCCCGAGTGCTGGGATTAAAGGTGTGCACTACCATGCCCGGCAATAAAAAGTTTTTTAAAAAGCCAGGCATAGCTGTGCACACTTGTAACCCCTGCACTGAGGGGGTGGGGCAGAGACAGGAAGACCCTGGGGCTTGCTGGTCAGCCAGTCTAACTGAAAAATGGCATGAACTCCAGGTTCAGTGAGACCCTGTCTGTCTCAAAGAAACACGGTGGGAGCGTAGTAGAGGAATGTCCTCCTCTCTGCACATGTGCACACAGTGTGCATTTACCTGTACACACATGGGCATACAACATACACACACCCCACACCTACCTACACACACCACACGCACACAAATACTTTTCCAGGCCTGGTAGTGCATCCTTGTAATCCCAGCCTGGTGGAGGTGGAGATAGGCAGAGCCCTGGAGCTCACTACCCAGCCAGTCTAGCCTAATTGATGAGCTTCAGACCAATGAGAAACCCTGTCTCAAAAAAAGGTTAAGGTGTTTGCCTGCAAAGCCAAAGGATCCCGGTTCAATTCTCCAGGTCCCATGTAAGCCAGATGCACATGGTGGTGCATGCATCTGGAGTTCGTTAGCAGTGGCTGGAGGCCCTGGTGCACCCATTTTCTCCCATTCTCCCTCTCTGCCTCTTTCTCTCTTTCAAATAAATTTTAAAAAATTATTTAAAAAAAGAGGTGAATATGGCTGGGCATGGTGATGCACACCTTTAATCCCAGCACTTGGGAGGCAGATGTAGGAGGATCTCCATGAATTTGAGGCCACCCTGAGGCTATGTAGTGAATTCCAGGTCAGCCTGGACTAGAGCAAGACCCTACCTTGAAAAACTGAAAAACAAAAAAAAAAAAAAAAGCAAAAGAAAAAAAAGAAAAGAAAAGAAAAGGTGAATAGTATTCTGAGGCTGTCCTCAGGTATCATATGCACGTGTGCCCCCAAACACATGAGAATGCCCTCCCCTCCACACAAACATTCAAAACTTGGTCCACCCCCCCCCACCAAGTAGCTAAACTAAAGAAAAATCTCAATAGCAAAATATCTTTTTGTGGGGGAGGTGTGCATGCATCTGGAGTTTGTTTGCAGTGGCTGGAGGCCCTGGTGTGTGTGAGAGAATGGGCACGCCCGGGCCTCCAGCCACTGCAAACAAACTCCAGATGCATGCACCACCTTGTGCATCTGGCTTACGTGGGACCTGGAGAATCGAACCTGAGTCCTTTGGCTTCACAGGCAAGTGCCTTAACCACTAAGCCATCCCTCCAGCCCTCAAAAGCAAAATATCCTGAGCAACTATCAACACAGTGTGGTTCACAAGGTAGAGACCATATTCAGGGTCCTGCAGAACAATGCTTTCCTCACTCTAGCCCCTCCTCTAGCCACCAGGCCTTCTTTCAGCTGCTCTGTATACTAGCCTCAGGAATTTCCATAGATTTGGACCTTCTCCCTCAGCCTTATTTATTTATTTATTTATTTATTTATTTAGTTAGTTAGTTAGTTAGTTAGTTAGTTAGTTATGAGAGAGAGAAAGGGAGGAGAATTTGGAGGCACCAGGGTCTCTGGCCATGACAAATGAACTTCAGATATATGTGCCACCATGTGCATCTGGCTTATGTGGGTACTGGGGAATCAAACCTGAGTCCTTTGGCTACACAGGCAAGTGCCTTAACCTCTAAGCCATCTCTCTAGTCCATGCTTCAGTTTAAATTTTTTTAATTTATTTACTTATTTATCTGAGAGAGAGAGAGAGAGAGAAAGAGGCAGAGAGAGCAAGAGAAAGAGAGAGAGAAAGAGAGAGAGCGAGAGAAAGAGAGAGAGAAAGACGCAAAGAGAGAGAGAATAGGTGCTCCAGGGCCTCTAGCTACTGCAAAATGAACTCCACACACATGTGCCACCTTGTGCAGATGGCTTTACATGAGTGCTGGAGAATCAAAGTTGGACCCTTAGACCTCTGCAGGCAAGTGAGCCATCTCTCCAGTCCCATGCCTCAGCTTTTGCCTTTGCTGGGTGCATTGAGGCTGCTCACATCCTGCATCCGATTCTCTGGATCCCTTGCTTGACTTAGCCACATATAGAGTGGACTCAGACTCAAAGGTTCCAACCAGAGGAAGTGACTGGGTGTTCCCTTGATGGAATGTTGCATTTCTTGTACTAGATCCCACCCTTTACCAAGATCAACAAAACCGGGGGCGGGGGAGCCAGGCGTGGTGGCGCATGCCTTTAATCCCAGCACTTGGGAGGCAGAGGTAGGAGGATTGCGGATTTGTTCGAGGCCACCCTGAGACTATATAGTTATTCCAGGTCAGCCTGGGTGACAGCGAAACCCTACCTCGAAAAATCAAAAAACAAAACACCACCAGGAGGGGAAGCTAGAGCTGGTTTGTCTTGGAAAATGCCCCCATACCACGACAGGGAATGTTAAGACAGATGAAATCACTGTAAGAACAAATTATAGTTTGGGATCTCCTGTAGCAACAAGGAAGGTTGCTTATGGCAAAATGTTTCAGAGATGGAGCTGGAGGGATTGCTTAGTGGTTAAGGCATTTGCCTGCAAAGCCTAAGGGACCCAGGTTCAATTCTCTAGTACCCATGTAAGCCAGATGCACAAGGTGATACATGCATCTGGAGTTTGTTTGCAGAGGCTAGAGGTCCTTTTGTGCCTATTTTCTCTCTTTCTCTGCCCCCTAATAAATAATAGATGAATAAAATAAAATAAATGAGCCGGGCGTGGTGGCTCACACCTTTAATCCCAGCACTAGGGAGGCAGAGGTAGGAGGATCACCGTGAGTTCAAGGCCACCCTGAGACTACATAGTGAATTCCAGGTCAGCCTGAGCTAGAGTGAGACCCTACCTCAATAAACCAAAAAAAAAAAAAAAAAAAAAAGAAAGAAGAAAAACCCTCAGAAAAACAAAAACAATATAAATAAATAAATAAATAGATAAATAAATAAATAAATGTTTCAGAGAAATAGAGTCAGAATGTGCACTTGCCAAGATTATAGTTCTGGTCATGAATATTGCTTGAAGATGGTGCTGTTTCAAGTATGGAGGGCTCTATGGTCCACCTGCTATGAAGCTGAGCTTTTTTTTTTTTTTTTTTTTTTTGTAGGGTCTTACTCTAGCCCAGGCTGATCTGGAATTTGTCTCAGGGTGGCCTTGAACTCATGGCAACCCTCCTAACTCTGCAGGGAATCTGAACTTTAAATGAGCTCTCCAAGTTGTTCTTCTGGACTATTTTTTTTTGAACATGCATGTGTGTACTATGTGTGTTGTGTGTGGCATATACATATACATGTGTGCAGATGCGCAAGCCCCACACGTATGGGTGTAGAGGCTGGAAGAGAACATCACGTGTCTTCCTCTATCGCTCCTCCACCTGTTGTCATGAGACAGGCTTTCTCACTGAATGCCGAGCTGCTGCTTTCTGTCAGGCTGGGTGACCAGTGAGCCCAAGCAACTCTTTGGTCTCTGCTCCCCATGGGACTGGGGTTACTGGTGCGTGTGTCCACAGCCAGCAGTTTATATAGGGAATTGAACTCAGGGTGAATCAGGCCCTTTCAGGTCCTCATACTTGTATGGTAAGCGCTTTTATCCATTTTTTTTTAATTTGAGAGAGAGAGAGAGAGAGCTAGAGAGGGAGAGAGAGAGAGAGAGAGAGAATGGGCGCGCCAGCAGCCTCTTGGCCACTGTGAATGAACTCCAGATGCATAAGCCCCCTTGTGGTTAAGTGCGGCGTTGTGCCCTTGTGTCACTTTTGCATCTGGCTAAACGTGGGACCTGGAGATTGGAACCAGTATTCTTGGGCTTGGCAGGCAGGAGCCTTAACCGCCAAGCCATCTCTCCAGCCTGCTTTTATCCATTTAACCACCTCCCCAATCCTCTTCAAGACTCTTCAGGACTCCAAAGAATGAGTCCATTGTGCCAAGAACCATGTGCTCAGAATGTAACACCACAGGGAAGAAGGAGGGTTTTTTTTAACCTTACCATTATCAGTATTGCTTTAAATATTTTTTCACTGTGGCTATTTTTAAAAAAATATTTTATTTTTATTTATTTGACAGAGAAAGAGGGAGAGGAAAGGAGAGATCATGTGCATGCCAGGGCCTCCAGCCACTGCAAATGAACTCCAGACACTTGTGCCCCCTTGGCTAACGTGGGTACTTTGGCTTTGCAGGCAAATGCCTTAACCGCTAAGCCATCCCTCCAGCCCCACTGTTGCTATTTTTAAAAATTTTATTTTTAGTAGATATGGACATAGTTAGTATGTAAACAAGACATATTGGTACCATCCTTTCCCTCCTTCCAGCCCCTTTTCTGAAGAGGCCTTCAGACACTACACATGATCAACGAGTTCTTCACACGTCAATCATCTCAAAGATCCTTTGAGTCAGATGAAGAAATTGAGAAACAGCGGGGTTAAGTAATTTGACCAAGGACATTCAGCTAGGAAGCAGTAGAGCTGGCAGCATGTGACTTTATAGGATGATCTATTCTCAAAGGGTTGTTGTCTGAGATCAGCAGCAACACACGGAGATGGTAAAGTGGGTCAACTAGGAAACCACCATCCCTACTGCAACAAACAGTACAGTACAGGCCAGCACGACTCTAGCCCCATGTGATTCAAGTGTCACCTGACCCTTGACCTCTAGGATCCAGAGGCTGGGTTTGGGTACCAGGTGATCTGGCTTCAGTCTTAGTTCTGCCTTTTGCTGGCTAAGGGATCACCTGAAAGTCATGGGATCCTGGGGTCCCAGCAGGGCCTTTTTTTTTGGTTTGTTTGTTTTTATTTTTTTGAGGTAGGGAATTCACTATGTAGTCTCAGGGTGGCCTCGAACTCAAGGCGATCCTCCTACCTCTGCTGGCCTAGTGCTTGGATTAAAGGCGTGCGCCACCACGCCCCGCTTGACTTTTTTTTTTTTTATGGGGCCTTTAAAAAAAAGCCCTCTAGAGCCGGGCATGGTGGCGCACGCCTTTAATCCCAGTACTCAGGAGGCAGAGGTAGGAGGATCGCCTTGAGTTCGAGGCTATCCTGAGACTACATAGTGAATTCCAGGTCAGCCTGACCTAGAGTGAGAACCTACCTCGAAAAACAAAACAAAACAAAACAAAAGCCCTCTAGGAAAACAAAAACAATACAAACACGCAAAAAACACCAACCAGAAGCCGGGGTGGTGGTGGTGGTACCACGCCTTTAATCCAGCATTCAGGAGACAGAGGTAGAAGGATGAACATGAGTTTGAGGCCACCATGAGACTACATAGTGAATTCCAGGTCAGCCTGAGCGAGAGTGAGACCCTACCTCAAAAAACAAAAACAAAAACAAAAAGCCCCCGTGCCCAGGTAAAGCCACATACATACCCAGAGTGGTGCATGCATCTGGAGTTTGACTGCATTGGCAAGATGCCCTGGTGTGTCCATTATCATTCTCTCACTTTCTCTCTCCACTTCTCTCTCTGCTTGCAAATAAATAAATAAACTATTTTTAATATATTTTATTTCTTTGATACAGAGAAAGAGGCAGAGAGAGAGAGAGAGGGAATGGGCACACCAGGGGCTCCAGACACTGCAAACGAACTCCAGATGCATGTGTCCCGTTGTGCATCTGGCTTACGTGGGTCCTGGAGAATTGAACCAGGATCCTTTGGCTTTGCAGGCAAGTGCCTTAACCGCTAAGCCATATCTCAAGCCCCAAACTATTTTTTTTTTTTTTTGAGGCAAGCCTAACAGATTGGCCATTTTGTTTTATGTGAGAGAGCAAAAGAGGGAGACAGAGAGAGAACTGGTGCATCAGGACCTCCAGCCACTGTAATCGAACTCCAAATGCTTGTGCCACCTTGTGCACATGCGCACTTTGTGTGCTTGTGTCACCTTGCATGTCTGGCTTATGTGGGACCTGGAGAGTTGAACATGGGTCCTTAGGTTTTGCAGGCAAGCACCTTAACCACTAAGCCATTTCTCCAGCCCAAATAAACTATTTTTTAAAAGCCTTTTAGGTGATTCTAATGTGCTACTGGTGCTAATGAACTCGGACCTTTCTACCTTTCCTGACTGGTGTATGTAAAGCGGGGCATCTATTTGTAACCAACCTCATTCACCAGCCCCTGGTCAGCATTTTCTTATTTTTACCATTAGAAAAAGCCCAGGAACCCCATGCTACTTATCCTCCGGCTCAGTCAGTTCAGGGTTAGTGGTAGACCTGAGACCCCAAAACCACTGTTGATGTATTCCAGCGCCTTCCTATCCTTGACTTCAGATCACTTCTTCATCATATTTTTAACATATATAGAGTATCTCTTTAACAAAAAAATTTCTGTTCTTTTCTTTTCTCTTTTTTTTTTTTCTCAAGGTAGGGTCTTACTCTAGCTCAGGCTGACCTGGAATTCACTCTGTAGTGTCAAGGTAACCTTGAATGCACAGTGATCCTCTTACCTCTGCCTCCCGAGTGCATGCACCACCATGCCCAGCTTAACAAAAAATATTTTTACTACTTTCGGAGTGCGGCTGCGGAGTGAGTGCGGCGTTAGTGCGGGAGGCTGCGGGGAGAGGGCTCCGGGCCTGCGCGGTGGGACCTCCTTTTCTTGGCGGGGGCCGGGGGTGCGGTCCCGCTCCCGGTTATGTGCAGAGGCAGAGCGAAAGGGCTCTGGCCCTCCCGGCGTCATGTCTTTGGTGCCGGCCGATTCTGGTTCGCCTTCTATCCTCAAACGCCGGCACACTTTGATGCTTAAAAAACACATATATATATGTTTTACTGTTTTAAAAAATATTTTATATATTCATTTATTTAAGAGAGAGAGAGAAAGAGGTAGAGAGAGTGAGAGAGAGAGAATGGGTGCACCAGGGCCTCTAGCCACTACAAACAAACTCCAGATGCATGCACCTCCTTGTGCAGCTGGCTTATGTAGGTCCTGGGGAATCGAAGCAGGGTCCTTTGGCTTTGCAGGTAAATGCCTTAACGGCTAAGTCATCTTCTCTCTTTTTAAATACATTTTAAAAGTCTTTTTAAAATTTATATTTATTTATTTATTAGAGACACAGGGAGAGAAGATGGGCATACCAGGGCCTCTAGCCACTGCAAATGGACTCCAGACACATGTACCACCGTGTGCATCTGGCTTATGTGGGACCTGGAGAATTGAACCTGGGTCCTTAGGCTTCGCAGTCAAGCGCCTTAACTGCTAAACCATCTCTCCAGCCCTATTTTTACTTCTTTATGATATACAGAATTTTTATTAGAGGAAGACAGAGACAGACAGACAGACAGACACAGAGAGAGCGAGTATGGGGATTCCAGGGCCGCCCATCCGTGCAGATGAACTCCAGACTCATGCACCTCTTTGTGTATTGGCATTGCATGGGTGCTGGGGAACTGAACCTGGGCCATTAGGCTTTGCAAGCAAGCACTTTAACTGCTGAGTTATCTCTCCATCCCTGCACATGGTACATTTGAGGATCAGTCAAGGAACTCTGAATGCCAGCCCTGTCACATGAGTCAATAGATATAAAATAATTACTGAAATTTATTATTATTTGTTTGTTTTTTTGAGGCAGAGTCCCACTGTAGCCCAGGCTGACCTGAAATTCACTCTGTAGTCTCAGGCTGCTGGGTTCATCTCCCAGATTTCCTCTTCTGCTCCACTGTGGAGGGTCTGACAGTGGATTGCTAAGTATGTCTTGGTCCAGGGACTATATTTTACAACCATTGGAGTAGAGAACCAGTCATTATCATCTCCTGAGCCACCTCCCAGAACCTGTTTTGTTTTTGTATTTTTCTTTTAGAGACAGTATCTCACACTGTAGTCTGACCTTGAAACTTTTAGCAGTCTTCCTGCCTCAGCCTCCTAAGTGTTGGGATCATAGCTGTAAGCCACTGTGCCCGGCTTTCCTCCTCCTTCTACACCATGGTCAGGAGCAAGCAAGATGGCTTAGCGGTTAAGGTGCATGCCTGTGAAGCCTAAGGACCCTGGTTCGATTCTCCAGGTCCCATGTAAGCCAGATGCACACGGTGGTGCATGTGTCTGGAGTCCATTTGCAGTGGCTAGAGGCCCTGGCACACCCATCTCTCCCTCTTTCTCCTTTTCTCTGTCTCAAAAATAAATAAATAAATAAATAAATAAATAAATAAATAAATAAATAAATAAATAAAAATAAAAGTAATCTTTAAAAATGGCAAAGCCAAGGTCAGGCACGATGGACGGTTTTCCCTCCAGGACACTGTGGAGTCCTTGCAGAGCTCTGAGCCTCTCCCAAGCTCTCCCATTAATCATTCAGGCTCTTCGGACACTTCCAGAATAAACGAGGACGCCTTGCTTGCTGTAAACGGGAAAAGAATATGACCTAACCTTGGAGGTCAATTTTTTTTCCATGAATACAAAACTACAGTGACTCATCCAGTAATAATAAAAAGTTCATATCAAATTAATGGCTCTTCAACTGGTAAATTGCCCTTACCAGGCACATGGTCATTTCATTAGGCTCCTGCGTGTGTGCCATGAATTCCCTGGTAGGCAGGTCAAGAGGGGCCCATTTTCTTTTCTCAGAGTCTCTAATGAAAAGAACGCCCCAGTCTCCATGCTTAGCATCCAACATTAGCGAGCAGCTGCAGCTCTGCCCTTCATGGATTTTTCTCCTTAATGGAGTCTTAATTGCACTGAGAAGTGTATGCCGCTAGAATAAGGTTCAGGAACGGACGGGAAGGAGTAAGATGAGCAAGCACAAAAGTGGGAGAGGAAGTGGAAAAAAAAAAAAGCTCAGATGTGATGGCTGACAGTTAAAGATGAGCAAGGCTGGGGAAGGTTTCCAGGGCCGATAATGGGCTGCAGCATCATAACGCAACAAAGAGGGGCTCAGGACATAATGGAAGAGAGGGGACCTCGAGAGCACACAGCCCTCCCTTTCCTCTTGGGATTCCTGAAAGCATTTTTTTCCTAGTTCAAAACAAGGTCCTTAAAGTGAAATTCAGTGGGCTTGTCGGATTGGGTATTCACACGGGTGGCGTTTGGGGGATGTTCCTGACAGGCCTGCAAGACTGTGCTCACTGCTCAATGGACAGCTTTGCTGACCTATTTCTTTGGTTGGTCCAAAGTTGGAAGAGAAGAGAAACAGTAAGGAAGCGGTTAGTTATCCAGTCTGGCTGATTGCTAAGAGAAAGATCATTCCGCTAGAAATAGTACCCTGGGAGCCGGATGTGGTGGCCACGCCTTTAATCCCAGCACTCCGGGAGGCAGAGGGAGGAGGATTGCTGTGAGTTCAAGGCCACCCTGAGAATACATAGTGAATTCCAGGTCAGCCCCTACTTTGAAAAACCAAAAACAAACAAACAAACAAACATCCAAACGACTGTTTAGGGGCTGGAGAGATGGTTTAGTACTTAGGGCACTTGCCTAGAAAGCCAAAGGACCCAGGTTCAATGCCTAGTACCCACGTAAAGCCAGATTCACAAGGTGGGCACATACATCCGGAGTTCGTTTGCAGTGGCTGGAGACCCTGGGGTGCACATTCTCTCTCTCAAATAAATAAATAAACATTTCTTTAAAAAAAGTGCTCTGTCTTCCATGTATGTATGTATTGTGTGTGTACGTGTATCTTATGTATGTATAGGCATGCATATGTCATGGTGTACATGTCATCAGAGGACGACACTGAAGTGTTTCTCCTTCCACCTCCTTTGTTGAAACAGAGTCTCCCTAGTTTATTTTATTTCTTAAAAATATTTTATTTGCAGCTGGGTGTGGTGGCGCACACCTTTAATCCCAGCACTCGGAGGCAGAGGTAGGAGGATCACCGTGAGTTTGAGGACACCTGAGACTATAGAGTGAGTTCCAGGTTAGCCTGGACTAGAGTGAGACCCTACCTTTAAAAACCAAAAAAAAAAAAAAAAAATTTATATATATATATATTTGCAAGCAGAGAGAGAGAGAGAGATTGGAGACAGATAGAGAGAATGGGCATACCAGGGCCTCCAGCTGTGGCAAATGAATGTGCCACTTTGTGCATCTGGCTCTATGTGGGTACTGGGGACCTGAACCACATAGTTCGGCTTTGCAGGCACCTGTTTTAACTGCTGAACCATCTCTTCCAGCTCCACCCTTGTTGTTTTTTGCAGTTTGCAAGCTTCCAGATTCTCCTGGCTCCACCTCCTGTTGCTAGAGGCCTGTTGGGATCACAGATGCAAGCACCACTTTGCAGTCCAGCTTCACAGGCATGTCAGCAAGCACCTTTAACCACTGAACCATCTCCTCAGCCCCTCAGACTCTGGAGAGAGAGAGAAAGAGAAAGAGAGAGACAGAGAGAGCCAGGGCCTCCAACTACTGCAATCGAATTCCAGATGCATGTGCCACCTTGCAGGCTTGTGTCACCTTGTGTATCTGGCTTATGTGGGATCTGGAGAATCGAGCATGGGTCCTTAGGCTTTGCAGACAAGAGCCTTAACCACTAAGCCATCTCTCTAGCCCACTGACCACTTATTTTGAAGTAAGACCCTCTAGCCCAGGCTGACCTGGAACTCACTCTGTAGTAATCCACTTACCTCAGCCTCCTGAGTGCTAAGGAGGCTACCATGTGAGCCATCACATTGAGGCATTTTTAAAGATACCTTTAATTATTTGTTTATTATTTACTTTTTTGAGGTTGGGTCTTATTCTAGCCCAAGCTGACCTGGAACTTACTCTGTCTGTACTCCCAGACTTGAACTCACAGCAATTCTCCTACCTCTGTCTCCCAAGTGCTGGGATCAAAGGCACGTGCCACCCAGCTATTTATTTTTAAGTGGTTTTGAATTACCAATTTAAAAAAATTTATTTATTTATTTATTTGACAGAGAAAGAGGGGGGGGAGAGAGACAGAGAGGGAGAGACAGAGAGAATGGGCATGCCATGGCCTTTAGCCACTGCAAATGAACTCCAGATGCGTGCACCCCCTTGTGCATCTGTCTAACATAGGTCCTGGGGAATTGATCCTGGGTCATTTGGCTTTGCAGGCAAATGCCTTAACTGCTAAGTCATCCCTCCAGCCCTTAAAATGTATTTATTTGTTTACTTACTTATTTGTGATCAGAGAGGGAGAGGGGAAAAGTGACAGAAGGAGAAAGGGAGAGAGAGAGAGAGAATGTGTATAGGCATGCCAGGGCCTCTTACCACTGCAAACAAACTCCAGATGTGCCCGTTTGTGCCTCTGTCTTGACGTAGGTACCGGGGAATGGAACTCAGGTCAGCAAGTTCTGCAAGCAAGTGTTTTTAATTGCTGAACTATCTCTACCATCCCTGTTTTAAAAAAACAGCTTTATTTGCACATGTATGTGCATGCATGCACACTAGGGTCTCTTGCTATTGCATAGGGTTGCCCATCCAGCTTTACTTGGGTAGCTGGTGAATTGAACTCAGGCTAGCAGGCTTTGCAAGCAAGCAACTGCCTTCAACCACTGAACAATATTTTTCTTTTTCATTGTTTTTTTTCTTTTTTTTCAAGGTAGGGTTTCATTCTAGCCCAGGCTGACTTGGAATTCACTATGTAGTCTCAGGGTGGCCTCAAACTCATGGCGATCCTCCTACCTCTGCCTCCCGAGTGCTGGGATTAAAGGCGTGCACCACCACACCTGGCTCACTTCTTTTAATTTTCATTTACCCTGACAATAGGTTTGTCTGCTTTCAGAAATCAGAGTTAGTATGGGGGCTCTGCCGGAAGCTCGTCCGAGTGGCAGAGAACAAGCCTGGTGTGGACATCACTGGGGAAACGGGAGTGGGGGCAGTTTCCCTTTGAAATGACCTTGTTCTCATTCCCCTACAGCCCAGGGTCCTCGTCCAGAGGGAGATGTCTGAGAGCTTTTGACTCTTTTCTGCATCTCCCTACAGAGCCTTAATCCACCCCCTCCACAACTCGTCCTGTTTTATCTGGAGCCTGACTCACCAGATAAGGTTGCTATGGTGGAAAGAGCAAAACCAAGTGTCAGCTGATGAGTCAGCCCGGAGCAGCTTTCTGCTCTCCAAGGTGACATGGAGGAGCAGGCAACATGCAGAAGAGATCAGGAGCCCGCCAGAGGGTCACAGGGTCACCCGGATGCTTTCTCCTTTGTCCTCCAACTCATCTTTCTTCAACTTAGTCCTTTCTGGAAATCCAGCTGGTTCCTTTGCTGCTTCCACTGTGTGCACTGAACCTCTTGCTCTTTCCTTGTTTATTTTTATTTTTTTATTTTATATATATAGAGAGAGAATTGGCTCATCAGGGCCTCAGCCACTGCAATCGAACTCCAGATGCTTGTGCCACCTAGTGGGCATGTGCTACCTTGAGCATGCCTCACCTTTGTGTGCCTGGCTTACGTGGGATCTGGAGAGTCGAACGTGGATCCTTAGGCTTCACAGGCAAGCGCCTTAACTGTGAAGCCATCTCTCCAGCCCTGTTTTTGGTTTTACTAGGTAGGGTCTCACACTAGCCCAAGTTGACCTGGAATACACTAGGTAGTCTCAGGGTGGCCTTGAACTCATGGAAATCCTCCTACCTCTGCCTCCTGAGTGCTGGGACTAAAGGTGTGAGCCACCACGCCAGGCTTCCTCCTACTCTTTCTAAAGCATTCATAGAAGCCTGGGCAACCGGGTGGTAGGTTTCTAGCAAAGCTGTCCAATGTTGAAAAGAATCTCAAGTCAATTATAAGTTCAAACCTTTCACTTGGATGTGGGCCATGGTTGTGCATGGCCATAATCCCAGTACTTGGGAGGTAGAGGCAGGAAGACCAGGCATTCAAGGTCAACCTGGGCTACATATTAACTGTGAATTCAGCCAGGACTACATGACACCCTGCTGCAAAAACAAAATAAGAGCTGGAGAGATGGCTCAGCGGTTCAGACGCTTGCTTGCAAAGCCTAATGACCTGAGTTCCATACCCCAGGGCCCATGTAAAACCAGATGCACAAAGTAGTGCATGTGTCTGGAGTTCATTTACAGTGGCTGAAGGATCTAGCACGCCCACTCATTCTATGTATCTCTCTTCTATCTCTCTCTGCTTACAAATAAATAAACAAATAATATTTAAAAAAATATATAAACCATATAAAAATGTATAATTCTTCCCTGAGGAACAGGAAGACAGAATTTCATAAACTTAATACACACTGTGTTCCTGGCAGATACTATTAAAAAATAAAAATAGGGCTGGAGAGATGGCTTAGTGGTTAAGGCATTGCCTGTGAAGCCCAAGGACCCAGGTTTGATTCCCCAGTACCCACATAAGCCAGATGCACATGGTGGACCATGCGCCTGGAGTTTGTTTGCAGTGGCTAGAGGCCCCGGGCATGATCATAGAAATCTCTATCTGCCTATTTCAATCATCAAATAAAATTTTTAAAACTTTAAAAAAATAAAATAAAGATAAACAAAATCCCCTCTAATGCCCAAAACCAATCAATCAAAAACCCAAAACATTCAGACCCTTTGTCCCCCCAAAGCCATTGTCCATTGCCTAATATCTTCAAGGCAGATAACTGGGCTGGGGAGATAGCTCAGTGAGTGAAAGCTTGCCTTGCAAGCATAAGGATCTGAGTTTAATCCTCCAAGCCCATGGGGGTGGGGAACCTGGGGGTGGTGGTGCACACTTATAATCCCAGCTCTGGGGACACAAAGGGAGGCAGATCCCTGGGGCTCACTGGCCAGCTAGTCTAGACTATTTGGTGAGTTCAAACCAATGAGAGACTCTGCCTCAAAAAAAGTGGGTGGGTTGGGGCTGGGAGATGGCTCAGTGGTTAAAGGTGCTTGCTTTCAAAGCTTACTGGCCTGGGTTCAATTCATACCTGTGTAAAGTCAGATGCACAAAGTGGAGCTTTTGCATCTGGAATTTGTTTGCAGTGGTTAGAGATCCTAGTGTGGTTGTGCTTTCTTTCTCCCCATGCAAATAATAAATAAATAATGTTTGAAAAAATTTTAAAATTGGACTGGAGAGATACCTTAGCAGTTAAGGCACTTGCTTGCAAAGCCAAAGGACCCAGTTTCGATTTCCTAGGACCCACATAAGCCAGATGTACAAGGTGGGACATGCATCTGGAGTTCGTTTGCAGTGGCTGAAGGCCCTGGTATGCCCATCTATTCTCTCTGTCTCTCTACCTCTTTCTCTCAAATAAATAAAAGTTTAAGAAAATCTATTAAAAATTTTTGAGGGTGGGGGGAGAGATGGCACAGTAGTTAAGGCGTTTGCCTATGAAGCCAAAGGACCCAGGTTCGATCCTCCAGGACCCACATAAGCCAGATGCACAAAGTGGCGCATGTGTCTGGACTTCATTTGCAGTGGCTGAAGAGTCTGGAGCACCCATTCTCTTTCTCTCTTCCTCTCTCTCAAATAAATCAAATAAAAATTTTTAAAAAATAAAAAACCGGGCTGGAGAGATGGCTTAGCAGTTAAGACGTCTGCCTCCTAAGCCTAAGAACCCGGTTCCAATCTCCAGGTCCCATGTTCAGCCAGATGCAAAGTGATGCAAGGGTGCAATGACGCACTTGACCACAAGGAGGCGCACACATCTGGATTTAGTTCACAGCAGCTGAGAGACTGCTGGCGCACCCATCTCTATCTGTCTCCCTCTCCCTCTCTGTCTGTCTTTCTCTGTGTCTCTCTCCAAAAATAAATAAAATAATAAAAAAATTTTTAAATTAAAAACCTTTTTTGTTGGTTTTTGGTTTTCGAGGTAAGGTTTCACTCTAGCTCAGGCTGACCTGGAACTCACTATGTAGTCACAGGGTGGCCTTGAACTTAGTGAATCCTACTACCTCTGCCTCCCAAGTGCTGGGATTAAAGGCATGTGCTACCACGCCCGGCTAAACAATTTTTTTGTTTAAATAAATCAGAAATAAAGTTGGATGGCACCTAAGGATCAATACCAGGTTGTTCCTGGGCCTCCACACACATTCTTTTTTTTTTTTTTTATTTTTTTTTTTTTGGTTTTTCAAGGTCGAGTCTCACGCAAGCCTAGGCTGACCTGGAGTTAAAAATGCAGTCTCAGGGTGGCCTTGAACTCACATTTATCCTCCTACCTCTGCCTCTCAAATGCTAGAATTAAAGGTGTGCTCCATCACACCCAGTTTGCATATATTCATACATACATACGCACACACACAGAACAATAAAATAACAACATTGGTGATTGCTGACATGCACCTTTAATCCCAGCACTTGGGAAACCCAGCTGTGAAGATTGCTGTGAGTTTGAGGCTAGCCTGAAGCTACACAGTGAATTGTAGGTCAGCCTGGGCTAGAGCAAGATCTACCTCGAAAAACATTTTATATGTATGTGTGTGTGTGTGTGTGTATGTATGAATGTAAAATATCAATATTGCCTCAATCTACTGAACATTCATTCATTCAGACACTGTCATACCTTTAATGAAAACATACTCAGGGGACTGGGAAAATTGTTTTAAGACCTGGCGTGGTAGTGCATGCTTTTAATTCTAGCACTTGGGAGGCTGAGGTAGGAGGATCGCTGTGAGTTTGAGGCCAACCTGAGACTACATAGTGAATTCCAGGTCAGCCTAAGCTAGAGTAAGACCCTACCTCAAAAAACAAAAAGGAAAAGGAAAAGAAAATGTAGAAGAAGAAGAAAAAAAAGACATACCGATAGCTAGCTGTCTAGGTGGTTTGGACACAGGACAGATCTGCTTCTGTAACCACAGGATATGAACAGATGACAAATGTCGATGTACACTGGGGCCATTCATCCCCCAAGGATGCTTCTCTGAACCCAGGAAAGCCAGGGTCTCAGGGGTCACCTGACACATGGTCTGAATCTTGCTATTCTTCACATTCCTGAAAATGACTGAGTGGAAAGACCAGGAAATCTTTCTTCAAAAACATCTTGTAGCAGATCAACCCACAAGGAAATTGTGCTTGACCTTGGCATGTGTCCAGTGTCTGTGAGTCAGCTCTGCACTTAGACCTGCCTTTGGACATTCACACCGTCAATCTCATCATTGTCTTTTGGGCCACGCTGACTTCACACACAGATGTTACCATTAAGTCTACTCGGTGTAGGACGACAGTTATATGAACAAGGAGCACTGTTCAGATGTTGTGTGCTACCTGAAGTTCAGGTAGGAGTACAGAGATCAAGGTGAAATGAAAACGCTCAGAGGTCAAGTTCTTTTGCATTTTTTAGATGTTACATTTATTTATTTATTTATTTATTTATTTATTTATTTATTTATTTATTTATTTATTTATTTGAGACAGAGAGAGGGAAAGAGAGAGAGGGAGAGTTAAAATGGGCATGCCAGGGCCTCTAGCCACTGCAAATGAACTCCAGACGCATGTGCCCCCCTTGTGCATCTGTCTTACATGGGACCTGGAGGATCAAACTGGGGTCCTTAGGCTTTGCAGGCATGTGCCTTAACCGCTAAGCCATCTCTCCCGCCCCAAGAGGTCAAGTTATTTCACCAGCTCAGGACTTGGTTTGAGGACTTTGCTTCAATCACCTGGCATCATTATAGCTGATCAAAGCTTTACATGTTGGAGCTAAATAGATATACCTTTGCTTTTTTTTTTTTAATTTGTTATATAGTCCAGGTTGGCCTTAAGTCACTATGTAGGCCAGGTTGGTCTTCAACTCACAGTCCTCCTGCCTCAGCCTCTCAAGGTGTACTCTACCACACCTGGCTACGCCTTTACTTTTGCCACTTGCCATTGGAGAGGAAAGGAATCCATTTTCTTTCATATTCTCTCCCTTTCTCTCCCCACACAGACACAGACACCCCCCCCCCATTTTCCTAACTACAGCACAAGTAATCAAAGGCAGTAATGATCTTTATAGAATTTTTTTCTGATCCAGGATCTGGTTATGTATATAGTCACATCTCTACTGTCCCTTAATCAAGGCCAATGCCTTAGTTTTTCTTTTTCTTTAATGAGGTTGGCATTTTGAAGGACAGAAGCCTTCATATGTGTGTGTGTGTGTGTGTGTATATATATATGATAGAATGCATGCCCATTTTAGCTTTATTTCCTCTTTTTTTTTTTTTTTTTTTTTCAAGGTAGGGTCTTGCATTCTAGCCCAGGCTGACCTGGAATTCACTATGTAGTCTCAGGGTGGCCTCAAATTCACAATGATCCTCCTACCTCTGCCTCCCCAGTGCTGGGATTAAAGGTGTGTGCCACCATGTCTGGCCCTATTTCCTCCTTTTTAAAAACTACTTGTTTTTATTTATTTATTAGAGAGAGATAGGGAAAGAGAGAGGAAGAGAGAGAATGGGCATGCCAGGGCCTTCTAGCCACTGCAAACAAACTCCAATGAATGTGCATCAGGCTTATGTGGAGAACCAAACCTGGCAAGCACCTTAACCACTAAGCCAGCTCTCCAGCCCTAGTTCCTCTTGATTACAATCAGCTTTCCTCTGGATTAGAGTTGGGTTGCTGGTTTGGGACCTGATTTCTGCTTAAATGACATCACTTCCTTATCAGAACATGACATCAGGAGGCTTGTGACACAGCATGTCCGTTACTGCTGTTAGCTCAGTTAAGTTGGTATCCTCCCACCCCCACCCCCAGGTCTGTCCACTACAGAGTTCCCTTGTCTCCCTTCACAGTTCATGAGTCATCAGAGCCGGGCATGGTGATGCACGTCTTTAATCCCAGCACTCGGGAGGCAGAGGTAGGAGGATGGCTATGAGTTCAAAGCCACCCTGAGACTACATAGTGAAGTACAGGTCAGACTGGGTTAGAGAGAAACCCTACATCGGAAAAGATAAATCAATCACACAAACAAAAAAACCCAAGACAGTAAGTAGTACAAGAAAGTAACAAGGCAGAGGTAGGAGGATCACCATGAGTTTGAGGCCATCCTGAGACTACATAGTGAATTCCAGGTCAGCCTGGGCTAGAATGAGACCCTACCTTGAAAAAAAAAAAACCCACACTGGGGGGCTGGAGAGATAACTCAGTGGTTAAGCCACTTACCTGCAATGCCAGACAGTCTAGGTTCAATTCCCCAGTACTCATGTAAAGCCAGATGCAAATAAATAAATAAATAAATATTAAAGGTGCTTATCAGCAAAACCAAAGGACCCAGGTTTGATTCCTTAGTGCCCATGTAAAGCCAGATGCACAAGGTGGCACATGCTTCTGGAGTTCGTTTGCAGTGGCTAGAGAACCTGGTGTGCTAGTGCAGACATCTTCAGGTTCGCTGAGATGAACTTCCAGACCAGGCACAGTTATGGAGGAAGCTCATAGATGCAGAGGAAGTTCCAAAATGGCAAAAACAAAAGCTGGCCTGCTTTCACAGGACCAAACACACAGAAAGAAGCCACAAGCCAAAAGCCACACAGCACACTTCAGGAACTCCAAGTGGAACTAGGCACTTTGCATATCTCAAAATGGAATCTCAAACCCACCACCATACTTTAGGGCTGGACCACACCCAGTGACACTTCCTCTAGCCAGGTGGCTGCATATCCAAACTATAAACTAATAAAACACTGAATATATTGGGGGGCATCTGTTCAAAAAAATACCACACGTGCCCATTCTTTCTCATTCTCTGTCTCTCAAATAAATAAATTAAATATTTAAAAAAATCCCACACTGAGAGCCAGGTGTGGTGGTGCACACCTTTAATCCCAGCACTTGGGAGGCAGACATAGGAGGATCACAGTGAATTTGAGGCCACCCTGAGACTACATAGGTCAGCCTGGAGTGAAACCCTACCTTGAAAAACAAAACAAAACAACAACAAAAAAAACTAAAACTCTTCCCACTAATTCCCAATGTTTTGTATATACAATTATCACTTTGATGTGTATAGTTCCACGCTACTTCATTTTTAAAATATTTAAATTTTTGTTTAATTTGGCTCTTATTCTGAGTACAGTGTGACATATGGATCCAATTTAATTTTTATCCACATAACTTCCCTATTTTCCTATAGCCAGTTGTTGAAAAGTCTGTTTTCTCCCATTGATTTGATATGACAGCATCATCAAATTTTAAATAACACAGCTTTTTTAGGCCATATCACTTGGGTCTTTTGTAAATTATTGCTTTAAAAAAATTTATTTATTTATTTGTGTGAAAGAGAGAAAGAGAGAAAGAAGCAGATAGAAAGAGAGAAAATGGGGCTGGGTAGATGGCTTAGTTAGTGGTTAAGGTGCTTGCCAGCAAAGCCTAAGGGCCCAGGTTCAGTTTCCCAGAACCCATGTTTGCTAGATGCACAAAATGGTGCATGAGTCTGGAGTTTGTTAGCAGTGGTTAGAAGCCCTGGTGAGCACATTCTCTCTCCTTCCCTCTCTCTTTCTCTAAAAAAATAAATAAAAATAAAATACTTTATAAAAGAGAGAGAAGCTGGGTGTGGTAGTGCAGCCTTTAATCCCAGCACTTGGGAGGCAGGGGTAGGAGTACCGCCGTGAGTTCGGGGCCACCCCAAGACTGCATAGTAAATTGCAGGTCAGTCTGGGCTAGAGCGAGACCCTACCTCAAAAAACTAAAGAGAGAGAGAGAGAGAGAGAAGAAAATGGGTGCCACTGCAAACGAACTCCAGACACATGTGAACCTTGTGCATCTGGCTTTTATGTAGGTACTTACTCTGGAGAGTCCTTAGAGTCCTTAGGCTTTAACCATTGAGCCATCTCTCCAGCCCTGCTTTTTTTTTTTTTTTTTTTTGCCCATACACGTGTGTGTATGTATATATGTGTATGGTATGGAGTATATACATTGCATGCATGTGCAGATGCATATGTCCTGTGCCCATATGTGTGGAGGCCAGAGGAGAATGTTAGGTGTCTGCCTCTATCACTATTCCACTTGTTTCCTTGAGACGGAGCCTCTGGCTGAACCCAGAGCTGCCGTTTTCCACCAGACTGTCTACCAGAGAGCCCCAGTGAGTCTCCTCTGGGCTCCATTCTTCACAGGACTGGGGTTACAGAACATGTGCCCATGCCCAGCTGAGGAATCAAACTTGGTTGAACAGGCCCTCGGGCTTAGGTAGTGTATTAGTCAGGGCTCTCTAGAGGAACAGAATTGGCAGATGAATTGAATTAAAAGGGAATTTAAGGCCAGGCGTGGTGGTGCAAGCCTTTAATCCCAGCACTCGGAAGGCAGAGGTAGGAGGATCACCATGAGTTCGAGGCTACCCTGAGACTGCATAGTGAATTCCAGGTCAGCCTGAGCCAGAGTGACACTGTGCCTCAAAAAACCAAAAAAAAAAAAAAAAAAAAAAAGAAGGAATTTATTGGATTCGCTTACGGCAGTCCACCAATAGCAGTCTGCAGGCTTGAGAGTCAAGGAACCCGGGAGCTGCTCAGTCCATGTGGCTGGATGGCTCAGCAGTCCCGACTCAGCACTGAAGGCCTGCAGGCTTCCTGGAGAGACGCTGCTCTTCAGTCCACGCTGGAAAGCAGCAAGCAGCTCTCGCAACCCAGTGGAAGGAAGGGTTTTTTTTTTTTTTTTTTCTACCCAGAGCTTCCTTATGTAGAGTTCCCCTCTGATAGCAGCTTCCCACTCTGGGGGGAGGGTTTACCCTGGGGGAAGGACTTCCTCCTTCAGTTAATCCTTCCTGGAAGCAACCTTCGAGACCCACCTGAAAGGGATGTCTGTGGATTCCTAAACAGATCAAGTTGACAACACCTTAACCATCACAGGTAGCAAGCACTATTTACACTGAACCATCTCCCTTGCACTGACTCTTTTTAAGAAGAAGGGTCATGGGGCTGGAGAGATGGCTTAGTGGTTAAGACATCTGCCTGGGAAGCCTAAGGACTCATGTTCCACTCTCCAGATCCCATGTAAGCCAGATGCAGAAAGGTGAGGCAAGCACAAGCTCACTAGGTGGCCCAGGCATCTAGAGTTCCATTGCAGTGACCCAGGCCCTGGCACACCAATTCTCTCTGTCCACTCAATCTCTCTAAAATAAAATAATTACAATAAAAGAAGGGTCATCTTATGTAGCCCAGGATAGCCTCCAACTCAGGTTCCCCAGTCTCCCCAGTGCTGGGGTCACAGACATGCACCATTATGCCCAGCCTCATTAGGGTCTATTTTGTCCTTTATGTCTTAGTCCCTTTGTCTTTTCATGTCTTCTTTGGGTTTTTTGTTTGTTTGTTTGTTTGTTCAAGGTAGGGTCTCACTCTAGCCCAGGCTGACCTGGAACTCATTATGTATTCATTCTCAGGCTGGCCTCGACCTCACAGGGATGCTCCTACCATGGCCTCCCGAGTGCTGGAATTAAAGGTGTGTGCCACCATGCCCCACAACCCTTTTTTCTTGTCTTGTCTTGTCTTTTCTTTTCTTTTCTTTTTCTTTTTCTTTTTCTTTTTCTTTTTCTTTTTCTTTTTCTTTTTCTTTTTCTTTTTCTTTTTCTTTTTCTTTCTTTTTTGAGGCAAGCCCAACAGATTGGTCTTTTTTTTTTTTTAATGAAAGAGTGCATGTGCGTGCTAGAGAGAGACAGAGAGAGAGAAAATTGACATGCCATGGACTAGTCTAGACACTACAATCCAACTCCAGATGTGCATGTGGGACCTTGTGTATGTGTCATCTTGTGCATCTGGTTTATATGGGATCTGGGGAGTCAAAACTGGGTCCTTAGGCTTCACAGACAAGCTCCTTAACTGCTAAGCCATCTTTCCAGCCCCCACTTCTTCAATTTTATTTTTTTATTATTTATTTACTTTATTTGAGAGAGAGAAAGAGACAGATATAAATACAGAGAATGGGCATGCCAGGGCCTCCAGCCACTGCAAACGAACTCCAGATGCATGTGCCACCTTGTGTATCTGTCTTATGTGGGTACTGGGGAATTGAACCTGGGTCCTTAGGCTTCGCAGGCAAGTGCCTTAGCCACTAAGCCATCTTGTCAGCCTCCTTCTTCAGTTTTAATCTTAAAGGCTTATAGTATGCTGCATTAACTGTGAGTGGGGCCAGACAACTATGCTTGGGTCTCATGTTTGTGCACAGCCTGTGAACCCAAGAAGCCTTTGTTCCAGACTATTTATCAAGCAAACAACCTTGAAAGATAGAGATACTGTCTCCCTGAGGCAAAGGGCAGGCATATAGTGCTTATTAAGAAGGACTTTGTTTCTCAGGGATTGGCAAGCTAGTTCAGTTGATAAAGTGTTTGTCTTACAAACATGAAGGTCTGAGTTCAGTCTTCAGCACCCACATTAAAAATGTCAAGCATTGAGTAGCTGGGTGTGGTGGCGCATGCCTTTAATCCCAGCACTTGGGAGGCAGAGGTGGGAGGATTGCCATGAGTTCGAGGCCACCCTGAGAATACAGAGTGAATTCCAGGTCAGCCTGAGCTCAGCAAGACCCTACCTCAACAAAACCAAAACCTAACCAAACCAAAACAAAACAAGGTTAGCATAAAGTGCTATGACTGACCAAATTTTTTTAAGATTTTTTTTTTACTTTTACTTATTTATTTATTAGAGACAGAAAGAGGGAAAGAGATTGAGAAATGGGCACGCCAGGGCCTGTAGCTATTGCAAACGAGCTCTGGATGCTTGTGCCACCACATGCATCTGGCTTAAGTGGGACCTGGAGAATCGAACCTGGCTCCTTAAGCTTCACAGGCAATCGCCTTAACCACTAAGCCATCTCCCCAGCCCTGGTCAAATGTTTTATAATGTTACTCTATGACATATTTGGATCCAGTCGAAAGCTAGTTTTAGAATTAAAGAGAGAATCGAAGTAAATATAAAAAGAATTCTGTAGATGTGCAGGATCTAAAATTATTAAAGAACATTACAAAAAAAAAAAGAACGTTAGGTGTGGGATGTATGGTTGTGATACCATGCCGGCCAGTGCAGCCTACTTGTTGAACTCTAAGCCAACGAGAGACCCTGTTTCTTAAAAGGTGGATAAGGCCTCTGAGCTGCCTGCAGAGCCCCCAAGCCCTTAATTTCCACATGGGCTTTTTCCACATGGAGGGAGCTCTGTGTTCTTTCTCTTTCTTCCATTCTCTCTCTTTCTTTCTCTTTCTTTCTTTCTCTCTCTTTCTCTCTCTCTCTCTTTCTCTCTCTCTCTTGCTCTCTCTTTCTTTCTCACCCTTCCTTCCTTCCTTCCTTCCTTCCTTCCTTCCTTCCTTCCTTCCTTCCTTCCTTTCCTTCCTTCCTTCCTTCCTTTCTTTCCTTTTGGTTTTTCGAGGTAGGGTTTCATTCTAGCCCAGGCTGACCTAGAATTCACTCTGTAGTCTCAGGGTGGCCTCAAACTTATGGTGATCCTCCTACCTCTGCCTCCCAAGTGCTGGGATTAAAGGTGTGTACCACCATGCCCGGAATTTTTGTACTTTCTTTACTGTCCTCTCTATGGTTTTTCCAGGCCCACCACATGGGCTCTCCTTTCCTTGGTTTTGTACTTCTCTCGATGAATATAATCAGTTAATTTTTAAAATTAATTAATTTACTTATTTGAGAGAGAGAAAGAAGTAGAGAGGAGAGAGAGAGAGAATGGGTGTGCCAGGGCATCCAGCAAATGCAAACAAACTCTAGACACATGTGCCACCTTGTGCATCAGGCTTACATGGGTCCTGGGAATTGAACCTGGGTCCTTTGGCTTTGCAGGCAAGTGCCTTAACCACTAAGCCATTTCCCCAGCCCAATAATTTAACTTTTTTTTTTTTTTTTTTTTTTTTTTTTTGGTTTTTCGAGGTAGGGTCTCTCTAGCTCAGGCTGACCTGGAATTCACTCTGTAGTCTCAGGGTGGCCTCAAACTCATGCTGAGAGACTACTGGCATGCCCATCTCTATCTGTCTTCCTCTCCCTCTCTCTCTGTCTCTCCCTCTCCCTCTCTCTCTCTGTGTGTCTCTCTCCCCCCCCCAAAAAAGTTGGATAAATCAAAATTAAAGAGACTTGACTGGAGAGATGGTGTTGCATTCAGGTTCTCATTGCTGGCAGAAATCACCTGACCAAGAGCAGCTTTTGGGGAAAAAAAGGGGGTTATTTTGGCTTACAGACTCGAGGGACTCTCCATGATTGTAGGAAAAATGATGGCATGAGCAGAGGATGGACATCACCCCCTGGCCCACATAAAGTGGACAATAGCAAAAGGAGAGTGTGCCAAACACTGGCAAGGGGAAACTGGCTATAATACCCATAAGCCCGCCCCCAACAATACACTGCCTCCAGGAGGCATGAATTCCCAAATCTCCATCAGCTGGGAACCTAACATTCAGAACACCTAAGTTTATGAGGGACACCTGAATCAAACCACCACATTTCACCCCTGACCCCCATAAACTGATAACCATACATGATGTAAAATGCAAACCATCCAGTCCATCTTTAAAAGTCCCCTAGTTTTTTTTTTTTTTTTAAATCAATCCTAATGATGTTCAAACATCCCTATAGTCAAGGTCTTTTAACTGAACCATAACACCAAAAAGAACCTCAAAAAACTCATAATGAGGGCTGGAGAGATGGCTTAGTGGTTAAGGTGTTTGCCTGTGAAGCCTAAGGACCCCAGTTCAATTCTCTAGGTCCCACAAAAGCCAGATGCACATGGTGCATCTGGAGTTCGTTTGCAGTGGCTGGAGGCCCTGGTGTGCCCATTCTCATTCTCTCTCTCCCTCTGTCTCTAATAAATAAATAAAATCTTTAAAAAAAACATAATGGCACAGAATAAACATTCCCATTGCAAAATATGGCATTGGATATAGCAAAGAAATACTCAAGCAATGCAAGATTTAAAACAACCAGGGCAAACATCAAACTCTGTAGCTTCAAGTCTAACAGCTCTAGCCAGTGACAAATCTCTGATAATTCTAACCAGCAACAAGTCTCTGGAGTTCCAATTCTTCCCCTCCAGCTAGGCTACTCACAGTCCTGGAAAACTTCATCAGGGCGAACAGCTCTCCTTGGCAGTCATCTCGTGGTCCCGGCACATCCACTGGGTCTCCACTGCAACCCACGGTTCATTATCATGGCTCCATTGGATCTCTATGCAGGCATTCAGCAAACCTGCTCCACACTGCCCATGGCCATTTCCAAAATACAAGACGCATTGCAAACTCAATGACCCTCTCTTTCCTGCATTTCTTATACTCCACAATACCAGGCAGGGTGCCAATTTGTTAATCCAGGGGGGAATAAAGCAGACTTTGAAGAACAGGGCACTCCTTGAGCACTCAGGCCCCTTCAAAAGAGTCTACATTCTTCCTGTTGCCCCAGAGCAGGTCAGGGGCCCAATCTCAAAGGCTGTAATCTCTCAATTGCAGTTGAACAGACAGCAGTTCACCCAAAGATTTCATTTTTTTCTGTGCCATATCCCTCTGCTCACACACTGTTTCTACACAAAGCAACCCTGCATAGCTTCTCAGGACACGGCCGTAATAGCAAGCCTGTCACACAAACTGCTTCTAACTCAGTCCAGGCAAAGCTCTTTCTTACCCTCATAAGCCAGACCTCATAGTCCATAGTTCTAACTGCATTTAGGTCTGAGTTTGACCAGAATAGTCCATCAAGCTGTACTTACAGCACTGCAAGGCATCTCTTAGGCCAGTGTTTCAAATCCTTCCACATTCCCCTTGAAAATCAACTCCAAAAGGCCAAAGCCACACAGTCAAGTGTCTAGCAGCAAATGATACCACTCCTAGGTACCAACATTGCTGTTGCAGTCAGGTTTGCAGCTGGCAGAAATCACCCGACCAAGAGCAGCTTTTGGGAATACAGGGTTTATTTTGGCTTACAGACTTAAGGGGAAGCTCCATGATTGCAGGGGAAAATGATGGCATGAGCAGAGGGTGGACATCACCCCCTGGCCAACATAAGGTGGACAATAGCAACAGGAGAGTGTGCCAAACACTGGCAAGGGAAACTGGCTATAATACCCATAAGCCCACCCCCAACAATACACCACCTCCAGGAGGCATTAATTCCCCAAATCTCCATCAGCTGGCAACCTAGCATTCAGAACACCTAAATTTATGGGGGACACCTGAATCAAATCACCACAGATGGCTTCATGGTTAAGGTGCTTGCAAGCCTAAGGACTCATGTTTGACTCTCCATATCCCATGTAAGCCAGATGCACAAAGGTGAGGCAAGCACAAGGTCACACATGCCCACCAGGTGGCACAAGCATCTGGAATCCGATTGCAGTGGCTGAGGCCCTGGTGCACCAATTTTCTCTCTCTCTCTCTCTCTCTCTCTCTGCTTTCTCTAAAAAATTAAAGAGAGGGCAGGGAGTGGTGGCACACACCTTTAATCCCAGCACTTGGGAGGCAGAGATAGGAGGATCACCATGTGTTTGAGGCCATCCTGAGACTACATAGTAAATTCCAGGTCAGCCTGGCCTAGAGTAAAACCCTACCTTGAAAAGAATAAAATTAAAGAGACCAATTTGGGGGGGGGAGGGGAGATAAATATCATGTGTTTTTTTGTATGTAAGTATAGAAGTTGTCAATAAAAAATAAATAAATAAAGAGACTAATTGTGAGGGGGAGGGAATATGATGGAATGTGGATTTGTCAGGGGCAAAGTGGGGGAAGTGAAGGAATGAACATTTTTTTTTCTTTAATTATGGAACCTGTCAATTAAAAAAAAGTAAAAAAGAGGTGGCTTAGTGGTTAAGGCATTTGCCTGCAAAGCCAAAGGACCCAGGTTCAAGTCCCCAGGACCCACGTAAGCCAGATGCACAAGGTGGTACAAGCGTCTGGAGTTCATTTGCAGTGTCTGGAGGCCCTGGTGTGCCCATTCTCTATCTGCCTCTTTCTCTCTCCTTCTCTATCTCAAATAAATAAAAGTAAAAATATTTAAAAGCCACTTAAAAAAAGGGCTGTGCTGTGCATGGTGGCACATGCCTATAATCCCTGTACTTGGGAGGCAGAGGTAGGAGGACCGCTGTGAATTCGAGGTCACCCTGAGAATACAGAATGAATTCCAGGTCAGCCTGGGCTAGAGTGAGACCTTACCTTGAAAAACAAACAAACAAAAAAAAAATGTGGATGTGGAACAAGACCTGAGGTTGTGCTGTGGCCTCCACTTGCACACATTCATATCAACATAGGCTCCTGCACACACATGCACACATAATATACCCTTTTCTGTAACAGAGAATCTTCACCCCAGCTGGTCTTCCAAATCCCAGTTCCAACCACTCTAATATGTGCAAATCTGTATGGTGAGGACACGGGGTGATTCTTACATTATAGAAATGCAACTTATTGGACACCTATTGGATGTGGATTCATTAATTTGACTAATGTGGTTATTATCTATAAATAAAGTCTCCCTCATATTTATCTTTTAATTAAAAAAAAAAAACGCTTTCACATTTCTCATGGCAGCCACTACTTAATCATTCGTTCCCCACAATGGAATGAGAATGAAAGCACTGCTTATTCAGAAAGGGATAGTAATGGGGGTTTTGTTCTATCTCAGAATAGTTAAGATAATTCAAGTCCCCTGTCCTTGAAGACGTTTGGTTCCTAGGTTAAAACTGATGGAAGTCAGGCTGGAGAGATGGCTTAGTGGTTAAGGCGCATGCCTGCAAAGCCAAAGGATCCCGGTTCGACTCTCCAGGTCCCATGTGAGCCAGATGCACAAGGGGGCTCATGCATCTGGAGTTCGTTTGCAGTGGCTGGGGGCCCTGGCATGCCCATTCTCTTTCTCCCTCACTCCCTTTCCCTCTCTCTGTCTCAAACAAACAAACAAACAAACAAACAAACAAACAAACAAACAAACAAAACAAACTGATGGAAGTTCTGCTTTGGAATTTACTGGAACTTGGCTGTTTGCTTTGTTCTAAGGTATACATTTGAATTTTCAGTATTTCCTTTCAATATTAAAATTTTTCACTTTAGATAAAAATAAAATATCTGAATGATGTCCATGATAATATTCTAGCTGTTTTCTTTCTCTCTCTCCCCCTCCCTCCTCTCTCTTCTCTTCTCTTCTCTTCTCTTCTTTTCTTCCTCTTTCTTTCTTTAAACAGGGTCTTGCCATGTAGCTCAAGTTGACCTGGAGCTCAATGTGTGTCCCAGGCTGGCCATGAAGTCTCACCTCAGCCTCCTGAATGCTGGGACTATAGGTATGTGACACTGACACCATTTAAAAAGTTTATTCATTTTTATTTGAGAGAGAGAGAGAGAGAGAGAGAGAGAGAGAGAGAGAGAGAGAATTGGCACGCCCTAGCCCCTGCAATTGAACTCTAGACACTTGCGCCCCCTAGTGGGCATGTGTGACCTTGTGCTTGCCTCAAGTGGGATCTGGAGTCGAGCATGGGTCCTTAGGCTTCACAGGCAAGCGTCTTAACTGCTAAGCCATCTCTCCAGCCCCTCCACCTTATTTTTTGAGGCAGGGTCCCTCTCTGAATCTGGAGCTCACTTGATCGCCTAGACTAGCTAGCCAACAAACCCCAGGATCCTCCTGTCTCTACCTCACCCCAGCACTGGGATTACAAGCAAGCTACTATGCCTGGCTTTTATGTGGGTGCTGGACTCAGGTCCTCATGCTTGCATTAGCAAGTACTTTACCAACTGAGCCATCTCTCCAGCCCACCCCGTGTATGTGTGCGTGTGTATATATTATTATTATTTGTTTTTTCGAGGCAGGGTCTGGCAATACTCATACCTCTGCCTTCCAAGAGCTGGAATTAAAGGTGTGTGCCACCACACCTGGCTCCCTTTGTATATTTTGAGACAAGGTCTCATGTAATCCATACTGGCCTTGAACTCACTACCTCGCTGAGGATGACCTTGAACTCCTGATCCTCCTGACTACAGCTCCCAAGCACAGGTGTGAGGCCCCCAAAAGTAAAAAGTAGGAATGTCTATGGGCCTGTCATCCAAGTCTCCACTTTGCTAGAGATCAGAGAAGAATCTGGCTTCTCCTTACGTCTTACTGCTAAAGGAGCTCTCTAGACCTGTTTTCCATAAACAAGCTGAGCCCCTCCCTGGGAAGGAGCACTCCTAGAAGGTTTAAATTGGATCCTGACATTGTGCTTGGTTAAACTCAGCCCTCAAACTTGCATTATGGCTGGCTAGGTCAGCCCCCATGCAGAATCTATAAATGACCCCAATTTCCTGGAAACTCTCTGTGGTGTAAAGAGGTTGAGCAGGCCTGGAGGCAAGATGGCTCAGTGGTTCAGCACTGGCGTGCGAAGCCCGTGGACCAGTTTGAGGCTCAGTTCCCCAGGACCCACATCAAGCCAGATGCACAAGGAGGCGCACTCCTCTGGAGTTTGTGTGCAGTGGCTGGAGGCCCTGGCATGCCCATTCTCTACCTGCATCTCTCTCTCTCCCTCCCTCTCTCTCTCTCTGTCTGTTGCTCTCAAATAAATAAAGAAAAAATAAGATGAGCATGGTGCACATTCCTGTAATCCCAGCACTCGGGAGGGAGAGGTACGAGGATCGCTGTGAGTTGAGTCCTCCCTGAGACTACATAGTGACTTCCAGGTCAGCCTGAGCTACAGTGAAACCCTACCTCTAAAAACCAAAACATAAATAAATAAAATATTGAAGGGCTAGAGATGGCTTAGTGGTGAAGGCATTTGCTTGCGAAGCCTAAAGAGCCAGGTTTGATTCCCCAGGTCCCACCTTAGCCTATGCACATGCATCTGGAGTTCATCTGTATTGGCTGAGGGCCCTGGCGCGTCCATTCTCTCTCCCTCTCCGTCTCCTTCTGTCTCTCAGAAATCAATCAATCAGTCAATCAATCAATCAATCAATAGAACCAACAAGTGATTCAGAAACACATTTGGCCAAGGTCTATTAGGTCCCACTAAGGAAAGAACTCGATATTCTTTGAAAATTATAGAAAAACTCTATGAGCTCTATCTCTGCAGGAGAGACCCAGACTGTTATGCAGGCCTTTGTCATGAAAAAGAAAATTCAGAGTTGGTTTCAGAAGCTTTCCAGGCGAGAGAAAAGGGGCCGAATGGTACAGAAACTGCAACATTGGCTCTCCTATAAAATCCCACTGCCTTCTGTGGCATACAAACCGATTCACCAATGCAGGCTGCGGCTGACTGCGTGTTTTGTTTTTCTTTCTTTCTTTTTTTTTCCCTTGCACAGATGCAACAAGATCCAACGACAAATTCGACCAAATTCATGAAAAGATACCTGAACCCCTATCAAAAGAGAAGTTGAGCTTGCCAGCTGAAACAGCACCCCAGACACTGCACAGAGATCTTGAGGAGAAGAGCCACAGGGCTGGTTGTGGGCAGACTTTGGAAACCTGCACCGGTGTGATGGGGAGGAAAAACAAAATGTACGATGGAGCAGAGTTCTAGAGGCTGCTAAACTCTGAATATTAGAATAGACTTCAACCAGCACAAAGGTGAAGGAGATAGGCACAGAGAACACTCGACTCCCGCACAGTCCAGAGTCACAGAGATCCAGAGACACAGAGGCTCCCAGACCTCATCAGCGAAGTAGCCATAACACTCAACCGGGAAGGCTCAGAGAGATTCATGCAAGTGTGGGCTGAAAGATTGTGAGAGCCACAAGGTGGGACAGAGACATGGCCTCGCCCCGATAACTAATGGCTACCCCAGATGGATGACCCACAATACCCATAGAGCCCCGGAAGATTTTTAAATCTCTCTACCTTAGTATTTCAAGCAGGGCCTTGGTCTCTAGCGGCCGGCTTCTAACTCCTCGAGGCCCTTTCCCATCAGCCCTCCAGCCCTCCACGATCTCCTTAGTTAGGCTGGGCCATTCCTAGGAAAACACACCCTCTGTGACCTGTTTGTTCATTTACATGGGGCATTCCTTTTGCCTTATAAGCCTTATGAACTGAAGAGTGGGCAGAAGGAATCGAGAACCTCAGACTTGGAAAGTGTACCCTGAGGCATGGTGTCCCCACAAGGAGGCGCTTGAGAACCTTCCCGACACCACAGTGGATGCAGGTGTGATGATGGACCACAACAAGGTATGGAAAAATCGCCAATATGCCATCTGTTCATTCAGTCACACTTGCAGTCAGGAATGAAAACATGGTCGGTACACCACACCAGGACCCCTATAAACACAGTGAGAATTTGTGGTGGCCTGACATGATGCACAAAAGAATTAAAACTCCACATCTGACGTTGAAGAGAAAGAGCAAGCACATAGTTGCGCTTTACGCTTCTATGGAAAATATCATTTCAGACAGTGATTCCTCTGTCTGGAAACACTTTAAAAGGTTTCTCAGTAGAATTACACCTTTACTTGCCAGGACAGGATCTCATTAGTGTTGGGGACAAGTCTCTCGCAATCACATGTTTCTTTCCAGGGCACCTTGGTTCAATTACAAGTATTGAAAAGTATATGTGACATTTGACCTATGATGCAATCTTGGGATTTTTATCTGTGATTTTCCACCATCAGGAGGGATGAGTATACTAAATCTCTTGAGCTTGACGTGGTTCAATGTACCTTTATCCCCAGCACCGACAAGGCAGATGTACATGCTTCAGTGTGAGTTCAAAGCCAGCCTGAGATAACATCGTGTGTTCCAGTTCAGCCTGGGCTAGAGTGAGACCCTACCATGAAAAACCAAAATATAGCTGGGCGTGGTGGCACACGCCTTTAATCCCAGCCCTTGGGAGGCAGAGGTAGAAGGATGGCAGAGAGTTTGAGGCCACCCTGAGACTCCATGGTGAATTCCTGTTCAGCCTCAGATCGAGTGAGACCCTACATCACAAAACCAAAATAACAAAAGAAAGAAAGAAAGAAACAAAGGGAAGAAAGGAAGAAAGACAGAAAGCAAAGACGCAAGCAAGCAAAAGAGAAAGAAAGAAAAACCGAAATATAAAATAAGATAAAATAAATTATGATCAAAATGGACTGAAGCTTTGACCTTCCATAGCCTAAATGCCGGGAATAGTTGTAAGTGAAGCGATAACATAAAACACATTGGGCAAACGTCTATTAGGTCCTGCTAAGGAGAGGACTCAATATTCTTTGAAAATTAGAGAAAAACCCTATTTGCTCTCTCTTTGCAGGAGAGACACAGAAGGCTATGCAGGCCTCTGTCATGATAAAGAAAAATCAGAGTTGGCTTCAGAACCTTTCCAGAAGATCTCCGGGGAAAGAAAATTCTACAGACACAAGGCCAGTGTCACCTGGTGTCATCACATGAAAAGTCGACAACATAGCAGCCTCCCTTCAACTTAGATCCAATTGTGAATAAGTACATCTTAGAAGGGTGGTGGCCATGAGTTCAAGGCCAGCCTAAGACGCCACAGTAAATTCTGTGTCAGCCTGGGTTAGAGCCAGTCCCTACCACAATCCCCCCCCCAAATTATATACATAGACATATGTATTTATGGATATAAATTTACATATGGCCTCAACCCTAATCCTATTATGATATAGATAAATGTATATATTTACATATAATTATATATATTTGTATAAGTATGTATTATGTAGTATATATAATGTATAATAATCTAGAATACATGTGATAATATATTATACATATTATATAGGTAAATATATATCATATATATTAATATATGATATATGTATGAATTTAAATGTATATTCATTTATGAACTCACATATTTACATATAAGTTTATATATAAATTTGAATATATTTATATGTGTATATATTATGTATAATATATAATATATAAAATAAATACATATTATACATAATATATGTGTATGTATATATGTATATATATAAATTATGTATGTATGTATGTGTGTATATGTATGTATATGTGTGTGTGTATATATATATATATATATATATATATATATATATATATATATGTATGTATATCACACTAAACACCTCCTCCTGCTTTTGGGTACGTGACACTGTACTTACCATAGATGTTACGTTTATTTCTTTGCTTTTTGGGATTTTTTGGTTTTCGAGGTAGGGACTGGCTCTAGCCCAGGCTGAGCTGGAATTCACTCTTTCATCTCAGGGTGGCTTCAAACTCACAGCCACGACCCTCCTCCCTGCCTCCCTCCCAGTGCTGCTGGGATGAAAGGCATGAGCGCCACCATAAATATATTTTAATTTTGAATTATTATTATTAATTATTTTTATTATTTATAGGAGAGATAGAAGGATTCAGACAGAGATAGAGACAGAGTGAGAGAGAGAGAGAGAGAGAGAGAGAGTGATTGGGGGCATCAGGGCCTCCAGCTGCTGCAGGCTAACTCTAGACGCATGGCCCCATCTCGTATATTTTCTCTCTCTCTCTCTCTCACACACACACCCCCCCCACACACACATGTTTTGGGCTTACAACTTGCCTAAAATTTAGCTAAAATGGGTTCCTGTGATCATGGAACTGGCTGTCTGTGGTGTAAACAGGGTGAGCAGGCCTGGAGACAAGATGGCTCAGTGGTTCAGTGCTGGCCTGCGAAGCCCGGGGACCACAGTTTGAGGCTCAGTTCCCCAGGACCCACGTCAAGCCAGATGCACAAGGAGCCGCACTCCTCTGGAGTTCGTATGCGGAGGCTGGTGGCCCTAGCACACCCATTCTCTACCTGCCTCTCTCTCTCTCTGTTGCTCTCAAATAAATAAAGAAAAATAAGATGAGTGTGGTGGCACATGCCTGTAATCCCAGCACTCGGGAGGGAGAGGTACGAGGATCGCTGTGAGTTCCAGTCCTCCCTGAGACTACATAGTGACTTCCAGGTCAGCCTGAGCTACAGTGAAACCCTACCTCTAAAAACCAAAACATGAAGGGCTAGAGATGGCTTAGTGGTTAAGGCATTTGCTTGCGAAGCCTAAACAGCCTGGTTCAATTCCCCAGGTCCCACCTTAGCCTATGCACATGCATCTGGAGTTCATCTGTATTGGCTGAGGGCCCTGGCGCGTCCATTCTCTCTCCCTCTCCGTCTCTTTCTGTCTCTCAGAAATCAATCAATCAGTCAATCAATCAATCAATCAATAGAATCAACAAGTGATTCAGAAACACATTTGGCCAAGGTCTATTAGGTCCCGCTAAGCAAAGGACTTGATATTCTTTGAAAATTATAGAAAAACTCTATGAGCTCTATCTCTGCAGGAGAGACCCAGACTGTTATGCAGGCCTTTGTCATGAAAAAGAAAATTCAGAGTTGGTTTCAGAAGCTTTCCAGGCGAGAGAAAAGGGGCCGAATGGTACAGAAACTGTAACAGTGGCTCTCCTATAAAATCCCGCTGCCTTCTGTGGCATACAAACCGATTCGCCAATGCAGACTGTGGCTGACTGCGTGTTTTGTTTTTCTTTGTTTTTTTTTTCTTGCACAGAGGCAACAAGATCCAAGGACAAAATCGACCAAATTCCTGAAAAGATACCTGAATCCCTATCAAAAGAGAAGTCAAGCTTGCCAGCTGAAACAGGACCCCAGACACTGCACAGAGATCTTGAGGAGAAGAGCCACAGGGTTGGTTGTGGGCAGACTTTGGAAACCTACACCGGTGTGATGGGGAAGAAAAACAAAATGTGCAACAGAGCAGAGTTCTAGAGGCTGCTAAACTCTGAGTATGAGAATAGACTCCAACGAGCACAAAGGTGAAGGAGATAGGCACAGAGAACACTCGACTCCCGCGGAGTCCAGAGTCATAGAGATCCAGAGACACGGAGGCTCCCAGACCTCATCAGTGAAGTAGCCATAACACTCAACCGGGCAGGCTCAGAGAGATTCATGCAAGTGTGGGCTGAAAGACTGTGAGAGCCACAAGGTGGGACAGAGACATGGCCTTGCCCCGATAACTGACAGCTACCCCAGATGCATGACCCACCATACCCATGGGGATGTAACTGGCATTCCCAGGGAGCAGGGTCCCTTGGGGGGACGGGCGGGAATGAGAGTAAGGACAGAACCCACACGTGCTGTTTACACACTCACTGAGTGGGTCTATAACTAAAAAGCAAACAAGCACCACCAAAAATCAAACAGAGCCACCAATGCTCAGGAGATTGTGCAGAAGAGAGTGTGCAGAAAGCAGAGGGCATGGGGCAACATGGACAGGCACTGAATCCCACCACTGGTGGACTGCTGCCGCCAAAAGTTAGGAACCAGAGCAACATGGGGAATGCTCACCATCCCACAGCGATGGGTCCTCCATCGCCTGGCCCGGGTGAAGATGGGCATGATGGTACCAACGTACGGTGGGCACTTACAACGGGTTTCTATGAAATGAAAAGAGTGAAAGAGTCATAAAAATAAGCAACTAAATAAGCGAGAATGACAATGCGATTGGGCTTCGGCCTAGGAATCAAGTTCCTACTGGCCTGGGTCAGTGGGATGAAAGGCATGAGTGCCACGATAAAAATATTTTATTTTTGAATTATTATTATTATTTTTATTATTTATAGGAGAGATAGAAGGAGTAAAACAGAGACAGAGAGAGAGAGAGAGAGAGAGAGAGAGATTGGGATGCCAGGGCCTCCAGCTGCTGCAGACTAACTCTAGACGCATGGCCCCATCTTGTGTATTTTCTCCCTCTCTCTCTCTCTCTCTCTCACACACACACACACACACACACACACACACACACACACATGTTTTGGGCTTACAACTTGACTAAAATTTAGCTAAAATGGGTTCCTGTGATCATGGAACTGGAAACTGTCTGTGGTGTAAACAACAGGGTGAGCAGGCCTGGAGACAAGATGGCGAGGCTCAGTTCCCCAGGACCCACGTCAAGCCAGATGCACAAGGAGCCGCACTCCTCTGGAGTTCGTGTGCGGTGGCTGGAGGCCCTGGCATGCCCATTCTCTACCTGCCTCTCTCTCTCTCTGTCTGTTGCTCTCAAATAAATAAATAAAAAATAAGATGAATGTGGTGGCACATGCCTGTAATCCCAGCACTCGGGAGGGAGAGGTACGAGGATCGCTGTGAGTTCGAGGCCTCCCTGAGACTACATAGTGACTTCCAGGTCAGCCTGAGCTAGAGTGAGACCCTACCTCTAAATACCAAAACATAAATAAGTAAAATATAGAAGAGCTGGAGAGATGGCTTAGTGGTTAAGGCATTTGCTTTTGAAGCCTAAAGAGCCAGGTTTGATTCCCCAGGTCCCACCTTAGCCAGATGCACATGATGGTGCATGCATCTGGAGTTCATTTGTATTGGCTGAGGGCCCTGGCGTGTCCATTCTGTCTCCCTCTCCGTCTTCTTCTGTCTCTCAGAAATCAATCAATCAATCAATCAATCAATAGAATCAACAAGTGATTCAGAAACACATTTGGCCAAGGTCTATTAGGTCCCGCTAAGGAAAGGACTCGATATTCTTTGAAAATTAGAGAAAAACTCTAAGAGCTCTATCTCTGCAGGAGAGACCCAGACTGTTATGCAGGCCTTTGTCATGATAAAGAAAATTCAGAGTAGGTTTCAGATCCTTTCCAGAAGATCTCCAGGGAAAGAAAATTCTACAGACACAAGGCCAGTGACACCTGGTGTCATCACGTGAAAAGTCGACAACATAGCAGCCTCCTTCAACTGTTTTGATTTTCTTTGTTTTTTTCTTGCACTTACTAATGAGATGTCAGGACATTACAACATTTTCTTGAAAAGATCGAACCCCTCTTAAAAGTTATTCCCACTTTTCCTGAAACCACCCCAGAACTGTATATCTTAGAAAGGCCACAGGGCTGGTTGAGTTTGGAAACCTACAGCCTGAGATGGGGAGGAAAAACAAAATGTCTGTGTCAGCAGAGTTCTGGGCTGATCCAGTCCCTATCTCAAAATCCAACCAGCACAAAGGTGAAGGATATATTTATGGATATAAATTTACATATGGCCTCAACCACTAATCCTATTATAATATATAAAAAATATATATATATTCATATAATTATATATATTTGTATATGCAAGGTATATTATGTAGTATATATAATGTATAATAATCTATAATACATGTAATAATATATTATACATATTATATAGGGGGGGGGCGGGGATCATATATATTTATAACCCAATATTTGTTTATAAACTCACTGAGTATTCTATATGAACTAACATATTTACAAACAAGTTTATATAAAAATTTAAACAGAGCCACCAATGTGTAGGATATTATGCATAAGATATAATATAGAAATTAAATACATATTATATGGGGGCAACATGGATATATGAATGATATATATATATCATGCACTAAACACCTCCTGCTTTTGGCAACATGACACTGTACTTACCATAGATGTTACGTTTATTTCTTTGGTTTTTGTTTTCTTTTGGTTTTCGAGGGAGATTTCTGTGCTTCCTCCTCTTTCCTTCTCTTAATGTAATAAAGTCTCTCTAAACCTTACCCACTGGTCTATGGATTTTAATTCTTTAAATTCATAAGACAATAATCTAGGGTACCTTTAAATTGACTGGTATGCTGGCATATTAGCATATTAGCAAGGAACCCCCAAATTCCTGGTTGATATAGTGCTAGGGATCAAACTCAGGGTTTCCTGCATGCTAGGCAAACACTCCACCAACTGAACTATATTCCTGGTCCAACTTTAACATTGTCAGCCCATAATACAGCCTGAGATCATAGCTCCAGGCCTCCCCTGCCTCGAGATCCTCCTAAAAGTCCCTCTTCCTACCTCACCAGCTTCCAGGTGCTTCCCCATCTGATATTGATGCAGGATTTATAATGCCCAAGTTTGGGAATTTGTCCTACCTTTATTTATTTACTTATTTTTTGTTTTTTGTTTTTGAGGGTGTGCCACCACACCCAGCTTCTGTCCTACCTTTAATAAAGAATTAATCAATCCAGCCGGGCATGAGACCCTACCTCGAAAAAAGAAGAAGCAGCAGCACTAATAAATACAGACTCAAATTATAAAGTTTAAAGTTTAAATTATAAAGTTTAAGAAATCACAAATTGTGGGATTTAGGAAACATGCTCTCATGTAGAAATAGTGCATAATTTATAATGTTTGGTTAAAAGAAATTGAGGGGCTGGAGAAATGGCTTAGCGGTTAAGGCATTTGCCTGCGAAGCCAAAGGATCCTGGTTCAATTCTACAAGACCAATGTAAGCCAGATGCCCAAGGGGCATATGCATCTGGAGTTCGTTTGCCATGGCTAGAGGCCCTGGCATGCCCATTCTCTCTCTGTCTGCCTCTCTTCTCTCTCTCTTTCTGCTTGCAAATAAATAAATATTTAAAAAATCAAAAATAAGTAATAAAAAAGAATCTGGGTGTGGTGGCTCCACCTTTAATCCCAGGACTCGGAGGCAGAGAAAAGGAGGAAAAACTCAAGGCCACCTTGAGACTACATAGTGAATTCCAGGTCAGCCTGGGCTAGAGCATGATCCTACCTCAAAAAAACAAAAAATAGGGCTTAGAAGTTAAGGCACTGGCCTGCAAAATCTAAAGACCCCAGTTCGAACCTCCAGGTCCCATGTAAGCCACATGCACATGGTGGTGCATGTGTCTGGAATTCTTTTGCAGTGGCTAGAGCCCTGGTGTGCCCATTCTCACTCTTTCTCTCTCTCTCTTTCCTAATAAATATATAAATAAAAATAAAATCTTTAAAAAAACAAAACAAAAAATAAAAACAAAAATTTAAAAAAAGAAAAGCAATTCTGAGGAGAAAAGAGTAATGAAGAGAGTTAGACTCGTGGTTACCCCAAGGTGAAGAAAACTACACAGGTAGCAGACTTGGAGTTAGAACACCCACATGGTAGATTTGGGGTAAAAGGGTAACATACTGAGGAGACCTGAGAAAAATCATGCATATAATCAAAGTGAGAGGTCACCCCAAAGTAAAGCAGAAGCAAGCAGAAGAGTCAGTGTTTCTTGGTCTGGGGACTCTTCTGCTTGCCCAGGCTGGGTGAGGGCATGTATCCCTGTGGCTGGAGCGAAGACAGGCTTAGCCAGAAAAGCAGAGGGGAGCTGAGTGCAGCTGGATAGAGCTGGAGCTATTGACAAGAAGAAGACGGTTGCCTTTATAGGCAAGGAGAAGGCCTGATTGGTTTATAGATTTGGAGGGCAGATCCCAGAGCCAACCCATCTAGGTAGTGGCCTGCTGTTGATCAGTCTTTTTTTTTTTTTTTTTTTTTTTTGAGAGAGGGTTTCACTGTAGCCCATGCTTACCTGGAATTCACTATGCAGTCTCAGGGTGGCCTCGAATTCATGGCGATCCTCCTACCTCTGCCTCCCAAGTGCTGGGATTAAAGGCGTGTGCCACCATGCCCAGCTGTTGATCAGTCTTTTTAAAAAAATTATTTTTATTTATTTGACAGAGAGAGAGAGAAAGAGAGGGGAGAGAGAGAGAGAAAGAGAGAGAGAGAGAGAGAGAGAATGGGCACACCAAGGCCTCCAGCCACTGCAAAGGAACTCTAGACACGTGGGTCCTGGGGAATTGAACCTAGGTCCTTTGGTTTTGCAGGCAAACGCCTTAACTGCTAAGCCATCCCTCCAGCTCTGTTGGTCAGTCTTGCTCAGACATGAGTTCTATTTCTGCCAAAAGTTCTGTTCTTGTGCCAGGGCAAGGTGTCACGTGGGAGTGACTTCTCACTCTCTCTGGGCCTCAATTTCTAACTGAAACTGCCTAAGAGAAGCTAGCTTTCTCTTACTCTCCTTCACTATCACCCTTGAAAACTCTTCTTTCTGTCCTGTTGTCACCTAGTTCAAGGCACTTTTTGTCTCTGTCCTGTAACAATATCCTAAGTGCCAAACTCCTAGACCCAAGCCAGCTGTGTGCGACACTCTCTGTTCCCAGAGTGAGCTCAGATGTGGGTTGGCAAGTCGCCTACGCTCACCCAACCAGAATGAAAGAATGGGATGGCGCTGAGGAATATAGACAAGTCTCAGGGTGCCTGCCTCTCACCCTCACACACTCACAGGGAGCTGATTAAGGAAATGGCTACTTGAGTGCGTTTCCTGTAAACATGAAGGGAATTGACTTAGAACAAGACAAGAATAATGTGGCTGGAGAAACACAAGAAGAGAACGAAAGGCAGAAAGAACTGGGCAATACTATAGGCTGGGGCCCTGAAAGCCATTGTACCCGTGGACTTCTGATGATATGACCCATCCCAAAACTTATGCTGGGTTGTTTTTGTTTTTGTTTTGTTTTGTTTTGTTATTGAGGCAGGCTCTCACTCTAGCCCAGGCTGACCTGGAACTCACTCTGTAGTCCCAGGCTGGCCTTGAACTCACAGTGATCCTCCTATTTCTGCCTCCCAACTTCTGGGATTAAAACCATGTGCCACCAGGCCTGGCATGCCTTTTTTTTTTTTTCAACTTAATTTAAATTGAATTTCTTCTCAATGTAAATTTCTGTTTTTTCACCAACCCTTTGGTTTTTCAAGGTAGGGTCTCACACTAGCCCCGGCTGACCTAGAATTCACTATGTAGTCTCAGGGTGGCCTCGAACTCACAGCAATCCTCCTACCTCTGCCTCCCGAGTGCTGGGATTTAAAGGCGTGTACCACCACGCCTGGATAATTTTATTTTATTTTTATTGACAACTTCCATAATTGTAGACAACAACCCATGGTAATTCTCTCCCTTCCCCCCACTTTCCTCTTTGAAACTCCACTCTCCATCATATCCTCTCCATCTCTCAGTTGTAATGGTCCAAAAATCACTGAAGAAAGACCCCAGAGTCAAATAGTATGTAAAAGCATAGAGCGTTTATTCTGCAGAATTAGCCAGCATGCTGGGGTCAACCACTTGTACAAATGGCGACCACTCAAGGAGCTCACAGGCTCCCTTTTAAGCACAGCTAAAGGAATTTTGGCAGGCTTTTAGTCTTTTAACATGATTGGCTAATTTGAACAGTAACTGTACTTGTGTTTTTTGATTGGTCTTAAGGTTTTGGTGGGCAGGACTAGGGGAATTTCAGGCAGAGGAGATAACCTCCTAACATGATTGGCTGAGCAAGCAGCAGTTACGTTTGTACATACTCAGCCCCCAGAGCTCGCCCCTCCTGGAAATTGAAACTCTGGCCTAGTCAGGGCAGCACCTTACTGAGGCCTATCCATGGCGTCAGTTTGGTCCCTTCACAATCAGTTTCTCTTTTATTTTGATGTCATCATCCATCTTTCTGTCAGCTGGTCTATATGGAGAGGTTTTCAGCTCAGCTCCAGCAGGATTTCTCAGTGACCTTGCAGCCCAAGTATGTGGAGTCCTCAGCAATAGGGTCTTACCATCTATTCCTGGTTGGAAACCAAGAGCCTTGGCAATGGCCTGTAATGTTTTGGGGGTATCTGTGACCTCCCTGGCCAATAACTCACTGAAAGGTATCCCATCCCTGGCACTGAAAATTTTCTAGTAACAATTTATGGCATGCACCACCACAGCCGGCTTGTTTTTTTTTTTTTTTTTTTTTTTGGTTTTTCGAGGTAGGGTCTCACTGTAGCTCAGGCTGACCTGGAATTCACTATGTAGTCTCAGGGTGGCCTTGAACTCATGGCAATCCTCCTACCTCTGCCTCCTGAGTGCTGGGATTAAAGGCATGCACCACCACAGCCGGCTTGGTCTTTTTTTTTTTTTTTTTTTTTTTGAGGTAGGGTCTCACTGTAGCTCAGGCTGACCTGGAATTCACTATGTAGTCTCAGGGTAGCCTCGATTAAAGGCGTGCGCCACCATGCCCGGCAGTATTTTTTTAAAGAGAGACTTTATTAGTTTAAGACAAGGAAAGAGGAGATAGCATGAAAAGAACTTCTGCCCCTGCCCAAGAGAAGGCAGGAGGGTGTAAAGCGCACTGGAGACACAAGTTGGGATCATTTAGAGGTTTGAACGGGGCCTGAACTGATCAGCTAGGACACCAGTTCAGCTTTCATCCTTCCAGGAATCTCAGTTCTAGGAAAGGGGAACTCCTTTCAGGAGCTGGACTCAGGTTGTTTCTAGAAAAAAAGATTGAGGGAACTCCTTTAGGCAAGAGATAAGAAGCCAGAGCCTTCTCTGACCTCTAGCAAAGTGGAGATTGCAAGGGTAGGCCCAAAGACATTCCGTTTTTACTTTCCAGTCACTCTAAACTGCGTCAGTGTCCCATCTGAACAAGCTACCCTTTTAGGGACGTGGGGCGACGATCAATCTGGCTTCTCGGAGCTGAGTGGGGTTGTCAGGTGTGGCACGTAGGAAACTTTCTGTAGTGGGTGCTTAGTAAATGGCTTAGTAAATATATTGAGTTAAAAAAGAGAATAGAGGGCTGGAGAAATGGCTTAGCAGTTAAGGTGTTTGCCTACGAAGCCAAAGGATCCCAGTTCGATTCTCCAGGACCCATGTAAGCCAGATGCACAAGGGACACATGCATCTGGAGTTCGTTTGCAGTGGCTAGAGGCCCTGGCATGCCCATTCTCTCTCTGTCTACCTCTCTTCTATCTCTCTCTGTGCTTGCAAATCAATAAAAAGGTAAAATAAAAAAATAAGAAAAAAAAAAGAGAATAGACGAGGATGTAAGTGAATATGCAGACCCTGAAGTGTGGAAGTGCTTTTGTAATTTTGACTCTCTGCTGAATTTATCCCTATCAGTAAAACAAGTTGTGGTCTTGCAGGGCCAGGTTTTGTCCTGAGGAACAGCGACCCCTGCTGGAACCTCTGCTTGAGTCCAAACAGACTGGACAAGTCCAAGTCCACCGCAGCCAGTGTCAAGACGGAGACCTCAGACATGTAAGTGCAGTCCCAGGCAAGACCTCCTGAAGTATATGCAAGAAAATTTCCCAATAAGATTTTCTTACATTGACACGTCTTGTCACATTCCCCACTAATGTACTCTTCTGCCACCTTTTGACCAAGATGGGAAACTTCCAGACAAACATTTGGCCATGACCTCTGTCCAAAGCTTAAGGGCAGCCAAGTTGGTATCCTTAGAACCCATGCAAAAAGCCAAATGCAGACACTAGAGCAGGCATCTGTAATCCTAGTGTGCCCACAAAGACTGGAGAATCTTCTAGAAGACTGCTAGACAACCAGTCTGGAAAAATCAGCTGTGAACAAGAGATCCTGTCTCAAGCCAGGCGTGGTGGCTTTAATAACAGCACTTGGGAGGCAGAGGCAGGAGGATCGCTGTGAGTTCGAGGCCACCCTGAGAATACATAGTGAATTCCCTAACTAGAAAAATAAAAAAAAAAAAACAAAAAAACCCCCAAAAAGGACCCTGTCTCAAATAAAGTGGAAGGTGAGACTGATCTCTCCATACATTGTCACACACACACACACACACACACACACACACACACACACACACACAGAGTTTAGGGGCAACTAGGCTTGCCCTAGTCACCTGTCAGACCCTGAGGCTGTACAATCTCTTAGAGATACCCATTATTTTGAAGTAGGAAATTTTAGAGATGACAATTTGCCTGGTGGTTTCTAGAGGACAGCTGAGAGAAATGCCTAAGGTTCATCTTCCCAGGACTACAGAGCCAGAGCCCAGCTCTACTTGACCTTTGTCCTATTTAGACACAGCTTTCACTATTAACCTAATCATGGTTGAACCCTAAAGATTTGGTTTAGGGTACTCACTTTTTGTCTGAAAAATCCAATAAGGCAGGAAACCTGAAGCTAGAATTCAAAGCTAGATGGTTTTTAAAAATTTTTTATTTATTTATTTTGAGAGAGAGAGAGGGAGAACGAATGGGTGTGCCAAGGCCTTCAGCAGCTGCAAACGAACTCCAGTTGCATAAGCCACTTTGTGCATCTGGCTTATGTGGGTCCCAGGGAATTGATGAGCCATCTCTCCAGCCCCTTCATCTATTATTTTTGTTTGCTTGTTTGTTTGGTTTTAAAAAAATATTTATTTATTTATTTATTTATTTGAAAGAGAGAAATACAGAAATAGGCAGGTAGAGAGAGAGAGAATGGGCATGCCAGGGCCTCCAGCCACTGCAAATGAACTCCAGATGCGTGTGCCCCCTTGTGCATCTGGCTTACGTGGGTCCTGGAGAATCAAGCCTTGAACCAGAGTCCTTAGGCTTCACAGGCAAGTGTTTAACCACTAAGCCATCTCTCCATCCCTGCTTGTTTGTTTTTTTGAGGTAGGATCTCACTCTAGCCCAGGCAACCCTGCAACTTGTTTTGTCATCCCAGACTGGCCTTGAACTTACAGCAATCCTCCTACCTCTGCCTCCCAAGTGCTGGGATTAAAAGCTTGTGTGTGTGTGTGTATGTGTGTGTGTATGCATATATATTTATATTTATATGTTGAGGAATGCTAACTCCCACTCATCCTTTGTAATTCATCTGGGATCATCCTAAACATCTTGAGCCAGTCACGTTCCAGAGGACAGACTCTCACAATATCAGAGACTTCCTTTCACAGAGCTGTCTATTATTTTTGTTTGCTTGTTTGTTTGGTTTTAAAGACTGATTTATTTATTTATTTATTTATTTCAGTCATCAGACCTCTGGGCCTAGAGCAGAAGCTCTAAGCAGATGTGTGGAACCATGACACGTGGCAGTGCACATGTCATCCCAACCTGCAAATGAACTCCAGGCATGAGGGTAGTCCGTGCATCTGCCAACATGGGTCCTGGCAAGAATCAAGTCTCAAAACAAGTCCTTAGGGGAGATGGCAAGTGTTTAAAAGGCAAGACATCTTCCATCCCTGCCTGTTTGTTTTTTTTGAGGTTTGGATCTCACTCTATAAAGGCAACCCTAAAACTTGTTTTGTCATCCCAGACTGGCCTTGAACTTACAGCAATCCTCCTACCTCTGCCTCCCAAGTGCTGGGCAAAAGAAACTTGCCACCATGTCTGGCACTCCATTAAATAAACAAAAACAACAACAGTGAGCAAAAGAGGGGCTGGGGAGATGGCTCAGTGGGTAAAGAGCTTGCTGTACAAGCTTGAGGACCTGCGTTTGGATCCCAGCATTCACATAAAAGCACATGTAATCCCAGAGCTGGGGAGGTGGAGACAGGCAGATCCCTCGGGTTTATCAGTTAGCTAGTCTTGCTAAATTAGTGAGCTCTCAGTTCAGTGAGACCCTTTTCAAAGAAAATAAGGTGGATAGCCAGGTCTTCTTTACCCAGCCCAGTAATCCCATTTTCTGAGAAATAGGTAATTAGGATTGAAAGGGACTATAAAGGGAATAGAAAGGGAGCCTGAGGACTTAATAGGATGAGACCCTGTAAAAAACAAAACAAAACAAAAACAAGAATAACAGATTAATGGGGGTGAAAAGGCCTAAATCAGGTCAGGGGAAGAGATTGAGTAAAGGAACAGTGGAGGGAGGGCTAATCAAAATCTAAGAGGATATAAATAAGTCATATGGAAACCTACTTTTCTGGACAATGGAACATTCAGAAGCAATAGATTGTTACTAGAAAAATTTCAGTGCCAGGGATGGGATACCTTCCAGTGAGTTGTTGGCCAGGGAGGTCACAGATACCCCAAAACATTACAGGCCATTGCCGAGGCCCTTGGTTTCCCACCAGGAATGAATGGTAAAACCCTATTGCTGAAGACTCCACATACTTAGGCTGCAAGGTCACTGAGAAATCCTGCTGGAGCTGAGCTGAAAACCTCCTCCATGTGGAACAGCTGACCGAAAGCTGGAAAAAGCTATGCTGCATGCAGTTCCACGGGAGAGAGAGAAATCACCAGTGGAGATACTCAACAGTGGACACTGCAAACCTTAAATTTGGCCAGCCAGGCTAAATGAGCCATCAGGTGCAATAGTGGCATGTCTGTTATGGGGGAAAACAACCGCTCTCTAACTGGATTGGAGGCCCGCTCCATGGGAGGGAATACATCCCTGATACTGAAAACCAACAAGGGTAGTCATGAGCCCTAGGGGTGTAACGTCTGCTGGTGTCTAGCTAAATGTATATACTATGCTCACCAAACTGCCCAGTAAGCACTTTTCTTAATGTTCACACCCATATATTAATGCTACTCTCATTTTTGGTTAGAGAAGCTTCTCTTTTTAGATGGCAGTGACCTTGGGATGATTCAGAAGGCACCGTGGTGCTGAGAAGAGGAGACAGAGGAGTGCTCAGCACTGAAATATCTCTATCACATCTTCCCAGGCTCAGGTTCTATTGTGGAAGAGGTGGTGGGAAGAATATAAGAGCCCAAGGAAAGATAGGACTCTTTACAACGTGCTCCTCCAGACATGACCTCACAGTGCCTGACACTACCTACACAAGACCATCATAATAGGAGGAAAAGATAATAACATTAAAATGAAAAGAGAGACTGAGAGAGGGAGGGGATATGATGGAGAGTGGAGTTTCAAAGGGGAAAGTGGGGGGAGGGAGGGAAATACCATGGGATCTTGTCTACAATTAAGGAAGTTGTCAATAAAAAAAAAAAAAAGGAAAATAGAATTCTCTAGACTTGGAGCTTGGGGTATAGCCCCATTGTATAGCACATAGCATGTTCAAGAAACTGGGTTCAATCCCTGGCATCAAAAACTAAATAAAACAAAAATCTTATGCCTCCTAAATTTTTTTCTAAATTAATTAACTTATTTTATTTGTGATAGAGAAGAGAGAGAGAGAATTTGCACACCTCTAGCCACTGCAAAGGAAGTCCAGATGTACATGCCACCTTGTGCATCTGGCTTTATGTGGGTCCTGGGGAACCAAACCTGGGTCCTTTGGATTTGCCGGCAAGTATCTTAACCGCTAAGCCATTTTTCTCCAGCCCCCACCATCCATTATTATTTTTATTTTTAATTTTTTTGTTTAATTTATTTATTTGAGAGCAACAAATAGGCAGAGAGAGAAAGAAGCAGCGAGTGAGAGAGAGAGAGAGAGAGAGAGGGAGAGAATGGGTGCACCAGGGCCTCCAGCCACTGCAAACGAACTCCAGATGCATGCGCCACCTTGTGCATCTAGCTTACGTGGGTACTAGGGAATTGGGCCTCGAACCAGGGGCCTTAGGATTCACAGGCAAGTGCTTAACCGCTAAGCCATCTTACCAGTCCCTCACCATCCGTTATTTTTTAAAATTTAATTAATTTATTTAAGAGAGAGAGAGAGAGAGAGAAAGAGGTAGATAGAGAATGGGAGCACCAGGGACTTTAGCCACCACAAAAGAACCCCAGACGCATGTGCTACCTTGTGCATCTGGCTCTACGTGGGTACTGGGGAATCAAACTCAGGTCCTTAGACTTTGCAGGCAAGTGCCTTGACTGCTGAGTCATATCTCTGGCCTCTCCATTATTTATTTAAAAAAATATTTATTTATTTTCAAACAGAGAGAGATGGAAGAGAGACAGGGAGAATGGGTGCACCAGGGCCTCCAGCTGCTGCAAAAGGATTCCAGATACATGTGCCACCTTGCATCTGGCTCCACATGGGTACTGGGGAATCGAACTCAGGTTGTTAGGCTCTATGAGCAAGCTCCTTAACCACTGAGCCATCTCTGCAGGCCCTTCATCATTATTATTATTTTGTTGTTCTTTCAACGTAGGGTCTCACTTTAGCCCAGGCTGACATGGAATTCACTATGTTGTCTCAGACTGCCTTGAACTCATTGTGATCCTCCTACCTCTGCCTTCTAAGTGCTGGGATTAAAGGCGTGCACCACCACTCCCAGCTTTCTTTTCTTTTTTTTTACATTCTTATATTTCTATTTATTTGAGAGAGGCAGAGAGAAGGAGAGAGAGACAGAGAAAGAATGGGTGTACCAGGGCCTCCAGCCACTGCAAACGAACGCCAGATGCATGTGCCACCATGAACATCTGGCTTATGTTGGCACTGGGGATTCAAACCTGGCTCCTTTGGCTTTGCAGGCCATCTCTCCAGCCCCCTCTTGTCCATTTCTGAAGTCTTTGAAAGCCTCATCAGGCCCAGCCTTTACCACTCGCTTTTCCATCAGTATTCTGATCTCTTGCACTCACCAGAATCACCCATTAAGCTCGGCTTGTGGCAGCATTCTTCTCTAGCCTGCATCTCCAAACTCTGCCCTGTTCTTCCTGCAGACAGAGTCTGAAGGCCTATGGACCACAGGCTCCTCACAGCAATGTCCCCTCTTCTTGCTACGATCTTCTATATTAATTACTTTTCTTGTCACAGGTGTGGTGGCACACGCCTTTAATCATAGCACTTGGGAGGCAGAAGTAGGAGAATCACTGAGCTCAAGGCCAACTTGAGACTACATAGTGAATTCCAGGTTTCCTGTACTAGAGTGATACCCTACCTCAACAAACCAAAAAAAAAAAAAAAAAAGGAAAAAAAAAAAAATGGGGAAGAAGTTATGGAAACAACTGAAAAGAAGGAAGCATTTTGGCTCACAGTTTGGATGGGTATGGGCCATGATGGTAGAGAAGGCATGCTGGGAGTTCAAAGGACTGGAAGCAGGTGGCCGGAATCACAACTCAACAGATGATGACACTGGACTGGGATGACACTGGGAGTGACACTGGACTCTAAAATCTCAAGGCTGGCCCCCAGTAACTCACTTCCTCCAGCAAGGCTCTACTTCTGAAGATGGGAGGAAAACAGAGAGAGAGAGAGAGAGAGAGAGAGAGAGAGAGAAACATGGCCTCCTTAGCAGTTTACCCTTAGTGTATTTGCAGACCGGCAAGTCATACCTGGACCCAACAACAAATAGGCAGGTGGAAGCATTACTCACCACTTACCAACCATTCCAGTCTCTTCACTTCCCATTGGAACAAACACAACTTCTTTGCTTTTCCCAAATCTAGGTGTTGTGGACATCTTAGGAATGTCCCTAGAGGACCCAGCCGGGCTTGGGTTTGTCCCTGTCACTTGCAGAGCTTCTGGACCTCACACACACTACTTCACCACCATGTGTTCAGCCTCCTCAAGGGTGATACGAGATGTTGGGTGACAGTCACCCCTTAGGACTACCCAGAGTACAAAACGAGATAACACACTGGGAACTCTTAGGAGAGGCTGTTCTGAAAGTACTGATGTCCTTCTATTGTCTCTCTCTCTTTTTTTTTAGAGAGAGAAAGAGAGAGCGAATGGGTGCACCAGAGCCTCCAGCCACTGCAAACAAACTCCAGATACACACGCCCCTTGTGCATCTGGCTAATGTGGGTCCTGGGAAACGAACCTGGGTCCTTTGGCTTTGCAAGCATGTGCCTTAACCGCTAAGCCATCTCTCCAGTCCTCTATTGTCTCTTGTAACCAGTCTAACAGAGGACACTGTGGACTGTCTCCGTCTCCAAAGTGCCCTCAACAGGCCCCTGGCTCACCACCTTGCTGCCATCTCCCTGGACAGAGCCACCCTTCGGAAGGTCACATGGGATCCTGATTGCACACTTGATTTCTTCCAGTAGATTCTTCCGGGATCCTGCTACAGCACCAGCCAGTTTGTGGGACTTTTCTGCTCAAAGCTCAGGGCAGGTTTCTCTGGAGTCAGTATCTTGCCTGTAACTCCTGACTCTGAACACACAAGTCTTTCTGTCTCTACACCCCACCCCGCCCTGGCTACGGACCCCAGGTGCTTACCTCCTGCAGCTTCTTCTTTTAATTTTATCTTGACAATTTCATACATGTATAGAATACAATCTGACCATATTCACCTCCATTACACAACTAAGCCTCTTTCTACTTTTTTTTTTTTTTTTTTTGAGGTAGGTTTTCACTCTAGCTCAGGCTGATCAGTCTGCATTCTTCCTGTTATCCCAGTGCAGATCAGCTGGCCCAATCTCAATGGTTGTAATTTCTCATGCAATTACAGCTTAACAGGCAGAAGTTTTGGCCCAAAGATTTTCTTTCTGTGCCATAGCCCTCTACTCACACCAGTCCATTTCTGTTCAATGCAACCCTGCACAAGTTCTCAGGACACAGGCATAAGAGCAAGCCTCTCACACACACTGCTTCTAGCCCAGTCCAGGCAAAGTTCTTTCTCACCCTCATAAGCCAAACCTCACAGTCCATAGTTCTTACTGCATTCAGGTCTTTCAACTGACCAGAATAGTCCATCAAGCTGTACTTACAGCACTGCAAGGTGTCTCTTAGGCCAAGGTTTCAAATCCTTACACATTCCTCTTGAAAATCAGCTCCAAAAGGCCAAAAGCCACACAGTCAGGTGTCTAGCAGCAAAAATCCCACTTCTCTGTATCAACTTTACTGTTACAGTCAGGTTTGCATTGCTGACAGAAACCACCTGACCAAGAGCAGCTTGTGGGAAAAAAAGATTTACAGGTGACTGGAGGGGAAGCTCCATGATGGCAGAGGAAAACAATGGCATGAGCAGAGGGTGGACATCACCTGCTGGCCAACATCTGATGGACAACAGCAACAAGAGAGTGTGCTAAACACTGGCAAAGGGAAGCTGGCTATAATACCCATAAGCCCGCCCTCAATAATACACTGCCTCCAGGAGGCTTTAATTCCCAAATTGCCATCAGCTGAGGACCTAGCATTCAGAACACGTAAGTTTATGAGGGACACCTGAATCAAACCACTACACTCTGCTTCCCAAGTTCTGGGATTAAAGGCATGTGCCACCATGGCCAGCCTGTTATATTTAATATATATATAATCTATATCTATATTTTATATCTATATATCTATATATTATATATATATATATATATGTATCTATATATATTTCAGAGACAGAGTGAGAGTGAAAGAGAGAGAGAGAGAGAGAGAGAGAGAGAATTGGTATGCCAGAGCCTCAGCCACTGCAATCAAACTCCAAACCCTTATGCTACCTAGTGGGCATGTGCAACCTTGCAGTTGCCTCTCCTTTGTGTGTCTGGCTAATGTAGGATCTGGAGAGTCAAACATGGGCCAATAGGCTTTGCAGGCAAGTGCCTTAACCACTAAGCCATCTTGTTTATTTACTTGCAAGCAGAGAGAGACAGAGAGCGAGAAAGAGAGAAGACAGGGAGAAAGAGAGAGATTAGGCACACCATGGCCTTCAACTGCCACAAACAAACTCCAGATCCATGCACCATTTTGTGCATCTGGTTTTATATGGGTAGTGGAGAATAAGCCAGGTTGTTAGGCTTTGCAGGCAAGTGCCTTAACTGCTGAGCCATCTCTCTTGACCTTACTGTCATGTTCTGTGTGTGTGTGTCCTGCAGAGTTAATTTCGTGTTGCTTGCACGAGCATGGGGGGACGTTTTATACTGGAGTATGGGCACCTTACCAGTGGCTACACCACTGAGAAACATATGATTCCCCTTTCCCAAGGACCATTAAGTGCCAATGTCTACTCTGGGAGGAGTGTGAGCCCCTCCCCCACCCATGTTCCCATGGACTGTCACGGGGTTCAGTCCTCGGTGGGAAACCACAGCTGCTGTAGTTCAGGAGTGTAATGGCCACGCTGTGTCCCTGTAGCTTCTTGAAGGCCCTAGACACAGCCACCTTGGGCCTCTGCATTGCAGCCGGCTCTGTCCTGCACCCTCTGTCCTCAGCTGTGGTGGTGATAACTTCCCTCACCTTCTTGTGGGGGCTTACATGTCACCTTCCTGTGAAAGGCTTTCCACCATGGCTCCCCTCCCAAGCCTTCTTCCACATGAGATCATTTTCCTTTTTTTCCCCTTTGGTTTTTCAAGGTAGGGTCTGACCTGGAATTCACTATATATTCTATATATTCACTATATAGTCTTAGGGTAACCTCAAACTCCTGGTGATCCTCCTACCATTGCCTCCCGAGTGCTGGGATTAAAGGCGTGCGCCACCACGCCCGACTAGGAATGTGGTTTTTGCCTTTAAAAACTCACTGTAGGGCTGGAGGGATGGCTTAGCTATTAAGGCATTTGCCCGAAAAGCCAAAGGACCTTGGTTCAATTCCCCCAGACCCACGTAAGCCAGATGCACAAAGTGGCACATGCATCTGGAGTTCGTTTGTAGTGGCTGGAGGCCCTGGTGCACCCATTCTCTCTGTCTCTATCTGCCTTTTTCTCTCTTGCTCTCTCAAATAAATAAAAAAAAATTTTTTTTTTAAATCTCACTGTAAAAGTAGGACAGGGAAAGCTCTTCTTCTTGAGGGGACAGATGCTGGTTGGCTTAATGAAGACTTTTTTTTTTTTTTTTTTAGTTTTTTGAGGTAGGGTCTCACTGTAGCCCAGGCTGACCTGGAATTCACTCTGTAGTCTCAGGGTGGCCCCGAACTCACAGCGATCCTCCTACCTCTGCCTTCTGAGTGCTGGAATTAAAGGCGTGCACCACCACGCCCAGCTAAGACACTTAAAAAAATTTTTTTTGATGTTTATTTTTATTTATTTGACAGCAACATGGGTGGGGTAAATAGTGCAGACAGGAAGATCAACTGGCCACCAATACCTCACAGAAACCTTGGGCACTTTTTGTTTGTTTATTTTGTGGTAGGGTCTTGCTTTTAGTTCAGGCTGACCTGGAATTCACTCTATAGTCTTAGGCTGGCCTCAAACTCATGAGGATCCTCCTACCTCTGCCTCCCAAGTGCTGGGATTAAAGGCGTGCGCCACCATGCCCGCCTTTGGGGGCACTTGTTGGCTGTTGTCCCTGTAGCCTCCTTCAGTTCACGGAGTTACCAAGGGAGGAGTCAAGAGCCAGCTTTAGACTTTTCTAGAGTCACTGACTCAACCTATAAAGAGTGATTGTCCAGCCTCTGGGATGTCTTCTTTTCTTCACAGCCCAACCCAATGCCTCCCCTCTGCAGGCGATGTGCCCGCAAATTCCTGTTCTCTACTCAGAGCGCTCCGCTCCACCTGCTAGAGATGCCTCCGGGGCCCTCCTGCAGAAGTCCGCATCCTGCTCCCCCACTCACCTCCGCGGGCTATATGGTCACAGCCCTCCATACGCTGATTCTATAGCTTCCTTAACTTCACCAGAGGTGTCATCATGGGAAATGGACACACACACGCACCACATTCTTGCTTGCTGCCTGGCTCTGACTGTGCCAGGACGCTGCTGTAGTCCTGAGTAGATAATTATTGGACCCACGTGCATTGTTGTTTTCAGAAGCCAAGGAGGCCTTATTATGAATTCTTTCTAGGTTTGTAACCTGCACCAAGGACTCAAGCAAGGCTGATGACTTACCCAAGTTGGGTTTATGAAATTAAAAAAAATGTTTTACAGGGTATAATTCATTTTTTAGACGAGACATGTTGGATGTTGTTTTATTTCTTTCAGTGTTATGATCAGTACAGATCAGCCATGTTTATCTTTCAGAAAATAAACAAAGGTTGCTTATTTCTCAAAAAAAAAGTTTTATTTTCCAGGCGTGGTAGTTCACACCTTTAATCCCAGCACTCAGGAGACAGAGGTAGGAGAACTGCTATGAGTTTGAGGCCACCCTGGGACTACATAGTGAATTCTGGCTTTACGTGGTATTGCAGTTAACTTCGTACTGCAGTCAGAGAACCTGACCAAAGGGCTGGAGAGATGACTTAGCGGTTAAGGTGCTTGCCTGCAAAGCCAAAGGACCTCAGTTCAATTCCCCAGGACCCAGGTAAGCCAATGCACAAGGTGGCATGTGTGTCTGGAGTTCACTTGCTGTGGCTGGAGGCCCTGGCAAGACCATTCTCTTTCTTTCTCTCTCTCTCTCTCTGCTTTTTACTCTCTTTCAAATGAATAAAAATAAAATATTAAAAAAAGAACCTGACCAAGAGCAGTTTGTGAGAAAAAAAGAATTTATTTTGGCTTACAGACAGGAAACCCCCTACTAGGTTTTCTTTTTTTTCTTTTCTTTTCTTTTCTTTTCTTTTCTTTTCTTTTCTTTTCTTTTCTTTTCTTTCTTTCTTTTTCTTTTTCTTTTGGTTCAATTGGAATTAGGTCAGTTGTCTTCCTGGAGTTGGGTCTACTTGAACTAAAATCCAGGCTGAGGGCTGGAGAGATGGCTTACAGTTAAGGCGCTTGCCTGCAAAGCCAAAAGACCAGGGTTTGATTTCCCAGGACCCATATAAGCCAGGTGCATAAGGTGACGCATGTGACTGGATTTTGTGTGTAGTGGCTGGATGCTCTAGTGCACCAATTCTCTCTTTTTCTTCCTCTCTCTGCCTCTCTTTCTCAAATAAATAAATACATAAAAATTAAAATAAAATCCAGGCTGACTAGCAGTTGCTGCTGAAGGCTGAGAAGTTATCTGCCCACAGACACACTTTGAGGAAGGGGGTTTCTTGGCGCCCCCTTCTGGACACCGCATGGTGTGTCAGCCTGGGTTTTGAGTTCCATGACCTTGAACCCCCTTCCTTCTCTTTCTGTGCCTTTTGGGGACCAGAAGGATGAAATGGAAAGAGGGAGGGAGGACACTTGGCTTTGTACCGACAATGGGCATCCCTTGCATAGAAGTCTGTTGACTCTCAATCAGCAGACAGCTCTTAGGGCTCCCATGGTCCCCAGATCATTCAGCGCTCAGAAGTGTGGGGCTCTTTGTTCTGGATCACCAGAATAGCAGCCTACTACCACATGGGGTTCCGGTTCCTTTTGAATCTTGAAGCTATGGATCCAAGACATCTCATAAGAACAAGCAAGGCATTACATCAGATGGAAAACCCACCAGGCTCAGAACCGCCAGAGCCCTTCAGGGACGCTGGGAGGCCAGATGAAAGCCCACCCCCACTTCCCACCCAATGCAGCAGATGGTGACAGCCATGGCCTTGCTGGGCCACCCTGGAGGCACAGGGCCTCTGTTTCCTGCCTTTGATCAGGATAAGATGAAGCCTACCCTCCAGGACCCCAGAAAACCTCGATGCGCTCAGCATCACAGGATGGAGGCAGAAGGAGAGGCAGCTTTTCTTCTTTTCTTCTTTTTTTTTTAAAGGCAAATCCCAGAGCTGGGATTAAAAAAATTTTTTTTATATTTATTTATTTATTTATTTATTTGAGAGAGGGAAGGAAGGAGGGAGAGAGAGAGAGAGAGAGAGAGAGAGAGAGAGAGCGAGCGCGAGCATGCCAGGCCTCCCAGCCACTGCAAACAAACTCCAGATGCATGTGCCACCTTGTGCCTCTGGCTTAGGTGGGTCTTGGGGAATGGAACCTCGGTCCTTTTGCTTTGTAGGCAAACACCTTAACTGCTAAGCCATCCCTTCAGCCCACATCCTTTTCTTTCTATACTCTGGGGGCCTCAGAGGGGGCAAGTGGGAGCTGGAGCTTAATAGGTAGTCTCAGTTCTGTAGGGCGAAGAGTTCTGAAGACGTGGGGCGTGGCCCCTTGCACAACACTGTAGATGTCACTTATGCCACAGACCTGTACCCTTCAAAATGATCATTTTCCTCCTCTGTGTATTTTATCACAATTAAAAACAAAGACCTATATGTTTCCTGCTGTCTGGGCTGTAGGCTGGGACTTGGCTCTGGATGCTGCCATTTTATTATTTTTTTGACTTAGGGTCTCACTCTAGCCCAGGCTGACCTGGAATTCACTATGTAGTCTCAGGGTGGCCTCGAACTCACATGATCCTCTTACCTCTGCCTCCTAAGTACTGGGATTAAAGGCATGTGCCACCACACCCGGCTATAACTTCATTCTTATTGTATTTACTTATTTATTTGGTAGAGAGAAAAAGGCAGATAGAGTAGCAAGAAAATGGGCACACCAGGGCCTCCAGCCACTGCAAACGAACTTCAGACGAATGTACTACCTTGCACATCTAGCTTATGTGGGTCCTGAGAAACTGAACCTGGGTCCTTAGGCTTTGTAGGCAAGCACCTTAACTGCTAAGCCATCTCTCCAGCCCCATTCTTATGGTTTTTAATGTGGGTCCTGGGGATTAAAATCAGGCCCTCATCCTTGTGCAGCAAGCTGTCTTCTCCATTGAGCTATCTCCCCTGACTTGCTGATACTTGTTTTTTCAAGGTAGGGTCTCACTCTAGCTCAGGCTGGGCTCGAATTCACTATGTAGTCTCAGGGTGGCCTCGAATTTATAGCAATCCTTCTATCTTTGCCTCCCAAGTGCTGGGATTAAAAACATGCACCACCATACCCAGTTACTGATATATTATTATTATTATTATTATTTTCTTTTTGGTTTTGCAAGGTAGGGTCTCACTCTGGTCCAGGCTGATCTGGAATTAACTATGTATTCTCAGGGTGGCCTTGAACTCTGGGCGATCCTCCTACCTCTGCCTCCCAAGTGCTGGGATTAAAGGCGTATGCTAGCATGCCCGGCTTTTCTGATATATATTTTTCATTTTATTTATTTATTTGTTTTTTTGAGGTAGGGTCTCACTTTGGCCCAGGCTGACCTGGAATTAACTATGTAGTCTCAGGTGGCCTTGAACTCATGGCGATCCTCCTACCTCTGCCTCCCGAGTGCTGGGATTAAAAGCATGCGCCACCACACCAGGGCCCATTTATTTATTTGCAAGCAGAGAGATAGAAGAGAGACAGAGAGAAGGGGCATAGCAGGGCCTTTAGACACATGTACTACTTTGTGCATGTGGCTTTATGTGGGTACTGGAAAATTGAACCTGGGTCCTTTGGCTTTGCAGGCAAGTGCCTTAACTGCCAAGCCATCTCTTCCAGCCCCTGACAATGTTTTAATGACCATGTATTGCTATTATAGCTAGATGGCATGTGAAAGATTTCTTACCCTACCCAAAGACACACACACACTTATTCTTAAGAAAGGAATTTATTTCACATCAGTGAAACTTCAAACAAAAATCATTACTGGCCTTTTCTTGAATGGTCTTTGTTGTACATAATTTAAAAAAGAGGTAGGGATTGGAAAACAAAACCCCATAAGGTAAAGTTATCAGTTCATACTCGCTGGCGCTCACCAGGTACTGTCATAAAACCTGTAGATGCCACACTGGTTTCATAAAAGTATTAGAACAAAAACAGTGAGAAACTCTGTTACCCTTTCAAAGTTCAGCTAGTCCAAACTACGCTCACTTGCATGGTGGGAGATGCATTAAATGCTAGGCATGGTCTTACTGTTAAAAAAAAAACCCACAACTGTGTTTTAAATAAGACTTAAAAAAAATAGTAAGACTTCCTCTAGAGTTCCAGATTCATCACTGGCAGCTTAGAAAATAGCCTTCTTGGTTTGGTTCCCAATTCTGAAGTCTTCCCCAGCAAGGACCATCCAATGGGGTATCCTTCATGGGGTACAGAGATCAGGGCATTTGCTGGGCTCAGTCCATTCTCCACTTGCTTTCAGGTCTCACATCTTGGTCTGTGTGACAGGCTCCGATGTGTGATACGGGTTGCTCTTGTCTGCGTTCTTTTTCTTCTCATCCTCATCAAACTGAGCTTCGATCTCTGCTGGGTTGACGTAAGTATAGAACCGAGCCATGATGGCAAATATTATACACACGACCAGAAGCAACGCAGCAAACAGGATGTACTCAGCCCACTTCGGAGGAATTAAGAGTCGGAGAAAGGGGGAAAAAATCACAAATCAAATTAACATATATACTGCATGTCCATTTTCTTGCTATGTCTAGGTGGAAAGTGCTTTGAAATTAAATTGTTATGGAGAATTGCAGGCGATCAATATAGACAGTGTCTGGTTAAGCTTGTCTCAGATGCCTGAGTACAGCATTTTTCTAATAGCATGAAGGTGCCAAGTCACAAAAACTCTTAGAAGATGAGAGTGTTTTCTCAAACACTTAACCTTCAAGGTTGTGGCTGGAGCCTGAAGGATGGGGTCCAGGGAAGACCAAGGAGTAACCTTGTGTTTACTGAACATGATGTGATAGTTTGAATATACAGCCCCATAGACTCACTTGGGTGTTTCATTAAATTGAGCTTGTGGGCTGGAGAGATGACTCAGTGTTAAGGCACTTGATTACAAAGCCTGAAGGCCTGGGTTTGATGCCCCAGTACCTACATAAAGCCAGATGCACAACGTGGCACATACCTCTCGAGTTCATTTGCAGTGGCTAAGAGGCTAGGGGTCCTGGTGTGCTTATTCTCTCCCTCTCTCTTATTTCTCTGCTTGCAAATAAATAAACCATATTTCAAAAAAAAAAAAAAAAAAAAAAAAAAAGCCGGGCATGGTGGCACACGCCTTTAATCCTAGCACTTGGGAGGCGGAGGTAGGAGGGTCACTGTAAGTTTGATGCCACCCTGAGACTCTATGGTGAATTCCAGGTCAGCCTGGGCTAGAATGAGACCCTACCTTGAAAAACAACAACAAAAAGAAATTGAAAGCCAGGAGTGGTGGTGCATGCACGCCTTTAATCCCAGCACTCGGGAGGCAGAGGTAGGAGGATCTCCATGAGTTCGAGGCCACCCTGAGATTACATAGTGCATTCCAGGTCAGCCTGAGCTAGAGCAAGACCCTTCCTCAAAAAGCCAAAAAAGAAAAAAAATAGGGAATTGAGCCCCTGGCAAGCAGATAGATCCCTGCTACAGGGGGTGCCTGTCAATGGGGGCAGATCTTGGAGTGCAGTCCTAGCTGTGGCAGAGCTGTTGGAGAGCTCTGGGGATGGCACTTGCTGGCGTTGCTTCTCTGTGCTTGGATCTATGGAAGTGAGAAGTGAGCAGCTTCTTCCGCCATTGCTGGGGTTTCCCCTCGACCTGTGAGCCTGACATAAACCCCTTCCTCTCATAAGCTGTGTCTGGTTGGACGCTTATGCCAGCGAGGAGGCGCTGACTGCAACACTTGGCGTAGAATGAAGCTGCTGTGGTTAGAGGGAACTATGAGGCTGACCTTGTGTGTTGCAATGCTGAGGAAGGAGAGTAAGTATCAGAAAAGCCCTCGTTTTATGTTAGCCGGAAAAATGAAAACCACCTCAAGAGCCTTAGCTTTGGTTATTATAAAAGTCCCTACAGAGGGTGCTGGAGAGATGGCTTAGTAGGTAAGGTGTTTGCCTGCAAAGCCATAGGACCTAGGTTCGATTCCCCAGGACCCAGGTAAACCAGATGCACAAAGTGGACATGTGTCTGGAGTTTGTTCTCAGTGGCTGGAAGCCCTGGAACACCCACTCTCTCTCTCCCTCTTTCCTTCTTTCGCTCCCTCAAATAAATAAGTAAGTAAATAAATAAATAAATATATTTTTTTCCCGGAGGTAGAGTCTCACTCTAGTACAGGTTGACCTGAATTCACTGTGTAGTCTCAGGGTGACCTCAAATTCATGGTGATCCTCCTACCTCTGCCTCCTGAGTGCTGGGATTAAAGGCATGAGCCATCACGCTCAGCCTATAAATAAAATTTTTGAAAGTTTCTACATAGGATATCTTGTTTATTTCTTTGGGTACTGGGCCTCGAACCCAGATTCTTGTGCATTCAAGACAAGCACTGCATTATGGACCTACATCCGCCCCCCCCCCCAAGACAACACGTCTAGTTCTGGGCACTGGAGCTGTATTTATAGAAGCCAGGAAAGATTTCTTTTTCCTTTCATAGTAGACGGCATTAGAGTATGTATGCTTTAACTGGTTGTTTTGCACGTCAGGTCAGTTTCCAAGTGTGTGCCACTGAGCAGAAAGGAGAATCAGCATACAATTTTGCCCCAAGGCTATCGGCGACAGTCCTGTCCTGCTAGTCTGGCAATGTTGTCCAGCCAATAGCCCAAATGACCATTACCGGAGGGGAGGCATGGCAATGACCATGAATAGATAACATTGGAGCATCCAGGAGGATCTGAAGTTCAATCAACTTCAGATACACAGGGGATTTGAGGCCAGTCCGAGCCACCTGAGACCCTGTGTCACACACACAAAAGAGAGGCACGTCCAATCCCTTTTCCCCACGTACCTGTTTACTGAAGTGGCCGGCCCCTGCCACAATGAGCACAATGATATTGCCAACGGCCACCGTCAACAGCCACCCTGCTTGAAGCACTGACTTCATGTTGGAAGGAGCCTGAGAAGCAAAGCGGAATGAATCTGTGTGGATTCGAACCTCAGGCCAGGAGAATGCTACCACCCTCACTTCACCAAGTTTCCGAAAAGTGCCCATTAAGGGTACCTGTAATCCCAGTACTCTGGAGGCTGAAGTAGTAAGATCATGAATTCAAGGCTACCCTCAGCCAGGTAGCAAGTCCCTGTCTTTAAACAAAAACAACTAGCTGGGCGTCATGGCGCACACCTTTAATCCCAGCACTTGGGAGGCAGAGGTAGGAAGATCGCCATGAGTTCAAGGCCACCCTGAGACTAAACAGTGAATTCCAGGTCAGCCTGAGCCAGAGTGATACCCTACCTCAAAAAACCAAAACCAAACCAAAACAAAACAAAAAACAACTAAGCAGAGGTGGAGAGCTTGCTTAGGGGTTAAGGTGCTTGCCTGCAAAGCCTTACAACCTGGGTTTGATTCCCCAGTACCCATGTAAAGCCAGATGCACAAAGTGGTGCATGCATCTGGAGTTTGCAGCAGGTGGAGGCCCTGGGGTGCCCATGCTCTCTGTCTCTCTTCTCTCTCTCTCTCTCTGCTTGCAAACAAATGAATATTAAAAAAAAAAAATAACTAAGTAGGGCTAGAGAGATGTCTTAGTGGTTAAGGTGTTTGTCTGCAAAGCCTAAGGGCCCAGGTTCGCTTCTCCAGTACCCACGTAATCCAGATGCATAAGGTGGCACATGTGTCTGGAGTTTATTTGCAGTGACTAGAAGCCCTGGTGTACCCATTCTCTCTCTCTCTCTCTTTTAAATAAATAAAGAGCTAAGTAAGTAAATAAATATGAAGCCGTCTGTGGCATACTTTTCCCCAAGCAGAGGCCAATCTCTGGGCCGCAAGTTCATTCTCATAGCTTCCTTGCCATGTTCCCCATGTTCTTTCCCAGGCTCTGGTCACCCATACCACGGTCACGACCTTGGTTAGACTGTGTGGTCATCACAGAAAGGGGTTACCTAGTCCTGTTGATCATATTTATGACAAAAATTGAAAGCAATAGAAATGGTGTTATGCAATGCATTTAACTATAGTTTTGACAGTTTAGAAATTAAGCCCTAATTTGAGTATCAACAAAATTTGCCTTATTAGCCTAATATATTTAAAAGCAAAATGTTTTAACTTAAATTATTTTATTCATTTCAGAGAGAGAGAGAGAGAGGTAGAGAGAGAGAATGTGTGGGTCAGGGGTCTCTAGCCACTGCAAATGAACTTCAGAGCATGTGCTATTTTATGCAGCTGGCTTTACATGGGTACTGGGGAATTGAACTCTGGTCCATAGACTTTGTAGGCAAACACCTTAACCACTGAGCCATCTCTCCAGCTCCTAACTTCTTCTTAAAGCTAGGCCTGATTTGATGTGATTACCGCAGCTACAAAGACCTTAAATATAACAAGGACATGGGCCTTTAATCCCAGCACTGGGAAAGCTGAGGTAGGATGATTGCCGTGAGTTTGAAGCCAGCCTGAGACTACATAGTGAATTCCAGAGTAATACCCTACCTCAAAAAACCAAAAAAAGAAAAGAACAAAAAAAGATATACAAGAAAAATAATGACTGCATGTGGTTGAGGCAGGAGAATTGTGAGTTCAAGGCCAGGCTGAGTTATATAGTAAGACTCTTTCTCCTAAAACCAACATAACAAAACAAGCTATAAATTCAGCTGATGATTTAAATCAAGCCCCAGCGTGTCTTTCTGAAGGCAGGATCCGGGAGCAGAAGAGTGGTATAAACAACAAACAAGAGACCTGGGAATATGAGAACTCCAGTCCTGTAACAGAGAAGACCACCTCGCCACACGTGAGAAGAAAATACTGCGGGATCTGCAGAGCCATGTTAACCGTGTTGGGTGAAATGTCTTCAAATTCCTGCACTTCCGGGCAGCCATTACTCTATAAACAATTAAGGCAAAAAAGCGACATGTTGAAACTGGAGTGGACATAGAATTTGATTGTTCAAGCAGGCGAACTGAGTTTGACCTAGGGTTAAATCAGGCAATTTATCAAGCGAGTGCTCATTTTATATGTAACTATGCAACACTGGAAGTCCAGTTTGTTAAAATATTGCCATCTTAGGCTACTGTAAGTTACTGAAGCCCATGTTAATAGCCTGTAAGGAAGCATTAAATACTGGTCGTTGGACCACAGACACACTGTCCCTTTAAGAGGTCAGCTCTACATCCTTTGGAGACAAAGTAGCCACGCCCCCACACCCCAGAGAAGGCTGCCTGTCTGGGCTTGACAGCAGAACCAGATAAGACTCTGATGATTTTATAACCAACCCTAGCCTTCCTCAGTCCCAATAATAATAACCTGAGTCATATCCACCTTGCAGCAAGTCCTTATCCCTACTTAGAGACCCCATCCCCTTAAAAGATTATAATAGGGCCTGGAGAGATGGCTTAGCGGTTAAGGTGTTTGCCTGCAAAGCCAAAGGATCCCTGTTCGATTCTCCAGGTTCCACGTAAGCCAGATGCACAAAGTGGAGCATGCGTCTGGAGTTGGTTTGCAGTGGCTGGAGGCCCTGGTGTGCCCATTCCCTCTCTCTCTAATAAATAAATATATATATATATTTTAAAAGGTTATAATAGTAAGCATCTTCCTTGGTTTTGAGAGCCTCTGCCTTTAACCATCTTGAGAATCTCCCACCTCCGGGTGGCTGGTGTTAATAAAGGAATTCCACCTAAAGGTCTGTTTCAAAGCATGTTGGAATCATTACCACTAGTTTGCAGGAACTTTTAGTTCCTGCAACTAACCTTGTTGAAGTATCTTATCCAGTCAACTGACATCTATAATACATGGGAGAATTTAGCGGTGAGTTGGGTTAATCCCAAATCCATTTACAACACAATTCAATTCCTCTAGTGAGATCATGAACATGTCCTCAGCCTCTGCGAGGAGTTGCGAGTTACTGACCTGCCTTTTGATCACGTAGGTATAAGCGCTGCCAAAGCCAAGGCTGGACGACTGGAACTCACGTTGACAGCTTGGTGGAATCTCTGCTGAGTCCACCGTGAAGTGTTTTCTATGAAAAGAAAGAAAAAGAGAGAACGTGCTTGCTGTTGAAGTCCTCAATGTGTAAATTGTTTGCAATAAAAAGACCCAAAGAAACAAAACAAAAATAAATAATTAAATAAATAAAATATTTAACCTGGCGGTCATGGTGGCACACGCCTTTAATCCCAGCACTCGGGAGGCAGAGGTAGGAGGATCACTGTGAGTTCAAGGCTACCCAGACACTACATAGTGAATTCCAGGTTAACTTGGGCTACAGTGAAACCCTACCTCAAAATAAATAAATAAAAGAATAAATAAATAAATAAACCTGTCATCCTTGAGCAAAGTGTCCAGTAAAGGTACTTACACGCCAGAAGGAAAGAACTGGTAGTTGCTGGCATTGTAACTGGTGATATTGTACACCTTCCCACTCATTGTGACGTTGAGCATCTCGTTGAAAGTACTTACAAATCTGAAACAAAAAGCATCTGTCTTGTAGAGGAGCCGTGGACTCATTTATCCCAGGTCACAGGATGTGCCCTTGAGTGGGGCTTTGTTCCCCCCAACTTAAAAAAAAACTTTTTATTTTTTTATTTACGAGAGAGAGAGAGACAAAGAGAGAGATAATGGGTGTGCCAAGGCCTCCAGCCTCTGCCAATGATCTCTAGATGCATGTGCCACCTTGTGCATCTGGCTCACATGGGTTCTGGAGACTCAAACCTGAGTTCTTAGGTTTTGTAGGCAAGCATCTTAATTGCTAAGCCATCTCTCCAGCCTTGCCCCACCTGCCTTTTTTTTTTTCGGGTAGGGTCTCACTCTAGCTCAGGCTGACCTGGAATTCACTATGTAGTCTCAGGGTGGCCTTGAACTCATGGCAATCCTCCTACCTCTGCCTCCCCTCCCAAGTGCTGGGATTAAAGGCATACGCCATCATGCCTGGCCAGCCCCCCTTTTCTAATAAAAATAATAAATAAGTAAATAAATAAATTAAATTATTAAAAAATAAAAAAGAAATAATACTAGTAAGTACCTAAGTATGGAAACAACAATTTAACCTTTACATTCCTAAACATGTGGCCAAGTTTCATGAGCTTTGGGGCACATATTTATTTGACAGTGGGAGATATATATATATATATATATATATATATATATATATATATATATATATTTATGCTGTGCCCAGAGCCTGGGGTCCCCAAAGACCACCTAGAGAGTCAGACACGTATGCAATTGCAAAAAGCTTTATTTCTGGCTTAAGCTCGGGCTCCAGACTTTACCAACACAGTGGGTCCGTCTGAGAGCCCCGAGCTGCGTTTGGGAGAAGCTTTTATTGGGTTCAAACAAAGAGAAGGAAAATTTCTAACATGATTGGTTGACATTTAGCAAGCATCTACATGTTACAAGCTGATTGGTTATGCAGCAGCTGAGGAACGTTAAGCAAACTTATCTATAGCTACAAAGCCACAGGAATGTATAACATCTGCTTGGTTTTGTCTAATTGGCCCGTTACGGAGTTATTTTGGGATAGTGTGGTCTTTCCAGTAACTGCAAAGTGCTGTGTCAGTATTAGGCTTATTAACTTTTTTTTTAACTTACTTTTTATTATTTTTATTTATTTATTAGAGACAGAGAGAGAGAGAGAGAGAGAGAGAGGAGAATTGGCATGCCAGGGCCTCTAGCCACTGCAAACAAACTCCAGAATCATGCACCACCTTGTGCATCTGGCTTACATGGGTACTGGGGAATCGAGCCTTGAACCCGGGTCCTTAGGCTTCACAGGCAAGTGCTTAACCACTAAGCCATCTCTCCAGCCCCCTATTAACGTTTTTAAAGTCTGTCATGGCGTCACTTTGGTTCAGGCTCTTTAATATATATATATATATATATATATATATATATATATACATATATAATACATATATAATTTATAAAGGATACTATATTCATATATAGTAGGTACAGGTTCAAATTATCTTTAAGTGTGATAAAGACTTAAAGACTACTGACCTAGCCTGGAATTCAGCCTGGTCCAGAGTGAGACCCTACCTCGAAAAAACCAAAAAAAAAAAAAAAAAAAAAGACCACTGACCCGGAGAAGCTTGCTACATAAAGGTCTTTATTTTTCATTTATTTGTTTTATTTTGCCAGAGACAGAATGGGTACACCAGGGCCTCTTACCACTGCAAATGAATTCCAGACACATGTACATATCACTTTGTGCATCTGCCTTCATGTGGGTACTGGGGAATTGAACCTGGGTTGCCAGGCTTTGCAAGCAAGGGCCTTTAACCACCAAGTCCTCTCTCTAGCCTGAGAAAAGACCTTTAAGAAGGCAAAGGAAGCCGGGTGTGGTGGTGCACACCTTTAATCCCAGCATTTGAAAGGCAGAGGTAGGAGGATTGCTGTGAGTTCAAGGCTGCCTGAGACTATATAGTGAATTCCAGATCAGCCTGAGCTAGAGTGAGACTCTGTCTTAAAAACCAAAAAAAAAAAAAAAAAAAAAAAAAAAAACAAAGGAAGGCCTGGAGAGATGGCTTAGAGGTTAAATGTTTGACTGTGAAGCCTAAGGACCCTGGTTCAAGATTTAATTCCCCAGGACCCACGTAAGCTAGATGCACAAGGTGGTTCATGCATCTGGAGTTGGTTTGCAGTGGCTGGAGGCCCTGGTGCGCCCATTCTCTGTCTATCTATCTGCCTCTTTCTTTCTCTGTCTGTCGCTCTCAAATAAATAAATTAAAAAAAAAAAAAAAAGAAGGCAAAGGAAGGGTGGGCTTTAATCCAACATGACTGGTATCCTTCCAGGAAGAGATTGGGACACAGACACAGAGAAGACGGCCGTCAGAAAGACCACAGGGGAGGCCTTAGAGGAAAGCAGACTCACTACCTTGAACTTGGACTTGCAGCCACTTCCAGCATGGTGAGAACCTGAGGTTCTGTTTAAGTGAGCCACCTCGTTTGTGGGACTCACCATTCACCTCACTGCTTCTCTTGCCAAGATCTGTGGGCATAGGCTACAGGCAGACAAGAAAGGCGCCAGTGGAAGATGGCACAGAACCCTGGAAAGACACTTGACATGGCGCACGGTGGGAAAGCCTCCTAGGACAGTGGCTTCGTGGGGCTACAGAGCCAGTGTTGCTGTTAGGTCGCAGAGAAGCACACAGAAGAAAGAGCTGGCTTGTGGAGAAGAGATGGAGTTATAGCTTATAGCTCATGTCTTTTTATCAACAAGAAGCCAACTGGGCAACCAGAAAAACAAAAGCTGTGGGGGGGAAAAAAGCCTTGGTTGACTCAAAAACAAGGAGACAGGGCAACACTGAACCGCTCATGGAATAAAATGGGATTTTCCAGTTCACCTTGACTCTTAGATTTTCAGTTGAGGGCTATAAACTTATGTTCCTTCTCTGTTAGACTGGTCACACTGTGATGATATTGTGTACAACATCTACATGGTCCTATTTATGGACTTATTTTTTAAAACATTTTATTTTATTTTATTTTATTTTTTGAGAGAGAATGGGCACTCCAGGGCCTCTAACCACTGTAAATGAACTCCAGACACATACACCACCATGTGCATCTGGCTACATGGGTTCTGGAGAGTTGAACCTGGGTCCTTAGGCTTCACAGGCAAGCACCTTAACTGCTAAGACATCTCTCTAGCCCTGGGCTTATTTTTTAAAATTTATTTTATTTAAGAGGGGAAAGAGACAAAGAGAGAGACAAAGAGAGAGGGAGAATGAATGGGCATGCCAGGGCCTTTTGCTGCTGAAAATGCACTCCAGATGCATGTGCCACTTTGTGCATCTGACTTTAAGTGGATACTGGGGATTTGAACCTGGACTGAACCTGGCCTGGCAGGGTTTCGCAAACAAGCACCTTAAAGTGTTGAGCCATCTTCCTAGCCCTGATGGGCTTTTTTTTTTTTTTTTTTTTTTTTTTTTTTTTTAATTTGCAAGAGACAGAGAGAGAGAGAGAGAGAGAGAGGAAGAGACACAGAGAGAGTGGGTGTGCCAGGGCCTTTTCAGCCACTATGAACGAACTCCAGACACATGCACCTCATTGTGTGCATGTGCGACATTGTGCACTTCTGTCACTTTTACATCTGGCTAAACATGGGACCTGGAGAATTGAACAGGTGTTCTTAGGCTTCGCAGGCAGGCACCTTAACTGCTAAGCCATCTCTGCAGCCATGATGGACTTATTTATTTATTTTTTTGAGAGAGTCAGATAGAGAATGGGTGTGCCAGTGGCCTCTCAGCTGCTGTGACGAACGCCAGACGCATGTGTCCCTTGTGGGCAAGCATGGCATTGTGCCCTCGCGTCACTATGTCTGGCTAAACGTGGGACCTGGAGAATTGAATGGGTGTTCTTAGGCTTCGCAGGCAGGCGCCTTAGCCACTGAGCCATCTCTCCAGCCCCTGATGGACTTATTTTTTTAAAAAATATTTATTTATTTACAAGGAGAGAGAGAGAAAAGAAGAGAGGAGAGAATGAGGAAGAGAATGGGTGTGCCAGGGCCTCTTGCTGCTGCTAATGACCTGCATATGCATGGGCCACTTTGTGCATCTGGCTTTATGTGGGTTCTGGACTTATTTTTAGACTTAGCCTAGTACACAGAAAACATAGACTCATAACTATGATAAGCATGATAAACAGCAGGAAACCAACCAAAGATGAAATGAAAAGTAAAAGTTAATCTTATCACTGTTTATATTAACAAATTCGTAGATAGCATCCTAATATTATTCTGTGCTTAGTGCTGACTAGTGAAAATTAAAATCAGAAATTTAAAAAATGTTTAAATAAATAATTAATTTGAGAGAGAGAGAGAGAGAGGGAGGGAGAGAATGAGCATGCTAGGGCCTCTAGCCACTGCACAGGAACTCTAGATGCATGTACCGCCTTGTGCATATGTGTGTGAGCACATGTGTAAATGGAGGTCAAAGGCCATCCTCGGGAATGCTGTCTACAGCCTTTGAGATAAAGTTTTTCATAGGAGGCTAGACTAGCTGGCCCATGAGCCCCAGGGATCCTCTTGTCTTCTCTGCCGCCCCATAGCTGGGATGACACTTTATTTATTTTTATTATTTATTTGAGAGTGACAGACAGACAGACAGAGAAAGAGGCAGAGAGAGAGAGAGAAAGAGAGAGAATGGGCGCACCAGGGCCTCCAGCCATTGCAAATGAACTCCAGATGCATGGGCCCCCTTGTGCATCTGGATTACATGGGTCCTGGGGAATCGAGCCTCGAACTGGGGTCCTTAGGCTTCACAAGCAAATGCTTAATCACTAAGCCATCTCTCCAGCCACAGGGATGACGTTTTATGTAGGTACTGGGGATCAAACTCAGGATCTCATGCTTGCTAGGCAATACTTTACCAACTGAGTTTTCTCCCCAGCCCCTTAATTTTGGCCATTATAGTTCCTTTCTCTTTCCATAAAAATTTTGCAACCAGATTACTTGTATTTATAAAAAATAAAGTTATGATTTTTCTGTTATTTTTTATTTTTATTTTTGTTTTTCAAGGTAGGGTCTCACTGTAGCTCAGGCTGACCTGGAATTCACTATATAGTCTCAGGCTGGCCTCAAACTCATGGTGATCCTCCTACCTCTGCCTCCCGAGCGCTGGGATTAAAGGTGTGTGCCACCACGCCCAGCCATTATTATTTATTTATTTATTATTTATTATTTATTTATTTACTTATGATTTTTCAAGGTAGGGTCTCACTCTAGTTCAGGCTGACCTGGAATTTGCTATGTAGTCTCAGGGTGATCCTCCTAACTCTGCTTCCTGAGTGCTGGGATTAAAGGTGTGCACTATCATGCCTGGTGATGACCGGCATTTTTTAAAAAAAAATATTTTTATTGGGCTGAAGAGATGGTTTAGCGGTTAAGTTGCTTGATTGCAAAGTCTAAGGACCCATGTTTGACTCCTCAGATCCCACGTAAGCCAGATGCACAAGGTGACAAAAGCACAAGGTGATGCATAAGTCTGGAGCTCAATGGCAGTGGCTGGAGGACCTGCCATGCCAATTCTCTCTTTCCTCCCCCTCATAAAAAAAAAATAAAGAAAAAATTTATTTATTTGCAAGCACAGAGAGATACAGACAGAGAGAATGGGCATACCAGGGCCTCCAGTTGCTGTAAACAAACTCCAGATGCTTGTGCCACTTTGTGGCCTTGAACTCCTACCTCTGCCTCCCAAATACTGGGATTAAAGGTGTGTGCCACCATGCCCTGCTAGATTTTTGTTGTTGTTGTTGCTCTTATACTCTGTGACCATTCTAAAATCTGGGTTGGGCTGGAGAGATGGCTTAGCGGTTAAGGCGCCCGTCTGTGAAGCCTAAGAATGCCCGTTTGATTCTCCAGGTCCCACATTTAGCCAGATGCAAGTGGCACAAGGGCACAATGTCGCACTTGCCCACAAGGGGGCGCACACATCTGGAATTTGTTCACAGCGGCTGAGAGGCTGCTGGCGCGACCATTCTCTCTCTCTGTCTATCTCTCTCTCTCTGTCTGTCTCAAATTAAAAAAAAAAAAAAAAACCTAAAATCTGGGTTGATTTTATGAGCTTTTTTTTGCTAGAGTGCAGAGAATTTTCAATGTCAAAATTTTTCTAGCTGGGTGTGGTGGAGCACGCCTTTAATCCCAGCACTTGGCAGGCAGAGGTAGGAGGATCGCTGTATGTTCGAGGCCACCCTGAGACTATGTAGTGAATTCCAGGTCAGCCTGAGCTAGAGTGAGACCCTACCTCGATGAACCAAAAAAAAAAATTTTTTTTCCTTTAGTAAGTAGAGATAGCTTTGTGACTTCCTTCCCAGCTGAAATGCTTCAGCATTATTTCAAGGGTAGGGGTGGGGAGAACAAATAACACAATGGCCTTACCTTGTTCCTGATCCTAGGAGAGAGCATTTCACTGTGAAAGCTAACATTTGCTTTTCTGTAAGTATCCTGAGTCCTTTCTAAGTTCTCGTCTATTCCTGTTTAGCTGGGTGTTGTTTATCAAATGCTTTTCTATATCCATTCATAAGATGATGTGGACTTTCTTCTCTCGTTTATTAAGATAATGGATTTTGGGGGACTGTAGAGATGGCTCAGTGGTTAGAGGAACTTGCCTGCAAAGTCTGCAGGCCCAGGTTCAGTTCCCCAGTACCCACGTAAAGCCAGATGCACAAAGTGGCACATGTGTCTGGAGTTCATTTGCAGTGGCAAGAGACCCTGGTACACCCATTCTCATCTTTCTCTCTGTCCTTGCTTGCAAATAATAAATAATAATAATAAAAAAAGATAATGGGGGCTGGGCATGGAGATACACGCTTTAATCCCAGCACTTGGGAGGAAATGGTAGGAGGATCCCCATGAGTTCAAGGCCACCCTGAGACTACATAGTGAATTCCAGGTCAGCCTGAGCTACAGTGAGACCCTACCTCCAAAAACAAAAATAAAACAAAACAAAAGATAATGGGTTTTTGGTTGATTTTTTAAAAAAATATTTATTTATTTGAGAGAGAGAGAGGCAGAGAGAGAGAGAGAGAGACAGAGGGAATGGGTGCACCAGGGCCTCTAGCCACCACAAACCAATTCAGATGCATGCTCTACCTTGTGCATTGGTTTACATGGGTCCTGAGGACTCAAGCCTGGGTGCTTAGGCATTACAGGCAAGTACCTTAACTGCTAAACCATCTCTCCACCCTCATTTTGGTTGATTTTTAAGAATACCAAACTAGCCAGGTGTGGTGGCACGCGCCTTTAATCCCCAGCACTTGGGAAGCAGAGGTAGGAGGATTGCCATAAGTTCCAGGCCACCCTGAGTGTACAGAGTGAATTCCAGGTCAGCCTGGGCTAGAGTGAGGCCCTACCTCCAAAAACCAAGAAAAAAAAAAAAAAGGAATACCAAACCAGCTTTTATTCTTGGGACAAACTCCGTACTTATATGCCCTGCTGCAACTAGCCTTTATTATGGGTACATGTCAAGTTCCATTAGAAACTGAAAGAAGATAAAGTTAAAGAGCTCATCCTACCTGATCCCATTTTCTCCTTTTTCTGGTTTCTCATTAAGGCCATCCTTTATCTGAGAGAGAAAAAAAGTAACATAAAATCATTTCTAATGTCTAGTTCGTTGAAGTAAACTCACATCAACATCTTAGCCTTTGCAAAAAAAAAAAAAAATTATGCTAGCCTTGTCGTAAAAGCTAAAGGTTTGCCGGGCGTGGTGGCGCACGCCTTTAATCCCAGCACTCGGGAGGCAGAGGTAGGAGGATCACCAAGAGTTCAAGGCCACCCTGAGACTACATAGTTAATTCCAGGTCAGCCTGGGCCAGAGTGAGACCCTACCTTGCAAAACCAAAAAAAAAAAAAAAAAAAAAAAAAAAAAAAAAAAAAAAAAAAGCTAAAGGTTCCATTTCTTCAGCTCTGTTTTTGCTCTATGTTAACTTAAGCATCTACTGTTTTTGATCTTATAATGTCCATGGTTTCAAAGAATATTACTCTCAAGCTGGGTGTGGTAACACACGCCTTTAATCCCAGCACTTGGGAGGCAGAAGTAGAAGGATTGCTATGAGTTCCAGGTCAGCCTGGGCTAGACTGATACTCTATCTCAAAAAAAAATCAACCAAAAAGCCCCCCCCCCCCAACCCCAAGATCTTACTATGTAGTCCAGACTAGGCTTGGAACCCTGATCCTCCTGCCTCTGCCTCCTGAATGCTGGGAATGAAGGTGTGTACCACCATGCCTGGCTCCTACTTCTTTAAAAAAAAAAACAACTTGGGGCTGGAGAAATGGCTTAGTGGTTAAGATGCTTGTCAGTGAAGCCTAAGAACCCCCGTTTGATTCCCCATGACCCACGTAAGCCAGATGCACAAGGGGGCACATGTGTCTGGAGTTCCTTTGCAGTGGCTGGAGGCCCTGGTGTGCCCATTCTTTCTCTCTGCCTCTTCATCTCTCTCAAATAAATAATAAACTTTTAAAAACTTAATCATAACCCTTCTTATCCACCTGTTAATTTTTTCACTAGAATTCAAATGACTTATGCTCCTGAAGAAGGAAGAAAAACAATTTTTCTGTACAGATAAAACAGTCACAGCAGTGAAAAAGCAGTGCCTCCAATGTCACACGTAGTCAAGCTTAGAAGGTCAACTACTTACCACGCGATAACTGACGGGGTCCCACACCAGAAGGGTGTGGCGATGGCCCTGCTCAAAGTTATGAGTTACTGGAGTGACTGGTGATCCAGGAGAAGAAATGCTTATGCTTGTCAGCTTGTCTGCATCAAAAGTCATGAATTCATTCGTCTGTACATGGGGGGAAAGAAGCATAGTTAAGACCATAGTTGCTGCTCTGCACTGTGCATCTGAACCCTGCAAGGCCATGTTCATTGGCATTCCACATACCCAAGTGCATACCTACACACATCTAAAACGCTATGTAGGAAGCTGGCATGAATTTGCCTTTGCCTCCCACTCACCTCATAGACTCTGTCATGAAATACTTTTCATATCACCACTAGAGTTCCACTTTTTTTATTGTTTCAAGGTAATTCACTATGTAGTCTCAGAGTGGCCTCGAACTCACAGCTTTCCTCTTATTTCTGCCTCCCGAGTGCTGGGATTAAAGGTGTGTACCACCACGCCCGGCTCGAGTTCTACTTTCTTAAAAAAATATATATATATATTTTACATAGTGAGTTCCAGGTCAGCCTGAGCCAGAGTGACACCCTACCTCAAAAAATTATTTATTTGTTTTAAAATGTTTTATTTTTATTTATTTATTTGAGAGAGAGGGAAAGAGGCGGGGGGGGGAGAAAGAGAGAGACAGACAGAGAATGGGTGTGCCAGGGCATTCAGCCACTGCAAATGAACTCCAGACACATGCGCCACCTTGTGCATCTGGCTAATGTGGGTCCTAGGGAATCGAACCTGGGTCCTTTGGCTTTGAGGCAAGGGTCTTAACTGCTAAGATATCTCTCCAGCCCAAGAATTCTACTTTTCATTAAACATTTGAATTTTACTTGGCCCCATGGAAATGGATGCCGTGGACATTAATTCTACTACTGCATAAAGGAGCATTGAGGAGACTAGAAAGAAGGCGCAGTGGTTAATAGCACTTCTTGTGCAAGCATGAAAGCGGAGGGGGCCTGAGAGGCTGTTCAAGTTTGATCCCCAGGACCCACAAGAACAGCTGGGAGCGGCCACACCCATGTCTGTAATCCTAGAGAATCCTCGAGTGGGTCCTAGGACCTGAGAATTGCTGGAGCTCATGAAAAAATGGCAAGCTCTGGGAGACACTCCAGCTCAATTAAGATTAAGCAGAAGGGAGCTGGACGTGGTGGTGCACGCCTTTAATCCCAGCACTCGGGAGGCAGAGGTAGGAGGATCGCTGTGAGTTTGAGGCAACCCTGAGACTACATAGTAATTCCAGGTCAGGCAGAGCTAGAGTGAGACCCTACCTTGGAAAACAACAACAAAAACAAAACAAACAAACAAAAAAAGTCCAAGTGAGAACTCAGATCTTGGAATTTTCAAGGCTCGGAAGGTGAGTCCAACATGGACTCAAGGTGGGGAATCTCTAGTCCAGCATGACTACAGCAGTATTTCCTGACCTTGACATTGTGCACATTGGGCTAGAGATTTCTTTGTTGTGGAGGATTCTCTATATGAGATGCCAATACCACACTCCTAATGGCAGCCACAAAAAGTGCCTTTAAAGATTACAGCCTGAGACTACATAGTGAATTTCAGGTCGACCTGGGCTAGAGTGAGACCCTACCTTGAAAAACCCCCCAATTTTAAAAAATTTATTTGTAAGGAGAGAGGAGGAGGAGGAGAGAGAGAAGGGAAGAGAGTGACAATGGGTCCAACAGGGCTTTCTGCCACTGCCAAGGAATTCCAGATGCATGTGCTACTTCATGCATCTGGCTTTATGTGGGCACTGAGGAAACAAACCCAAGCCATCAGGCATTGCAAGCAAGTATCACATGGGAGCTTGTGAAAGCATGCCATCTCCAACCTGCTGATTAAGTCTGCATTCGCCCAGGTTCCCGAGTGATCTGTACTCACATTTGAGTTGAAGGCCCACTACTCTAGAATGGAGCCAGCATGAGATCAAGAATGACATGTCACCAGGCTGGAGAGATGGCTTAGCAGTTAAGCCTAAGGAGCCAGGTTTGAATCCCCAGTACCCATGTAAGCCAGATGCACAAGATGGTGCATGCATCTGGATTTCGTTTGCAGTGTCTACAGCGCCCACAGTGCCCATTCTCTCTCTGCCTCTAAAATAATAAATAAGTAAGTAAGTAAATAAATAAATAAAATATTAAGAAAAGAATGACATGTTCCCATCCTGGGCTGGCCTCAGGATTTATACAAGGGCCAAGATAATTAGCTCCTTCAAACTGCTATAACTCAGGTTAGAATATGAAAGAGGGAGTTCTGTTTCCTTCCACTTACCTGAGACATTTGTTGGAGCGTCACTGTCTCTTGGGGAAAAGAGATCGTCATGTTATTATTTCCTATGTTCAAGACTTTTATTTGGACTTGATTTCCTCCTGGAAAGACTGGAAGAGTTTTCTGAGCAAAAGAAAAGAGAATTGCCAGTGAGGCCTTCAGTGGAGGGCACTGTCACCCTAACTCTGAGTCATCTCCCTCCTACTCTCCAAAGGTGAAGACATGTCACACCCTCCTCTAACTACTGATCTCTTACAGAACAGCAGTGGGATATTAGTTAGCCTTAAACAAGGAAGAAAATCTCATTGTCATAAAACGGATGAGCCTTGGGGCTGGAGACATGGCTTAGCTGTTAAGGTACTTTTCTGCAAAGCCAAAGGACCTTGGTTTGATTCCCCAGGACCCATGTAAGCCAAATGCACAAGGTGGTGCATGCATCTGGAGTTCGTTTGCAGTGGCGGGAAGCCCTGGTGTGCCCATTCTCTCTCTCAAATAAATAAATAAAAATAAAATATTTAAAAAAGGGTGAGCCTTGAGGACATTACACTGAATGAAATAAGCCAGTCACAAAAGGTCAAAAACTATTTCTTTTTAATTTTAAAGAAATGGAAAAAAGCCCAGAAAGTTAGGGAGGGATACAGGGAGACTGACTCTCATCTAGGTTCATGTACTATATCACTCCTTTCTTTTTTAAAATATTTTTTTATGAGAGAGAGAGTGAGAGAGTGTGTGTGAGACAGAGACAGAGAGAAAGAGAGAGAATTGGCACACCAGGGCCTCAGCCACTGAAATTGAAGTCCAGACACTTGCTCCACCTAGTGGGCATGTGCGTCTAGTTTATGTGGGACTTGGAGAGTCAAACATGGGTCCTTAGGTTTTACAGGCAAATGCCTTAACCACTAAGTGATCTCTCCAGTCCATTATTTCTTTTTGAACCAATATCTGATTTCAGGCTAATTGCATTCCATTACTTTAGAACAAGTGTACAACAGATGTGTGGGTTAGTTTAGAAACTGTCATTATTAGAAACATTCCAATCCAAACTGTTTTTTCATCAAGAGGACAATTAGACATTCGGAACTGCTATTTGTTTGTGGATGGTGGTCTTCTCCTAGCCTGAGGGTGTAAGAGCTCGGATTGCTAAGGATAAAATTCTACAACCTACCTCCCCCCCCCCCCACCAATCATGAGAGCTGCATTGTAAAGTGGAAGCTATCTACATAACTCCTTTCCTGAACTCGAAGGAAGCCCACGCATTGGACATGCTTCCCAGTGATGAGAACGCACAGTGCTCGCTGATGGACAGGGGCCCTCCTGCCCCTTGCCTCCCACCGTCCACGTCCGTAGGTTCAGGGCCTCCTTCTATAGAAGAGTCCCTGGCCTTCCCTAGTCCAGTCCCAGAGGAAGAAGGTTCTGAGCCCAAGGGGAACAACACTCACATCAATTTCCACCTGCACAATGGCAGCCACCACAAAGGCCATAGATGCCAGGAACATCCCCACTGTCATCTTCTTCAGAGAGCTGACCGGGAGGAGGAGACAGTCACACAGAGAATCCCCAAACAGAACGAGGCCATAGACCCCCACTCAACCTCCCCCCACCCCCCGTGGAACAAAACCAACTTCATGCAAAGACACAGGAGCTGGAAGGCGCTCTCATTTATTTTTATTTCTTTTTTTTCCAGGTAGGGTCTTGCCCTAGTCCAGGCTGACCTGGAATTCACTCTGTAGTCTCAGGGTGGTCTTGAACTCATGGCGATCCTCCTACCTCTGCCTCCTGAGTGCTGGGATTAAAGGTGTGCACCACCATGCTCAGCTCCACTATTATTTATGAACAGGACTAATGAGGGGAAATGAAATACAGACTCTCATTTGCATTTTTACATTTAATTGCTAGAAACTATGTGTTCACAATGAACATACCCATCATGTGTATCCATAAGAAGAGAGCCTTAATTAGAGCTTTATCAGGCTGTCATTGATAGCAGTTCTATCTCTCTCTCTCTCTCTCTCTTTTTTTTTTTTTTTTGAGGTAGGGTTTCACTCTAGTCCAGGCTGACCTGGAATGCACTATGTAGTCTCAGGGTGGCCTCATGGTGATCCTCCTCCTTCTGTCTCCCAGGTGCTGGAATTAAAGGTGTGTGCTGCCATGCCTGGCTTTTTTTTTCTTTGCTCTTTTTTTTTTTCTTTTCTTTTCTTTTCTCTTCTTTTCTTTTCTTTTCTTTCCTTTCCTTTCCTTTTCTTTTCTTTTAAATTTATATCTTTTTAAAAAATGTATGACAGAGAGAGAAGGAGAGAGAATTGGCATGCCAGGGCCTTAGTCACTGCCAACAAACTCCAAACACGTGCACTACCTTGTGTGCATGTGCCACCTGTGCACATGCGTCGCTGTGCTTCTGGCTTATGTGGGTTCTGGAAAGTCAAACCTGGGTCCTTAGGCTTTGCTGGCAAGTGCCTTAACTGCTAAGCCATCTTTCCAGACCACATTTTTCTTTTAAAAAAAAAAACTATTTATTTATTTATTTATTTATTTATTTATTTATTTCAGAGAGAGAGAGAATAGGCTCACCAGGGCCTCTTACTACTACAAGTGAACTCCAGATGCATGCACCACTTCATGCAGCTGGCATATGTGTGTACTGGGGAATCAAACCTGGGTCCTTAGGCTTCACAGGCAAGTACCTTAACTGCTAAGCTATCTCTCTAGCCCCACATTTTTTCTTTCTCTTCTTACCTTTTTTTTTTCTTTTTGGTTTTTTGAGGTAGGGTCTCATTCTAGCCCAGGCTGACCTGGAATTCAGTGTGTATTCTCAGGGTGGCCTCGAAATCATCCCGATCCTCCTACCTCTGCCTCCCCAGTGCTGGGATTAAAGGTGTGCACTACATTTTTTTCTTTTAAAAGACATTTTCAAAAACATTACATACAAATATCTCTTCAATTTCATTCTTTAAAAACCCATAACCTCGCCAGGCATGGTGGCACACACCTTTTAAACCAGCAGTCAGGGGGCAGAGGTAGGAGGAATTGTGAATTTGAGACCAGCCTTGGGACTACAGAGTGAGTTACAGGTCAGCCTGGGCCAGAACGAGACCCTTGGGGAAAAACAAACAACAACAACAACAACAACAAAAGCAAAACAGAATAAAACAAAACAGAACAAACATCTCATCACCAGCTGAACCTGGTTGCCCAGGCCTATAATGCCACCTACTCAGGAGGCTAAGGTAAGAGGATTGCAAATTTAGGCCTGCCTGGGCTAGAGAGTGAGCTTAAGACTGGCCAAGGTAATTCTGTGAGACTCTGTCTCAGAAAGTAAAATATAGAACCTTTATCTAGCATGTGCAAGGTCCTAGGTTCAATCCTCAAAACAAATGAATAAATAACCCATCAACTAGGTGAAGTCATGCCTCTCCCATGGAGGCTTCTAGAAGCAGAGTGAGTGCAGTGCCTTGGCAAAGCCCTGGACCAACGACTCCTCAACCAACCCAAACCAACCAGCCACCTACGTGAAATTGAAACCACACTTGGCAATCAGAGGGTACACGACGGCGTCTACGATGGGGACCATGATCACAATCAGAATGGCGTTCACGGTCTGTGGAGGAAGACAAACTGGTAATGGCTAACGCGGTGCCAAGAAGGACTCGGACCTCTGGAAGCCATCCCGGCATTTTCTCCTACCTGCATCTGATCCGGTTGAATTTCAATTGCTCCCTAAAAGAGAGGAAGCAAGATCTCACTGAAAAAGGGAAGGGAAGGAGAAAGAGGACAAAGGGACTAAATCAAGATGACCCAAAACTTACAATTTTCCCAGACATGGCTGTTGCTTGCAGCGTCCACCTGGAGCCCTTAAAAAAAAAAAAAACAACACGGGCTGGAGAGATGACTTAGCGGTTAAGGCGCCTGCCTCCTAAGCCTAAGAACCCAGTTCCAATCTCCAGATCCCACGTTTAGCCAGATGCAAAGTGACGCAAGGGCGCAATGCCACATTTGCCCACAAGGGGGCGCACGCACCTGGATTTCATTCACAGCAGCTGAGAGACTGCTGGCGCGCCTGTTCTCTATCTGTCTCCCTCTCTCTGTCTGTCTCTCTCTCTGTCTCTCTCTAAAAATGAAAAATAAAAAATAAAAAAAAATTAAAAAAACAAAACAAAAAAAAAAACACAATTGACTGCATCATTGGGGAACTTGGCTTTTTACACGCCTTCAAGCCCCTGCTGAATCTTTCCTAAGTCATGACTGAAGTGTGATGGGCTTTAAAGTTGTCTCAGGCTCCCAGTTCTGTTCTACTAGGTAGACAGGAACCGGTTGCCTTTCTGTTATGCAGCAGTGTACTGAATTCGAGCCCCCGGGGAGGATGCATGAGGCACAACTCTGGGTGCAGCTGTCCTTAGGGGTGATAAAAAAGCTGAGGTTGTGGGGACACATGGCACTGCCTTGCAAGGTAAACTGTGCTGTTTAAATTATGCTTTACTGGAATCAGTGTCCAGCACTGACTGTACAAAATTATCTTTTTTTTTTTTTTTTTTTTTTTTTTTTTTCAAGGTAGGGTCATTGATCTGGAATGTAGTCTCAGGGTGGCCTTGAACTCACAGTGATACTCCTTCCTACCTCTGCTTCTTGAGTGGGATTAAGGCATGTGCCACCATGCCTGGTTTTATGTGTGTGTGAGCGGGGGGAGGGAGGGAGAATGGGTGCGCCAGGGCTTTCAGCCACTGCAAACAAACTCCAGACGCATGTGCCACCTTGTGCATCTGGCTTACATGGGTCCTGGGGAATTGAACCTGGGTCCTTAGGCTTCACAGGCAAGTGCTTTAACTGCTAAGCCATCTCTCCAGCCCACAACAAAATTAATTTTCAATTGTCAATGTGGGAGGAGTGTCAAGATGCATCTCCATCAAGACAATGATGGCTTTACATCTGGGTGATCTAGTTGAAGTCAATTTATTTATTTTGGTTTTTGAGGTACGGTCTCTCTCTAGCCCAGGCTGACCTGGAATTCACTATGTAGTCCTAGGGTGGCCTTGAACTCATAGTGATCCTCCTACCTCTGCCTCCTGAGTGCTGGGATTAAAAGCGTGCACCACCACGCCTGGCTAAAGTCAATTTATTTTAACGTAAAGATGACCCTATATGATAATTTCCATGGAAGACTATATGCTAATTGTTTCCATATGAACCCACCAACTAGATGAGGAAGACATCATAGAAAGTTGGGAGGTCTGCCTCTGTTTCAGTTCTTTCTGTTTTTTTTTTTTTTTTTGAGATTTAAAAATATTTATTTATTTGAGGAGGGGGGAGAAAATGGGTGCACCGGGGCCTCTAGCTGCTGCAAATGAACTCCAGATGCATGTGCCACATTGTGCATCTGGCTTTATGTGGGTACTGGCGAGTCAAAGCTGGGTCTTTTAGCTTAGTGCCTTAACCACTAAGCTGTATCTCCAGCCCCCCTGTTTCAGTTCTTAGTATACGCCTGTCACCAAGTTCTTCTTATACAATGTCTAGTGTGGGCTTTATAGTCTCAAGCTCGCGATTATAACCTGTTCAGAGGGGTTGCAAGTTCGTGGCCCAAGTCATCAGGTGATGAGTGTATTTCTAGAGCAAGTCTGATTAGAGCTGGGTTCTCATCCAACTACAGACTGCATCTCTGGCTTTATGAAAGTGGTCTAAACCTCATGCTGACAAATAAGGAGATTCATATGTGTGGTAGTTTGAATATATGGCCCCCAATATATTCAGTGTTTTATTAGTTTATAGTTTACATCTGTAGCCACCTTGCTGGAGGCAATGTCACTGGGTGGATCTTAAGGTGTGGTGGTGGGTTTGAGATTCCATTGTAAAGATATGCAAAGTGTACCCAGTAGGAGTTCCTGAAATGTGCTGTGCTGTGTGGCTGGTGGCTTTCTCTCTCTGCTTGGTCCTGTGAAGGCAGGCCAGCTTCTTCTGCCATTATGGAACTTCCCCTGGATCTGCAAGCTTCAATAAATAATATCCCTTCCTCCATAACTGTGCCTGGTCTGGAAGTTCATCTCAACGAACCTGAAGCTGTCTGCTACAATATGCATGCTCAATTCCACCCCCCCCCCCCAGGGTGATTTGCCCTTGCAATAATCCTTGTACAACAAAAAACACATGTTCACATGTTTATTTTTAAACTCCAGTTTCTAGAAGAAACTATATCTCATGGTTTTGGCCACTGCATACTGTATATATTGGGTCGTCTGACACTACTCTGCCAGACCCCAGTGTGTGCTTACAACCCTAGGAAGAGCAAAGTGACACTTACCCATGGGCCCTGCTCTGAGAAGGACTCCAAGCATTCCATGATAAAGTGGGGGGTAGCATGCCCCTCTCAATTCAAGTATTCTATGAACCCCATCAAAGGCAAACCACTATCTCTGCTCACAAGGTTTTTTTTTTTTTTTTTTTTTTTCAAGGTAAGTCGCTCTAGCCCAGGCTGACTTGAAATTCACTCTAGTCTCAGGGTGGCCTCGAACTCACAGCAATCTTCCTATATCTGCCTCCCAAGTGCTGGGGTTAAAGGCATGTGCCACCAAGACTGGCTCTGCTCACAATTTTGACTGACTAGAGTCCTTGCAGCTCTGAGGAAATCTCCCCCGTGTAACCCAACTTCATTTTCTTCAGTCTTGTAATTGAAATGTGGATAGAAGCTTCTAGAATATGTTTTAACCACTAAACTGAATGTAATCTAATAAATAAAGGAAATGAGAGAGAGAGAGAGCGAGAGAGAGAGAGGAGAGGAGAGTCTGTAAGGGACTGTGTTTAGAAGCTAAATGCTGAGAACAGCTTGGTGCATGGTAATGCCTGAAGTGTGTTTACTAAAGGAAATATTACCTGCTGGTCAAACAAGGCCCAGAACATGGGGAGTGGAATATACAGGAACAGTACCCTTGTCACCATCTTGATTTGAGAGATAAGCCGCTCCTGCAGGGAGGAACAAAGCAGTCAGGGCTGGGGTCTCAGCAGACACTGCATTTTCCCTTCCTTCCTTCCTTCCTTCCTCCTCCCTCCCTCCCTCCCTCCCTCCCTCCTCCCTCCCTCCCTCCCTCCCTCCCTCCCTCCCTTCCTTCCTTCCTTCCTTCCTTCCTTCCTTCCTTCCGTTTTTCTTTTTTCCGAGGTAGTGTCTTGCTCTAGCCCAGGCTGACCTGGAATTCACTATGTAATCTCAGTGTGGCCTCAAACTCACGGTGATCCTCCTGCCTCTGCCTCTCAAGTGCTGGGATTAAAAGTGTGCACCACCATGCCTGGTGTAATAAATAAATATTTTTCAAACAGAAAACATGAGTGAAAACAACCATTTAGCAGGTAAATTGCACCACATATATTGGGTTGTCTGGCACTAAATGCAAATTTGACTAAATATAAATTTCCTGCCACTACCCTCCCTAACTCTTCTCTATTCAGACTGAAGTTACATGATCACAGTTGTATATAATTGATGGTAGATTTCCCCAAATGAAAAACTATGACTATATGGCTTCTAGATAAATGATATCCATTATTATTATGTATGTATGTATATGTGGGTAGTGTGCATATGTGTTGTGTACATGCATGTGTGTTCATATATATATGGGCACACGTGTGTGTTCATGTGTATGGGGGCCAGAGGTTGACATCAGATGTCTTCCTCAGTCACTCTCCATGGTATTTTTTTTTTCCCTGAGGTAGGGTCTCACTCTAGTCCAGGTTGACCTGGAATTAACTATGTAATCTCAGGGTGGCCTCGAACTCACAATGATCCTCCTACTTCTAACTCCCAAGTGCTAGGATTAAAGGCATACGCCACCATACCCGGCCTGTTTATCAAGATTTTAAAGCACCCACAAAGTCTTATTTAACGTGCTAATAAAAGTTAAGAGGATACAACTGCTAACTTGGTCCATGAAGCTTACTCCGCTGAAGTGTCATGTCACATGCCTGTCTGGAGGAGCCAGGGCCACCGTGGCAAGATGTTTACTTACGTCATATTTCTCTTTAGCCCAGTCCAGCCAGTGCTCCCTCTTGGGAAATGCCTTACTCCGATGCCTAAACCTGTTTTTGATTGAAAACTGAAGGAAGAAAAATAAAAAAAATTAAAACAGAACCAACTACAGTAGAGAAATATATTTCCTAAAAGTACACTTTAATGGAAAATATGTGAGAGAAGCAACTATTTAAACTAATTAACTATTTAAAGAAAATATGTGAGAGTAGCACAATGAGCTTACACAGAGGCATATTGATTATTTTTTTAGTCTCTCTAATTCTGTTGCTCGAGTTGTGGTCACACTTTACCCTCTACATCTCTTATCAGAAGCATGTTCAATAGAAATTTAATTCAACAACGTTTTCATTTAAGTTTTCTAGTAGCCAGTTAACAAGTAAAAGTGAAATATATCAAACTAACTTTAAAGGCATACACCACCATGGTCCCTGATAACAAGGATTTTTGAAAATTCCCTTCTCTCCTCTCCCTCCCTTCTTCCCTTTCCTTCCCTCTCCTCCCCCCTTTCCTCCTTCTCTCCCTCCCTTCCTTCTTTCATCTTTCCTCCCTTCCTCCTTCCTTTCTTTCCTTCCTTGACAGAGTCTTACTATTAAGTCCAGGCTGGCCTTGAACTTGTGATCTTCCTGCCTCTCAAGTGCTTAGATTACAGGTGTGAGACATCAGACCCAGCTCAAAAGCTATTTCCATTCCTTCTTTTGTGAGTTTTTTGTGTATGCCATTTCCATTTGGTAAATTTTACAAGTATGAAAATACCTAAGAACACTAGAAATAATTTTTTTTTTTTTTGAGGTAGGGTTTCACTCTAGCCCAGGCTGACCTGGAACTCACTATGTAGTCTCAGAGTGTCCTTGAACTCACAGTGATCCCCCTACTTCTGCCTCCTGAGTGCTGGGATTAAAGGCGTGCACCACCGTGCCCCGCTTGATTTCTTTTTTTTTTTAACTGAATTTGGGTTGATGGAGGTGGTAAATTCTGGGTGATACAATGTTGGCAAGAGAGAGCTGCTGAAGTACTTACTCCAATGCACTTGACCACTTTTCCCATGATGTTGCCCTGTGGCTGGAACTTCCTGTACATTCCACTGCCGATGACAAACACAACTAGATGGGGCAGAAGAAGACGCGTTACTGTGGTGTTTGCCGGAGCTGCCTGTGCTGAGAGGTGTGCGTTTATTTGCGTTAATTATACCCGGGTTTGGAAATACTGGATCACTCTAGAATTGTTTTGTTCATTGGCCACACGTTTGAGGAAGTGTTTTGGATCCCAGTAATATCCAAAGCCTTTGAGTCATGTCATGTTTGTGCTGTGACAGACAAACACTTAGACTAATGTGGTCAACTCCCCACTTGGAGGCAACACACTCAGCAGAGATAAGTCCTATTCATTTAGGGAATGAATTCACAAAGGGAAGAGGTGCTTTTGTATGTCAGATGAATGTGCTATGCCACAAAGACAAAAAATAGTGCTATTTTTTTGGCTTCAGTGGCAAGAGAATTTTTTTTTTTTTTTTTTTTTTTTTTTTTTTTTTTGAGGCAGAGTCTCTTCTAGCCCAGGCTGACCTGGAATTCACTCTGTAGTCTCAGGGTGGCCTTGAACCCATGGCGATCCTCCTACCTCTGCCTCCCGAGTGCTGGGATTAAAGGCGTGTGCCACCATGCCTGGCTCTGAGAATCTTTCTTTCTTTCTTTCTTTCTTTCTTTCTTTCTTTCTTTCTTTCTTTCTTTCTCCTTTTCTTTCTTTCTTTCTTTCTTTCTTTCTTTCTTTCTTTCTTTCTTTCTTTTTTTTTGAGGTAGGGTTTCACTCTAGCTCAGGCTGACTTGGAACTCACTATGTAGTTCAGGGTAGCCTCGAACTCAAGGCAATTCTCTTACCTCTGCCTCCCAAGTGCTGAGTTTTTCTTTTTAACATCCAGAAAAGAAGGGTCTGACTGATCTATTGAAACTTGTACTTGATCATGAGCGGCAGAATGCTTTTCTGAGGCCACTGCATAGAAGCATGCTTACAATTGTATTGGCAGTTAATTTTACAAAAACCAGAAGTGTCTTTTATTCATTTATTTTAAAGACATGCACCACCATGCTGGTCTAATTTTTTATTTTTATTTATTTATTTATTTGAGACGGAGAGAGGGAGAGAAAGAGTGAGAATGGGTGCACCAGGGCCTCTAGCCACTACAAACAAACTCCAGAAGCATGCTCCTCCATGAGCATCTGACTTTACATGGGACCTGGAGAATCGAACCAGGGTCCTTAGGCTTCACAGGCATGTGCTTTAACTGTTAAGCCACCTCTCCAGCCCAGAAGTATCTTTTAAAAATATTTAAATATTTTACTTATTTATTTATTTGTTTGTTTGAGAGAGAGGAGGCAGATGGAATGGGTGCATCAGGGCCCCTAGCTAGTGCAAATGAACTCCAGATGTATGCACCACCTTGTGCATCTGGCTTTACATGGGAAGTGGGGAATTGAGCCCTGGGCCCTTTGGCTTTGCAAGCAAGTGCCTTAACCACTAAGCCATCTCTCCAGCTTGGTAGTGTCTTTTTTTTAAAATTTATTTTATTTACTTATTTGAGAGAAAGAGGGAGAGAAAGAGAGAGAGAGAATGGGCGCACCAGGGCCTCCAGTCATTGCAGTTGAACGCTAGATGCATGTGCCACCTTGTGCATCTAGCTTACGTGGGTCCTGGGGAATTGAACCGAGGTCCTTTGTCTTTCCAGGCAAGTGCTTTTACCACTAAGCCAACTTCCCCAGCCCATGTCTTATTTTATTTTTTTTTAAGAGGCAGAGAGAGAGGAGAGAGAGAGAATGGGCTCACTAGAGCATCCAGCCACTGCAAACGAACTCTAGATGCATGTACCACCTTGTGCATCTGGCTTACATGAGTCCTGGGGAATCAAACCTGGGTCCTTTGGCTTTGTAGGCAAGCACCTTAACCACTAAACTATCTCTCCAGCCTCCCTCTTTTTTATGAGGCTATTCTTCCATGGAACATCTTAGCAAAAGGCATCCTGTCAGAAGAACCTAGAGAAAGGCATTTCTATAGGGAACTCTGAAAACATAGTTCCTGCACTAGGATTTCTGATTAGCCAATGCCACAGTTTCATAATTAAGAACCACCAGAGGCCAGGTGTGGTGGTTCATGCCCTTAATACCAGCCCTTGAGAGGCTGAGGTAGGAGGATCTCTGTGAGTTCAAGGCCAGCCAGGGCTACAGTGTGAGTTCCAGATTCATCACGGGCTAAAGTGAAGTCCTGCCTTAAAAAAAGCTACTAGTGGGTCACTTGCATTGGACTTGCCGTCCTCAGTTAAGAGGGCCCAAGGTTCTGAAAGGGGCTGGCTTCCAAGTGTCTTCCCAAGTTCATGCCTGTACTGTAGCTGTCCGTCATAGCTGACAGACAAGACATTTACTGTATTGTCAGCTTTTCTTAGTACAGGCAGCATACTGAGTGTGCAATTCCTTCTGCCAGCTACTGTTTATTATTTGCAAGGAGAGAGAGAGAGAGAGAGAGAGAGAGAGAGAGAGAGAGAGAGAGAAAGAAAGAGAGAAAGAGAAAATAAATGATAAATGGATGCACCAAGGTCTCTTGCCACTGCAAACAAACTCCAAATGCATTTATTTATTTACTTATTTGAGAGAGAGAGAGAGAGAGAGAGAGAGAGAATGGGTGTGCCAGGGCCTCCAGCCACTACAAACAAACTCCAGGTGTATGTGCCACCTTGTGCATCTGGCTTTATGTGGGTACTAGGGAATTGAACCCAGGCTGGCAGGCTTTGCAAGCAAGTGTATTCAATCATTAAGCCATCTCCTCAGCCCACCAGTTGACTATTTTAACCCCTTAATCTTTTGACAAACTGAGGCCTAATTCAAGCCTAGGAGTTTCCAGAGGCAATGCTGATGTGGAGGAGTTGGCCTGTTCTCAGTTCTTTTGTAAGAAAAAGTATAATCTTTCACTTAAGAATGACTTATGCAGCCGGGCGTGGTGGCGCACACCTTTAATGCCAGCACTCAGGAGGCAGAGGTAGGAGGATCCCTGTGAGTTCCAGGCCACTCTGAGTCTATATAGTGAATTCCAGGTCAGCCTGGGCTGGAGTGAGACCCTGCCTCGAAAAACAGCAACAACAGAAAACAAAACAAAACAAAACAAAACAAAACAAAACAAAACAAAACAAAACAAAACAATGACTTATGCAGACTACAGGAGAATTTATTTTACATATCTGGTATCAGCAAGACATTTTGTTTTTATTTTTATTTATTTTATTTTTAGCAAGACATTTTAAAATGCTAACTCCTCTAGAATTGAGAGGAGAAGCATAAGGGAGCCTTTTGAGGAGTAATGCCATCTTTGAAGAATTATGGAAGAAAAGAAGCATATTGACAGGGGGAGAGGGGACTGGAGAGATGGCTTAGCTGTTAAGTCACTTGCCTTCAAAGCCTAAGGACTCAGGTTTGATTCCCCAGAACCCATGTAAACCAGATGCACAAGGTGGCACATACTCCTGGAGTTTGTTTGTAGTAGCTGGAGGCCCTGGCACACCCATTCTCTCTCTCTCTCTCTGCTTCTCTCTCTCTCTCTCTCAAATAAGTAAATAAATAAAATTTATTTGAGGCTAGAAAGATGCTTAGCGGCTAAGGCACTTGCCTGCAAAGCCAAAGGACCCAGGTTTGATTCCCCAGGACCCACATAAGCCAGATGCACAAGGGGGCACATGAGTCTGGAGTTTGCTGTGGCTGGAGGTCTGGTGCACCCATTCTCTTTCTCTACCTACCTGCCCATTTTTTTTTCTCTCTCTCTAAAATAAATAAATAAATAATTAATTAATTAAAAAATAATTTATATGAAGCCTGACTTGGTCATGGACTTGTGACAAATCAACTAGTTTCTACTTACTTAGGGAAACAGCCATGAGAGCTGCGGGAACCCCAAAGGCCAGTGGATAACACGCTTGTTGAGAATGAATTCCACATTGTTGAACTGGGGAGAGATGATAAGAGAAAAATTCGTCTGCGTCATGTCATTGCTCATGCACATATAGTCCTCCTTTTTTGCTCTCTTTTAAAAAAATTTTATTTATTTATTTATTTATTTATTTATTTATTTATTTATTTTGTTTTTTCGAGGTAGGGTCTCACTCTGGTCCAGGCTGACCTGGAATTCACTATGTATTCTCAGGGCAGCCTCGAACTCATGGTGATCCTCCTACCTCTGCCTCCCGAGTGCTGGGATTAAAGGTGTGCACCACCACATCTGGCTTTGTTCTCATTTTTAAAAATCCTTACTGATCATTCCATATTGTTTTCACTTAATGTTCTGGCTTAGCTATTGGTCTTAGCAATATCATTGTCTGCTGAGCAAAGTGACGCTCTATTAGAACAAGCAAGAGATGGAGATGGCGTCTGATCTTTGTCCCTAGGTAGAGGTGTGACCCTGGGTACAACAAAATCAGTGAGCCTTGACTGTTCTGTGGACTTTCTACCTCAGGAAGATAAAGATGAGCCGGATAAAAGGACTCAAATATATGGACTCAGTGAATCCATGCAAAAGTACACTGGAAAATCAACATTACATGTTCCTATGTTCATGCCAATTAGGAAATGACCCAAGGCAGGCATTAACAAAATTTTCTGTAATGGGCCAGATAGTAACCATTTTAGGTTCTGAGGATCATTCAGTCTCAATTACAACCCCTCAACTCTGCCTTGGCAGGAAGAAAGCAGTGGACCTGCATAATGGTTGCACCAGGTCCTGGATTTAGGCCATGGGCCATAGTGACCATCTTCTGACTAAGGGCTATTTTCCTCCTGAGATCGGTAAGGAAAACCATTAAGGCTTTGCAAGGGGCAACAGATTTGTGGAAACCCTTTCAGTGGGATGCTGGAGCCACCAGGAGTGATCTGAGCCCACAGGGACTTTGACTTTGTCTTTGGCTAGTTATTTCACAAGTCCACGGAGAGAGAAGTTAACTAGTACGAAAGTGACTGTTGTGCAAATGATCCCTGCTCATGGCAAGGTGAGTACTCTACCCCACCCAGGAAGAAGTGAATAGTCCATCAAATCCCTACTTAATCCCAGTACTCGGGAGGCTGAGGTGGGGGAGAATGGCAGTGAGTTCAAGACCAGCCCGGGGCTACAAAGTGAGTGCCAGGTCAGCCTGGGCTAGAGTGAGACCCTGTCTGAAAATAACAATTAAAAAAAATCAAACCAAAGGAACTTTCTTACCTCTGAGTATGGGAGTGATGATCGTAGAAAGCAAACTCCCAGCATTAATGGCCAAATAAAAGATGGAAAAGAATCTGTTTCTCTGTTTCTCCTGTCATGGAAACCAACACAGTTAGAGCAAGCTGACCGACCTAGATATTACAGGAATACGTGGAGCTCACAGCCAGTTCCCCTTCTGACTCAGCTGGGTCGGAATGTTGCTTTCAAGTACACTTGAAAAGAACGTTGTGGAGGGCAGACTTGTGTCCATAGAGTTTGAGTCACTGAGGGGGCATCCATGGTGGGACATCTTCTTACCTGACCCTCTTCAAACTGATCCCCACCAAACGCAGACACACACGGCTTGATTCCTCCAGTGCCAAGGGCTATCAGGACCAGGCCGATCATGGAGAGCGCCCTGGAGAAAGGAGGGGGTTAGGGCCAAGGTGGCAGGTCCTCCGAGGCAGGAGCCTTCAACCCAGTTTCCCTCAGTGCGAAGGACTCAGCCTTGAGAAAACACCGTTCACAGGAACTCAGAGGCTGAGAGTTAAATGAAAACTTGATCTCCATGGGCCTCCCAGCCTCTACCTTTGTGTGTCTGGCTAACATGGGATCTGAAGAGTCGAACCTGGGTCCTTATGCTTCGTAGGCAAGTGCCTAACCATTAGGCAATCTCTCCAGCCCCAGCCTCTACCTTTTTCTAAGAACCTATCCTCTAGAAAAGTAAGCTTGAAATCCGAGTGAAAAGATTTTTTTGCAGACTTCTCTTATAGTCTTATCATTTCCACTAACAGAATGGGTGGATGAAATTTTAATTAAGCGCCTGGGAGCATAGCTCAGAGGTGGAGTGCACATTTTTAGCCAATGCACAAGGCTCCAAGTTCATCCCCCAGCAGGCACACACCCAAATATACCCACATCCTCAACACTCACACACACAAAATGTCACTTGAACAAACATAAGTCAATCAAGATGGACTCATAATAGTCATTAAATGATGTTGGAAACACGATTTCCTTTGAAAGCAGAGTATCAGGTTATGTGACATGTTTACAAAGTGCAAAAGACAGGGACGAAACAGAGAAAGAGATTTACTGTTATGCTCAGGTGGTGGGATCAAGGGTTGTTTATCTTAATTTTAATTTAGTCTTTTCCAGTTTACCTGTCAGGGTTTTGCCTTCTGAATAAAAAAAAAAAAAGAAAAGAAACATAGCCGGGCATAGTGGTGCACGTCTTTAATCCCAGCACTCTGGAGGCAGAGGTAGGAGGATCACTGTGAGTTTGAGGCCACTCTGAGACTACATAGTGAATTCCAGGTCAGCCTGAGCTAGAGTGAGACCCTACCTTGAAAAACAACAACAAAAGAAAAAAAGAAAGAAAGAAAAGAAGCAGAAGTACAAACAGGAGACAATAATAATTGTTTATGCTGAGCATGGTGGTGCATACCTGTAATCCTAGCACTTGGGAGGCTGAGGCAGGGGGATTTTGAGTTTTTACAAAATTATTTATTTATTTATTTGAGAGAGAGAAATAGGCAGGGAGAGAGAAGGAGAGAGAGAGAATAGGCTCACCAGGGCCTCCAGCCAGATGCATGTGTCCCCTTGTGCATCTGGATTATGTGGGTCCTGGAGAATTGAACCTGGGTCCTTTGGCCTTGCAGGCAAGCGCCTTAACCTCTGAGCCATCTCTCTAGCCTGATTGTGAGTTTTAATATTTTATTGTTTATTTATTTGAAAGAGAGAGTGGGCCTTCAGCCACTGTAAATGAACTCCAGATGCATGTGCCACTTTGTGCATCTGGCTCACATGGGTACTGGGGAATTGAACCTGAGTCCCTAGGCTTCACAGGCAAGTGATTTAACCATTAAGCTATCTCTCCAGCCTGGATTGTGAGCTCAAGACTAGCTTTGGCCATAGAGCAAATTGTAGGCCAATGTGAGCTACATAGAAAGATCCTATCAAGAGGAGATAAAGAAGAGAGAGAAAGAGAGAGAGAGAAAAGATAGCACTCTTGGGGCCAGAGTGATGGCTCAGTGGTTAAAAGTACTTGCTGGTAAATCCTGCCAACCTAGGTTCAGTTCTCTAGCATCCCTGAAATCCAGTTGCAAAGTGGTACATGCATGTATCCATATGCACATACATACATAATCAAATCAATAAAATTTTAAAAATTAAGTTTCAAACTTAGGAAAGATAATCTGATCATTAGTCCACTGGGACAGACTTCAGGGAAGGAGAATTTACCCAGTGAGGAACACTTGTCCGTATCGCTTGCTATTAAGAGCCTGGTTGGCTGGGATAAGGTCTATGAATAGGAATTGCTGACCAATAAGCAGGTATGTGGTACACAAGGAGAGACTTGAGGTTCCACCGAGAATCTCAAGGCAACCTGGTAGCATTAAGGACCAAGGTCTGGGAGAACTATGTCCCTCTAGAAGACCACACCAAGCACAAATACCTTCCCACTGACCAACCACCAAGTGTCCAAGACAGCCAGATCAAAGTGAGCAGACATTAAGATGGCAACTGTGGTGGTTTGATTCAGGCGTCCCCCATAGACTCATGTGTTCTGAATGCTAGGTCCACCGCTGGTGGCAATTTGGGAATTGGAGCCTCCTGGAGGCAATGTGTTGTTGTGGGTGGGCTTATAGGTTTTATAGACAGCTTGTCCCAGTGTCTGGCATACTCTTCTGCTGCTGTTGTCCACCTGATGTTGGCCAGGAGGTGATGTCCAGCCTCTGCTCATGCCATTGTTTCCCCCTGCCATCATGGAGCTTCCCCTAGAGTGTATAAGCCAAAATAAAATAAACCCTTTCCTCCCACAAGCTGCTCTTGGTTGGGTGTTTTCTGCCAGCAACGTGAAGCTGACTTTAGCAGCGACCTACTGAGGACCCAACTCCTGATGAACTGAACAGCCTTTTCTATAGCGCTTGAGAGGGTTGAAAAGCCGACACTCATGGGGGGGGGGGCACGCAAGGAACAACACAAAGCATCAGGGCATCAAATCAGCAACAGATGACCGGCTGACCATAGTGATCATTGTTGACTCACACATGCACAGGAATGCTGTCAGGAGTGCCGTCGTGGTTGTGGTCCGTGAGATCATTAATTGAGCTCACTGAGATGACCGCTTGTCCAATGGTGTAGACGACGGATAATGATATAATTGTCCTGAGTTTAGAAGGGTTGAGAGAATCCCAGTTAATTGCACAATAACCGTCCACCCCCATTCTCCCTTCTCCATCACTTCCAAAAGCTCTATCCACGCCCATTTGTTTCACTAGCCTGCCTAAAACTCAGAGAGGTCCAGCGTGTGTGTGTGTGTGTGTGTGTGTGTGTGTCAAGCAAAGTTTGGGCTAGAAACCAGACCAGGGAAGACCCATTTTATCTGCTAGCTGTTTGCTGCCTTTTCCCCTGACTGTAGAAATTAGCATTTTTTTTTTTTTTAGCCAGACGTGGTGATGTATGCCTTTAATCCCAGCGCTCGGAAGGTAGAGGTAGGAGGATTGCCATGAGTTCAAGGCCACCCTGAGACTACACAGTGAATTCCAGGTCAACCTGGGCTAGAGTGAAACCCCACCTTGGAAAACCAAAAAAAAAAAAAAAAAAAAAAACAGAAACAAAAGGAAAAAGAAATTAGCATTATTTATTTATTTGAGAGAGAGAGAGAGAGAACATGAATGGGCACACCAGGGCTTCCAGCCACTGCAAATGAACTCCAGATGCATGCTCCCCCTTGTATATCTGGTTTACATGGGTCCTGGGGAATCGAACCTAGGTCCTTTGGCTTTGCAGGCAAGCAGCTTAACTGCTAAGCCATCTCTCCAGCCCCCCAAATTAGCATTTTTATAGATGTAAGCAATAACAGTTATTAATCTTGTGACTGATAACAGTTTCTGACCAGGAGTAGACCATTATTTTTACAGACACCTTTAGAGAGAGTGGCTTTGTTTTGTTTTTGGTTTTTCAAGGTAGGGTCTAATTTTAACCCAGGCTGACCTGGAATTCACTACATAGTCTCAGGTTGCCCTCGAACTCACAGTGATCCTCCTACTTCTGCCTCCCGAGTGCTGGGATTAAAGGCGTGTGCCACCATGTCTGGTGAGAGTGACCATTCTTGCTTCATCCATCATTATTTTGTCTTGAAAGAGCATCTCCTCCCTGCTCCCCTTCTCCAGTAAGCCCCAGGAAACATTTCCTGATAATGTCTGTGGGATGAGCTCTTGGGCTTTTCCTGCCAGGCCTGGTGAGTGCCCACACTGGCTTTCTCATGCGTGTATCCTTCCCCTCCACCAGGTAGCCCATGTATCCTTCCCCTCCACCAGGCAGCGTGAGTCCCTCGGTAGTCATGATTGACAGCATCTGCTCTCCAAGCCGTGAACCGTCTCACACATCACAAGTGGTAGGTAGAGCTCCTGCCACTATTTCACAATGGGACAAAGATGTTCTGTTTGCTTGGAGGAAGGGAAAGATCTCCTTGTGTTCACAGTAAGACTCTGGGGATATGACAATGAAAAGAATCAAGGCTACAATATTCTCCTAAGAACTTATAGCCAGTGATTCGTCACACCTTGCTCCTACCATCCCAATCCACAGAGATTCTAATTTACATTCTGGCTTGTTCCTTAGCAAGAAGAAGTTCTAGACACTCACTTGAATTTCCCCAACCACGAGTCAGCGATCATAGCTCCAAGAAGTGGCGTCAGGTAGCACAGGGCCACAAATGTATGGTAGATGGCCGTGGACAGGTTGTCATCCCAGTTCAGGAAGTTTTTGAAGTACAGAACCAGAATTGCTTGACACAGGGTGGGTGAAGAGGGGCAGTTAGGAGTGGCTATGCCAACCCACACTTTTCTCTCTCTCCTTCTTTCTTTCCTTCTTCCTTTCTTATTTATTTATTTATTTGGTTTTTTCATTTTTCGATTTTTCAAGGTAGGGTCTCATTCTAGCCCAGGCTGACCTGGAATTCACTATGTAGTCTCAGGGTGTCTTCAAACTCATGGCAATCCTCCTACCTTTGCCTCCCAAATGCTGGGATTAAAGGCATGCACCATCACACTTGGCTCTTTCTTCCTTCCTTCCTTCCTTCCTTCCTTCCTTCCTTCCTTCCTTCCTTCCTTCCTTCCTCCCTCCCTCCCTCCCCCTCCCTCCCTCCCTCCCTCCCTCTCTCTCTTCTCTCTCTCTCTCTTTCTTTCTTTCTTTCTTTCTTTCTTTCTTTCTTTCTTTCTTTCTTTCTTTCCAGACACACACACACAGAATGGGTGTGCCAGGGCCATTAGCCACTGCAAACAAACTGCAGACACATGCGCCACCTTGTGCATTTGGCTTTACACGGGGACTGCAGAATCAAACTCAGGTCCTTAGACTTTGCAAGCAAGTTCCTTAACCACTGAGCCATCTCTCCAGCCCACCCCATGCCTTTATAGATGGGGGAGATGTGGCCGAGACTTACCTCGCATTCCATAGTAGGAGAACCTTTCGCAGAACTCATTGACCACGATGAAAAAGATACTCAAGGGATATCCGAAGCAACTCTGACAGAAAGAAGAACAGAACATGATCGCAATGCTTCTCCCAAAACAGTGTCGAGGGTTGAGAACAAGCCAGAGCACGCTGAATAACTTTGCAGTGGCTAGGAGTTTAAATGTCGCAATTGTTATTCCATTCACTAGTCACTTCACAGGGACATAGCCAGGAAACCAACTGACTAGCCTGGCCAGGAAATCAACAATATCTCCTAAAGAGAGACAAAAGTCAGGATTGTCCCCTTCACCGGTCCCAGATGCACAGTAAATGATTACTACACATCTTTGAGCACATTGTTAATGACAGACAGGGTCCCTGCCACTATGTCGCTGGGGAATAAAACATTGCATAGTCTTCAAAATGAAGATACAGGAGAAGAAGAAAGATATATGTACTCACCCGTGACTTGGACATCTCTAAAAGAAAACCAAAATGACACCATTAAAATCAAGTCACGACAGTTCTTTCAGCTGGATCTAGACCCCGTCCCCCTGACCTCTTAAGGCATTGGAACCTTGCTTACTGCAAAGCTCCAGCCCAGGGCTCTCACTTCTCATCTGCGGTGGGTCTGGCCTGGGCATTTGCTTTTAACAACATCCTTAGGCAGTGCTCGCGAGCAGTTGGACGTGAGAACCCGTGCTCAGAGAATCCTGCCCAAACCATTTCCTTCTTCAAATACTTCAAAGCCCGCTTCTGGATCAGATCCAAACGTTTCAGTATGCTCTTTACCATCTCACAAGGGCCGGGGGGTGGGGGTTGTGAGGATTAAGGAACTGAGGTATAACATGCTGTCAGCTGCTTAACACACAGTGAGGATTCAACCTCATTTCCTATTCCCTGGCCCAGCCTTCCTTCCAGCCCCTTCTCCATGCCTAAGCCCCAGTGGCATCCACCTGTGTGTTCCCTGAGCATGGTGGTGCACTTACTCCAAGCTCTTTCTTTAAAAACTTTAGTTGACAAAGAGAAAGGCGGGCAGGGGGCAGAGGGAGAATGGGTGCACCAGGGCCTCCAGCTGTTGCAAACGTACTCCAGACACATGCACCACCTGGTGCATCTGGCTTGTGTGGGTCCTGGGGAATCAAACCTTAGGTCCAAGGTTTTGCAGGCAAGCGCCTTAACCACTAAGCCATCTCTCTAGCCCCTCACTCCAAGTTCTTAACACGTGAGACAGAGGCTCCCTTGCTGGGTGCCCCACTCCTTTAATGAGCCCCCTTTTACTCATGCTTTACCCTTCCTGCCAATGTTCCCTTAACGCAGCATGCTATGATGGGCAATTCCCATCCTTGCCTCTCTTCTGGACCGAGGGGCTTGAAGCTGAGTCTCTCTGAGTGGAAGAATCATACACAGCTCTTCCTAACAACGTCTCCATGTCCCAGGGTCTTTCACGGTGCCTACCACAAGCAGGGCTATTGTTGGATGAATGAATGAAAAGAGCAGGAAGGAAAAACCACAAGAACTGGGGCTGGAGAGATGGCTCAGTGGTTAAGATACTTGCCTGCAAAGCCCAACGACCTGGGTTCGATTCCCTAGGATCCACGTAAAGCCAGATGCACAAGATTGCACATGCATCTGGAGTTTGTTTGCAGTAGCTAGAGACCTTGGTGTGCCATTCTCTTTCTCTCCTTCCAAATAAATAAAAATAAAAATAATGGGCTGGAGAGACGGCTTAGTGGTTAAGGCACCTGCCAGCCAAGCCTAAGAATGCCCGTTTGATTCTCCAGGTCCCACGTTTAGCAATGCTGTGCTTGCCCACAAGGGGTGCACACATCTGGAGTTCATTCATAGCACCTGAAATGGCTCTGACCCACCCATTCTCTCCCTCTTTCTCTGACTCTTCCTATCTCTCTTTGTTTCTCTCTGTCTCTCTCTCTCTCTCAAAAAATAAAAATAAAAGCATAAGAATCCAAACAAGTTGATGAAAACCAAGTTTGGCAGATTCTATGGTTAAATCTAAGGAGGATGTTCAGCCCCAGAACCTCAGAAGAAGCAGCAGGGACCCCTTTGCGCTTCCATCTCCCTGCCCTGGAATTTTGACACGGTGGCCTGTCCTCTTGTCCCTCGTCCTCACTAGACTTGCTCTTTTCCCTACACCTACACTGTCCCCTATTTATCATTGCCTGTCACTCCCGTGCCCTTTTTCTCTCCTCTCCTCAGCTTAGGGGTCCTGGAGTACATCTTGCCTCTATTAGGGGTTCGTGGCCCAACAGAAGTGGGTGCCTCGGAATCTCCAGGGGGGTTTGTGCCAACAGACTGCTCGGCTGTGCCCCCAGGGCTGCTGACTCTGTAGGTCTGGCACACACCCACGTGACTGCATTTCTAGCAACTGCTTGGTTGCTGCTGGGCAGGGCCACAGGCTTTGAAAAGCGCTGCACGGGAGAATTAACAAATAATCCTTCAATCCCTACAGTGGCCGCGTGTTGTGTACTGTGCCTGAGCTGCCTACCGAGTAAGCCCCAACCTACACTGACCACTGTGCCTTGCATTTCAAAGCAGTGACTTTTCACTGATCCTGAAGATTTGCCTATCTTTCTTTCCTTCCTTCTTTCTTTCTTTCTTTCTTTCTTTCTTTCTTTCTTTCTTTCTTTCTTTCTCTCTCTCTCTCTCTCTTTCTTTCTTTCTTTCTTTCTTTCTTTCTGAAGGTAGGGTCTCACTCTAGCTCAGGCTGACCTGGAATTCACTATGTAGTCTCAGGGTGGCTTCAAACTCATAGTGATCCTCCTACCTCTGCCTCCCAAGTGCTGGAATTAAAGGCATGTGCCACCACATCCAGCTCGTCCTTCCCTTCCTCCCTCCTTCCCTTCCTTCCTTCCTTCTTTCCTTCCTTTTTTTCTTTCTTTGTGTGTAGTATATGTTGTGGGGTATGTGTATGTATAGTACATGTATGTGTGTGTGTGTGTGTGTGTGTGCAGATATACACACCCCATATGCACAAGTACAGAGGCCAGAGGAAATGTCCAGTGTCCTCCTTTATCACTCTTGCATGTTGCTTCCTGGACACCAAATATCTCTCTGAGCCAAGATATGCACTTTTGGGTCACACCTGATGACCAGCAAGGTGAGGGTTTCGAGGTAGGGTCTCACTCTAGCCTAGGCTGACCTGGAATTCACTCTATATTCTCAGGGTGGCCTTGAACTGGGATTAAAGGTGTGCGCCACCACGACTGGCTCATGTCTGGCTTTTTACTTGGGTGCTAGGGATAGAAGTGAGGCCTTCTCGGGACCTCATGCTTGTGTAGCAAGTGTCTTTACCCACTGAGCCATCTCTGCACCCTAGTATGTGTCTTTCTAACAAGTTCCAAGTTGAGGAGCAGGCTATGGATCTGGGGACCTAGACTCAAGGAAATTTCATCACTTCTCTGGCTCCCAGCACAAGAAAGACCAGCTGCCCAGCACTAAAACTGAATGCAGAAGCTAGACAGGTGCTGAACTATCTACCAAGGCTCCCTGCCTCCGTCTCTCTCATCCTTTTCCTCATCTGGGGCCCTTCCTCTCAGATTTGCAGCAGCCTTGCATTTTCATTCTGTCCAGGCCCTGGTTCATCCCACAATAAAGGAAACCTCAGCTCCGCCTGAGGAACTCACTTCTAAGTTCAGACCCACGTGGCTCCCCAGGCCTGGCCCAACTCACCTCCCAGACAGGAGCATTCCTTCCTATTCCTGTCACGCTGTGCTGGGACTATTTCTACTTGTCCAGCTCAGCATGGCCCCAGGGCCTCACACCAGATGGCTTTGAGGTTTTTTTCCCCCCACTTCAGAACATTTTAAAAGCTATTTTAGTCCTTGCTCTAAAGAGGGAAATAACGCTGTCTGAAGCTCCCGGGACCCCAGTTCCCAACTCTTCCGCCTATTAAAGTTGGAGACAGAGATTCTCCCCAGCAAAACCACGTTGGGTTTCTCCCCTGGTAGATTTCCTTGAGGGAGGAGCTACTTCAAAGGTTGGTGCATGACGAATGAGGACCAGGGAAGTCAGACCTGGGACTGAAGCTCAGTTCTGCCAACTGTCAGCTAGGGCCCTGGGTAAACCCATCTTGTTTTGAGATGGCCTGACAAGCAAATGAAGGGTACGTGCCTGCTTAGTCAGGCTACTATAAGCGTTTAGGCAGAGCAGGCTGGAGAGATTGCTCAGTGGTTACAGCGCTTGCCTGAAAAGCCTAAAGACCCAGGTTCGATTCCCCAGGACCCACGTGAAGACAGATGCACAAGGTGGTGCATGCGTCTGGAGCTCATTTGTGAAGGGACCAAACTGACATCATGACCGGCTTCAATAAGGTGCCACCCTAGCTAGGCCTAAGTTTTAATTTCCTGGAGGGACAGACAAGATTTCTGGGAAACCTAAAACAAAGAGTCATTAATCAATGGCTGCCCTGACCAGAAAAAGGCTGACTCAGTTCCTGTAAAGTCACCAGCTTGTCCCTTTTGCCCCAACCAAAGGTAAACAAATGTAACTGCCCCTTGCTTAGCCAATCACGTTAGGAGAGTACCTCACCTGCTTAGAATTCCCCTAGACCTGGCCTCCAAAACCCTAAGACCAATCAAAAAACACAAGTACAGTTACAGTTCAAATTAGCCAATCATGTTAAAAGACTAAAAGCCCGCCAAAATTCCTTTAACTGTGCTTAAAAGGAGTCTGCAAGCTCCTCCTGGGGTCGCCATTTTGTAGGAGTGGTTGACCCCTGCACGCTGGCTGATTCTGCAGAATAAACGCCATTGCTTTTACATACTATTTGACTCTGGGGTCTTTCTTTAGCAGTTTTTCGACCCTTACATTTGCAGTGGCTAATGTGCCCATTCTCTCCCTCCAAAATAAAATAAAATAAAATAAAATAAAAATAAAATAAAATAAATGAACAAACAGAGTTCAGGTGGAGCATTTCACTTGATGCACCAGTAAGTGGGAGGTGCTATCCCAGAATCCTCAACTGCACACCCGGTGCTCTCCAGAGTGGAACATAAATGCCTGGGGAATAAGTCTGCAAAGAAGCCATTGGCTTAGCAGTTAAGATGCTTGCCTGCAAAGCCAAAGGCTCCAGGTTCTCATTTTCAGACGAGAGCTGGACCTGAGGAGATAAACGACCCAGAGCCCTTCAGTCCAGTCCCAGCTGACCTGGAATTCTCTGTAGTCTCAGGGTGGCCTTGAACTCATGGCGATCCTCCTACCTCTGCCTCCTGAGTACTGGGATTAAAGGCGTGTGCCACCACGCCCGGCTGAGTGCTGCTTTCTTAGCGAACCTGATATTAGCACAAGGATGAAGGAGATAGACACTGAGAACACTCAACACCTACCAAAGCAGAGATCCAGAGGCTCCTAAGAGCCTATCACTGAATACATCCAACATGGCTCACGGAATTTTGTGGAAGAGGGGGCGGAAAGATTGTAAGAGCCACAAGTTGGGACATTATGCCCAGAGGAATTCCCTTTCCCCAATAACTGACTACTGCTCCCACAGTGCAAAACCCACAATTCCTATGGGGATAACCTGTGTCTCCAAAGAAGAGGGCTCCTTCGGAAAAGGGATAAGGGAAAGGGTGCTACCAACATGTGTTGTTTCCACACTAGGTTTGTCCATAACTAATAAAAATAAAATTAAAAAAAAGATTTAAAGGGACAGATTGAGGACAATTTATCCTCGCTGCGCATGGAGTAAAAAGAAAGACTTGAGAATTATAGTTGACTTCAAGTTCCTATAAACCATCAAAATTTAGTGTCAGCTCTATTCACAATAGCTAGGAAATGGAACTAGCCTAGATGTCCCTCAACAGATAAATGGATAATAAAGACGTGGTACAGTGGTAAAAGACAAATGAAATTTGCTGGGAAATGGATGGATCTGGAAAGGATTATACTAAGTGAGGAAACCCAGGCCCAGAAAGCCAAATGTCACATGTTCTCTCTCATATGTGGATCCTAGCTACAACTATTTGGACTTGTGTGTGTAGCAGAGGCCAGTAAGCTGGAAAAGGCTATAAGGGAGGGAGGAGAGGGAAGGACTTAAGGGGATGGTATTGTATATATTTAAGTAGAAGAACAGATTGCAGGGAGTGGAATGGCCTAAGAGAGGCCAGGGGAAGAGATTGAGTAAAAGAAGGGTGATGAGAGGGTCAATCAAAATTTAAGGTATTCTCAATAAGACATATGAAAACCTACTTCTTTGGATACTGGCACATCCAGAAGCCATAGATTGTTACTAGAAAATTTTCAGTGCCAGGGATGGGATACCTTCCAGTGAGTTGTTGGCCAGGGAGGTCTCTGCTACCTCCAAAACATTACAGGCTTTTGCCAAGACCCTTGGTTTCCCATGAGTAACAGATGGTAAGACCCTATTGCTGAAGACTTCACATGTGTGGGCAGCAAGGTCACTGAGAAATCAAGCTGGTGCTGAGCTGAAAACCTTCTCCCTGTAGACCAGCCAACTGAAAGCTGGAAAAAGCTGCACTGCATGCAGCCCTATGGGAGACAGAAATCAACAGCGGTGAAAACAGTGGACACTGGAACCCTCAAGTTTGGCCAGACAGGCCCAATGACTGAACAGATGCAATAGTGGCATGTCTGCTCTGGGGAAACCAACTGCTCTCTAACTGGAATGGAGGCCTGCTCTAAGGGAGGGAGGGAATACATGCCTGGTACTGAAAACCTAATCAAAAGCCTTAGGGCCTGCTCTTGTCTAGCTAAATGCATATATTATTTTCACAAACTGCCCTGAAAGCACTACACTTAATGTTCCTATTCACATATTAATGCTACTCTCATTTCTGGTTGGAGAAGCTTCTCTTTTCGTATGGCAATGACCACTGGGATGACCCAAAAGGCAACATAGTGCTGAGAAGAAGGGACAGAGGAGTGTCCATCACTGAAACATCTCTATCACACCCTCCAAGGCTCAGGGTCCATTGAGGAAGAGGTGGCGGAAAGAATGTAAAAGCCAAAGGGAGGGTACAACTCCTTACAAGGCAACTCTCCAGACAGAAATTGGTCTCAATATCTCAATATATGCTAGGCTCGCAGTGCCTAGCAATACCTTCACAAGACCCTCATAATAGGAGAAAAAGATGATGACATCAAATTAAAAGAGAGATTAATGGAGAGAGGGAGGGGATATGATGGAGAGTAGAGTTGTGAAGGGGAAAGTGGGGGAAGGGAGGGAAATATCATGTTTTATTGTCTGTAAGTATAGAAGTGTCAATAAAAAATTAAAAAGAAAAAAATATAGGGCCAGACGTGGTAGCGCACACCTTTAATCCCAGCACTCAGGAGGCAGAGGTAGGAGTATCGTCGTGAGTTTGAGGACACCCTGAGACAACAGAGTGAATTCCAGGTCAGTCTGAGCTAGAGTGAGACTCTACCTTGAAAAAAATAAATAAAAAATAAAAAAAGGAATTACTTGCAGGTTTTTTCTTTTTTCTTTTTTGTAAAGAGCCATGAGACATGAGGGAAAAGATGACATAGAGCCAGTCTGGAAGCCTGGATGTTGCCTTTTTTTTTTTTTTTTTTTTTTGGCTGTTTTATGTATTTTTAACTCTTTTAAATTAGTTTGGTAAATATATAAAATACTGCAGTATGCAACATGTTTTATTTTAGCATGGGTACACAATGTAACTATCACATAGGTGAAAATACAAAGCATCACACCAAAAAGAAAGAAAGAAAAAGAAAAGAAAGAAAAGAGGGCTGGAGCAATGGCTTAGTGGTTAAGGCACTTGCCTGCAAATCCAAAGGACCTAGGTTCGATTCTCTAGATCCCGTGTAAGTCAGATGCACAAGGTGTAAGCCAGATGCACATGTGTCTGAAGACCCTGGCACACCCATTTTCTTTCTTTCTCTCTCACATAAAATAAAATTAAATTAAAAGTTTTTTTTAAAAAAAAAGAAAATAAAAAGAAATTCAAGTAGCACACTCAAAGGAGTGTGGCTGACTATGCAGCAGGCTTTGTGTGAGCAGTCTGAGTGGGGGATGGGAAAACAATGAGAACTTGAGGTCCCATAGTTGGTTTGATTGTTTTCCCAAATGGATCAAGTTTGTTTGCTCACATAATGCAAAATGCTCTTCTTCCCTTCCCTGGGCCCACCGGCCTTTGCAGTCAGTTTCCCAGTCTGGAGAGGCTCTTGTGGACGCAGTTTCCTGCCTGCCTGGACAGTTTTTTCCTTCTTGAGTTGATGCTACCCAGTTGGCAAGTAGACAGGAACTCTTTCCCAGTAAGGGAGATATTCCCGTGTTGCTGTATTCTTGGGGCTTCTAAGTGGGCCACTCTTGCACACTGTGGGTGGAACTTCAGGTGTGCTTCAAGGAAATAGTGTCCTTTTTTTTTGTTGTTGTTGTTTTTTTTTTTTTTGGGGGGGTGGTTTCGAAGTAGGGTCTCACTCTAGGCTGATCTGGAATTCACTATGCAGTCTCAGGGTAGCCTCCAACTCACTGTGATCCTCCTACCTCTGCCCCCTGAGTGCTGGGATTAAAGGCGTGCGCCACCACGCTCGGCTTCTTTTCTTTCTTTTTTTTAAAAAATATTTTATTTATTTATTTGAGAGAGAGAGAGGAAGAGGCAGATAGAGGGAAAGAGAGAATGGGTGCGCCAGGGCCTCTAGCCACTGCAAACTAACTCCAGATGCATGTGCCCCCTTGTGCATCTGGTTTACGTGGGTCCTGGGGAATCAAACCAGGGTCCTTAGGCTTCTCAGGCAAACGTCTTAACTGCTAAGCCATTTCCCCAGCCCGAAATAGTGTCTTTTCACAAAATGGCCTGGATATCCATGACCTCACAGTGCCAGGTACTACATATACAAGACCATTATAATAGGAGGAAAAGATGATGACATCAAAATAAAAGAGAGACTGATTGAGAAGAGGAGGGGATATGATGGGGAGTGGAGTTGTGAAGGGGAAAGTGATGGGGGAGGAAATTATTGTGGTTTATTGTCTATAATTATAGACGTTGTCAATAAGTTTTTAAAAATATTTTTATTTATATTTATTTATTTGACAGAGAAAGAGAGAGAGAGAGAGAGAGAGAGAGAGAATGGGCACCCCAGGGCCTCTAGCCATTGCAAGTGAACTCCAGATGCATGTGCCCCTTTGTGCATCTGGCTAACGTGGGTCCTGGGGAATCGATCCTGGGTCCTCTGGCTTTGCAGGCAAATGCCTTAACCTCTAAGCCATCCCTCCAGCCCAATGTTGTCAATAATAATAATAAAAAATATATAAATATTATTGTCTTTTTCTACAGCTACCTTCTTCCCCATGAGGGGAATCTACTATTCCTCTGACAACTGGATAAGGAACTACATAAACACAGCGCATGCTGATGGACACTGTCTGCACTGTCCCTTTCATCAGGCTCTCAGTCATCCTCCCTGTGCCGCTCATTACCAAATCAAGTGACTAAAGACAGTCACGCGCGCACTAAACACATGAAGCTACTACTGTAGCAGCCTGGCGGGGGAGGGGAGGGACCTGTGCCAATGAAGTGTGGGTTGTAAATGGTGACTGAGTGATGCCACCAAAGGGGCTCAGCTCAGCATTCACGCAAGTCCCAGCAGAAATTTTATTGGCCCCTTGGGACATGGGGCCCATGAGGAGCTCTAACCCCTTCATCTCCTGATTCCTGAGTTGAGTGAATGTGTGGGGGTTTCTGCCCAGCTCCTTGGGGCACAGACGACAGGGAACCCAAGAGCACTTAGCTTCCCGCCTGGCACCAGTTCCTCAGCAACCGGGAACGTCACCAGCGCCTGCAGCTTCTGTGTCGTGATAAACCGCCCACTGTACCTTTCCCTCCTGCCAGTCAGGCCATGCTTAGTTTCTGACAGCCAGGTCTCCTCAACTTGGTGCCCACCGTTTAGGTTTGGGGTCCAGCTCTTGGATCAATGCATTCATTTCCCAGGGCTACCACCCAAAGTGCCTCCCAGTGGTGGCTTCAAACAACCAACAGAGGGTTATTGCCTCACAGTTCTCCAGCCTAGAACTTTTGAGACCAAGGTCCCATCTGTGTCTGTGAGGGAGAATGTTCCAGGGGTCTCTCTGAGGTTTCTCGGTTTCGAGCCATCGCTTGATGTCTACCTTCGTCTGCACACGATGTCCCCCGAGTGTGTATCTGTGTCCACACTCCATCTTGATTAGGATACAATACTGGACCAGCTCCACGGCCCCACTCTACCATGACCTCATCTTAATCGGGGCACATTTGACACCATCTGATTCCGGAAAGAGGTTGGTTGCATTTGGAGGCCCCAGGGTTTGGGGAGATATAATTCAACCTATAGTGGTCAAAGGCCTTTTGCTACCTTTACTGCTTTAAATGACAAATAGCCTCCTGTCTTTCAGAAAGGGTGACTGGAGCTGGGGACATGAATCAGTGATTAAAAACACTTGGTTAGGGCCGGGCGTGGTGGTGCACGCCTTTAATCCCAGCACTCGGGAGGCAGAGGTAGGAGGATCGCCGTGAGTTCAAGGCCACCCTGAGACTACATAGTTAACTCCAGGTCAGCCTGGGCCAGAGTGAGACCCTACTTCGAAAAACCAAAAAAAAAAAAAAAAAAAAAAAAACTTGGTTATTCTCACTACAAGAATTAACAGCCGGGTGTGGTGGCGCACGCCTTTAATCCCAGCACTCGGGAGGCAGAGGTAGGAGGATCGCTGTGAGTTTGCAGCCACCCTGAGACTACATAGTGAATTCCAGGTCAGCCTGGGCTAGAGCGAGACCCTACCTTGTAAACCAAACAAAAAAACAAAGAATTGACAGTCTACGAGGTGATGGTTATGTAGTCACCTTACGTGTACACAGAGATCAAAATACCACATTGTACCCAATAAATATTTACGAACTCTTGCTGCACAGGCCTGATGACTGGAGTTCATACCCCCAGAACCCATTTTTAAGGCAGACACAATTATCTCAACGTCCCTATGGCAATGGGAGACACAGTCAGGAGGATCGTGCAGTACTCAGGCCAGCTAGTGAGGCATTTGCAGTGGCAAACAAGAGAGACCCTGAGTCAAAGAAGGTGGAGGGCAAGGACGCTTCAAGGGTTTCCTTTGACCCCACATGTGTACTGTGGCTTGTGTGCAACTACACACACACACACACACACACACACACACACACCATACACACATATATTTATGTACACACTCAAATTAAAAGCCATAATTTATTTTCTGTTTTTTTTTTTTTTGAGGTAGGGTCTCACTCTAGTCCAGGCTGACCTAGACTTCACTTTGTAGTCTCAGGGTGGCCTCGAACTCATGGTAATCCTCCTACCTCTGCCTCCCAAGTGCTGGGATTAAAAAGGCGTGCACCACCATGCCTGGCTCTAAAAGCCGTCTTTTATGATTGTCCAAAATCATAGGCTTAAGAGGCCCATGAGGGCCACTCTCTGTAGTTTACAAATTTACCACCCTCAGCACCCTGTCTTATAACCACAGAAGACTTTCTGAGTGCCTTTTATGTATATGATCTTGGTGGGCCCCAGGATCCAGCCACCTTTGGACATGCCCAAAGATCATTTAATCTCAAGTGCTCTACAGTAGGGAAAGGTCAGCTGGGCCAGAGAGTACCCCAGAGTTAATGTGTAGCCAAACAGAAGGATCTGGGCAATAGTCTTAAGTTCTGCCCAGCTATATCTAAATAGGGACCAGGCACTCAGATGAATTGATTTTCCTGAGTGTTAGGATTTCAACCCTTGCTCTCCAAGTTGGTTTCTTTATTTATGCTTGGATGCTTTAAAAAAAATCTTTTAGGGGCTGAAGAGATGGCTTAGCAGTTCATGTGTTTGCCTGTGAGGCCTAAGGACCCCAGTTCGATTCTCCAGGTCCCATGTAAGCCAGATGCACATCGTAGCACATGAGTCTGGAGTTTGTTGCAGTGGCTAGAGGTTCTGGCATGTTCATTCTCACTCTCTATCTCCCTCTCTCTGTCTCTAATAAATAAATAAATAAATAAAATAAAACCTTAAAAATTATATTTTACACCAAACTACCCAGTAAGCACTTCTCCTAATGTTCTTACCCATATATTAATGCTACTCTCACTTTTAGTTAGAGAAGCTTCTCTTTTCAGATAGTGGGGACCTCTGGGATGATTCAAAAGGCACCATGGTGTTGAAAGGAAGTGACAGAGGAGTGTTCAGCACTGAAACATCTCCATCACACTCTCCAAGGCTCAGAGTCCATGGCGGAAGAAGTGGTGGAAAGAATGTAGGAGCCAAAGGAAGGGTAGGACTCCTTCCAACGTGCTCCTCCAGACACAAAATGACCCAGATATCCATGACCTCACAGTGCTTGACACTACCTACACAAGACCAGTATAATAGGAGGGAAAGATGATGACATCAAAATAAAAGAGAGACTGAGAGGGGGAGGGGATATGATAGAGTGGAGTTGTGAAGGGGAATGTGGGGGAGGGGTGGGAATTACCATGGTTTATTGTCTATAATTATGGAAGTTGTCATTTAAAAAAATAAAAGATATTTATTTATTTGAAATCAGATAGAGAGATAGACATAGATAGAGAGAAAGAGAGAGAGAGAGAGAGAATGGGTGCACCAGGGCCTCTAGCCACTGCAAACGAACTCCAGATGCATGTGCCACTTTGTGCATCTGGCTTTATGTGGGTATTGGGGAATTGAACTGGGGTTGTTAGGCTTTGCGGACAGGCACCTTAACGACTGAGCCATCTCTCTAGCCTGTTGGATGTTTTCATTGCAGAAGAACGCGTTCCCCCCCCACCCTTGTCAGAAATTAGCACTGGGTTTACTTTAAATGCATCCAGCTAAGAGTGAGTAGATGAGTCTATTCCAAGATTAAAGAGGAGTGAGATGCCAGGTGTGGTGGCGCATGTCTTTAATCCCAGCACTCGGGAGGCAGAGGTAGGAGAATCGCCGAGAGTTTGAGGCCACTCTGAGACTACATAGTTAATTCCAGGTCAGCCTGGACCAGAGTGAGACCCTTACCTTGCAAAACCAAAAAAAAAAAAAAAAAAAGGGAGTGAGAACCTTCCTCAGAAGAGGACCTTCATAGGAGACAGAGGGAAGGCATGATGGCAGGTGCTCCCGGCACCCTAGGTAACATGGCTGTACAGCTCAAGTCGCAAACACCCAAGAGACGACAGAAATCAACATGTCAGCAACACTGTGGTACATTGAGCCAGACTGTATGAGCTTGTATATTACTCCAGGGGAAAAAACGAGGCCAAAACCACGTATGCATTGCCAACTTAAAAGGAACCATTCTCTGGTATCTGGTGGAGGTTTCTCTGGAGATAAGTTGTAGAGTCATTTACATACAAAGGTCTTGCACATTCACACCGTAAATTGGGGTGAGAGAAATGCTTTCCACTGAACACAAAACTGCATTCAAAGTTGGGCTTGGTGGCGCACGCCTTTAATCCCGGCACTCAGGAGGCAGAGGGTGGAGGATCACCATGAGTTGGAGGGTACTTTGAGACTACAGAGTGAAGTGAATTCCAGGTCAGCCTGGGCTAGAGTGAGACCCTACCTTGAACAACAACAACAACAAAAAAAAAAAAAAAAAAAAAACAAGAAAACAAAAACAAAAACAAAAAATTAAACACATAGGCTGCCAAAATTTTCATGATATTTAGATTGTATGCTCCATGGCAGATATGAGATATAAGAAAGTTCAAGAAGTACAAAATTGCCTTTTAAATATATTTTTATTGATTATGCAAGGAGAGAGAGAATGGACGTGCTAGGGTCTCCTGCCACTGTAAATGAACTTCAGACACATATGTCACTGTGTATCTGGCTTTACATGTGTACTGGGGACTTGATCCCAGGCCAGGAGGCTTTGCAAACAAGCGCCTTTAATGGCTAAGCCATCTCTCCAGCCCCCAAACTTGTTAAAATATGTGTATTTAAAATGTTATTATATATTATCTAATAACCCTTCATATGTAAACTTTTTTGGCATTTTCTTATAATTTCTGGATGTTCAATCACTGAAGAATCAGATATATTGAAAAAAGACAGTTTTAGGACTGTTTTTAGAACAGTTTTGCCTGCAAAACCTAACGACCTGAGTTCGATTCCCCAGTACCCATGTAAACCAGATGCACAAAGTGGTACATGCACCTAGTGTTTGTTTGCAGTGGCTAGAGACCCTGGCACACCCATAATCTCTCTTCTCTCTATCTCTCTATGCTTGCAAATAAATAAAAAAAAATGTTTAAAAAATGAGCTGGGTGTGGTGCTGCATGCTTTGATCCCAGCACTTGGGAGGCAGAGGTAGGAGGATTGCTGTGAGTTCAAGGCCACCCTGAAACTACAGAGTGAATTCCAGGTCAGCCTGGGCTAGAGTGAGACCTTACCTTGAAAAACAAAAACAAAAACAAAACAAAAACAAAAACAACAACAACAACAAAAAAACAACTAAAAAAGAAAGGGTTGAAAGGAAACAGCTTGTACTAAGGCTGCCTGGGAACTTTGCCCATTAACTATAACACAGAATTTCTAAAGGATGGTTTTGATTTTTATGATAATTTGGGTTCAATTGCCTGGTTGCACTTCATTAGTCGGAGTGGTTTTCTTTCACCTGAAATTAGCTATTCACAGGAGCAGTTTACCCCATACCACTTTTGTTATTAAATGGGCTGCTTAGAAATGAATGGAATGGTGACCAGAAATATATCGTCAGTGGTCAGCAGAGGCAGTACCTAAACTGAGGACTCTGGCCTCAATAGTTATCTTTATAAACTAAGCATACGTCCACTTATTTATAGTGATATGCTTTTTTCTTTTTTTTCTTTCTTTCTTTCTTTTTTTTTTTTTTTTTTTTTTTTTGGCTTTTCGAGGTAGGGTCTCACCCTAGCTCAGGCTAACCTGGATTCACTATGTAGTCTCAGGGTAGCCTCAAACTCACAGCGATCCTCCTACCTCTGCCTCCCGAGAGCTGGGATTAAAGGCGTGCGCCACCGCACCTGGCTCGTGATATGCTTTTTTCAAAGGCTTTGTACAGTGTAGGGGATTGCACAATGTCACTCCACAATTCATGACCTTCCAAGAATCTCAGAATAAGACCTTATTTGGGAAGAAGGTTGTTGCAGATATAATCAGTTAAGTCCAGGTCATGCAGGTGTAGCACAGGCCCTTAATCCAATGTGACTGATGTCCTTTAAGAGAGAAGAGACAGGGGCTGGAGAGATGGCTTAGCGGTTAAGGCACTTGCCTGTAAAGCTTGAGAGCCCATGTTGGATTCCCCAGATCCCACGTTAGCCAGATGCACAAATGTGAGGCAAGTGCAAGGTCACACTAGGTGGCACAAGTGTCTGGAGTTTGATGGCAGTGGCTGAGGCCCTGGCATCCCAATTCTCTCTCTCTCAAATAAAAAGAAAAAGAAAAGAGAGAGAAGAGACAGGAGACAGATAACATGGGAGTAAGGCAGCCACGTTGCATGTCACAATGGAGGCAGAAACTTCTTTGGACTGTAAACCTCTAGACATGCCAGAAAACACATCATTTTTTTTGAGGGGTTTTGTGGTTTCAAAGTAGAGTCTTAAGCTAGCCCAAGCTGACTTGGAATTCACTCTGTAGTCCCAGGCATCTGCCTACCTCTGCTCTCTGCTTCCCAAATACTGGAATTAAAGATGTTCTACCACAACGCCCAGCTTCACTACTGTTTTAAAACACCCAGTTTGTGACACTTATGTCATGGTGGCCACAGGAAACAAGCACATGGTGTGAGCTCATGCATTTGGATGGAAGGGAGAAAAGGTTTAATTCCCTAAGAACATCTCAAATGTCCAAACGAACCTCTGATATACCTTAACAGAACTTGCAACAAAATGTCACTCCAGGCAGATTGCCTGAGTTCTTGTGTTGGTTTAGTTTGAGGACTTTTAATGGACCTTCTTATCTAAGTACACTTTGTGACTTTTCCAGTCCTAAGTCTGATTCTTTTTTTTTTTTTTTTTTTTTTTTTTGAGGAGAGAGAGAGAGAGAGAGAGAAAAGATTGGCAGATAGAGAATGGACACGCCAGAGCCTTCAGCTACTGCAAACGAACTCCAAATGCATGCACCCCCTTGTGCATCTGGCTTATGTGGGTCCTGGGGAATCAAACCTGGGTCCTTTGGCTTTGCAGGCAAGTGCCTTAACCAATAAGCCATCTCTCTGGCCCTTAAGTCTTATTCTTGAGCCAAAAAAAAAAAAAAATCTGGTGATGGGCGCATGCTCATTGTCCCACATTCCCACACGATAACCTGTCCCGCCAGGAGAGATCCTCTGAGCAGTTTGCTGGGGAGCTGCGGGTGGGCATCACCTTCCTCCCTTCTTAGTCTCTGGGGAAGACCCTGTCACTCTTCCCCTCAGCACCGGCACCTTCCAACTGCTGAGATGTCCTTGAACGCTGCCGGCAGCTGTGCTGTAAACCAAGGGCCAAAGTTTCAACTCAATGACTCTCTGGTTCCTTGTGTTGCAAGCTCAGTGTGACCCGGCAATCACTCTCACTGGTCTTGTGATAACGTGACTCCTGTTCCTCCCCTGTCACCAGGGAAAAATGTAGATGCTCCTCGGGACTCACCCTTGTTTTGATTTCCTTATCAGCTCACCTGGGACACCTACCCACTTTCGGTCCTGCAAGGAATAGAATCCCCACAGCATGTGTCAGAGGTGGGAACGCAGCTGGCTGGGAAGTCCCAGCCTCCATGCATAGTTCCATGGTACCTTGCTGTCCCCTGTCCCTAGCTGCTTACCCTGGAGGACAGGGTGGTGAGCTTTGCTCAGAGCAGAGTAGCCCAGCAGATAAACTCCCTGTTGAAGTTTGAAGGGAAATGTTCCTCATGAGTGTGAACGCTTGGCCTCCAGCTGGTGGTGCTTTTTTTAGGGAAGGCTGTGGAACCTTTAGAAGATAGAGTCTTGCTGGAGGAAATGGGTTGTTAAGGGTGGGCCTTGAGGTGTCATAGCCCTACATCCTATTTGTCCTCTGCTTCCTGACTGGGTGCAGTGTGACCTGTGGGCTTTCTTGCTCCTTCCACCATTCCTTCCTCATCATCATGGAAAGTACCCCTCAAAATGTAAGCCGGGGGGGGGGGCTGGAGAGATGGCTTAGTGGTTAAAGGCATTTGCCTGCAAAGCCAGAGGATCCCAGTTTGACTCTCCAGGACCCGCGTAAGCCAGGTGCACAAGGGGGTGCATGCACCTGGAGTTCTGGAGTTCATTTGCAGTGGCTGGAGGCCCTGGCATGCCCGTTCTCTCCCTCTCTACTCCACTCTCCCTCTGCCTCTGTGTGACCTGTGGGCTTTCTTGCTCCTGCCACCATTCCTTCCTCATCATCATGGAAAGTACCCCTCAAATGTAAGCCAAGGGGGCGGGGAGAGAGAGATGGCTTAGCAGTTAAGGCACTTGCCTGCAAAGCCAAAGGATCCAAGTTCAATTTCCTAGTCCCATATAAAGCCAGATGCACAAAGTGGTACATGCCTCTGGAGTCCATGTATCTGGGGTTATTTGCAGTGGCTAGAAGCCCTGGTGTGCCCATTCTCTCTCCCTCTCTCTCTCTCTACATTTGCCTTTCTTTCTCTTTTTCTCATAAATAAATAAATGAAATGTTTTTTAAATGTAAGCCAAAATAAGCCTTCCTCAAATTGCTTCTTGTTGGGTATTCGGTCCCAGCAACTAATACACCTCCCATCTATTCTCCATTCTTCAAGAGATGGTTCAGAAACTCTAAGGGTAGAAGGAGAGTTATAACTCAGAAAATCCAAGGAGTAATTCAACTCAGGAGATTATGTGGCGGCATGAAGGATAAAGCAAAGATTTAGCATGAAGGTTGTTGATTCTCCACCTTGGATAAGTCACTCCAATTTACTGCTTCCACCAGTCTGGTTTAGCTCCACTACAACCCTGAGGAGAAATTGTTGTTTATGGACTTTGGTTCTTGCCCCAAGGATATGAAGTTCTTCCCTGGTCTATACCCTCCCATGGGAAATAAATACCTGCATGAATCAGGGACTTAGGACCACAATGACTCATCACTCCCCTTCTTTTTGACTCTCCCTCTCATCCTCATATCATCTCAGACAGCTTCTACATAATCTTCATATTCTCTCAGACATTCACCCATCGCCATAGAAATGTAACCATACAGACAATTCAGGGGCCAGCCTAGACTAGATTGGTCTGCAACATAAACTTTTTGCGGGGGGTTCACTCTAGCCCAGGTTCACTTGAAATTCACTATGTAGTCTCAGGGTGGCCTCGAACTCACAGCAGTCCTCCTACCCCTGCCTCCCAAGTGCTGGATTTAAAGGTGTGTGCCACCATGCCTGGCTCTTCAATATGATTTTTTTTTTTTTGGAGAGAGAGAGAGAGAGAGAGAGAGAGGAAGACAGATAGAGAATGGGCATGCCAGCAGCCTCTCAGCTACTGCGAACGAAATCAGATGCGTGCGCCCCCTTGTGGTCAAGTGCGGCATTGCGCCCTTGTGTCACTTTGCATCTGGCTAAACGTGGGACCTGGAGACTGGAACCGCTGGCGATTGGAACAGGCGTTCTTAGCCTTAGGAGGCAGGCACCTTAACTGCTAAGCCATCTCTCCAGCCCCTGCAATATGATTTTTAAACAATATTTTATTGATTATTGATTTGCAATGGGGGTGGGGGGAGAGAGAAAAAAAATGAATGGGCACACCAGAGCCTCTTGCTACTACAAATGAACTCCAGATGCACGGTCACTTAGTGTATCTGGCTTTACATAGGTACTAGGGAATCAAAATTGGGCCATCAGGCTTTGCAAGCAAATGCCTTTAACCACTTAGCAATCTAGCCAGCCCCCATCGCCTAATTTTTTAGGGCACAGTAGTAACGTTTGGACAGGGCAAGGGCCAAGGAGAAGAGACTCTTATTAATTAGAGCCAGTGTGAGCTGTGGTTCTAGGACTGTGGTCTTGGGACCAGCAACACGAGCACCCTGGGAGCTTGTGCACACATCCATCCTTACACTGCCCCAGTCCCATGGAGCCAGGGCTCTAGGGGTAAGGACCAGTCACTGTGAGATGCTCACTCAGGTGAGCCTGTGTATGCTAAAATCAGAAACCCAATGGTTTAGCCTGTGTGCTTTAACAAGGAAAAATGAGGAAGGACTTAGAAATGGTCAGGTGTGAAGTACCTCCAAGCCTAGCTTATCATTTTATATTCAGGTAAGAAATTGACTTGGAAAAACAAGACACATACAAATACACCCATCACGTGTGTGCACACACCCACCCATGAGATCTGGGACAGGCAGGGTCCAGGACTCTTAGCAAACGAAGCGAACTTGTCAAGTAACCCAGAGATGCAGGGACTGTCCTTCCCAGAACTTGACTCTTGTACCTGATTTTCAGAGTCCAATAATGGCAAGTGACAGAGCAAGATTTATGGTTTTTCAAGACCGAAGTGTGAGCCATGGTTTGTGAAAGCACTAGATTCAGCCTAGACTCTTGTGAAGTTTTGGAGAAGAGAGTTGGAGGAGGGGGTGATGAGAGGAAAGAGATGAAAAGACTCAGGGAAAACTGTCCCCCAGGTCCCCAAAGGCCTGGGGGAGGGACTGTTCCCTCCTCCTTGAGGCTCCTCCCAGCCTGTGAGAAGTTCTCTGTCATTCAAAGACTCCTCCTGTCTCCAGCCCACCTCCCATCCATCTCTACCTTCAAGCAAGAATTAGTAAATAGCAGCTCAGGGTCGGAGACAGCTATAGCTTTGTACAGATAGTTTACAAGCTAAGATTATTTTGCTATTTTTTTTTTAAGGCAGAGTCTCACTCTAGTTCAGGCTGACCTGGAATTCACTATGTAGTCTCAGGGTGGCCTTGAACTCACAGTGATCCTACTACGTCTGCCTCCCGAGTGCTGGGATTAAAGGCATGCGCCACCACGCCTGGCTTGTTTTGCTGTTTTTAAAGGGTTGAAAAATCTTCAAGGCTATTTGTGTTACAACAAAATTATGTAAATGTGGGGTGTGGTGGCTCAGACCTGTAATCCCAGCACGTAGGAGGTTGAAGCAAGAATCACTAAGAATTTGAGGCCAGTCTGGGCTATATAGTGAATTCTGGACTCTTCCTGGTTATAAATTGGGACTCAACTTCAAGAGAGCCACACAGAAGAGAGCAGAAGAGAAAAAAAAAGAATGATATAAAACTTGACTGTCAGTGCCCATAAAGTTTTACTGGGACAGCCCCACCCATTTGTTTATGTATCGTCTATGGGTGCTTCCCACTCTAAGGACAGAGCTAAGGAGTTTTCCCCTGGGAATGTCTACTCTTGGTCCTTTCCAGAAAGGCTTCAACCTTTGCTTTAAGAGAAGATTTGAGGGGCTGGAGAGATGGCTCAGTGATTAAGGCACTTGCCTGCAAAGCCTAATGACCTGGGTTCGATTCCCCAGTACCCATGTAAAGCCAGATGCACAAAGTGGCTCATGTATCTGGAGTTCATTTGCAGTGGCTGGAGGCCCTGGCATGCCCTCTCTCTGGCACATTGGCTAAAATTAATAAAATATTTTAAAACAATAGGGTTTGAGGTTCAGGACTCCAACCAGATACTAAAGCCAGGTTTAGCATGGATTGCTTCATCCCAGTTGCTTATCCTGTTGATACTGTGAATTCTCATCATGTGATCCTGGGTGAGGGCCACCCTGACTCACATCATCTCTTTCCCTTTCTTAGCTGCTCATCACCTCAGCCCCTCTGTTCCCAGGGGGAGTGAGGGGCCCTCCTGTGAATGCTGGTTCCTACACACAGTGGAAACACAGGTTCCTCCAAGAACCGTTTCCTGTTCTTTTGCTTCCTCAGTCACCAAGTGTCACTGTCAGTCCCCCAGCATCTGAAATGATTGGTGTCATCTAAGCGTTGAAGATCTGTTCCCAAGAAGGCAAATCATAACAACTTTCTTTTTTTCCTCAAAGACATTTTGAAGTTTTTTTTTTGTTGTTGTTGTTGGTTTTTTGAGGTAGGGTCTCACTGTGGTTCAGGCTGACCTGGAATTCACTCTGTAGTCTCAGGGTGGCCTTGAACTCATGGTGATCCTCCTACCTCCTACCAGTGCTGGGATTAAAGGCGTGCGCCACCACGCCCGGCTAAAGTATCTTTTTGATTTCCATGCTCTTGATACTGAAAAAGTGAGACCTCAGCACAAAGGCAACCTAGATCTGAATGAACCCAAACCGCTGGCTGCTCCCCACAGTCTATGCCAATGTCAGCTGCAATCCCTCCAAGAGGACCTGCTTGCAAATTGGAAAGCATGGATTGATTCCTTCAGAGCCACGTTTCCATGGCCAACTCCTAATTCTGTCAAGCCTTTGACAACTATCCTCACGGGAACTATTGCACGGATTACAGAATTCCAGTCCAGTGACACAACTCGGGCACATAGCACTTCAGAGCACCTCCCAGAAAAGTTACACGAAGTGACAAGCAAGTGGCATCGAGTCTCCTTTCAAAGCTGGCCATGCCCACCACCCGAGACAAGAGCATCTTTCTGGGGGAGGCACAGTCAGTTAACCACTGTCACGGGATCTCCCAAGTTTGAGCCACTCACTGCTGCTGCTTCCCAGCCCCTGCAAGGTGCCTCGTCCCTTCTCTGAGCTTGGCCCCACTGCGTGGAAATCAGGAGCCACGCGCCTAGCTGCCCCATCCTTAAAGGGACTGGCCGTCCGGGGGGACCTCTGTCTGTGGTCCTGAATTACTTTTTTTTTTGTTTGTTTGTTTTGTTTTGTTTTTTCGAGGTAGGGTCTCACTCTGGTCCAGGCTGACCTGGAATTCACTATGTAGTCTCAGGGTGGCCTCGAACTCTCGGCGATCCTCCTACCTCTGCCTCCCGAGTGCTGGGATTAAAGGCGTGCGCCACCACGCCCGGCCTGAATTACTTTTGAGTCCTATTCGGAACCAGAACAGAAGTCAAGCTGCTTCCTAGCCCAGTCTCAGAGTCTCCAAAACCGGCCTCTGTTAAGCCCACCGAGGACCATGGCAGAACGTGTGAAGAGGGGCGACAGGGAGATGGCTTGATTCCCCCTTTGGCCATGGGAGCCTCAGGGACACCAGGGTCACCTCCCAGCCAGATGCAAGAGCATTGCAAAGGTCCCCACCCGGGGTGCCCTGGGGCCCCAATTATCACCCTTTCCTGCCATCCCCAGGCCAAGTCCAAGACCACAGCGATTCGCACCGTGGGAACCAGGATCCCAGAGTTCCCGACAGTCGTGCAGGTCAAGGACATTGCGTTTATTCTGGGCGTCTCAGGGGAGCCCCCCCCCCCCACCGACCTTCCTCCTCCGTGCCCTCTCTGCAATGCCCCGACGGCGCCTCACCAACCGTGTCCCGGACAGAAGCACAACGTACCCATGGTGGCAGCTGTGAGGGCTCCCTGCAGCGACTGGGCAGCTGGTGCAAGCCGCTCAGACTTTGTGTCCAGGCCCTGCCCAGCTCTACCTGGGCGGCTCGAGGTGTGAGGGGCGGGGCCGGCCCGGGGGATCCACCCTTGGAGGTGGTCACGCCACAGGGAGTCTTGCAGGTGGTCACCTGTCTCGGGCAGGTGCCATGCCCTGCGGTGTCACTCAGGCCCTGTAGGGTGGGGCAGAATGACAGCTGCCCCAAGTGACAGGCATGTGGGAGGGATCTGAGGCAGTGACTCCCCCATGTCACTTGAAGGCTCATTGAAATGCAAATGTCCAGCCCCACTGCAGGCGGTTTGCTGGCTCAGCACATCAGGACTGGGAATGTTGGTGTTGGTGGCCCAGGAACACACTTTGGAATACACTCCTCAGAAACACGCTCCACTTCTGTGCGGGGGTGGGGGAGCAAAACTGAGTGTGAGTGAGTGTGTGTGTATGCACGCCTGTCCTGAAATTTGAAATGTTGAAAGCATTTCTGGAGGAGTCTACATTTCTGTTCTTTAAGAATGAAAAGATCAGGAACTGGAGAAATGGCTTAGTGGTTATGGTGTTTGCCTGCGAAGCCAAAGGATCTGGTTCTATTCCCCAGGACCCATGTAAGCCAGATGCACAAGGAGGCGCATGCATCTGGAGTTCGTTTGCAGTGGCTAGAGACCCTGGCATGCCTATTCTCTCTCTGTTTGCCTCTCTTCTATCTCTCTCTTTGCTTGCAAATAAATAAATAAAAATTTATTTAAAAAAAAAAAGAATGACAAGATCAGGGCTAGAGGGGTGGCTTAGCTATTAAGGCATTTGTTTGCCTGCAAAGCCAAAGGACCCAGGTTCGATTCCCCAGGACCCATGTAAGCCAGATGCACATGGTGGTACGTGTGTCTGGAGTTCCTCCCCCTCTCTCACTCTCTGCCTCTTTCTTGCTGTCTAATAAATAAACAAAAATAAAATATTACAAAAGAATGACAAGGTCCAGAAATAACAAAAGACAAACAAACAAACCAGATATCTCTGCAGACCATTTTATCTGCCTGTTTTTTTCTTTTTCTTTTCTTTCTTCTTTTTTTTTTTTTTTTTTTTTTTTTTTTGTTTTTTGAGGTAGGGTCTCACCACTCTGGCCCAGGTTGACCTGGAATTAACTTTGTAGTCTCAGGGTGGCCCTGAGCTTGCCCTGCAGTAGAGGAACTCCTGATCCTCTCGCCTCCTGCCTGCCATCTTCCTAGTGCTGGGATTAAAGGCTTGCATCACCACACCCAGCTATTTTTCTGCTTTCTCGTCCGACTTGAGAAAGTTTAGACTCTCAGAGGAATTTCTTTTTTAAAAAACATTTTATTCATTTATTTGAGAAAGAGAGAGACAGGAAAGAGGCAGATAGAGAATGGGCACACCAGGGTCTCTAGCCAGTGCAAACAAACTCCAGACACATGTGCCACCTTGTGCATCTGGCTTATGTGGGTACTGGGTCCTTAGGCTTCACAGGCAATCACCTTAACTCCTAAGCCATCTCTTCAGCCCTCAGAGGAATTTCTATCGTCTCCTTTTTTCTTTTCTTTTCTTTTCTTTTCTTTTCTTTTCTTTTCTTTTCTTTTCTTTTTTCTTTCTTTTCTCTCCTCTCCTCTCCTCTTCTCCCTTCCCTCCCTCCCTCCCACCTCTCTTTCTTTCTTTCTTTCTTTCTTTCTTTCTTTCTTTCTTTCTTTCTTCTTTCTCAGTTCTGGGATAACAAGTAAGAGCTACCTTTCCCACACCCGCTTTTATCTTTTAAAAATGGTGACAAGGGCTGGAGGGATGGCTTAGCGGTTAAGGCATTTGCCTGCAAAGCCAAGGGACCCAGGTTCAATTCCCCAGGACCCACATTAGCCAGATGCACAAGGGGGCACACATATCTGCAGTTTATTCGCAGTGGCTAGAGGCCCTGGCATGCCCATTCTCTCTCTCTCTTTTCTTTGTCAAATAAAAAAATAAATATAAATAAAAATTTGGATTTAAAAATGGTAACAAAATATAATAACATAAAAGTGACCGTCTTCACTGTTAAGGATACAATGTGACACTAAGTACATTCATGTCATTGTGTAACCCTTGCCACCATTCCTCTTCACACCCTCTGTCTCCAGCAGCCACGGCTCTACTTTCTGTCTCAGGATGTGACTGCTCCAGGTGCCTTGTGTGGGTGGGGTTGGGCAGTGTTTGTCCCTTTGTGACTGGCTTCTTTCACCTAGCAAAATGCCCTCAAGGCTCTTCCACATGGCAGCATAGGTCAGAAGTCCCTCGAAGGGGGAAGCACATCCCAGTGTACCATACACCCCTTTTGTTTTTCTACTCACCTGTCCCTAAGGCCTGCTGAGACTTAGGGACTCCCTACCCACCCGTTTGGGAGGTGAAGATGTGTAGGTGAACCAGAGAATGCGGCTGCACCTGTCCTCGAGCTTTCTTCACTGAGCACAGGAGGAAGAAACCGCTTCCCACCATGTTCTAACTGAAGCTCACAGGAGTAGCGGTTGATGTTGCCCAAAGGCTGGGGCCACTGGTGAAGGATGTCACCTGGTGGGAGGTGTGGGGCTGGCCGGTGGGAAGGACTAATGGTCACCTGCCATCAGCCAGCTCAGGCAGAAAGGTGAGGCTGCTTGCTTGGCTTCCTCTGCAGGGTGGACTGTCTGTCCAGCTCACAGCCTCTGTGAAAGCACTTTTTTTATTTGTTTTCTCTTCTTTTCTTTTCTTTTCTTTTCTTTTCTTTGTTTTTCGAGGTAGGGTCTCACTCTAGCTCAGGCTGACCTGGAATTCACTCTGTATTCTTAGGATGGCCTTGAACTCACTGTGATCCTCCTACCTCTGCCTCCTGAGTGCTAGGATTAAAGGTGTGGGCCACCATGCCCAGCTCACTCTCACTTTTTAAAACAAATATAATATTGGACAGGAGAGATACTCAGCGGTTAGAGCATTTGCCTGCAAAGCCTAACGACCTGGGTTTGATTCCCCAGTACCAACATAAAGCCAGATACAAAAGGGGCACATGCATTTGCATCTGGAGTTTGTTGGCAGTGGCCTAAGGCCCTGGGGTGCCCATTTTCTCTGTCTTTTCTCTCCTTGCAAATAAATAAAAACATTTTTTAAAAATTTATTTATTTATTTGAGAGAGAGAGAGAATGGGCATGCCAAGCTTCTAGCTACTGCACACTCCATACAAATGTGCCACCTGTGGCTTACATAGGTACTGGGGAATCAAACCTGGGTCCTTAGGCTTTGCAGGCAAGCTCCTTAACTGCTTAGACATCTCTCCAGCACACTCTACTTTTAAAAAAATATATTTTAGGCCGGGTGTGGTGGTTTACGCCTTTAATCCCAGCACTTGGGAGGCAGAGGTAGGAGGATCACCATGAGTCTGAGGCCACCCTGAGAATACAGAGTGAATTTCAGGTCAGCCTGAAATATATATATATAATTTATTTATTTGAGTGAGAAAGAGGGAGAGAGAGAGAGAAAATGGGTGTGCCAAGGCCTCCAGACACTGCAAATGAACTCCAGACACTGCAAATGAACTCCAGATGCATCTTCCCCCTTGTGCATCTGGCTTATGTGGGTCCTGGAGAATTGAACCAGGGTCCTTTGGCTTTGTAGGCAAACGCCTTAACTGCTAAGCCATCTCTTCAAACCCACTCTCACTTTTTTAAAAAAAATATTTTATTTTTATTTATTTATTAATTTGAGAGAGAGAGAGAGATATAGAAATAGGCAGGTAGAGAGAGAGAGAGAGAATGGGCACGCCAGGGCCTCTAGCCACTGCAAACGAACTCCAGATGCATGCGCCCCCTTATGCATCTGGCTTACGTGGGTTCTGGAGAATCAAGCCTCAAACCAGGATCCTTAGGTTTCACAGGCAAGCATTTAACCACTAAGCCATCTCTCCAGCCCCACTCTCACTTTTTATTTCTTTCTTTATTTATTTGAGAGAGACAGAAAGAGAGAGAGAATAGGTGTGCAGGGACTCCTGCCACTGCAAATGAACTCCAGATACATGTGCCACTTTGTATATCTGGCGTACTGGGGACGTGAACCCTGGCCGGCAGGCTTTGCTAAGAAAAGCCTTTAGCTGATGAACCATCTCTCCAGCCCAAGCACTGTCACTTTAGACCCAGGTTCTCAGTGTAGCCCTGGGATTAGTAGCACCAACATCTCCTGGGAACTTGAAAGAATGATACATCCAGGCCCCACTCCCAGGTCCAGAATCAGAAACTCTGGCGGGGGGAGGGGCAGGGAGCAAAGTAGGTGATTTCACAGCTGTAAGATTCACGTTTTTTTCTCTTTGTGATTATTTTTCACTCAAGCATTGCTTTTTTTTTTTTTTTTTTTTGAGGTAAGGTGTCACTCTAGCTCAGGCTGACCTGGAATTCACTCTGTAGTCTCAGGGTGGCCACGACCTCATGGTGATCCTCCTACCTCTGCCTCCTGAGTGCTGGGATTAAAGGCATGTGCCACCATACCTGGTTATTTTTTCTGTCTTGTCTTGGAGAGTCACCCAGTGTGGGCCTCTCCTCAGTTCAACCTTTGTCCTCCAGGTTCTTGTCTCTAGAGGTTGCTGTAACAAATTATCGCAATCTCCGTGGCTAAGAATAACAGAACTAGGGGCTGGAGAGATGGTTTAGTGGTTAAGGCACTTGCCTGCAAAGCCAAAGGACCCAGGTTCGACTCCCCAGTACCCATGTAAGCCAGCTGCATAAGGGTGTGCACATATCTGGAGTTCGTTTGCAGTGGCTGGAGGCCCTGGTGCACCCATTCTCTCTCTCTCTCTCAAATAAATAAAAAAAAAATGAAATATTTTTTTTAAAAAGAATAAGAGAACTGTATTCTCTCTCGTTTGGAGGACCGAAGTCTGAAAGCAAGATGCAGGCAGCGTGCCTTCAAAGAAGGTTGTAGAAGGGATCCTTTCTTGTGGCACTGGGGTCTACTGTGGCCACGGCACCCCAATTTCTTTTCTTTTCTTTTCTTTTTTTGGTTTTTCCAGATAGGGTCTCACTCTGGCCCAGGCTGACCTGGAATTAACTATGTAGTCTCAGGATGGCCTCGAACTCACGGCAATCCTCCTACCTCTGCCTCCCGAGTGCTGGGATTAAAGGCGTGCGCCACCACGCCCAGCCATCCAATTTCCACCTCCGCCTTCACAAGCCTTCCCCCCTGTGTCCTCTCTGTTATTCTCCTCCTCCAAGACCCCTTGTCGTTGGATATCAGCTCTGGAGGGACTGATGGCTAAGGGACCTTGAGAAAAGCAACAAAAATGGGTCTCACAGCCCATTTGACAAGAGAGGATTCGAGAAATGGTCTGAATAGGGGAAAAGTAACTTGAAAGATATGAAAGCCACTTGGTCTGAAAAGATGTGTGTGTGTGTGTTGCTGAGGATCGAACCCAGGCCCTCGTGCATGTTAGGCAAGCCCTTTGCCATTGAGCTATATTTGTAGCTCGTGAAAGTCATTTAAAAAACAGGAAAACAAGAGAGGGAATCAGGGAATGAACAACGGCAAGCTTACTCAGTTAGACTTTGGAACCGAGAGCTGGAATGGACCAGCGGTGGAACCTAGGACCGTAGAAATGGTTCTTTGAGGATTCGATCTGCCTGCCCCTTGTAACAATGTGTGGGGTCCTATTTACAGTATCAAGACAAGGTGACAAATCTACATGCTAATTAACACATTGACTTTGCCAAACTAACTTCAATCACAACTTATTGGCAGACTTTGCTTTGGATTGTAATCAATCTTAATTACCTCTAGGGTTGGCAGTAATTATCGTTACTTATCACATAGTATACCGCAAGTTCAACACCACACATTATCATCTCATTGAATTCCTTCCTCACGACAATCCTAGTACCAGAAAACAATATTTTGTTTCTTTGCAGTGCTTTTGTTATAGAAAGTTTTAAAAATAGAAGAAAAGAGAGAGAGACCAGCAACTTTCCCAAATTGCCACCAGTTGGTGACCAAGTATTAAAAACACATGAAGAGGGCTGGAGAGATGGCTTAGCAGCTAAGGCGCCTGCCTGCTAAGCCTAAGAATGCTGGTTTCAATTTCCAGGTCCCATGTTTAGCCAGATGCAAAGTGAGGCAAGGGCGCAATGCCACACTTGACCACAAGGGGGCGCACGCATCTGGATTTCATTCACAGCAGCTGAGAGACTGCTGGCATGCCCATTCTCTATCTGTCTCCCTCTCCCTCTCTGTCTATCTCTCTCTGTCTCTCTCTCCAAAAATAAATTAAAAAAATAATTATAAAAATTTTAAAAACACATGAAGAAGGCTGGAGAGATGGCTTAGCAGTTAAGGCGCCTGCCTCCTAAACCTAAGAACCGGGTTCCAATCTCCAGGTCCCACGTTTAGCCAGATGCAAAGTGATGCAAGAGCACAATGCTGCACTTGACCACAAGGGGGCGCACGCATCTGGATTTCGTTCACAGCAGCTGAGAGACTGCTGGCATGCCCATTCTCTATCTGTCTCCCTCTCCCTCTCTCTCTGTGTCTCTCTCCAAAAATAAAAAAAAAATAAAAAAAAATTTTAAAAAAACACATGAAGAGACTGGAGGGATGGCTCTTAGTGGTTAAGGCGTTTTTTTTGTTTGTTTGTTTTTGTTTTTTCAAGGCAGGGTCTCACTCTAGCCCAGGTTGACCTGGAATTCACTCTGTGTTTTCAGAGTGACCTCGAACTCATGTGATGCTCCTACCTTTGCCTCCCAAGTGCTCCTGGCTGGAAAAATTTTAAAGCAGAAATTTCTTCATTGAAAGTAGGAAATGATGTTCAGGGCCCTTCCAGGGTGATGCAGCCTACTAGATAGCTAATCAGGATCAGAGGCCCAGACAAACAAAAATATCTACATGCCCCAGAAAAACCAACAGTCCATTTTGAGAACACAGATGTTTTTATAATGAACTCTGCAACAATCAGTGATAAGCCCAAAAAACAAAGAGTTTGGAAGGCACTGAAATCCAAGAAGGCCCTGACTCATCCAGATGATGACCGACCACCAGTCTTTGTTCTATTTCTACTTCTTGGTTTGTTCTGGATCATGGTTACGGGATGCGTCCCATCATGGTAGGAGCGTGAAGCAACTGGACGCATTGCATCTATAGTCAGGAAGCAGAGAGCTTGCTTTCTCCTATCATCCATTCATCTATCTATCTATCATCTATCTATCATCTATCTATCTATCTATCTATCTATCAAAAGAGAGGCAGATAAAGAGAGAGAATGGGCATGCCTGGGCCTCCATCCACTGCAAATAACTCTAGATGCATGCACCACCTTGTGTATCTGGCTTATGTGGGTCCTGGGGAATTGAACCTGGGTTCTTGGGCTTTGCAGGCAAGTGCCTCAACCACCAAGCCATCTCTCCAGCTCACTTTCTCCTTTTTATTTAGTGCAGGACTCCAGTCCATGGAATGATGTCCCCTACATTTCTTGTGGGTCTTCCCATCTCAGTTAACCCAATCTAGAAAATTCCTCACAAGTATATCCAGAGTCTTCTTTCCTGCTTGGTTCCAGGTACTGTCAGGTTGACAATCAAAATAAACCATCACACAAGACCCAGCTAATTTTTATATAACTCTGACATTTAGGATTGTGATCTGTTTTGAATTACTTTCAGTGTATGAGGCATGGAAAGCATCTAAATTACTCTTTTGCAAATTGGATACTGGATATCCCCAAATCATTGGTTGGTGACTTTTTCTCCCACTGAGTGTCCTGGAACTTTTTTTTTGAGACACACACACACACACACAGAATGGGTGCTCCAGCGGCCTCTCAGCCACTGTGAAGGAACTCCAGACACCTGCGCCCCCTTGTGGGCAAGTGCAGCATTGCACCCTTGTGTCACTTTTTGCATCTGGCTAAACATGGAACCTAGAAATTGGAACCGGAATTCCTAGGCTTGGCAGGAAGGCACTTTAACTGCCAAGCCATCTCTCCAGTCCTCCTGGAACTTTTAAATTAAATCAGTTGACCATCATCATAAGGGTTTTATTTTATTTTATTTTTAAATTTTTTGTGTTTATTTAATTAATTTTTTTATTTATTTGAGAGTGACAGATAAAGAGGCAGATAGATAGAGAGAGAATGGGTATACCAGAGCCTCCAGCCATTGCAAATAAACTCCATATGCATGCACCCCCTTGTGTATCTGCCTTATGTGGGTCCTGGGGAATGGAGCCTCAAACCAGGGTCCTTAGGCTTCACAGGCAAGCGCTTAACAGGCAAGCGCTTAACCACTAAGCCATCTCTCCAGGCCCCAGGGTTTTATTTTTACATATGAAAATATATGTGTATGCATGTTCATATGTGGGTGTGTGCACATGAGTGTGGAAGTCAGAGGTAAACATTGAGTCTAAGCCAGGCATGGTGGCACATGCCTTTAATACCAAGCATTTGGGAGGCAATGGTAGGAGGGTTGCTATGAGTTTGAGTCTATTGTGAAACTATACAGTGAATTCCAGGTCAGCCTGGGATAGAGAGAGACTCTACTTTGAAAATCCAAAACAAACAAACAAAAAAACAATGGGGCTTCCTCAATCACTCTCCACCTTATCATTATTATTATTATTTTTCAAGGTAGGGTCTCACTCTAGCTCAGGCCTACCTGGAATTCACTCTGTATTCTCAGGGTGGCCTCGAACTCATGGCGATCCTCCTACCTCTGCCTCCCAAGTGCTGGGATTAAAGGCGTGCACCACCACGCCTGGTTTCCACCTTATTTTTTTAAGACAGAGTCTTACAGTGAGCCCAGAGCTCACTGACTCAGCCAGACTAGCTAGCCAGCAAGCTCCAGAGATCCTCCTGTGTCTGCCTCCCTCTCACTGTGATTACAGGTACGTGCCACCACACCCAACTTATTATGTTGGTGCTGGGGCTCCCAATTCAGGTTCTCATCCTTGCATTACTTCAATAGCAAGCCCTTTACTAACTGAGCCTTCCTCCCAGCTCCCAAGGAGGTGGCTTGTAATCTTGCTTCTGTATCATTGACCTGTACATCTTCTCATGTCAATGCCAAACCCTATTGATGAATGTGGCTTTATAGTTAGTTTAGTTAAGTAATTAGAGATAAACAGCAATGCAGAGAGAGAAACAGAGAGAATGGGTACACCAAGTTCTCTTGCCACTGTGAATGAACTCCAGACACATATGCCACATTGTGCATCTGGCTTTACATGGGTATGGGGAATTGAACCTGGGCTGGAAAGCTTTTTTAGCAAGCACCTTTAACTGCAGATCATGGCCCCAGCCCTATTTATTTTATTTATTTTATTTTTATTTATTTATTTGACAGAGAATGAGGGAGAGAGAGAGTGAGAAAGAATGGGTGCCAGGGCCTCCAGCCACTGCAAGTGAACTCCAGACGTGTGCCCCCTTGTGTATCTGGCTAATGTGAGTCCTGGGAATTGAACTGGAGTCCTCTGGCTTTGCAGGCAAACACCTTAATGGCTAAGCCATCCCTCCAGCCCGTTGAAATGTGGTGGATAAACTTTCCTACGTTGTCTTCATTTTCAAGATTGTCTTGGCTATCACAGGCCCTTTGTCTTTCTTTTTAAATTTTTTTGTTTTAAATATATATTATTTATTTATTTGCAAGCAGACAGATTGAAATAGAGAGAGAGAATATATGAGCACAGCAGGGCCTCTAGCCACTGTAAATGAATTTCAAATGCATGAGACACTTTTTTAAAAAAATTTTTACTCATTTATTTGCAAGCAGAGAGAGAGAGAGAGATAGAAGAGAGGCAGACAGAGAGGGAATGGGCACATCAGGGCCTCTAGCCACTGCAAACGAACTCCAGATGCATGTGCCCTTTGTGCATCTGGCTTATGTGGGTCCTGGAGAATCGAACTGAGATCCTTTGGCTTCACAGGCAAATGCCTTAACTGCTAAGCCATTTCTCCAGCCAGCATGAGCCACTTTGTACATCTAGCTTTACATGGGTACTGGGGAATCAAACCTACGTCATTAGTCTTTGTGGGCAAGTGCCTTAACCAGCACTGAGCCATCTCTCCTGCCCAGCCTAGCCCTTTGTCTTTGTACATAAAGATTAGGGCAAGTGGGCAGGGGAGGAAGAACGCTAACTGGCAAGGATGTAATAAGTACCAACAGTGATCTGTGCACATCAGATTATCCTACAACTGCATATTTTGCTATTTTCTTTCTGTTTCAAGAAGCAAAGTACATTATTCATATTAAATTCTACAAGCATCTAGAAAGACCCACTCACCCTTTTTTCCTCATACTTGCCCAGATCACACCCATGAATAGTCATCTCCTTGAACAAGAAAACATGGGTAACATGGGTTGAACAGCACAGACCTCCCAGAGCTTTCACTAACTCAGGGTGAACCAGCTTCCCTCAGGTGCACGTCTACCTGGAAGGCAGGGAGGAAACCGCAGGCACAGACCAAAGGCAGTGGTTCAGAAACAAGGCTGTAAATGAGTAACGCTGATAGGGGCCACCTATTTTGTTACAAGGTCCACGATACACGTGCCTCTGTGATGATTACATAAGCCCACAAGCACAAAATTATTTATGAAGAGCATTGGTACCCACATATCATTTAAATTATGTCCTTCCCAAAAACATCACTGTGCTTTAAAGGCTGGTTTGGAACTCTTCCATGTGCCGAAAAGCGAGTCACAAGTGCTCCCAGCCTTTGTCTTGTCAGGGAGTGGAGCGGCCTGGAAGGAATAGGAGCGAGAGGTGGTTCATCCTTCTTTTCCTTCCATGTCATCACTTTCAGGATAAGTCATTGGGTGACACAGGCCATTAACACAAGTTAGGATAAGATAGGAGTCCGTGGTGGGTAGCATTTCTTAGATCACTATCTTCTATCTTTCTTTGAAAGGAATTCCAGTTGGACTTGAAAGTGTGGCCTCTCCTGGCTAACCCAGTGTGTTAGTTACTTCACTTGTGGCTGTGACCAAATACCTGACAAGAAGCAGATTAATGGAGGAAACTGCCCATCATGCTGGGGAAGGCAGTAGGAACAGGAGGCCAGTTGGTCACATCGCATCTATAGACAGGAAGCAGAGGGTGAACAGGAAGTGGAGCCAGGGTATGATACCTCAAACCACACTTCCTCCGGCAAGGTGCCACAAGATTCCAAAATCTTCCCAAACAATGCATAGCTGGAGACCAAATATTCAAACACATTAATCTATGGGGGATGTTGGACCTTCAGACCACAAATCCCAGTCATAGACTCTGATAGACCCTCATTCTCACTCAGTCTCACAGGCTACTGGGATTCTATACTCCTGGGCATCTCACACAAGTGGGAATGATGGCAGACATGCACACTGCCTACCTCCTCCTCTGCTTACATTCATACTCTAGTGTCCCCTTGGGTTTCACTTATAGATTTAAAGATATAATTATTATGAATTCTGGCATGTGTGACAAGAGCCTTAGTACAGCATAGGACCTTTCTGAGGGTATGGGGTGGGTGACTACACAGATCATATGCCTATATGGTCAGTAGGATTTTATTTACCTTCTCAAAAGGTATTAATAAGGACATTCAAGGGGTGGTGGCTGTTTTCTTTATAGCTGCTTACTCTCAACCTTTGTTAATAGCATTGTTGGCTTCACACGGATATCCCACAAGTTTTGGAGGCAGACAGAACAGAACTGATAGACAACTCAGTTTTCTTGCTTGTTTTTATGTGAAATTTGACAAATTCTTAAACCTTTTTTTTCATTTTATGTGTGTGGGTGTACATGTGGGGGGGGGTGTTGCAGTCAGGTTCACATTGCTGGCAGAAAACACCCCACCAAGAGCAGCTAGTGGGAAAAGAGGTTTATTTTGGCTCACAGACTAGAGGGGAGGCTCCATGATGGCAGGGGGAAACGATGGCATGAGCAGAGGGTGGACATCACCTCCTGGCAAACATCAGATGGACAACAGCCAAAGGAGAGTGTGCCAAACACTGACAAGGGGGAGCTGGCTATAACACCCATAAGCCCACCCCCAACAATACACTGCCTCCAGGAGGTGTTAATTCCCAAATCTCCATCAGCCGGGAACCTAGCAGTGAGAATGCCTAAGTTTATGGGGGGCACCTGAATCAAACCACTGGCCCCCATAAGTTGATAACATCCATGATGTAAAATGCAGTGCATTCAGCCAACTTTAAAAGTCCACATAGTTTTTACCAATCCCAGGGATATTTAAACATCCCCATATTCCAAGTTAACAGCCATAATACCAATAAAAAACCAAAACCCACAATAGCACAGAAAGTAAACACACTGCAAAAGATGATACTGGGCATAGTAAAGAAATATTCAGCCAACAAAAGATTTAAACAGGGAAAACATCGAACTCTGTAGCTCCAAGTCCAACAACTCTAGTCAGTGACAAGTCTCCAAACCCGGTAATTCTAACCAGCAACAAGTCTCTGGAGTTCCAATTCCACCACTACAGCTAGGCTACTCACAGTCCTGGAAAACTTGGTCTGGGTTTGTCTGGGGCTGGCAGCACTTTTTAGCAGCTACCTCATGGTCCCTGCATCTCCACTGGGTCTCCACTGTAACCCATGGCCCATCCTCATGGGTCCATCGAGTCTCCATGCAGGCATCCAGCAAACCTGCTTCACACTACCCATAGCTGTTTCCAAAACCAAGACTGTGTTGCAAATTCAATGACCATCTCTTTCCTGCATTTGTTATGCTCCACAACACCAGGTGGGCTGCCAACTTGTTAATCCAGAGGGGAATAAAGCAGACTTTGAAGAGCAGGACACTCCTTCAGCATTCAGATCCCTTCAAAAGATTATGCATTCTTCCTGTTGTCCCAATGCAGATCAACTGGCTCAATCTCAATGGTTGTAATCTCTCATACAATTGCAGCTGAACATGCAGAAGTTTCAGCCCAAATATTTCTTTATGTGCCATATCCCTCTGCATACACCAGTCCATTTCTACACAATGCAATCCTGTACAAGTTCTCAGGTCACGGACATAACAGCAAGCCCCTCACACAAACTGCTTCTAGCCTAGTCCAGTCAAAGCTTTTTCTCACCCTTACAAGCCAAACCTTACAGTCTATAGTTCTTACTGCATTCAGGTCTTTGAATTCTAACCAGAATAGTCCATCAAGCTGTACTTATAGCACTGCAAGGTGTCTCTTAGGCCAAGATTTCAAATTCATCCACATCCTCCTGCAGATCAGTTCCAAAAGGCCAAAGCCATGGAGTTAGGTCTCTAGTAGTAACAACCCCACTCCTCTGGTACCAGTTTTACTGTTGCAGTCAGGTTTGCATTGCTGGCAGAAAACACCTGACCAAGAGCAGCTCGTGGGAGGGAAAAGAGGTTTATTTTGGCTTACAGACTCAAGGCGAAGCTCCATGATGAGAAGGGAAAACGATGGCATGAGCAGAGGGTGGACATCACCTCCTGGCCAACATCAGGTGGACAACAGCAATAGGAGAGTGTGCCAAACACTAGGTAAGGGGAAGCTGGTTAACACCCACAAGCCCGCCCCTAAGTGCCTCCAGGAGGTGTGAATTCCCAAATGTCCACCACCTGGGAACCTAGCATTCAGAACACCTAAGTTTATGGGGGACCCCTGAATCAAACCACTAGGGGGGTATACATGTAAGGGGGGTTCTATATGTGCATGAGGGATGAGGTGGCCCGAGGACAATCTCAGGTGTCAGCCTCAGGAATGCTTTCTACCTCCTTTGCTGCAGGGTCTCTCATTGGCCTGCAGCTCACCCATTAAGCTAGGTTGATTGTAAGTAAGCCCCAGAAGTCTGCTGGCACCCACCTCCCCAGCACTGGGATTACAGATGTTCACTTCCATGCTCAGCATTTTGACATGGGTGCTGGGGATCAAATTCAGGTCCTAATGCTTGCAAGGCAAGCTTTTTTTTTTTTTTCGAGGTAGGGTTTCACTCTGGTCCAGGCTGACCTGGAATTAACTATGTAGTCTCAGGGTGGCCTCGAACTCTCGGCGATCCTCCTACCTCTGCCTCCCGAGTGCTGGGATTAAAGGCATGCGCCACCACGCCCGGCTCAAGGCAAGCTTTTATCAACTGAGCCATCTCTTGAGTCCTTCTCAACCCTTTCTGAGTCTCATTTTCCTTAGCTGTGAAAATGCACATGATTCATGGTGAAGATGGGATCCAGGGAAAGAGAGATAAATGTCTAGTGCCAGGAGTCCCACTGTATAGCATTCAAACTGGTAGCAGTTTTGATTGTGAAGAGATTATGATTTTGTGCATAAGCTCACTCTGGCCTGCTCTCTCAAGGTCGTTCCTGAGGAAACAGTATAGGAGAAATGGCCCAAGGTGAGAGGGTCTGATGCCAGCGCAATCAAGCAGCAACTGAATTAACTTGGACAAGTCACGATGGTGGTTCATCTTCACCATCAACTTGACCAGATTTAGGGCACCTCTGGGCCTGTCTGCAAAAGGTGTTTTCAGAGAATATTAACTGTGGAGGGAAGAGCCACCTGAACGTGGGTGGCATCATCCCATGAGCTGGGGTCCTGGAATCACTACAAAGAGAAAAAAGATGCTGGGCGTGGTGGCACACACCTTTAATCCCAGCACTCAGGAGGCAGAGTTAGGAGGATCACTGTGAATTTGAGGTCGCCCTGAGACTATATAGTGAATTCCTGGGCTAGAGCGAGAACCTACCTCAAAAAACCAAGAGAGAAGCCAGGCATGGTGGCGCACACTTTTAATCTCCACACTCGGGAGGCAGGGGTAGGAGGATCGTCATGAGTTCGAAGCTACCCTGAGACTACATAGTGAATTCCAGGTCAGCCTGAGCTACAGTGAGGCCCTACCTCGAAAAACAAAACAACAAACAAACAAACAAACAAACACCAAGAGAAAAGCTGGGCGTGGTGGCACACGCCTTTAATCCCAGCACTAGGGAGGCAGGGGTAGGAGGATTGCCATGAGTTCAAGGCCACCCTGAGACAACATAGTGAATTCCAGGTCAGCCTGAGCTAGAGCAAGACTCTACCTCAAAAACAAACAAACAAACAACAACAACAAAAAACAACAACAGAGAGAGAGAGAAGAAAAAGCCAGCAGCTTGCTTGAATCCCTTTTTCCATGTTTTCTGATTGGTTAAGATGTGAACAAGCAGCCAGGGAGGGACAGGAGCTGGTCCTGTCGCCATGCGTCCCCCTCCACAATAGGCTCGATTTCCCTCTATTCCATCACTTCCTGTCAGGTATTTGGTCCCAGCAATGAGCAAAGTAACAAATGTAGCCACTTTCCCTTTTAATGTATGTATTAGTACTGGAAAGTACTAATGTTGGCTATCTCGTCAAGTTAGAGAGGTTTCAATGAGACAGCAGATCTAAAAATGCTCCCTAAGAAAATGCAGGTGTTAAAAATAGACGTGATAAAATGCACATGTTAGTCACTGTTTAACAGCGTCAGGTTTGCTGAGCTGCAACAGTGAGGGTGGGGTATGAAGAAGCTGGACTTCACAAAGAAACTTGGCCCATTTGACTTCCCACATTTCTCAACAACCTTGTTTTAGGTGTGTCTCTCGCAAACAGAAGAGAACTAAAATTGGCTTTATGAGCCAATCCAAAAGATTTAAAAAAAAAAAAAAAAGAGGTGACTTAGCTCATTTACAGATGCTTAAGTTTCATCAGTTATTTACTTTATGTTTTCATAAAAGGAACAGTTTCCAATTTGTGGCTACTCTACTGTATAGTCAATAGCTTTTTTTCCAATTAAAAAAAGTATTTATTTATTGGAGAAAGGGGAGAGAGAGGGAGGGAGGAAAAGAGTTAGAGAAAGAGAGAGAAAATGGGACATTAGGGCCTCTTAGCCATTGCAAACAAATGCCAGATATATGCACCACTTTGTGCATCTGGTTTACCTGAGTACTGAGGAACTGAACCTGGGTCCTTAGGCTTTGCAGGCAAGTGCCTTAACTGCTAAGCCAACTCTCCAGACTTTAAAAGAATTCTTTAAAAATATTTTATTTATTATTTTATTTATTTATTTATAAAAATATTTATTTTTTTATAGAGAGATGCAGATAAAGAGAGAGAGAGAAAGAGAGAGAATGGGTATGCGAGGGCCTCTAGCCACTGCAAATGAACTCCAGATGCATGTGCCACCTTGTGCATCTGGCTTACGTGGGTCCTGGAAAATGGAACTTGGGTCCTTAGGCTTCTCATGCAAGCGCCTTAACAGCTAAGCCATCTCTCCAGCCTGACAACAGCTTTTTTGAGATACAATTTATACACTGTAACATTTGTCCATTGTAACTGCATAATTTCATGTATCTTAGTTTTTTTGTATTTAGGGTGGCTCAGTTGAGATTATGGGGAAAGCTGGAATTTGGGGCTGGTGGTTATGTTATAATCTCAGACAATATCCTTAGCCATGTGTTTTCATTAGGTCTTTTAAAAATATTTTTATTTATTTATTTATTTGCAAGGAGTGGGAAGGGAGAACATGTGTACAAACACGCCAGGGCTTCTTGCTACGGAAAACTCCAGACACTTGTGCCACTTTGCCTATCTGGCTTTACATGGATGTGGGGAATTGAACCTAGACCAGTGGGATTTGCAAGTAAGCACTTTAACCACTTAGCCATCTCCACAGCCCTTCATTAGATCTTTTCTGTTGATCTCTACTATGTGAAATGATAACATTAATATATTTTCTTCCTTCTACCCTTTCCATCTTTCTTTTTTTCTTTCGTTTCCATTCATTTTCTTGCTTTTTTTTTTTTTTTTTTTTTTAAAAAAAGGTATGCCAGGGCCTCCAGCCATTGCAAACAAACTTCAGATATGTGCGTCACTTTGTGTATCTGGCTTATGTGGGTACTGGGGAATCAAACCTGGGTCCTTAGGATTCCCAGGCAAGCACCTTAACTATGAAGCCATCTCTCCAGCCCCCTTTCCTCTTCTTCACTACCCAACTTAGTGGAATTTTCCTTTGAGTGCTTATGTTGCAGCAATACCTGTGTGTAGTGGCCCTTCCTAGCTATAGACTGCATCTGCAGATCTAACCAACCACAGGAAAACGCACATCTGCACTGAACATGGTCAGACGTTCTCTCTACAACCCAGTATACCAATTATTTACAGTATTCCGGGAATTAGAAATAATTTTGAGATGATTTGAATAGTATGGGAAGATGTACACGTGTCATTTATGCGAACCCAACACTATTTTATATAAGGGATCTGAGCTTCCTCAGATCTGGCTATCTGCTGGGGGTCCTGGGACCACCCTCCACAGATACAGCGGCTGATTGTACTTCATTAGTCAGCTGTATGTGGGAGTATTTTCTCATCCCAGCTGGTGTCGATAAGGCGGTCAAGAAATGTACCCCAATGGCTTCTTCTCCCGCTTCTACTGAGGGTTTGTCAGTTGCGTCACCTCTAGCTTCCATTCTGAGCTGACATTTTTTCTCCCATTTGTTTTTGTCTCAGTTTTACTCTTAAATGCATTCAGTTCTCACCATTGGCCCCGCTGGATGAGTAACTTTCATCCCCCATAGAATTTTCATGGGAACTATACTACCTTAAAAAAACACGACTAGTAAGATGAGCGGTGTCACCTTAATGCGGACAACATGGAACCATACGCATATTTTTCTTTTCAAGTTGAGAGTGTATGCCCTTGATCTTGGACAAGAGGGTTCTTTGAAACACATCTTAGAGCTGTGTACCTTTGGGACAGGCAGGAAAGCTCGCACAACAGACCACAACTCAATTAGTCTTTCTCTTGATTGTGTTGAGCTGTGACCAGAGGAAGGAGACGTTCTCTTTGTGGGAGATTCCCATCTGCACACAGACCATAACCCCAAGATTATGTCTCAAGAGCTTAATGTACGGAGGTCAGTGGTCAGTGAGGGCGGAGCAGATCTATGAGATTAGACAGGCGTTCACTGTCCTTTCTCCCAGCTGTTTAGATAGTAGTGTTTGCGATCTGCAGGAAGCACACGGGGAATTGTTCTTTTAATAGTGGAAACAGATTCTCTAAGCCCAGTGACAGAAAAGCCAACACCCTTCCTGAAGATAAGAAAGAGACTCATCCCATCTTCTCAGCAAAATCAAGAAGACATTTTTTGTTTGTTTTTTTGAGGTAGTGTCTTGCTGTAACCCAGGCTGACCTGGAATTCACTATGTAGTCTCAGGGTGGCCTCGAACTCACTCCTACCTCTTGCCTCCTGAGTGCTAGAATTAAAGGTGTGTGCCACCATGCCCGGCTAAGAAGATATTTTTAAAAAAAATTATGCTTTTCCCTCTCTGAATGTAAAAGTAATGCATTTTTGCTTTTGGGGAAAATTCTGAAGTGTAAAGAAAATTAGTCTAGGGGGCAGGAGATTTAGCTCAGTGGTAGAGCCTCTGCCTAGTGTGCGCACTGCAAAAGAAAGTACAGACTTCTAGAGATATTAATGATAGTATTTTATTGTATGGCTTTGTAGACTCAAAAAAAAGTTATTATCAATAAACTCATCAACATTGGCTCAACCATACATATTTTTCTTTCTTTCCTTTTCTTTTCTCTTCCTTCCTTCCCTTTTTTTTTTTTTTTTTTTTTTTTTTGAGGTAGGGTCTCACTCTGGCCCAGGCTGACCTGGAATTCACTCTGTAGTCTCAGGCTAGCCTCGAACTCTCGGCGATCCTCCTACCTCTGCCTCCCGAGTGCTGGGATTAAAGGTGTGTGCCACCACGCCCAGCTCTTTCTTTCTTTCTTTCTTTCTTTCTTTCTTTCTTTCTTTCTTTCTTTTTTTGAGGTAGGTTCTCACTGTAGCCCAGGCTGACCTAGAATTCACTATGTATTCTCAAGGTGGCCTTGAACTCATGGCAATCCTCCTACCTCTGCACCTCGAGTGCTGGAATTAAAGGTGTGCGCCACCACGCTAGCTATATAACACTTTTTTTTTTCAATCTTATGTCATACACATTTTTCCATATCATTGAGTTGTTTTAAAATTACTTTAAAAATGGCTATAGGTATTTAATGGTAAATGAATACCATACTTAATATATTTCCTCATATTTGGACCTGTAAGTTGGTTTCTACTTTGGAAGTAAAGTTGTAATAAAATTTGGGTACAGAAATGTGTCTCTTCAGTAATTTTCCCTGTGTACATTACTAGAAATGGTATCTCTAGCTCAAAGAGTATGAAAATAATTTGAAAGTCTCTTCATCCACTGTCAATTTGCCTTCCAGAGATGAGTTTCTCTCTGCCTCTCTCTCTCTTTTTTGGAGTGAGACACAGAGAGAGACAGAGAGAGGGGGAGAGGAAGACAGAGATGGGCGCGCCAGCAGCCTCTCACTGCTGTGAACAAAATCCAGATGTGTGCACCCCTGGGGGTCAAGTGCGGCATTGCGCCCCTTTGCATCTGGCTAAACGTGGGACCTGGAGATTGGAACTGCTGGAGATTGGAACCAGCATTCTTAGACTTAGAAGGCAGGCGCCTTAACCGCTAAGCCCTCTCTCTCTTTTTTAAAAAAATATATTTTCTTTATTATTTTATAATAATTTATTTATCTTTTTTTTTTTTTCTTTCTTTCTTTCTTTCTTTCTTTTTCTTTCTTTCTTTCTTTTTTTTTGAGGTAGGTTCTCACTGTAGCCCAGGCTGACCTAGAATTCACTATGTATTCTCAAGGTGGCCTTGAACTCATGGCAATCCTCCTACCTCTGCACTCGAAAGTTGGAATTAAAGGTGTGCGCACCACGCTAGCTATATAACACTTTTTTCAATCTTATGTCATACACATTTTCCATATCATTGAGTTGTTTTAAAATTACTTTAAAAATGGCTATAGGTATTTAATGGTAAAATGAATACCATACTTAATATATTTCCTCATATTTGGACCTGTAAGTTGGTTTCTACTTTGGAAGTAAAGTTGTAATAAAATTTGGGTACAGAAATGTGTCTCTTCAGTAATTTTCCCTGTGTACATTACTAGAAATGGTATCTCTAGCTCAAAGAGTATGAAAATAATTTGAAAGTCTCTTCATCCACTGTCAATTTGCCTTCCAGAGATGAATGGGCGCCCAGCAGCCTCTCACTGCTGTGAACAAAATCCAGATGTGTGCACCCCTTGTGGGCAAGTGCAGCATTGCGCCCTGGCGTCACTTTGCATCTGGCTAAACGCGGACCTGAGATTGGAACTGCTGGAGATTGGAACCAGCGTTCTTAGGCTTAGAAGGCAGGCGCCTTAACCTAAGCCATCTCTCCAGCCCTAAAAAATATATTTTCTTTATTATTTTATAATAATTTATTTATCTTTTTTTTTTTTTTTTTTTGTTTTTCGATTTTTAGAGGTAGGGTCTCACTCTAGCTCAGGCTGTCCTGGAATTCCCTATGTAGTCTCAGGGAGGCCTAGAACTCATGGCGATCCTCCTACCTCTGCCTCCTGAGTGCTGGGATTAAAGGCGTGTGCCACCACGCCTAGCTCATTTGAGAGAGAGAAAGAGGGAGAGAGAGAGAATGGGCATGCCAGGGTCTCCAGCCACTGCAAAGGAATTCCAGATGCATGTGCCACCTTGTGCATCTGGCTTACGTAGATCCTGGAGAGTCAAACCTTGGATTTTTGGCTTTGCAGGCAAATGCCTTAACTGCTAAACCATCTCTTTCCAGCCCATCTCTCTCTCACTCTCTTTTTTTTTTTTTTTTTTGAGATAGGGTCTCTCTCTCTAGCCCAGGCTGACCTGGAATTCACTATGTAGTCTCGAACTGGCCTCAAACTCATGGCAGTCCTCCTACCTCTGCCTCCCAAATCTCTCTGTGAGAGGGGCAGCTCTAATGTCATCTGCCTTCCTCTTCCTTGTCACCCTGACACTACCCCTGTACTGACTTCTGCTTCCATGTCCACAGAAGTGCAGCGATGGCGTGCTCTGGACTATGTGTGCAAAGCACACTGCCGCAGCATGCATAACTCACATTTGGTTCTCATGTGGACAAGGCCTCCAGAAGAGATGGCTTAGGTTAAGGCGCCTGCCTCCTAAGCCTAAGAACACTGGTTCCAATCTCCAGCAGTTCCAATCTCCAGGTCCCACGCTTAGCCAGATGCAAAGTGACGCAAGGGCTAATGCCGCACTTGACCACAAGGGGGCATACATCTGGATTTCATTCACAGCAGCTGAGACACTGCTGGCGCACTCCATCTCTGTCTGTTTGATTCCCCAGCACCATATAGAGCCAGATGCACAAAATGGCTCATGCATTTGGAGTTCATTTGCAGTGGCTAGATGCCCTGGTGTGCCCATTCTCTCTCTTTCTCTCCTCTCTCTGCTTGCAAAAAAGTAAATAAATAAAATATAAAAAGGAATTATTAGTAGTTGTGTGATTCCAGCCTTCCTGGAAACCCAAGAGTAGACACTAAATTAATCTGATCAAGAGCTTTTAGGAGAATTGAATGTTCCTTTGCCAACTCTCTCTCTTCAGACCTGAGCCACCAACTCTAGAGGGAGGCCCCAATGGATCACTCAGAAAAACACTTCCAGCAAAACAATGGCATAAGGCTTTCTTATCTTTCCTTTTTTAAAAAATGTTTTTATTTCTATTTATTTGAGAGAGGGAAAGAGAGAGAGAGAGGGAATGGGCTCGCCAGAGCCTTCAGCCACAGCAAATGAACTCCAGATGCACATGCCCCCTTGTGCATCTGGCTTACGTGGATCCTGGGGAGTCGAACCTGGGTCTTTTGGCTTTGCAGGCAAGTGCCTTAACTGCTAAAGCTTTCTTATCTTTCTTATTGTGGATTCCATGAGGCACGTTGACCTTGGAGACGTTTAAATGGAAAACAGGTCTCTTCCTGAATCAGCAAGGGGGTGAGTCACTGTGCTGTCACAGGTACTCTGGACTTGGGACTCTTGCTAAGGAGGGAGAGCAGACAGAGCGGCCTCTGTGTATCCAGCCAAGGTCAAGAGGACAGGAGGGGTGGAGGGACCTGATGTTGTTCAATGCTTCATTCAGGTCTGCACGTGAGCTGCACAGACAGAGGCGACCTGCCCAGCGACTCACCTCTAAGGGGGCTATGTGCACAAAGAAGGGCTAGTGACAAGGGGTCACATGACCTCTAGAGAGTGTTACACGTGCTTATGTGCATGATATGTATGTGTGTTGACTCGTGTGGGGGGGTATGCATCATGTGTATACACGTTTGTGGAGGCCAGTGGTTGACACTGAATGTCTCCACTTTACTTTGAAGACAGGGTCTTTCGCTGAATCTGGAACTCACTCCTGTCTCTTCCTCCCCAGCACTGTGACTACAGGCATGTGCCACTGTGCCTGGCATCTTACAAGGGTGCTGGGGATGGAAACTCAGGTGCTTATGTCTGACCAAATGTCCCATCTCCCCAGTCTGAGGTTAGCCCATTTCATCCTCAACTGCCAAGCTCTTAAACTGCCCCTGGCTTTCCTAAATTTATGAGGTGCTTCAGTGTCTTCCAGGGTGAGGGGATAGATTTTGTATACAATGTACACCAAATACCCAGAGGGAGATGAGCTCTTCTGTCCTCTGCGATATAATACTGAAAATGAGAAACTTCTCTCAGAGCTGACGGTATCACAGGATGGCTGTGCAACCAACCAACCGTGAATTCTGCAGGGTTGAGAGTGGCACATAAACAGGAAGTTGTACGTGATGTCTCAAACCACAGACATGGGATTAAGGGCCTGGGGCCCCGACAGTACTTCTTCCACGCACTGCCTGTGGGACTTCGGACTCGTAGCCTAGCAACAGGTCTGTGAGTCTTGCTTTCCTTGTTTTTAACATGGTCTTATAGGCTGGGGATATAGCTCAGTTGGTAGAGTGCTTGCCTGGCATGCGCGAAGCCCCGAGCTCAATGTCAGTACCAAATTAAACCAGGCAGGGTGGTGTATCTCCATGATCCTAGCACTTGGGAACTGGAGGCAGGAGGAGGAGTTGGACCCAGTTTCTATTATTGTTGAGTCGAACCTGTCTTTGGCTCTATAAGCATGAGGTGAGTCTCTTGAATATACCTAGAAGTTCATATCGCAGAATAGGCCATAATCAATGAACAAAATAATAACAGCACAGGCAAATGAACTCGTCCACCAACCAGAAAGGTGTGAAACATTCCATAGATCTAATGTTATATGTAAGACTTGAATAGCAGTTACCTTCTTGTTGCTGGGACAAAACACCTCACCAGAAGCAGCAGCTTATGGAAAGAAAGGGTTTATTATTGGCTTACAGTTTTTTTCTTTCTTTCTTTCTTTCTTTCTTTTTTATTGGTTTTTCGAGGTGGGGTCTCACTCTGGCCCAGGCTGACCTGGAATTCACTATATAGTCTCAGGGTGGCCTTGAACTCACGGTGATCCTCCTACCTCTGCCACCCGAGTGCTGAGGCTTGTGCCACCATGCCCGGCTCCATCCATCTGGTTTTAAAAAATATTTTTATTTATTTATTTCACACACACACACACACACACACACACACACAGAGAGAGAGAGAGAGAATGGGTGCACCAGGGCCTCCAGCCGCTGCAAACGAATTCCAGATGCATGCACCACCTTGTGTATCTGGCTAATGTGGGTCCTGGGGAATTGAACCTGAGTCCTTTGGCTTTGCAGGCAAATGCCTTAACCACTAAGCCATCCCTCCAGCCCCTGTGTTTTTTTTTTTAATGGGCAGCATTATTTATTTATTTGAGAGAGAGAGGGAGAGAATGGGCACTGCCAGGGCCTCCAGCTACTGCAAATGAACTCCAGATGCATGTGCTCCCTTGTCTGGCTTTTAGAATTTGGAGAATCGAACCTGCTTCCTTTGGCTTTGCTAGGCAAATGCCTTAACTCCAGACACATGCACTGCCTCAGTCCTGGCTAATGTAAGTCCTGGGAATGGAAACCTTTTCCTTTGGCTTTGCAGACAAAGGCCTAATCACTAAGCCATCCCAGCCCCATCCAGCTGTGTTTTTAAGACAGAGTCACCAAGGGCCTGAGGTCACCAATCCTTGAGCACTGGCTGGCCAGTGAGCCTCAGGGATTCCTGTCTCTGTTTCCCAGCACATGAGATTATAAATGCACAAGATGGCCAGCATTTGTATGCTGGTTCTTGGGTTTGCAAGGCAAAACTTATTAACTGAGCTACCTCCCCAGCCCCAAAACAGTGTTCCTAAAGTTTGTACCCCCATCTTTCTTGGTGCCCAGCAGAGTTATTTAATTGAGATGAAGAGAAACTGCTCACAAGGAAGTACTGAACTGGCACACTTACTCTAGAAGTTGTAGCCTCTGGCTTGAGCTGTCAGCTGCCTGGTGGGAGAAGAGAAGGGAGGCATGATCAAAAGCATCACGTTACTTGGATGATTTTTTTTTTTTTTTTTTTTTTTGTTTTTCATTTTAGGGTCTCACTTCAGTCCAGGCTGACCTGGAATCTCACTATGTAATCTCAGGGGTGGCCTTGAACTCACAGCGATCCTCCTACCTCTGCCTCCCAAGTGCTGGGATTAAAGGCATGTGCCACCACCCGGCTGTTTGGATGATTTTTAAAATATATTTTATTTATTTATTTATGAGAAAAAGAGGCAGAGAGAAAGAGAGAAAGGAAGGAAGAAAGGAAGGAAGGGAGAGAGAAAGAAAGAAAGAAAGAGAGAAAGAGAGAAAGAGAGAAAGAAAGAAAGAGAAAGAAAGGGCACGCCAGGGCCTCCAGCCACTGCAAATGAACTCCAAATGCATGCTGCCTTGTGCATCTGGCTTATGGGTTCCGTCATAGAACAGGATCCTGGCTTGCAGGCAAACGCCTTAACTGCTAAGCCATCTCTCCAGCCCTAGATTTTTTATTTTTAAAATTTTTTAAATTTTATTTTTTTTTCGATATAGGGTCTCACTCTAGCCCAGGCTGACTGGAATTCACTATATAGTCTCAGGTGGCCTTGAACTCTTGGCAATCCTCCTGACCCTCTGCTTCCAAGTGCTGGGATTAAAAGCTGTGAGCCACCACACCCGGGTGATTTTTTTAAAGAACAAAAACAAAGCCCCAAATAAAACCTGTTTCCTGTGGAATGGCCCAGCTTTTTCTGATGCTGAAGTGAGAGGGACTGCTCCTGGAGCGGGGGCGGGGGAACGGGGGGAGGGAGGCTGAAGCCACTGAATCCAGCAGGGCACAGCTGCAAGCTGCAGACTCCAAAGAGAAACAATGCTGCAGCCCCGGTTATGTTCTGGAAAAGAAGAGAGAATAAAACGATCACGCTGGGCCTAGAGAGATGGCTCAGTGATTAAGACACTCTCCTGCAAAGCCTAAGGACCCCAGTTTGATTTCTGGTACCCACATAAAGCCAGAGGAACAAGGTGGCGCATGTGATCTGATTTCGCTTTGCAAAAAAAAAAAAAAAAATCTGGCACCCATTCATCTCCTACACACACACACACACACACACACACACACACACACACACGCTCTCTTTTCTCCTGCAAATAAATAAAATTAAAAATAAAAGATCGCTTTGCAATCTATGGCCAGAGTTTGGCATCTGTGGGAACATTGAGCAAGGGTGTGTGTGGCCAGCTTTGAGGGACGAGGAGTTTCTGGGAGCAGCGGCACCAGTGCAACTCCCCAGAATAACAGTGCTCAGGCTTATTCTTCAAACCCCAAACAACGAGGCCACCCTGAGAATACATAGTGAATTCCAGGTCAGTCTGGGCTAGAGCAAGGCTCACTCGAAAAAACAAACAAAAGACAACAACAACAATAAAAAACCACCCAAACAAAATACGTGATGTGCCTCAATGTGTCAAGAAAGGCGAGACTATGACAATATACTTAAACATGGGAGGCAAAAAGGCAGCAGAGGATGGCCTTGCCTCCTGCAGAAGGGACAGACCGAGACAGACAGACAGCCCCACCTGCAGAAACCTGCAGAGCCTGGCCAGTAATGTCTCCTTGCACCAGGCAGACAGGTTTCTTCTGAAACAGAACCTTCAGACATTCTGTTATATTCAGTTAGGCCTAAATTGCTTAAGGATCTTGCTTGGCCTCTGGCCACATCAGGAAAGAAGATTCCAGAAGAGGGTCAGATGGCAACCACAACCAGGGCTCTTAGAGCTGGTCCAGTAGCAGCAGAGCTGACAGAGATGAAGTGATTCCAAGCACCCTATGACCTCACCATAGGAAGCTAGCTATATGATGACTTCCTTGGGGCCATGTGTCTCAGGCTAAGGATCACTTAAGATGTACCATGGTTACAGTCAACTCGTTGCTGGCACAAGGAACCGACCAAAAGCAGCTTGTGGGTGAAAGGGTTTATTTTGGCTCACACGCTTTGAAGAGAAGCTCATTAAGGGGAAAATGTGCAAGAGCAGAGGCTGGACATCACCTCCTGGCCAACATCCGATGGACAATAGCTGTAGGAGAGGTGCCAAACACTGGCAAGGGGGAAGCTGGCTGTAATACCCCGCCAAGTCAACTCTAACAATACATCACCTCCAGAAGCTCAAATTCCCAAATTGCCACCAGCTGGGGACTTAGCATTCAGAACCCATAAGTTTACTGGGGAGGGGGGGGGACACCTGAATCAAACCACCATGCACGGAATGAAAAGAGATAGCCAGACTTGTCGGCAGAGAGACCATATTCATCAGAGGCATCGGGTCCAAACAGTCATGGGGATTTTTCTCAAGGAAATGTCTTTCCTAAAATCTGCCCCCATGGTCAAGGTTGTTAAGTGAGTCTGTCCCGACCAGGATGCCTTAACTCCAGACACATGCACCGCCTCGTGCACCTGGCTAATGTGGGTCCTGGGGAATCGAACCTGGGTCCTTTGGCTTTGCAGACAAAGGCCTTAATCACTAAGCCATCCCAGCCCCATCCAGCTGTGTTTTAAGACAGAGTCACTCCTTGGCCTGGAGGTGGCCAATTAGGCTGCACTGGCTGGCCAGTGAGCCTCAGGGATTCCCTGTCTCTGTTTCCCCAGCACTGAGATTATAAATGCACCACCATGGCCAGCATTTGTATGCTGGTTCTTGGGTTTGCAAGGCAAAACTTATTAACTGAGCTACCTCCCCAGCCCCAAACAGTGTTCCTAAGTGCTTGTACCCCATCTCTTCTTGGTGCCCAGCAGAGTTATGGAATTGTGATGAAGAGAAACTGCTCACAAGGAAGTACTGAACTGGCACAATTCCCACTAGAAGTGTAGCCTCTGGCTTGAGCTGTCAGCTGCCTGGTGGGAGAAGAGAAGGGAGGCATGATCAAAAGCATCACGTTACTTGGATGATTTTTTTTTTTTTTTTTTTTTTTTTTCGAGGTAGGGTCTCACTCTAGTCCAGGCTGACCTGGAATTCACTATGTAATCTCAGGGTGGCCTTGAACTCACAGCGATCCTCCTACCTCTGCCTCCCAAGTGCTGGGATTAAAGGCATGTGCCACCACGCCCGGCTGTTTGGATGATTTTTAAAATATATTTTTATTTATTTATTTATGAGAAAAAGAGGCAGAGAGAAAGAGAGAAAGGAAGGAAGAAAGGAAGGAAGGGAGAGAGAAAGAAAGAAAGAAAGAGAGAAAGAGAGAAAGAGAGAAAGAAAGAAAGAGAAAGAAAGGGCACGCCAGGGCCTCCAGCCACTGCAAATGAACTCCAAATGCATGTGCTGCCTTGTGCATCTGGCTTATGTGGGTTCCGGGGAATAGAACAGGATCCTTGGCTTTGCAGGCAAACGCCTTAACTGCTAAGCCATCTTTCCAGCCCTAGATTTTTTTATTTTTAAAATTTTTTAAATTTTATTTTTTTTCCGATATAGGGTCTCACTCTAGCCCAGGCTGACTGGAATTCACTATATAGTCTCAGGGTGGCCTTGAACTCTTGGCAATCCTCCTACCTCTGCTTCCCAAGTGCTGGGATTAAAGTTGTGAGCCACCACACCCGGTGATTTTTTTTTTTAAAGAACAAAAACAAAAGCCCCAAATAAAACCTGTTTCCTGTGGAATGGCCCAGCTTTTTCTGATGCTGAAGTGAGAGGGACTGCTCCTGGAGCGGGGGGGGGGGGAACGGGGGAGGGAGGCTGAAGCCACTGAACCCAGCAGGGCACAAGGCTGCAAGCTGCAGACTCCAAAGAGAAACAATGCTGCAGCCCCGGTTATGTTCTGGAAAAGAAGAGAGAATAAAACGATCACGCTGGGCCTAGAGAGATGGCTCAGTGATTAAGACACTCTCCTGCAAAGCCTAAGGACCCCAGTTTGATTTCCTGGTACCCACATAAAGCCAGAGGAACAAGGTGGCGCATGTATCTGGATTTCGTTTGCAGTAGCTAGAAGCTCTGGCGCACCCATTCATCTCCTACACACACACACACACACACACACACACACACACACACACACACGCTCTCTCTTTCTCCTTGCAAATAAATAAAATTAAAAATAAAAGATCGCTTTGCAATCTATGGCCAGAGTTTGGCATCTGTGGGAACATTGAGCAAGGGTGTGTGTGGCCAGCTTTGGGGGACGCTGAGGAGTTTCTGGAGCAGCGGCACCAGTGCACGCTCCCCCAGAATAACAGTGCTCAGGCTTATTCTTCAAAACCCCAAACAACGAGGCCACCCTGAGAATACATAGTGAATTCCAGGTCAGCCTGGGCTAGAGCAAGGCCTTACCTCGAAAAACAAACAAAAAGACAACAACAACAATAAAAAAAAACCACCCAAACAAAATACGCATGTGCCTCAATGTGTCAAGAAAGGCGAGACTATGACAATATACTTAAACATGGGAGACAAAAGGCAGCAGAGGATGGCCTTGCCTCCTGCAGGACAGACAGACAGACAGACAGCCCCACCTGCAGAAACCTGCAAGGCCTGGCCTGTGCAATGTCTCCTTGCACCGGGCAGACAGGTTTCTTCTGAAACAGAACCTTCAGACATTCCTGTTATATTCAGTTAGGCCCTAGGTGCTTAAGGATCTCTGCTTTGGCTTCTGACCACATCAGGAAAGAAGATTCCAGAAGAGGGTCAGATGGCAACCACAACCAGGGCTCTTAGAGCCGGTCAGTAGCAGCAGAGCTGACAGAGATGAAGTGATTCCAAGCACCCTATGACCTCACCATAGGAAGCTAGCTATATGATGACTTCCCTTGGGCGCCATGTGTCTCAGGCTAGGGATCACTTAAGATGTACCATGGTTACAGTCAACTTCTCGTTGCTGGCACAAGGAACCCGACCAAAAGCAGCTTGTGGGAGGAAAGGGTTTATTTTGGCTCACACGCTTGAAGAGAAGCTCATTAAGGGGAAAATGTGGCAAGAGCAGAGGCTGGACATCACCTCCTGGCCAACATCCGATGGACAATAGCTGTAGGAGAGGGTGCCAAACACTGGCAAGGGGAAGCTGGCTGTACCACCCATAAGTCAACTCCTAACAATACATCACCTCCAGAAGGCTCAAATTCCCAAATTGCCACCAGCTGGGGACTTAGCATTCAGAACCCATAAGTTTACTGGGGGGAGGGGGCGGGGGGGGACGCCTGAATCCAACCACCATGCACGGGAATGAAAAGAGATAGCCAGACTTGTCGGCAGAGAGACCATATTCATCAGAGTGCATCGGTCCAAACAGTCATGGGGATTTTCTCAAGGAGGAAATGTCTTTCTAAAATCTCTGCCCCCATGGTCAAGGTTGTTGTGAGTCTGTCCCGGACCAGGTGCCATGACAAGTAGCTTCATTGATAATGTCACCCAAATGGCCCATGGGGCAGGATTTATCTCCATCCTATGGATGAAGCATATGGATGGGGACAACTATGGGTGACGCCTCTGAAGCAGCCTTACCTGCTCACACGTCCCTCCACTGTACCACGTGGGAATGGGCAGTGAAGAATAAAGGTCACTGTTGCAGTCAGCTTCGCATTGCTGGCAGAAAATGACCCAACCAAGAGCAGCCTGTGGGGAAAAAAAGGTTTATTTTGGTTTACAGACTCGAGGGGAAGCTCCATGATGGCAGGGGAAAACGATGGCATGAGCAGAGGGTGGACATCACCTCCTGGCCAACATCAGGTGGACAACAGCAGCAGGAGAGTGTGCCAAACACTGGCAAGGGGAAGCTGCTGTAAAACCTGTAAGCCCACCCCCAACAATACACTGCCTCCAGGAGGTGTTAATTCCCAAATCTCCCTCAGCTGGGAACCGAGCATTCAGAACACCAAAGTTTATGGGAGACACCTGAATCAAACCGCCACCGTATCCCTGCTTTTGGTCTAGGCTTCGAGGATTACCACTCGAAGGCCATGGGTACTGGACACACACCCACCTCAGCCATTCCTGGGCAGAGGGGCCTTGGTTCACATCACATCCGCAGATTGGCATGGTGAGGACTCTTGATGCTATCTTCAGACCACAAAGGTTTCTCGAGGCTGCTGCACTGCCTGGTCCACAGACAAGTGACATAACATGCCACCTGCATCCTGCAACTCAGGTCATGGATTTCTTGATTTAAATTTTATTTATTTATTTGGGACAGAGAGAGATGGAGAAAGAGAATGGGCACACCAGGGACTCTAGCTACTGCAAATGAACTCCAGATGCATGCACCACTATGTGCATCTGGCTTATGTGGGTACTGGGGAGTCGAACCTGGATCCTTAGGTTTCACAGGCAAGTGCCTTAACCATCAAACCATCTCTCCAGCCCAGACCATGGATTTTTGAGTCCCTCTGCTCTGAAACTGCTCAGTTACATTTCTTTGGAAATAGCATTTTGGTTGCCCGTTCTAAGATGTTCTGATGGTATATTTTAGTAATACAAAATACTTCATGTGGAAAGTTCTAATGAGCCATGAAACAAGCCTGTTTCTTTACCCGATATTCACTTTAACAGGATGAGAAATCTCTATAATGTTAAAGGGCATACTAAGGAGTCAGTATGAACACAATGAGCATGCGAGAACAGAGGAGGGTAGACTTTTGGGATGACCACACTGTTGATGGTCTCTTGCAGTCCTCCTCCTTCCTCCTTCTCTTCTTCCGCCTTTCAGCGTCTTCTTTTTGAAAAGAAATATTTTTAGTGCTCGTTTCGACAGCACATATACTAAAATTGAAATGATACAGAGAAGGTTAGCATGGCCCCTGCACAAGGATGACATGCAAATTTGTGAAGTGTTCCATGTTTTTTTGAGGTGGGAAGATCTGCTCTAACAGTGGTCAGTGCCATACCATGGGCTGGGATCACTGAATAAAAAGAATAAAGTGGCTGGGGGTGGTGGCACACTTCTTTAATCCCAGCACTTGGGAGGCAAAGGTAGGAGGATCGCCATGAATTCAAGGCCACCCTGAGACTACAGGGTAAATTTCAGGTAGTCTGAGACCCTATCTCAAAAACCAACAACAACAACAAAAATGAGCTAAAAAAAAAACCTTTCATATATTTATTTCAGAGAGAGAGAGAGGGAGATTGTGTGTGTGTATGTGTATGGGCACACTGGAGCCTCTTGCTACTGTAAACAAAGTCCAGATACATGTGCCACTTTGTGCATCTGGCTTTATGTGGGTATGGGGGAATAGAACCTGGGTGGTCAGGTTTTGCAGGCAAGTGCCTTAACCACTGAGCAATCTCTCCAGCTCCTTTCAGTGTTTTCTTGATTGTCTACTTTAGCTGAGCCCATACTTAAAAAAAAAAATATTTTATTTATTTGAGAGAGAGAAGAGGCAGAGAGAGAGAAGGGGAGAGAATGGGCACACCCAGGGACTCCAGCCAGTGCAAACGAACTCCAGATGCATGCACCCCCTTGTGCATCTGGCTTACATGGGTCCTGGAGAATCAAACCAGGATCCTTTGGCTTTGCAGGCAAACACTTTAACCACTAAGCCATCCCTCTAGCCCTAGCTGAGCCCATACTTGACAGAACTCAGGTCAGCCAACTTACTGATGATGATGGACCCAGTCCCCGGCACTTTGCAATTCACATCTGCTTAACTCTGCTTGCAAATTATTTTTCAGAACTTGCAGCCAGTCACCTCTCCCACTTTTTAAAAATCTCTCTACCATAACAAAGCCAGCTGGCAATTCTCTTTGGCCACAGGATCAATCCCAAACTCTGAGAGTAGCAATAAGATCCTTTTACACTCTAATGGCAGCTTCAATGACCCATGCCAAGGCCTGCCATTCCAGACTCCATTGTGTGAAGTTCCCTCCCCAGACAATCATGTTTAAGATCTCAGAACAGCGAAGAGAATTACAACCTCTGCCCAAAATACCCTCTTCTATTTTGAAATGTCTTTCTTCCGCGTCCTGGCAATGTTGTTTTTGGTTCAGACAGTGGAGACATGGCTTTGTCATTATAATGTTCCCAAAATGCAGTATATATCAGCCGGGCCTGGTGGCATACGCCTTTAATCCCAGCACTCGGGAGGCAGAGGTAGGAGGATCGCCATGAGTTCAAGGCCACCCTGAGACTACATAGTGAGTTCTAAGTTCTAGGTCAGCCTGGACTAGATAGAGTGAAAGCTTACCTCGAAAAAACAAACAAACAAACAAACAAACAAACAACAACAAAAAAAAGGCAGTATATGTATGTCTTAGGACATGGTGTGTGTTAGTGAGCCCAGGAAGAAGACTTGGGCCATTGCTGATGTACACCTGTGATCAACTTGTCATTGTATTTGTGTGGGTGGCCCCACTTTGCTATGACCCAGGTCATTTCCCTGTCCTAGTTTCTTTGTTTTCTCTGAGTGGGGACAGTGGTTAGATAGAATGGACTGATTTGAAGGGTAGCCATGGCCTTGAACACAGCCTTCTCCCTTCCCAAATGACTGACAAGGGCAATATCAGTTGCTAAAAATGTCGTCAACCACCATCCTGAACATTGGGCACTTGGTCAACTATATTGCTCAAAAGGAAGCACTTGAAGTCACATGGGCTCACATCTCAAGTCATGAAGTGACAGAATTTAACCAAGTTTTGATTGGCCCGTGTACTATTATTCATCCAAGACAGGTAAACAGAACCCTGTGCTATGATGGCTAAGTCCACGGGCCAGAGTCCATAAAGGGAGGACTTGGCATTGACTGGGGGAGCAATGTTTCAAGAGTCAATGGAGTGGTCACGTGCAGGCAGATGGAGAGAGGCCTTGGGACAGAAGGACTGGGAGGGAGGACCGCTTCAGGAAGAAGTTGAGTCCATTAGCCAAGAGCACAAATGAACTTGGTGCATTTGGCCTTTAAGGTGTGAATGGGGTGCTAGCTTTAATAAAACCAACACACTACATGGTCCTTTTTACACCAGTGCCCTCTGAAAGGGCAGTGTGGTGGTAGGGACAAGTTCAGAAGCCATTGTAGTAGTGGATGAAAGTGGTGGCAAGCCTCCAAACAAGGGTGGTGCCCGAGAAGGGAGAGGGAGGGAGTGACATGAAGGATGAAGGAGCTGGAATAGGGCTGGCTAGATGCTCTTGGAGGGGAAAGTGGATCATGGGTGGCTTAAGCTCTCTGGGAGAACTCTTCTTCTGCTCAAAGAGAGACACGGGTGGAACAGTCTAGAAGGAAAGCAATCACACCTTGCTATACAGTCTTGTTTTTAGCACTCTTCTTGATTTTTTTTTTGGGGGGGAGACACAGAGAGAGAGAGAGAGGGAGAAGAAGACAGATAGAGATAGTCACGCCAGCAGCCTCTCAGCTGCTGTGAACAAAATCCAGATGTGTGTGCCCCCTCGTGGTCAAGTGCGGCATTGCGCCCTTGCCTCATTTTGCATCTGGCTAAACGTGGGACCTGGAGATTGGAACCACTGGAGCTTGGAACCAGCGTTCTTAGGCTTAGGAGGCAGGTGCCTTAACCGCTAAGCTGTCTCTCCAGCCCCTCTTCTTGATTTTTATTAGTCTAAATGCTTTGGGCTGGAGTCATGGAACACCTGGGTTAAACTGGCTCAGCTAAGCACATTGTCTCCCAGAGAAAGGAGTGGGACAGGGGCTGTATGGAGACATGTTGGCCCTTGGACTTGATACCTGAGGTGTCTTTCTCCACAGTCTGGAAGCAGGAAGAAGTGGTGGGGAGCAGCTTCCTGGAATCCCCCAGCAGCCTCTCTCTCATGCTGGCTGGCTCAGGGCCCGTTTCCCAAAGCCTTTGCTGGCCAGAAACATGAATCCGAAGGAGGGATGAAGTCAGTCATGACCTTTCACCCCAAACCAGAGCCAAGTCAGGGCTTACCAATCCCCATTCACTGGGAAGGAGAGATGGGAGAGATGCACTGACAGGGACAGGGAAAGGGGCGGGGAAGAGGAAGAGAGAGAGAAGTGGCGACCGGAGAGGAAGAGAAAAATGGATGTTGATTAAACTCCCAGCACCTGGTTTCTAATTCAGGTGTGACTATTATCACTATAATCTCCTCCAACACTGCTGCTTTCCTACTTGCTTAGGGCGTGGTTTCTTTTGTGCTTTAATTTAGTTTATTTATTTGAGAGAGAGAGAGAGAATGGATGCTAGGTACACACACAACCTTGTGCATCTCGTTTTACATGAGCACTGGGGAATTGAACCCAGGGTCCTTAGGCTTTACAGGCAAGTACCTTACCCACTGAGCCATCTCTCCAGCCTTCTCTTGTGTTTTTATTAATCTTACATTTTATCTTCTCAATGGATTCTAAACTCCATGAGCACATGAACGAAGACGTGCCCAAACCTTGCAGTGACACAGGGCCCTGGCGCTGTCTGGGTGGCCTCTGGTCTTCGTTAGTTACTTGATACTTGACTGAACGGAAACACACAAACATGTTTCCTGTAAGGCCTGTGAACGTACCAGCAGTTGGTATCCAGTAGCTGTAGCAACATTTATTAACTGTGTCAGGCACATCATAGGAAAGCAAATTCCACAAGGAAGGTAAGTTCCACAGGGTCATAATCATTTAGGGGCTCAGATGTACCCCAAAAGCCTAGAAGGACGTCTGGTACATGTCAGCTCAGGGAACCTTTGTTGGTTACAACCTCTTATTTACTCTTCACAAGAGAATGAAATGGGTAGGGACTATTTTTATTTTTAATTAATTAATTATTTATTTATTGGTTTTTCGAGGTAGGGTCTCACTCTAGCTCAGGCTGACCTGGAACTCACTATGTAGTCTCAGGGTGGTCTTGAACTCATGGTGATCTTCCTACCTCTGTCTCCTGAGTGCCTGGCTTTTTAAAAAAAAAGATTTATTTTTATTTATTTATTATATAGAGAGAATGGGTATGCCAGGGCCTCTAGCCATTGCAAACGAACTCCAGATGCATACGCCACCATGTGCATCTCACTCACGTGGGACCTGGAGAATCGAACCTGCATCCCTAGGCTTTGCAGGCGTGCGCCTTAACCGCTAAGCCATCTCTCCAGCCCTTGTTTTGGTTTTTTGAGGTAGGGTTTCACTCTAGTCTGGGCTGACCTGGAATTCACTATGTATTCTCAGGCTGGCTTCAAACTCACAGCGATCCTCCTACCTCTGCCTCCTGAGTGCTAGGATTGGCCTATATTTGTCAAGGTGGGTGACTTATGCTGATGGTTCATATCACATCACACCAGGAGTGGCTAGAATTCAATCCCAGACCCCTTGACTAAAAAGACCAAGGAGTCACCACCATGCTATTCAGCTTCACATGGACAGAGGCTTTTCCTTCTGGAAGGAGTAGGGTGGGAAAGGAGGGATTCTGGAAGGATGGAAAGGCCAAGGAGGAGCTGATTCTGTGAGGTGAGAGATTCAAAGTCTTGGGCAACAAGGCTGCAGATCACTGGCAGGTGGGTGATGGTCATAATCAGACATGGGCCACCAACCGGTGCTTCAGGTCTACCCTGGTTCATTCCAGACATGCAGACAGGTGCCAGGACTGTGTTGCAATGCCCGGGAGGAACTGCTTTCATTGAGCTGCCTTTAACAAGCAGCCGCCTGAGAGGCCTTTGTCCACGTACAAGGTCAATTGGAAACTTGTTGGGGTGGTCATACGTTTGGATGCCTGAGGAGACGTTTATGTCCGTCTCAGTTTCATATCACTTACATTTTCCTCCAGCAACTGTTTCATACATCTATTGAAAATTGAGTGTCTTTCCCACCGCCAGCTACAAAGCAATGTGGTCCCTCTCCCACGACACATGACAAGGTGTTCAGTCATGCAAGGGGTGGGTTTAGCGCCCCCTCCTGCCTGGTTTCTGACCCTATCTAGTATTGTTTTCTTCTTTCTGCAAGGTTTTCATTTTCCACCTTGAAATCTCCCTGAAATTGTTTATGGGAACACATGGACTACAAATAAATCAGTTAAAATACTGCTAAGGAAAGGTTTCTGTGTTCCTTCGAGTGTCCCTATAGCAGCCTCACAGAGCTTCTGCCTCAGAGGACACTGCTTTGGGGGTGTGTGGCTCTGAGGCAGAACCCCTTCTTCCGGTGTGAGGTTCAAGGTGAAGCTGAAGACAAAAGGTACTTGGGCCAGGTGCTTTGTCAGTACAGCCTGCACTTCCTGCTGGAGTCTCCCAAGAAAGACACCAAGCGTGGGAGAAAATCAGAATGGTGTTGTCCGCTGGGCATGGTGGTGCATTTTTGTTGTTGTTTTGAGGCAGGGTCTCGCTCTAGCACAGGCTGACCTTTCCAATTCACTATTTAGTCTCAGGTTGGCCCCAAGCTCACAGAAATCCTTTAATCCCACGCCTTCAGTCCTAGCACTCGGGAGGCAGAGGTAAGAGGATCCATGTGAGTTGGAGGCCAGTTTGGGACTACAGAGTGACTTCTAGGTCAGCCTGGGCTAGAGTGAGACCCTACCTTGAAACAAAACAAAACAGCAACATAGAATGATGATGTCTTCTGTCTTCACAAACCCTGTAGCCCGTGTGTAGGATTTCATTAGGTCACCTCATCTCTTTAAAATATATTTTTTTATTTTTTTATTTTTCTTTATTTATTGGAGAGAAATAGGCAGGGAGAGAGAGAGAAAGAAAGAGAGAATGGGTGCACCAGGGCCTCCAGCCACTGAAAACTAACTCCAGATGCATGCGCCCCCCCTTGGGCATCTGGCTTAGGTGGGTCCTGGGGAATTGAACCTAGGTCCTTTGGCTTCGCAGGCAAGCACTTTAAATACTAAGCCATTTCTCCAGCCCCTATTTTATTTTTTATTTGTTTATTTGACCGAGAAAGAGGGAGAGAGAATGGGCACGCCAGGGCCTCCAGCCACTGCAAACAAACTCTAGATGCATACGCACCCCCCTTATGCATCTGGTTAACATGGGTCCTCGGGAATCAAACCTGGGTCCTTTGGTTTTGCAGGCAAATGCCTTAACTGCTAAGCTATCCCTCCAGTCCCAGGTCACCTCATTTCTTGAAATAAATACCTTGACCATTTTGAAAGACCTTAGTAGTCAAACAAAGCACAGACTTTAGATGGGATGCTTGAATTTGCTGTAGGCCCCTCCTTGTGGGCCACACCCTCTGTTTCCCATGCCAACCTGGAGCTCTGGGGACCTGGGCCTGTGTGGCACTCTTTCTTCTTCCTGGTTTTCCAATCTGGGAGGTAAGGCTAATGGTAGTGTCTGCGTGGGGTGTTGGGCAGACTCTCGGTTCCCATGTGAAAAATGCATGGCATTCATGTTTATTGTTATATTATTCACAATAACCAGGAAATGGAACCAGTCTGGATGTCCATCAGCAGAAGAATGGATCCAGAACATGTGGGACATATACTCAATGCTTGTTTTTATGCCGCTATGGAGAAAAGCAAAACGAGGACATTTGTAGGAAGATGGATGCCGCTGGAGATCGTTAAGGAAGTCAGACTCAGAAGGACAAATGCTGCCTGTTTTCTAATATGCAGAATTGAGACTTAAAATCATATGTGTATATAAATGCATGTATGTGTGTGTGTGTGTGTTTCTAGATTACAAAACTAGAAAGGGGATCATGAGAGGGGAGGAAGAAATCTTAAGGAAGAATGATGAAGTCTTCTGTCTTCACAAATCCTGTAGCCCGTGTGTAGGATTTCATTAGGTCACCTCATCTCTTTAAAATATATTTTTTAATTTTTTTATTTTTCTTTATTTATTGGAGAGAAATAGGCAGGGAGAGAGAGAGAAAGAAAGAGAGAATGGGTGCACCAGGGCCTCCAGCCACTGAAAACTAACTCCAGATGCATGCGCCCCCCCTTGGGCATCTGGCTTAGGTGGGTCCTGGGGAATTGAACCTAGGTCCTTTGGCTTCGCAGGCAAGCACTTTAAATACTAAGCCATTTCTCCAGCCCCTATTTTATTTTTTATTTGTTTATTTGACCGAGAAAGAGGGAGAGAGAATGGGCACGCCAGGGCCTCCAGCCACTGCAAACAAACTCTAGATGCATACGCACCCCCCTTATGCATCTGGTTAACATGGGTCCTCGGGAATCAAACCTGGGTCCTTTGGTTTTGCAGGCAAATGCCTTAACTGCTAAGCTATCCCTCCAGTCCCAGGTCACCTCATTTCTTGAAATAAATACCTTGACCATTTTGAAAGACCTTAGTAGTCAAACAAAGCACAGACTTTAGATGGGATGCTTGAATTTGCTGTAGGCCCCTCCTTGTGGGCCACACCCTCTGTTTCCCATGCCAACCTGGAGCTCTGGGGACCTGGGCCTGTGTGGCACTCTTTCTTCTTCCTGGTTTTCCAATCTGGGAGGTAAGGCTAATGGTAGTGTCTGCGTGGGGTGTTGGGCAGACTCTCGGTTCCCATGTGAAAAATGCATGGCATTCATGTTTATTGTTATATTATTCACAATAACCAGGAAATGGAACCAGTCTGGATGTCCATCAGCAGAAGAATGGATCCAGAACATGTGGGACATATACTCAATGCTTGTTTTTATGCCGCTATGGAGAAAAGCAAAACGAGGACATTTGTAGGAAGATGGATGCCGCTGGAGATCGTTAAGGGAAGTCAGACTCAGAAGGACAAATGCTGCCTGTTTTCTCTAATATGCAGAATTGAGACTTAAAATCATATGTGTATATAAATGCATGTATGTGTGTGTGTGTGTGTTTCTAGATTACAAAACTAGAAAGGGGATCATGAGAGGGGAGGAAGAAATCTTAAGGAAGGTAGGAAATAGGGTGATAAAATGGAATGCATGTACTAAGAAAGAAATAGGGGAGGGGCTCAGGAGATGGCTCAGTGGTTAAAGGCACTTGCTTGGAAAGTTCCATTCCCCAGGACCCATGTAAAGTCAGACGCACAAAGCGGTGCGTGGGTCTGGAGTTGGTTTGCAGCGGCATGGGGCCCTGATGCACACACATACACTCTCTCCCTTTCTCTGTCACTCTCTCGGTATCTTTGCAACTAAATAAGTAAAAAAAAATTTTTTTGAGGCAAACTTAACAGACCGGACTTTTTTGGGGGGGTTGTTTTGTTATTATGCGTGAGAGTGAGAAAGAGAGAGAAAGAGAGAGAACAGGCACGTTAGGGCATCCAGCCACTGTAATCGAACTCCAGATGCATGCACCACCTTGTGCGCATGTGTGACTTTGCACACTTGTGTCACCTTGTGTGTCTGGCTTATGTGGGACCTGGAGAGTAGAACATGGGTCCTTAGGTTTGCAAGCAAACACCTTAACCACTAAGCCATCTCTCCAGCCCAGTAAAAACATTTAAAAAAAAAATAAAGGGGCTGGAGAGATGGCTCAGCAGTTAAGCACTTGCCTGTGAAGCCTAAGGACTCTGGTTCGAGGCTCGATTCCCCAGTACCCACATAAGCCAGATGCACAAAGTGGCACATGCATCTGGAGTTCATTTGCAGTGACTGGAGGCCCTGGTGCACCTATTTATTTATTTATTCTCTCTCTCTGCCTCTTTCTCTCTGTCTATTACTCTCAAATAGGTAAATTAAAATGAACAACAAAAGCCGGGCGTGGTGGCGCACGCCTTTAATCCCAGCACTCGGGAGGCAGAGGTAGGAGGATCGCTGGGAGTTCGAGGCCACCCTGAGACTACATAGTTAATTCCAGGTCAGCCTGGACCAGAGTGAGACCCTACCTCGAAAAACCAAAAAAAAAAAAAAAGAACAACAAAAAAAATAAAGCAGTATGGTAGACTAACTGGAGGGGGAGGGGTGAAAGCAAGGGAATGAATGAGAAGCATGCATTATGACACATGTATGTGAAGAGGCCATGTTGAAATTCACTACTTGTATGCCAACTTAAAAAAAAAAATATATATATATATATATATATGGTTTTTCCAGGTAGGATTTCACTCTAACTCAGGCTGACCTGGAATTCACTATGTAGTGAGTTAGGGTGGCCTTGAACTCAAGGCAGTCCTCCTACCTCTGCCTACTGAGGGCTGGGATTAAAGGCGTGCACCACTACGCCCAGCTCCAGCCTAAATATTAATGGGATTAAAAACCAGTGCTTCAGGGCCGGGCGTGGTGGCGCACGCCTTTAATCCCAGCACTTGGGAGGCAGAGGTAGAAGGATCGCCGTGAGTTTGAGGCCACCCTGAGACTACATAGTTAATTCCAGGTCAGCCTAGGCCAAAGTGAGACCCTACCTCAGAAAAAAAAAGAAGAAAAACAAACAAACAAACAAACAAACAAACAAACAAAAAAAAACCCAGTGCTTCAGGTAGCCCTGCTGCTCAGTGAGTGCTCAGTGGCTCCGCTTGGTCCGGAACGGAACGTCTTCTTTCAGCATCTCCCCAGTTCTCAGTGTGGGTAGAAGAGTTGAGTGGTCAGATTCTAGATCAGAAGACCCCACACGCCCAGAAAGGGTTACTCCACTGCGGGAGGGGGATGGGTGTGCCCCAGGGGAGGCACCTCCACCAAGACCTGCAGTGGGGCCAGGCCAGAGTTACCCAAGCCAATGTCACTTCATGTGCAGAGGATATAGAAGCGACAGTGATGTAGTCATTGGAACCAGAGTGCCTGTGCCCTTGTGGCAGAATCTTGTGGCCTGGGAAATGTAAGGAGAAAACTAAGTCACATATTACAAATAAAAACAGACAAGGTTCCCTTTTTGGTACTTTAAGTCAAGTTGGACAACTTGGGCAAAGGGGAGCAAGCAGTGACCAGAGGTGACCAGGTGACTCATGTAGTGATGGGAATAGCAGGCTTCTACTGTATTTTTTTTTTTTTTTTTTTTGCTGGGGGCAGGGGGAGGAGGTTAAATTCAGTCATCTCCCTTTCAGAAGGAGAATGTTATAAGATGCGTGCAAACATCCCAGCCTTACTTATCCTTGGTGGGCTAAAGGGTGGACACTTAGCCCAGGAACCGAGTCTCTCTTCTTGTTGACATCATTGTCTTTTTAATATTTTATTTTTATTTATTTGACAGAAAAAGAGGGGGGAGAGAGAGAAAGGGTGCCCCAGGGCCTCCAGCTACTGTAAACGAACTCCAGATGCATGTGCCCCCTTGTGCATCTGGCTAACGTGGGACCTGGAGAATCGAACCTGGGTCCTTTGGCTTTGCAGGCAAATGCTTTAACCACTAAACCATTCCTCCAGCCCCTCATTGTCTTTTTTAAAAATTATTTATTTATTTATCTATTTGAGAGAAACAAAGAGGGAGAATGAGAGAGAGAATGGGCATGTCAGGGCCTCCGGCCACTGCAAACGAACTCCAGACACGTGTGTCCCTTGCACAGCTGGCTTACATGGGTCCTGGGGAATCAAACCTGGATCCTTTGGCTTTCAGGCAAGCGCCTTAACTGCTAAGCCATCCCTCCAGCCCTGACATGGTTGTCTTGTCAAAGGGCTTTCAGTGTTCAAGTGAGCAGTTATTGTCTCCACCCCGATGCTACTGCCATCTTTCTTCATGAACCTGGCCGTGTGATAGGGCTGGAGTTCCTACAGAGTATGAGCTGCTGAGAAGGCAAAAGGTCAGTCAGGATAGAGGAACCAGATGTCCCCTCTAACCGGCAGTAGGGCAAGTTAACCCCACATTATAGTCCTGGAGGGAACTTGTCTTGAACCATCAGCCTATCTCAGGCAGACCTGAGACAAGTTTGACTTGAATGGTGAGGCAACAAGGGGGACAGAGAAATATGAAAACAGTGCCAAGTCTTGGGACAGGAGATGGCTCCATGGATAAAGAGCTTGCTGTGAACTGTGAGGACTGGGGTTCAGATCCTTGGCACCCACCTAAATGCTGGGTGGGATTCCAGATGAACTGGTTTGCTAGACTAGCTAAATCAGAGAGCTCTGGACAATAAAGGAGAGAGAAATTATGGAAGACCCCTGATGTCAGTCTCTGGCCTCCACGTACATACACACAGGCCAAAACACACGCACGCACGCACGCATGCACACACGCACGCACGCACACACAGGAATTTACAATTAAATGCAAAGCCTTATAGGTTGCAGGTGTCCATCAGATATGTAGAGGCTCAAGGGAAGAGTTAATTTGCTTCTAGCAAAAGAGGCCTGCAAGTTTCTATGAAGTAACCTGGACAATTGCTACTGTAATGACACATCAGAGGTGTTATTTGTGGTGAAGGTGATGGGACTTCCAACGTTACATTCTATCCTTATGACCTAATCTCATGTTTGATGACCAAGCTATGTGGGCAGAAGAAGCCCACGTCATGTTTTTTTTTTTTTTTTTCCACCCAAGATAGGGTCTTGCTTTAGCCCAGGCTGACCTGGAATTCACTCTCTAGTCTCAGGGTGGCTTCAAACTCATGGCGATCCTCCTATCTCGGCCTCCCGAGGGCTGGGATTAAAGGCGCGCACCACCACGCTTGGCCTCACATCATGCTTTTAACAGGTAGGTTAAGGGCCCAGGGTTTGTGTCTTTTGTCCTCTTGTGGTGATGGTCCCAGCACCGGGATAGGACAAAAGTGATCTTTTGGGTGTTGGGGAGATGTCTCAGCATGCTTACTTGCAAAGCCTGATAGCCTGGGTTCGATTCTTTAGTACCCATGTAAAGCCAGATGCACAGAGTGGTGTATGCTTCTGGAGTTCATTTGCAGTGACAGGAAGCCCTGGTGCATCCATACTCACCCCCATACTCTCTCTCTTCCTCTTTGTCTTTCTCAAATAAATAAATAAATAAATAAATAAATAAATGTTTTTAAAATATTTTAGAGAGAGAGAAAGGGTGCGCCAGGGCCTCCAGCCACTGCAAACGAACTCCAGATACGTGTGCCCCCTTGCGCATCTGGCTTATGTGGGTCCTGGAGAATTGAACCAGGATCCTTTGGCTTTGCAGGCAAACACCTTACTGCTAAGCCATCTCTCCAGCCCAATAAAAACATTAAAAAATATATATTTATCTATTATTTGAGAGACAAAGAGGAAGAGCGAGCAAGAGTGGGCGAGAGCATGCCAGTGCCTCTAGCAAGTGCAAATGAGTTCCAAATGCATGCACCACCTTGTGCACCTGGCTTACATGGGTACTGGGGAGTTGAACCAGGGTCTTTAGGCTTTGTAGGCAAGTGCCTTAACTGCTAAGCTGTCTCTCCAGCCCCTAGAAATATATATATATATTTTTGGTTTTTCGAGGTAGGATCTCACTCTGGTTCAGGCTGACCTGGAATTAACTATGTAGTCTCAGGGTGGCCTTGAACTCTCGGCAATCCTCCTACCTCTGCCTCCCAAGTGCTGGGATTAAAGGCGTGCGCCATCACGCACGGCTCTAGAAATTTTTTTTTTTTTTTTTTTGTGAGGTAAGGTCTCACTCTGGCTCAGGCTGACCTGGAAGTCACTATGTCTTCTCAGGGTGGCCTTGAACTCTCGGCCATCCTCCTTCCTCTGCCTCCCGAGTGCTGGGATTAAAGGCGTGCACCACCACGTCCAGCTCTAGAAATATTTTTTAAAGTGACTTTTCCTAAGAGTCTATTATATGCCAGGCCCTGCATGTCTATCACAGAGCAGCCCTCTGAGGAGGGTGTGGCCAGAAACTTACTCCAAGTCACATAGCATGTGGCTGAGCTAGTATTCCGACCCATAGGCCTATCTGGTTCTACACTCTTGGGGAGCTTTTAAGCTCTAACCAGAGCCTCTACGGCTTTAGAAATGTATAAACAGGGCTGGAGAGATGGCTTAGCGGTTAAGGCACATGCCTGCAAAGCCTAAGGACCCCGGTTTGATTCTTCAGGTCTCACGTAAGCCAGATGCATATGGTGGAGCATGGGTCTGTAGTTCGTGTGCAGTGGCTAGAGGCCTTGGCAGGCAATTCTCTTTCTCTCTCTCTCCCTCCCTCTCTCTGTCTTTAATAAATAAATAAATAAAAATAAAAAATTTAAAAAGAAATGCAGAAATATAGCTATGTATCCTGTCTCATTTTCATACATACACCTCATTCCATAAGGTGATGTTATCAACTGGATTCAGAACAGCTTCGGGCAGTGACAGTTCTAACTGGTATCCGTGGAGATTCAAGTCCAAGACCAGTTTTCAGCAATGTGGTCAGCAGGCAGACAGACCCAGTCAGAAGCTTGGAGAAGTCGAGGCTGGAGAGGTACATGTGGAAATCATACAGCTGACACCCACGAGTATAGAGATGGTAGACACTGTGATATAGTCATTGTGGGAGAACAGCTGCTATCACATGGTTGTCATATAGTCGACAGAAGTCATCATGTGGTCAGCCAACACGTGATGGAAGTGGCGGGTAGTCAGATGAGCTCAGGCTAGACCACTAGGGATGATAGCAGGCAAACAAAAGTAAGTGCTGAAGGCCCAGACACTCTGGAGACAGCTGCTGGGGAGGCAGCCTAGGCTCGTGTGCACGGGGTACTGGTAAGGTAGGACAAGGCAGGAGAGAGCACGCCCTGGAAGCCAGTGAAGATAGGGGGGGGTTCTGGGACAGAACGTGTGTGTGCGTCCAATGCTGCTGATGGTTAGGTGGAGTGAGGCCTGGCAAGAACAGGGCTGGCAGATGGTGGGCACCTATGCCTCATGCATAATAGACGTATTTGGCAGGATAGTGTGCCAGCTAGGGTGTTTCCAAGGAGTCACTTTCTGCCGGTGGTCCCGGGAGCATGGGCAGCCCAGAGTCTCCAGGGCATAGCACTCTGGTTCTCTCCTGGGGCCGAGGGCTTATGCCCACTGTGTCTATTGCTCCTTCTTGGAAGAGAGTCTGATAACCCAGGACTGGCTGGTTGTTGGAGCTGTGGGAAGTGAGGAACCATGGTGTGTATCACAGTCATCCTCCATTGAGACGCTTCCTGCCTGGCAAGGGTGTCTAAAAGACTCAGGCCGTGGCCTCAGGGAAGTATGCGGTAATTGGGTAGAGCAGCTGCCTTGTGGACAATGCAAATGAACAAGAGACCCAGCCCCACTGCTCAGCATAAAGTAAAGGAAGATGACCCCCCCCCCAAAAAAAAAACAGTCAGGGAGAAGGAGCTGGGGATGTGGCTCAGTGGTTAAAGGTGCTCACTTGCAAAGCCTGACAGTCCAGGTTCAATTCCCTAGCACCGACTTAAAGCCAGATTTACAAGGTGGTGCATACAATCTGGATTTCGTTTACAGTGGCTAGAGGCCTTAGCACATCCATTCTTTTTCTGTCTCCTTCTCTCTCTGCTTGCAAATAAATAAGAAGATATTTTTAAAAAGTAGGAATTGGTAGCCGGGCGTGGTGGTGCACGCCTTTAATCCCAGCACTTGGGAGGCAGAGGTGGGAGGATCGCCGTGAGTTCAAGGCCATCCTGAGACTACAGAGTGAATTCCAGGTCAGCCTGAGCTAGAGTGAGACCCTACCTCGGAAAAAAAAAAAAAAAAAAAAGTAGGAATTGGGCTGGGGAAATGGCTGAGCAGTTAAAGGCACTTGCTTATAAAGCCTGATAGCTGGGTTCAGTTTCCCAGTACCTATGGAAAGCCAGATGCACAAAGTGGCGCGTGCATTTGGAGTTTGTTTGCAGTGGTAGGAGAGCCTGGTGTGACCATTCTCCTTCTTTCTCTCCTTGCAAATAAATAAATAAATAATGAGGGACTAGGATAAATAAATAAATAAGGAGGGACTAGGGAGATAACATAGTGACTAAAGTGCTTGCTGTGCATGAAACTTGGATTTGGATCCCTGGCACCTACATAAAAGGCCAGGCATTGGGGGGATCACTTGTAATCTTGGCGCTGAGGAGGTAGAGATAAGAGGATCCCCAAGATTTGCTTGCTAGCTAGTCTAGCCAAATTGGTAAGTCCCAGGTTTAGTGAGAAACTCTGTCGCCAAAAAATAAGGTAGGAGGGGCTGGAGAGATGGCTTAGAGATGCATGCCTGTGAAGCCTAAGGACCCCAGTTTAATCCTCCAGGTCCCACAATTCTCCAGGTCCCATGTAAGCCAGATGTACATGTGTCTGGAGTTCGTTTGCAGTGGCTAGAGGCCCTGGCACGCCCATTCTCACTTATCACTCTCTCTCTCCCTCTCTCTGTCTCTAATAAATAAATAAGTAAATAAAATAAAATCTAAAAAAAAATAAGGTAAGGTAAGAGAGCAATTGAGGAAGACACCCAGTGTTGACCTCTGATCTTCATAGGCATGCATGTGTGCACATACACTCACCCACATACGCATGTGCATTCACACATATATGAACATGAATATGCACACAAACAAACGCCTAACACACACATATGCAAAAAATGATCAAGGAAAGCTGGGTGTAGTTAGTGGCACACGCCTTCAGTCCCAGCACTCGGGAGGCAGAGGTAGGAGGATCACTACAAGATCAAGGCCACCATGAAACTACATAGTAAATGCCAGGTCAGCCTGGGCTAGAGTGAGACTTTACCTTGAAAAACCAAAAGAAAGAAAGAAAGAAAGAAAGAAAGAAAGAAAGAAAGAAAGAAAGAAAGAAAGAAAGAAAGAAGAAGGAAGGAAGAAAGGAAGGAAGAAAGAAAGAGAAAGAAAGGTCAAAGAAAGGGGAGGCCTCCCCAGAAAGGGGGGCCTCCACTGACAGCAGGCTGAAGTAGGAGGGCCTTTGAAATCTCCCAACACACTGTTCTAATATGACTTTTCTCGATATGTGTGTGTGTGTGTGTGTGTGTGTGTGTGTGTGCATGTGTATGATTTACTTATTTGAGAGAGAGAGAATGGGTGCCCCAGTGCCTCCATCCACTCCAAATGAACTCCAGACCCATGTGCCTCCTTGTGCATCTGGCTTACGTGGAACCTGGGGAATCTAACTGGGGTCCTTTGGCTTTGCAGACAAATGCCTTAACCACTAAGCCATAGTCTCCAGCCCTGACATGACTTCTCTTACTCCTTTCAATGTAGTTCCCTCCCACTCCATGCAATTGCACTCCAGTGAGCAGGTCAAGAACAGATACAATTCACACAACGATTCATTGATCTGACTTCTCTTGAGTCAGGAGTTTTACATGATGTTCATTTCATCCCTAGGAATCACTTATTAGTAGAATTTCAAATGGAGAAATAAAACAGGACAAAGAACCTGGCGTGGTGGCGCATGCCTTTAACCCCAGCACTGGGGAGGCAGAGGTAGGAGGATTGTCATGAGTTCAAGGCCATCCTGACACTATATGGTGAATTCTAGGTCAGCCTGGGCTAGAGCGAGACCCTACCTCAACCCCCCCCAAAAAAAATAAAGATGTCTAAAGAAATGCAGTGCACTTAAAAAATATTTTTAGTTATTATTTGCAAGGAGAGAGAGGAAAGAGAGAAGAGAGAAAAAGAGAGGGGGGGTAGAGAAAGGAATGGGTGGCCTTCTGCCACTGCAAATGAACTCCAGACACATGAATGTGCTGCTTTGTGAATCTGGCCTTACGTGGGTATCGGGGAATCAAATTCAGGTCATTAGGCTCCACAAACAAGGGCTTTTAACCACTGAGCAACTTTTCCAGCTCCAGCCCACTTTTTTTTTTTTGTCGAGGTAGGGTCTCACTCTAGCCCAGGCTGACCTGGAATTCACTCTGTAGTCTCAGGGTGGCCTTGAACTCATGGCGACTCTCCTACCTCTGCCTCCTGAGTGCTGGGATTAAAGGCGTGTACCACCACACCTGGCCAGACCACTTTTTTTGACAGGGTGGGATGTGATTAGACATACCTTCTCAAAGGCCACTGTGCCTCTGGGGAAATATTGATTGAGAAAACGGATCAAGTGAAAGAAGTTTTAGTGGCTTGGAATGAGGCCTCTCAAGTGACCAGGATCCCAACAGTGTGCAAAGCGGAGCTCATTTTGCAGTGGGGCACTGGCAGGAGTGGGTGCCCATGGGCGAGCCCATGCCAGGGAAGGCTCACTCAGGCAGGCCCAGTGGAGGAGGCAATAGGGGAGGTTGCTCAACTTCTAGTTTAAGGAAAATGAACCCCAAGCCCCAGAGAGGTTGAAGAGCTGGTAATTCAAGATGTTTTCCATGGTGTTTACGTGGAGAGAAAAATTTCTCGGTTGAGACAAGTCAAAGTATGTGGGTCAAGCAACAATGGAAGATTCAAAAGGCACAGAGAACATACTGGAATGAAGTCAACGGAAATGTTTTTGCCCTTCATCTGGGAGAGTGATGGGTATTTTTCAGTCTCATTTATAGTTCATAGTATTTTATACATTTTCTACTAGCAACAAGTATTGCTTTTAGAATTAGAGGACGTTATAAAGGCTATTTTTATCAAAGAAGATAAAAAAGTTCATTGTGTTTGCTGAGAACACGGGTTTGTGGTTGGGCAGGGATTATAAAAGTACCGATTCATCCATTCTAGGTTCTCAGCTAAGCGAGTGTAGGAGGTCTGAAGCCTCTTGAGAAGTGTGAATTTGAGTAGACTCGGTTCTTTGTTTGGGATATGGACTTTGAAATACAACCTTAAACATTCTGCTTTGCGTGAAAAGACTGCAGTGTCATAGACATTCAGGCCTTTCTTATCTTCTTTTGAAAGCACCCCACTTTTTTCCTTCCTTAGGTCAGGACAAAATTTTGGGCTTAACCAATGTTGTTTACTAAATGTATAACTGCCTCATTTCTTTATCTGTATTATTCTGTTTAGATGATTTTATTGAATATGTTTTTGGGCAGTGGGTGACATAATAAGTTATCTTATTTTACGGGAAAAACTATGTGAAGTCAGATGTAAGACATGATGTTCAGGGCTGGGGAAAGGGCTCAGGCACGAGGACCCGAGTTCGAATCCTCAAAGCCTGTGTAAAATGCCTGGCTAAAATGCCGGGCTAGCTAGCCTATCCGAACGGGTGAACTTGAGGTACTGAGAGACCTTTTCTCATCGGCACTGAGGATGACCCCCCAACATTGACTTCTGGCCTCTGCACACACACCTGCCCCCACACAATATACACACGTATACACATACCCCGATCCGCTCCCCCCAAAATCTAATGCTTAGAGATGGTGATGGGATTTCAGGTTTGGTGCCCTTGAACTAGAACCCAGCCATTCAGACTCCTCATCCAAGCTTCATTCACTGTGTTAACCAAACAGTGGGAACCAGGATGGCTCTGTGACTGCTTGAGTGGGACAGTGACAGGAAGAGCCTTGTTACCTTCCAGTCCTGGTCGCTCCCCAACAAGGAAAGATGGAAAGTAGCTCACCAGGCAAGATGGACAGACTGTCGCTGTTCCTCCACTCCTCGGAAGCACTTTGTCAAGAACCAGTCCAACAAGCCTGCTCAAGCCGCTGGTAACAATGACTATTTCCCAACCTTGGTTTCACAGCAAGGGTTATTTCCTCCAAAGACTTGCTGTCCTCATTCTGGTTTTGGTCGGTGTTTGTGTTCACACCTTTATCCCCCCTCCAAGGCCCCAAGTCTCTCCACACGTGCATGGGGACGCTGTGCCTCTGTCGAGGAATCTAGACATTGCTGAGAAGATTTTGCTTCATTGGTTTGCTCAGTTACTATGTCACAAGGCATCACAGAAAGGTGGCTTAAACTGTACAGACTTACTGTTTCTGAAGGCCACAAGTTCAAGATCAGGGGATCAGAAGGTTGATTCCTTCTGAGGGCTATGAGGTAAGAATTTTATCCAGGTGTCTCTCTCTCTCTCTTTTTTTCCTTGAGAGAGAGAGGGAGAGAATGGGTGGCCCAGGACTTTCAGCCACTGCAAATGAACTCCAGATGCATGTGTCACCTTGTGCATCTGGCCTACATAGGTCCTGGGGATTCCAAGCGTGGTCCTTTGGCATTATAGACAAGATCTTAACTGCTAAGCCACCCTTCAGCCCTCTTTTTTTTTTTTTTTTTTTGAGGTAGGGTTTCACTGTAGCCCAGACTGACCTCAAATTCACTATGTAGTCTCAGGCTGGCCTCAATCTCACAGTGATCCTCCTACCTCTGCCTCCTGAGTGGTGGGATGAAAGGCATGCACCACCATGCCCACCCTCTCTGTTTTGTTGATGGCTATCTTCTTCCTGTGTCTCCAAACAGTATTCCCTCTTAGTATATTTCTGCCCAAATCTCTTCCTTTAATAAAGGCATCATTCAGGGCTGGAGAGATGGCTTAGCAGTTAAGGCGCTTGCCTGAGAAGCCTAAGGATCCATGTTCCACTCTCCAGATCCCACATAAGCCAGATGCACAAGGTGGTGCATGAGTCTGGAATGTGTCTGCAGTGGTTGGAGGCCTGGGTGCACCCATTCTCATTCTCTCTCTGCCTCTTTTTCCCTCCCTCTCAAAGTGGGGGGCTGTTGTTCGAGGGGTACAAAGTTTGTTTGGGACGACAAAGGAGTGGAGATGGATGATAGTGACACCTGCTGTGGTGCTTTGAATGCAAATGTATGTCCCCCATAGCCTCAGGTATTGTTTAAATATTTTATTTTATTTATTTATTTGAGAGAGTGAGAGAGAAAAGGAACGCCAGGGCCTCTAGCTCTGCAAACGAACTCCAGGCAAGCACATTAACTGCTAAGCCACCTCTCTAGCCCCAGCCTCAGATATTTTTAAAACATTTATAAGGAGAGAGAGAGAGGGAGAAAATTAATGAATGTGGTGCACTAGGGCCTTCAGCTGCTGTAAATGAACCCCAGACGCATGTACCACCTTGTGCATCTGGCTTATGTGGGACCTGGAGAATCAAACCTGGGTCCTTAGGCTTTGCAGGCAAGTGCCTTAACTGCTCAGCCATCTCTCCAGCCCGGGTATGTTTTGGTTAAGATAAAACTTCCTACTGTCATTATGCACAAAGACTGGGGCCAACCCCCCAGAACTCTTAACCAACCTCACAATGCTTGACCCACATTCCCCATTGACAAGGGTCCTTTGAAAGAGGGAGGACAGGGTGGATCCTTTACTATGAATGTAAAATCAAAATAATATAAATAAAAAAAATATATATATTAAAAAAAAAAAAAAACTTCCTACTGTCTTCAGCAGGTGGAGGCCTGCTGGCGGGGGCAGATCACTGGAGGTGTTTGTTTTCTTGAGGTAGGACCTCACCCTAGCCCGGACTGACCTGGAACTCACTCTGTAGTTCCAAACTGACCTCCAACTCACAACAATCCTTCTACCTCTGCCTCCCAAGAGCTGAGATTAAAAGCTTGTGCCACCATGCCTGGCTTGGGGGTGGAACTTGAGTCCAGGTCTACTAGGTGTGTTGAGAGCCAATTTGAGCTCTGGCTATTCCTGCTTGCTGGATATTGAGATTCGTGTTCACTCTCTGCTGTGGATGTATGACGGACTGAGCCAGCTTCTACCACGGTCACGAAGCTTCCCTTGGAATCTGTAAGCCTGAAACAAACCCTTTCCTTCCATAAGCTGCTTCGGGTTGGTTATGGAAGGAAAGGGTTTCTTTTCATTGTCCCAGCAATGGAAAGGCAACTGCAAGAGCTGCACGCTGTGGATGTCCTTGTCACTGAAGTGAACTTAAAATGGTCAAAATGACATTGCTGTGCATATTTCTTTCCTCCATTAAAAATTAAGTGTTAGGGGTGGTTAGGAAAGATGGCTTAGCAGTTAAGGCATTTGTACCTGCAAAGCCTAAGGACCTAGCTTGGACTCCTCAGGACCCATGTAAGCCAGATGCACATGGTGGCGCATGCGTCTGGAGTTCATTTGCAGTGGCTGCAGGCCCTGGTGTGCTCATTTTCTCTCTCTCATAAATAAATAAATATATATAAAATATATTTTTAAAAGTAGAGGCAGGGGAGATGGTTTAATGGAGAAGGTGCTTGCTGCGCAAGCATGAACACTTGAGTTCAATCCTCAGCACCCATGTAAAAATGTGAGTATGGTCATGCGTACCTGTAACCCCAGTCCTTTGGTGGGGCAGACAGGAGAATCTCTGGGGCTTGCTGGTCTGCCAGTCTGACGGAAAACAGCAGCTCCAGGTGTAATGAGGTACTCTGTCTCAAAGGGACAAAAGCAGAAAAGCAATGGAGGATACCTACTGTTCTACTCTGACCTCCACATGTGTGTGCACACAACTGCACACACGTAGCCACACGCAGCATGCTATAACCACATCACACGCATATGGCAGCAGTTTCTTTCACATTGCTGGGACAAAACACATGATTAGAGGCAGCTCATGGAAGGAGAGGGTTTATTTTCAGCTTACATTTTTAAAAATTTTGTTTATTTTTATTTATTTGAGAGCAACAGAGTGAGAGAGAATGGGCACACCAGGGCCTCCAGCCACTGCAAACGAACTCCAGATACATGTGCCACCTTGTACATCTGGCTTACGTGGGTATTGGGGAATCATCAAGCCTCGAACCAGGGTCCTTAGGCTTCACAGGCAAGCGCTTAACCACTAAGCCATGTCTCCAGCCCCTCAGCTTACATTTTTGAGGAGAAGTTTCCCCATGGTGGGGCAAAGTGTGGCAGGAGCAGATAGTTGGACATCATATCTTCACATCAGCGGGGAGGAAGTAGCAAGAGCAAATTGACTGTGGCAAACAGAACTAAGCCTTAACAACCCTGAAGTTCTCCTCTAACGACACAGTTCCTCCAGCAAGGCTCTATCTCCCAAAGGCTCCACAACCAAATGAGTTCTAAGTATTCAAACACACAAGGCCATGAAAGACACTTTACATTCAAGCCACCACATATACACTCACCACTGTCTACACCCCCTCCCCAAAATAAGTAGAACCTATGTGAAATACTCTATTACTGACACTAGCAATGCATATTTTCCTAAGAAACTGATGCATTATTTTATGTGTGAATATATTTTTTATTATCTTATTATTTTATTTAAGAGAGAGAGAAAGGGAGAGAATGGGTGGGCCAGGGCCTTCAGCCATTGCAAACAAACTCCAGATGTATGTGACCCTTGTGCATCTGGCGTATGTGGGTCCTGGAGAATCAAACCGGGAACCTTTGGCTTTGCAGGCCATCTCTCCAGCCCCAGGAATTAAAATTTGATCTGTGAGTTCTATGAAGTGTTTCACCACAGAGCCAACACATGTCCCCAACCTTCTCTCCTCTCCCTTGCTGCTCCGTGGTAGAAAGTGAAGGTTGGTGACCTTCTCAAGGACACCTCATTGTCTCTGGCTTTCCCTCCTCAGCTGTTTCGGGGATTTCATCTGTCTCTGTCAGGAGAGAGCTCTTTTCTCCACTGTTGTAGTGAGGGTTGGCCATCTTCCAAACTTAATCTTATCTTCCATGGGCTCTTTCCAGACTTTTGTTTATCTTACCACCTGGTGACTTGAATTTTATGGCTTCTAAATGAGCGGTTTATGACTGGCAAATCCAGCTGAATGACAAGATTCTTAAACCCACCCCTGATGATGTTTGAGTCAAGGTTTATGACCCTGGAGTGGGATGGCAGAGACTTGAGCAAAAACTGTACATTGAGACTTTTCTGAAGGTCTGAGTCAGAATGCAATCATGAATGGGCCTCATACTCTGAGGTGATACTGTGCCCCGACATGATCTTTTTTTTTCAAGATCTCTTCACCTCACCATTGATAAATAGAATATGTCACACACCACCCATCCTTGCTTATGGATTCTCAAGAGACCCAGCATCACAAGCTGTCTTCTCTCAGCCATGGAAAGACAGTCTTTCTCTCCCTTTCTTCCTTTCTTCTTTCTCTTTTTTCCTTTCTTTTTCTTTCTCCTTCCTTCCTTCCTCCCTCCTCAGTTCCTTCCTTCGTTCGAGGCAGGGTTTTACTCTAGCTCAGGCTGACCTAGAATTCACTATGTAGTCTCAGGATGGCCTCGAACTCACAGCGATCCTCCTACCTCTGCCTCCTGAGTGCTAGGATTAAAGGCGTGCGCCACCACGCCCGGCTGAAAAGACAGTCTTTCTAATCCTTCAAGTAGACAGGACCCTTGTAGAGAGTATCTTCTTCCACAACTGGAAATGTACAGCATTGATAACATCTGCAGAAGCCACTGGGCACACCAGAGGCAGGATCGGAACCTGCAAGGTAAGCCATCGCTGTGACTCGGTCCGCTGTTTGTGATGCTGTGGGGCTTGGAGGTGGGGATGTGCACACGAACCTGCCTATGCGTCATGGAGATAAATGACTGACCACTGTCCCCAAGGATTCATCCCAAAAGAGAGATGGTTAAAAAATAGAGGGTGGAGCCTCAATATGTGGAGCAGGAAAACCTAGAGGAAGATGTTCCCTGTCATTCGGAAACAACCGGTATAATGGGGGCCAGTCTGCAGCAATAACAAAGCATTCCCCCAAATCCTTTGGAAGTGTGACCCCTCCCCCCAGCCATGTCTCTTTGATAGAGTAGGAGAAAGCACCTATTAAGTAGTTATGGAAGAGACCTTGTGATGACCAGTTTTGTCTTTTGCCCTTGCTTTGGGAATGTACCAGTTAAAGTAAATGATAGGGTTAAAATGGAGGGATGGCTTAGCAGTTAAGGCCTTTGCCTGCAAAGGCAAAGGACCCAGGTTCAATTCCCCAGGACCCACGTTAGCCAGATGCACAAGGTAGCGCATGTGTTTGGAGTTGGTTTGCAGTGGCTGGAGGCCCTGGGGTGCCCATTCTCTCTCTCTCCCTGTCCTTCTTTCTCTGTCAAATAAATATTAAATATTTAAAATGCCATAGTCCAAAATACCTGTAAAGAACAAGATGGTGCACAGCTGTGAATGGGACAAAGCTGACCAGAGGACAGGACAGGACTCTTGGCACATAACAAAGCCAGTCTCAGAAAGTTCTGGTTCACCCCATTAAAAAGCCCCTTGGTTTTTGACCATGGCTCTGTTTTGCCTCCCTTGCAGAGCTTGCAGGTGGGTGCCGACCCTTCCCCTCCCAGTCACCATGATTGGTCCCCTGACTGGAAGGAAAACACATGGACATCTTGTGAGGACCAGTCATTCTAAGGATCAACTTATTTTTGTAAGCCAGAAACTTAAGAAAAAACCCAAGACAGGGCTGGCGAGATGGCTTAGCAGTTAAGGCACATGCCTGCAAAGTCTAAGGACCCAGGTTCGATTCTCCAGGTCCCACGTAAGCCAGATGCACATGGAGGCACATGCATCTGGAGTTTGTTTGCAGTGGCTAGAGGCCCTGGCATGCCCATTCTCACTCTCTCCCTCTCTCTAAAAAATAAATAAATACAAATCTTAAAAAAAAAACCAACCCAAGCCAAACTCTTCAATTTCCTCTCTTTGGGACTGCTCCTATGGAACCTCCCCAAATGAGAGTTCTTTCTGCCTTTTCTTTTGTTAAAAAATATTTTACTTCTTTATGACAGAGGAAGAGAGACAGAATTGACACTCTAGAGCCTCCAGCCACTGCAAACAAACTCCAGACATATGCGCTACCTTGTGCATCTGGCTTATGTGGGACCTGGAGAGTCAAACATGGGTCCTTAGCCTTTGCAGGCAAGCTCCTTAACTGCTAAGCCGTCTCTCCAGCCCTCTTTCTGCCTTTTCTATACAATAAAGTTTACTTCCTCTCTGCTCCAACCTTTTCCTCTAAATGTGTCTTCTCTCTGTCATAAAACGTCTCCTTGAAGACACTCTGTTCATACATGCAATCCATCCCTGGATTTCTGGAAGACAAAGAACCAGAAGTCATCAACTCTGTGGAACCTTGGTGACTGCTGAGCGCCCAGAACCCTAGTTCATGAATTAAATGTGCCCAAGAGCTGAGGTAAGGCTGAGCTGCTCTCACAGAGACAGTTTCATTTTGAAATCTGTATCATGGAAACTTCCCCAAAGACAGAGAAACGGTGTTATGACTTCCACACTCCCGGTCATGACATCAATGACCGCCGACACCTTGCCAATCTTATCTTCCTATCCTCTTTTTCTTTTTCTTCCAGCATTTTGAAGAAAACTCAGGTATGCTGTTTTACTCCAAAAGTATTTCAGTATTCTGCCCCTCTTAAAAATTCCCAAACAATAAACACCCAGTGTGCATTTCCAGAAAATCAGCAATGTTATTTTTTAATACAGATGTGGTACAGAATGTCTAATTACAGCAGGGCAGTGATTCCAGTTAAATAAAATTAAAAACCTTTATTTTCCCAAATATAAAATTACTAAAGTAATGTCTTCAAAGAAAATATAACATGGTGAAAACTTTAAATAATACCCCCACTCACCACAGGATTTATGATTTACCAATCACATACTCCACCATTTTGGCAAAAGGATGAACATTTTAACAGTTTATAAACCTAACATAGCAAAGACTGTATACACCTCCATATTGCACTTCTTATGTACAGGAATAAAACAGTAGAGTCAAATGTATTGCATATACCAGGAACAGCACAAATTTGTCACGATGAAACTGAACGTGGAAGCGGATGTATTAAAAATGTAGAAATGTAACACATGTATGTACACAACACCTGGGCGGTATTAACAAACTGTATGTACATAGCGATAAGCAGCACTACGTTTTACTTTTTAGCATAGTTGTGTATGTTAGTATAGGCCTTTGGTTCTACTGCTTGACTAGTTTTAAGCTCACATATACTCTCTTAAGCTTTCACGTGTTTTCAAAGCAAGGCATGGGTACAAAAGCACTAGATCGCCTCATCCACCCGTACAAAAATTACAACAGTCAATCCCCTTGGGTCATCAAAAAACTAGTCACAAAAATAGTTCTCATATTCAACCTGAATGTGCCACAGGAAAAAAAATAATAATGATATTTTCAAGATTTTCCAGCTAAGCCCAGAGGCAGAAGGTCCCCGACCTCAGCATCATTGCCGCTGTCCCTGTTTCTTACATTCCACAACACTTTTTTTCTTTTCTTTAGGCCATTTTTATTTTAATATTATTCTATAAGGAAGAATGAAATTGAACTCCGGCTTAACAGCGTCCATCACACACGCCTGTTAAGACACGAGGAAAGCTGAATATTGCCAGTGAGATTTAAAAAAATATGTGCTCTCTCTTCCAACTCTGATAGAAACTCTGCTATGAAATACCAGTCTTCGATCCCTTTCTCTCCCGTTCCCCATGGCTTCTCCTTGTGCTCGGCCTCCCCAGTGATTAACTTTGGAAGTCATCCTGAGTTTGCAAATGACAAAGCAGGTCCCCCACATGTGGCTGGTGAGGTGAAATCACACAACGGAGGACGAGCTGGTCAACCCTTGAACCACTGTGCTTGTTGGCGTCCCACTGATGGCGTTAAAGACGTGCAGGGAACTCGGTAAAACGCTCGTCTTCTCCTCCAGGGGACAGATCTTGAGGCACAGAAACACAACATTACCAAACAGTATTCAAGGTGGTGCTTCAGTTAATATGCACACTGGTGGGGAGGGATGGGTGGGTGGGTGTCACTGAACAATGGTACGTCCAGCTAGCTTGACTTTGGCAGTTGTCATAGACTGTCTTAGATGATCTCGTAATTGGCCTTCTTCAGATCAAGATCAGATCAAGGCGACATGTCGAGAATGACATGTTGGGGGGCTGCAGAGATGGCTTAGCGATACAGGTGCTTGCCTATAAAGCCTTGGGACCCAGGTTCGATTCCCAAGGACCCACATAAGCCAGATGCACAAGGTGGCACATGTGTCTGGAGTTCATTTGTGGTCGCTAGAGGCCCTGGCGTGCCTGTGTTCTCTCTATCTGCCTCTCCCTCAAATAAATAAATAAATATATATATATATTTTTTTGGTTTTTCGAGGTAGGGTCTCACTCTGGTCCAGGTTGACCTGAAATTAACTATGTAGTCTCAGGGTGGCCTCGAACTCATGGTGACCCTCCTACCTCTGCCTCCCATGTGCTGGGATTAAAGACATGCGCCACCACACCTGGCTATAATTATATATTTTTTTAAAAAAAAGAATGACAAGCTCTGTTCCATTTACAAGTGAATTGAATGGAGACCCTTTTAGACTAAACAGATATTGAGGTGACTTAAGGTCTACCTTACAACTTGATTGGGATATGACCTAGCCTTGTCCCTTCAAAGCCTTTTTGAATTGAATTTGGATCATTTCTTGCCTGTCTCCTTTTCTTGGGCCTGGTAAGTTGTCATTTTAGGTAAGAGAGTGGCTCTCTCTCACCTGACCTGGAACAAGTATTTCTTCATGGCTAGGGTCACCAGGAAGGTGACAGACACTCCTTGACCTCTGGTTAGGTGGAGACTTAGAAGAGCAGACCCCCACCCCCACAACCACCCAGGTCACACTGCTTCTTGCTTAGAGGCTCAGCGGGGTTTAAACTTCATAGTCGTTGACATAAGGGTAAGTTCATGGCAAAGCAGAGAGCAAATCACTATAATTAATGTCTGTCTGTACAATATGGGTGTTGAATACATTCAGCCCATAATGTATTCTGACTTCCATCCTTCCTACTGCAGAATGCTGGCACCTACAGAGCAAGTGCTCTGTTCTATAGGAATGTGGAGGTTCCAAGGGAGGGAGATCAAGTTTTCTCCATAAGTTTGCTCCCACAAACCTATCCTTTCTGCTTAATTACTCACACACACATTTATTTCACTATTTCAATGTTTTTTTTTCTACTTTTTAAAATGTTCAGAAAGGATTGCTTTCCTTTCCAAGTACACTGCCCAGTGTCTGCAGTTGATCAAACTCAGTAAGGACTTTATGTGAGTCCGTTTAGGTGAGCTAGTGTATCAGGGAAATAAAATATAAAATGACATTACCATCCCATCTGAGTGCGTTAGCATGTAGGAGGGAAGAAGAAGAAGTGAGTTAAAGCTCAAATAATGAAGTTGGTTTCCTACAGTGGAAATTTCCTGTGTTGGCCCATGAGAGGATAAGCTGACATGAAAGGGCCTAGCTCCCATCCTAGGAGGCAAAGACAACCATGCAGGGCGTATACAAGGTGTGGCGTGGTCAAGGCGTTCACGGATGTGGACTCTGCTCTTGGACATTGCATTGATACCCCGGACAGAGGTGCACTGGATCCACACAAAGAATTCAGAGGAAGGGCAGAAGTGCAACAGAATCAGATTACATGCCCTTAATGACAAGCACCATGAAGGAAGGAACCATGAAGAATCCACAGAAGTACCCAGGTCGGCTACAAATAGCTGAAAGATGGAATTCTTTTTTTTTTTTTTTCAAGGTAGGGTTTTACTCTAGCTCAGGCTGACCTGGAATTCAGTATGTAGTTTCAGGGTGGCCTCAAACTCATGAACTCATGGCAATCCTCCTACCTCTGCCTCCCGAGTGCTGGGATTAAAGGTTTGTACCACCACGCCTGGCTCAAATTCCACATTTTTAAATAACAAAAAAGAACATTTAGGGTTGGAGAGATGACTTAGTGGTTAAGGCATTTGCCTGCAAAGCCAAAGGATCCCGGTTCAATTCTCCAGGACCCACATAAGCCAGATGTACAAGGTGGTACATGCATCTGGAGTTCATTTACAGTGGCTGGAGGCCCTGGCACACCCATTCTCTATCTCTCTCTGCTTCTTTCTCTCTCTCAAATTAAAAAAAAAAAAAAGAAGACATTTAATGCCCCAGATCATTAAACCAAGCTGGTAAGTCCTGTTCTATCAAAAGAAAGTTGTAAGAACAGTGGAGCTGTGGTTTCTTCTGGCTCGCTCGGGGTGAGAAGCAAAGCTATACTGCGAGGCAGTGGCTCTAAGAGCAGTGGGGGGGGGTTCTGCCCTCCCCAGCTACTTTAGATAACAGACAGGCAATCGACCAGCTGGTTCCCTAAATTACCTGAGGCTTTAGTAGCAGGGGAGAGGTAGATTATGTTTTTCTTCAGACATTAAAATTCTAGAAGAATACTGGCTTAACTTATCCAAGACACACTTCAGACCTAAATGAGAAGAACGGGGCATTACTCGAGCAAGGGGCACTGACCCGCTCATGCATGATCTCAGAGAGCTCCTTGGCCATCTCCCTGTAGTTGGTTTTCATTTCTTCTTGATATTCTAACTGGTCTTCTTTAATCAGACGTTCATTGACTGCCAGGGCTTGACCGCACGCTTCCACAAATTGCCTGGAATGGGGGTGAGAGAGGCACAATGCAGGCCTGGCCCTAACCAGACCGCATGGCAGAGAAACCAGGAAGTGGCTTCTGTGGACATGGCTTTATGCGCAGGCTTGGCATGACAACAGCTACAGTCCCATGCTCGCGAGAAACCTGCTACGAGATGATCTGTCTGGAGACAGGCTGTCATTGGTCACAAAAAGGGGACCACCCCATACAATGATTGGTCAGCCAAGCCCCTTAAAACTCCATGTACTTCCTCAACAAACGAGTTTTCAGCAGCTCGCCTCTGCTGCTTCCACCCAACTCCCGGAGTCTGTGTCGTGACTCCACGCCTCCCACCCCAACTCGGCAGAGACCCTGCCGTCCCTCCTGGGCTGGCCCTAGGGGACCCCAACAGGAGACAAAGGCGCACATCAGTCCAACTGGTGACATCGCGCCCTGATGGAGGTCTGTTAGTTTGGACCTCTGATGTCTCTCAAAGGTCCACACAGGTGTGGTCCCCAAGTGTGGTAGTTTGGATAGATGACCACCCCCCCAATAGATTCAGGAGTTGATTAAAACTTCTTCAATTTCTAGCCACCTGGCTAGGGAAGGTCTCACTGGGTAGATCTTAGGATCCAGCCCTAAGGCATTTGAAATTCCAATCTAATGATAGGCAAAGTGCATGAAGTGTGCTGTAGGATGTGGCTTTTGGCTTCTCCCTCCCTCTCTGCTTGGACTGGGAAAGCAGGGCCAGCTTCTTCTGCCATTATGGAACTTCCCCTGGATCAATAAATATCCCTTCCTCCATAACTGTGCCTGGTCTGGAAGTCCATCTCGGCAAACCCGAAACTGCCTGCCACGCTAAGGGAGGCACTACTGGGAGGAGGCAGAGTCTCTGCAGGTGGGGTGCAGTGGGAGGTCTTTAGGTTGTTGTGGGTTGAAAGATCCAGGCCTGTTCTTCCCTCTCTTGTTTCCTGGCCATCACGGAGGTGACTTGACTCTGCCATCCTATCAATCTCACCATGAGATGCTGCCTTGCCACACACCCCAAGCAATGGGGCCAACTGGTCACAAACTGAACTCTCTGGAATCTCCCTGTGACTGAAAATGAGCCTCTTCTTCTTATAGGTTCACGATTAAAGGTATTTGATACAGTAACGGACAGCTAACACAGAGAGAGACATTCGATCCTTAGAGAACTTTTCAGCGGGCTTTACCTGAAAACTTCCTTCAGCAGCTTCACTTTATTGTCAGGGTATCTTTTGTGTTCGTGTCATCTAAGAAGGCTCGAGCATACGCCAGTGGACCAGCGTTGACCTGGAGAAAGAATACATAGTTCATGTTCTGTTAGGAAGGAAATCAACATGATCATTTATTTAGTGTCACTTGGTAGGCACTAAAAATGCCACTTGAGTTAGTCATGACATCTGTCTTCCAGGTACTTACAAGGCAAGAGAAAGTCATAAATGAAGCTTACATCGTCTGGGGTGGTTTGATTCAGGTGTCCCCCATAGACTCATGTGTTCTGAATGCTAGGTCCACAGCTGCTAGCAATTCGGGAATTGAAGCCTCCTGGCGCAGTGTGTTGTTGGGGTTGACTTATTGGTGTTACAGCCAGCTTCCCTTGCCAGTGTTTGGCACACTCTCCTGCCACTGTTGTCCATCTGATGTTGGCCAGGAGGTGATGTCCACCCTCTGCTCATGTCATCATTTTCCCCTGCCATCATGAAGCTTCTCGAGTCTGTAAGCCAAAATACACCCCCCCCCCACACACAAGCTGCTCTTGTTCGGGTGCTTTCTGCCATGTGTGAACCTGACTGCAACATCCTTATATGCCACTTGATTCCATCACCTTGGTCATCCTCAGCATCGTTGTGATGATGGTTCACTTTATGTAAGAAGAAACTGATGCTAGGAAACTGGATGAGCTGTTCAAGTTTGAGCATCCAACATGCAGAAGACAGAGCCCAAGGTTTCCCGATCCCATGTCAGTACTCTTGTGAACAGTGTTCTGGACACTGGAATTTGTACTGCACTATGCTGAATGAACACATCAGTCTGGCAAACTCAATGAGAACAGGACACGACAGCCAACTTTTAAAGACCTATTGCTCAGCCTCGCTGACTTATGAGGATAGTAGAAGGCCTGCTTTGCTGGCCTCAGATGAAGTAACATTTGAGTCTTGCTGGAAGTCAAAGATTAGGAACATTTAAGCTGCATGCAGTTCAGTGGGAGAGAGAGAAAACACCAGGGAAGATACTCAACAGTGGACACTGCAAGCTTTAAATTAGGCCAGCCAGGCCAAATGAGCACGGTGCAATAGTGCCATGTCTGTTATGGGGGAAACCAACCTCTCTCTAATTGGACTATGGGCCTGCTCCATGGGAGGGAATACATCCCTGATACTGAAAACCTACAACAGGGGTAGTCATCAGCCCTAGGGGGTATAATGTCTGCTGGTATCTGGCTAAATGTATATACTAAGCTCACCAAACTACCTGATAAGCACTTCCCTTAATGGTCATACCCATATATTAATGCTACTCTCACTTTTGGTTAGAGAAGCTTCTCTTTTCAGATGGTGGTGACCTTGGGATGACTCAGAAGGCACCATGGTGCTGAGAAGAAGGGACAGAGGAGTGCTCAGTTCTGAAATATCTCTATCACATCTTCTAAGGCTCAGTTTCCATTGCAGAAGAGGTGGCAGAAAGAAAATAAGAGCCAAAGGAAGGTAGGACTCCTTACAACGTGCTCCTCCAGACACAAAATGACCCAGATATCCATGACCTCACAGTGCCTGACACTACCTACACAAGACCCTCATAATAGGAGGAAAAGATGATGATATCAAAATAAAAGAGAGACTGATTGAGAGGGGACAGGAGTATGATGGAGAGTGGAGTTGCAAAGGGGAAAGTGGGGGGAGGGAGGGAAGGAAGTACTATGGGTTATTGTCTACAATTATGGAAGTTGTCAATAAAAAATAATTTTTTAAAAAAGATAAGGAGCAGTTAGCAATGTGGCGAAAGTGAACCAGCATACTGTATCTCACTCTCATTTAACTAAGAACAACTCCTGAGGTTAGTAAGTCATGAAATGCAGGAATGAGGAGAGAAAGAAGCCTGGACGCCCTGGGACGAAGGGTTTCAGGTGCCTGAAGAAGCTCAGAAAAGGACTGCCTATTTTTTCCTGGAAGGTCTGGTGTGTTTGGAAAGCAAGAACATTGGAAGAACTGTCTATATGAAGCTCAATTCCATGGTGTACAGGTCTTGTATAGTAGTGTCGAGAGAACAAAACCATATGATTTTAAACCAGACATGGGGAGACAGGAGGGCAGACCCAGGGTTGAGGGCCTCTGAGATGGGATAACTAGCCAAGACAGCTGAGTGTGGAGGGCAAGCCTTACATTAGGCTAGACACATGTGGGAATCATACTAACAAAGACAACAGAAAGGGCTGGAGAGATGACTGAGCAGGGACATTTAATGCCCCAGATCATTAAACCAAGCTGGTAAGTCCTGTTCTATCAAAAGAAAGTTGTAAGAACAGTGGAGCTGTGGTTTCTTCTGGCTCAGCCGGGTGAGAAGCAAAGCTATACTGAGAGAGGCAGTGGCTCTAAGAGCAGTGGGGTTCTGCCCTCCCCAGCTACTTTAGATAACAGACAGGCAATCGACCAGCTGGTTCCCTAAATTACCTGAGGCTTTAGTAGCAGGGGAGAGGTAGATTATGTTTTTCTTCAGACATTAAAATTCTAGAAGAATACTGGCTTAACTTATCCAAGACACACTTCAGACCTAAATGAGAAGAACGGGGCATTACTCGAGCAAGGGGCACTGACCCGCTCATGCATGATCTCAGAGAGCTCCTTGGCCATCTCCCTGTAGTTGGTTTTCATTTCTTCTTGATATTCTAACTGGTCTTCTTTAATCAGACGTTCATTGACTGCCAGGGCTTGACCGCACGCTTCCACAAATTGCCTGGAATGGGGGTGAGAGAGGCACAATGCAGGCCTGGCCCTAACCAGACCGCATGGCAGAGAAACCAGGAAGTGGCTTCTGTGGACATGGCTTTATGCGCAGGCTTGGCATGACAACAGCTACAGTCCCATGCTCGCGAGAAACCTGCTACGAGATGATCTGTCTGGAGACAGGCTGTCATTGGTCACAAAAAGGGGACCACCCCATACAATGATTGGTCAGCCAAGCCCCTTAAAACTCCATGTACTTCCTCAACAAACGAGTTTTCAGCAGCTCGCCCTCTGCTGCTTCCACCCAACTCCCGGAGTCTGTGTCGTGACTCCACGCCTCCCACCCCCAACTCGGCAGAGACCCTGCCGTCCCTCCTGGGCTGGCCCTAGGGGGGACCCCAACAGGAGACAAAGGCGTACATCAGTCCAACTGGTGACATCGCGCCCTGATGGAGGTCTGTTAGTTTGGACCTCTGATGTCTCTCAAAGGTCCACACAGGTGTGGTCCCCAAGTGTGGTAGTTTGGATAGATGACCACCCCCCCAATAGATTCAGGAGTTGATTAAAACTTCTTCAATTTCTAGCCACCTGGCTAGGGAAGGTCTCACTGGGTAGATCTTAGGATCCAGCCCTAAGGCATTTGAAATTCCAATCTAATGATAGGCAAAGTGCATGAAGTGTGCTGTAGGATGTGGCTTTTGGCTTCTCCCTCCCTCTCTGCTTGGACTGGGAAAGCAGGGCCAGCTTCTTCTGCCATTATGGAACTTCCCCTGGATCAATAAATATCCCTTCCTCCATAACTGTGCCTGGTCTGGAAGTCCATCTCGGCAAACCCAAAACTGCCTGCCACGCTAAGGGAGGCACTACTGGGAGGAGGCAGAGTCTCTGCAGGTGGGGTGCAGTGGGAGGTCTTTAGGTTGTTGTGGGTTGAAAGATCCAGGCCTGTTCTTCCCTCTCTTGTTTCCTGGCCATCACGGAGGTGACTTGACTCTGCCATCCTATCAATCTCACCATGAGATGCTGCCTTGCCACACACCCCAAGCAATGGGGCCAACTGGTCACAAACTGAACTCTCTGGAATCTCCCTGTGACTGAAAATGAGCCTCTTCTTCTTATAGGTTCACGATTAAAGGTATTTGATACAGTAACGGACAGCTAACACAGAGAGAGACATTCGATCCTTAGAGAACTTTTCAGCGGGCTTTACCTGAAAACTTCCTTCAGCAGCTTCACTTTATTGTCAGGGTATCTTTTTGTGTTCGTGTCATCTAAGAAGGCTCGAGCATACGCTAGTGGACCAGCGTTGACCTGGAGAAAGAATACATAGTTCATGTTCTGTTAGGAAGGAAATCAACATGATCATTTATTTAGTGTCACTTGGCAGGCACTAAAAATGCCACTTGAGTTAGTCATGACATCTGTCTTCCAGGTACTTACAAGGCAAGAGAAAGTCATAAATGAAGCTTACATCGTCTGGGGTGGTTTGATTCAGGTGTCCCCCATAGACTCATGTGTTCTGAATGCTAGGTCCACAGCTGCTAGCAATTCGGGAATTGAAGCCTCCTGGCGGCAGTGTGTTGTTGGGGGTTGACTTATTGGTGTTACAGCCAGCTTCCCCTTGCCAGTGTTTGGCACACTCTCCTGCCACTGTTGTCCATCTGATGTTGGCCAGGAGGTGATGTCCACCCTCTGCTCATGTCATCATTTTCCCCTGCCATCATGAAGCTTCTCGAGTCTGTAAGCCAAAATACACCCCCCCACACACACACAAGCTGCTCTTGTTCGGGTGCTTTCTGCCAGCAATGTGAACCTGACTGCAACATCCTTATATGCCACTTGATTCCATCACCTTGGTCATCCTCAGCATCGTTGTGATGATGGTTCACTTTATGTAAGAAGAAACTGATGCTAGGAAACTGGATGAGCTGTTCAAGTTTGAGCATCCAACATGCAGAAGACAGAGCCCAAGGTTTCCCGATCCCATGTCAGTACTCTTGTGAACAGTGTTCTGGACACTGGAATTTGTACTGCACTATGCTGAATGAACACATCAGTCTGGCAAACTCAATGAGAACAGGACACGACAGCCAACTTTTAAAGACCTATTGCTCAGCCTCGCTGACTTATGAGGATAGTAGAAGGCCTGCTTTGCTGGCCTCAGATGAAGTAACATTTGAGTCTTGCTGGAAGTCAAAGATTAGGAACATTTAAGCTGCATGCAGTTCAGTGGGAGAGAGAGAAAACACCAGGGAAGATACTCAACAGTGGACACTGCAAGCTTTAAATTAGGCCAGCCAGGCCAAATGAGCACGGTGCAATAGTGCCATGTCTGTTATGGGGGAAACCAACCTCTCTCTAATTGGACTATGGGCCTGCTCCATGGGAGGGAATACATCCCTGATACTGAAAACCTACAACAGGGTAGTCATCAGCCCTAGGGGTATAATGTCTGCTGGTATCTGGCTAAATGTATATACTAAGCTCACCAAACTACCTGATAAGCACTTCCCTTAATGGTCATACCCATATATTAATGCTACTCTCACTTTTGGTTAGAGAAGCTTCTCTTTTCAGATGGTGGTGACCTTGGGATGACTCAGAAGGCACCATGGTGCTGAGAAGAAGGGACAGAGGAGTGCTCAGTTCTGAAATATCTCTATCACATCTTCTAAGGCTCAGTTTCCATTGCAGAAGAGGTGGCAGAAAGAAAATAAGAGCCAAAGGAAGGTAGGACTCCTTACAACGTGCTCCTCCAGACACAAAATGACCCAGATATCCATGACCTCACAGTGCCTGACACTACCTACACAAGACCCTCATAATAGGAGGAAAAGATGATGATATCAAAATAAAAGAGAGACTGATTGAGAGGGGACAGGAGTATGATGGAGAGTGGAGTTGCAAAGGGGAAAGTGGGGGGAGGGAGGGAAGGAAGTACTATGGGTTATTGTCTACAATTATGGAAGTTGTCAATAAAAAATAATTTTTTAAAAAAGATAAGGAGCAGTTAGCAATGTGGCGAGTGAACCAGCATACTGTATCTCACTCTCATTTAACTAAGAACAACTCCTGAGGTTAGTAAGTCATGAAATGCAGGAATGAGGAGAGAAAGAAGCCTGGACGCCCTGGGACGAGAAGGTTTCAGGTGCCTGAAGAAGCTCAGAAAAGGACTGCCTATTTTTTCCTGGAAGGTCTGGTGTGTTTGGAAAGCAAGAACATTGGAAGAACTGTCTATATGAAGCTCAATTCCATGGTGTACAGGTCTTGTATAGTAGTGTCGAGAGAACAAAACCATATGATTTTAAACCAGACATGGGGAGACAGGAGGGCAGACCCAGGGTTGAGGGCCTCTGAGATGGGATAACTAGCCAAGACAGCTGAGTGTGGAGGGCAAGCCTTACATTAGGCTAGACACATGTGGGAATCATACTAACAAAGACAACAGAAAGGGCTGGAGAGATGACTGAGCAGTTAAGGCGCTTGCCTGCAAAGCTTAAAGACCCAGGTTCAACTCCTCAGGACCCACATAAGCCAGATGCAAAAGGGGGCGCACACATCTGGAGTTCGTTTGCAGTGGCTGGAGGTCCTGGCGCACCCATTCTCTCTCTCTCTACCTGCCTATATCTGTATCTTTCTGTCTCTCAAATAAATAAATAAAAATAAAATATTTTTAAATAAAAAAGACAACCCAAAGATTGAGTTATGAAACAAGGGGGCTGGAGAGGTGGCTTAAGGGTTAAGGCACTTGCCTGTAAGGATCGATCTCCCAGGACCCACATAAGCTAGATGCACATGTGTCTGGAGTTTGTTTGCATTGGCCAGAGGCCCTAGCACTCCCATTCTGTCTTTGTTTTTCATAAATAAATAAAAATAAAATATTTTAAAAAAAAGCCGGGCGTGGTGGCACACACCTTTAATCCCAGCACTTGGGAGGCAGAGATAGGAGGATGACCATGAGTTCAAGGCCACCCTGAGACCACATAGTGAATTCCAGGTTAGCCTGGGCTAAAGTGAGACCCTACCTTGAAAAACCAAATAAGTAAATAAATAAATAAGCTGGGCGTGGTGGCACACACCTTTAATCCCAGCACTTGGGAGGCAGAGTAGGAGGATGACTGTGAGTTTGAGGCCACCCTGAGACCATATAGTGAATTCCAGGTCAGCCTGGACTACAGTGAAACCCTACCTTGAAAAACCAAAAATAAATAAATAAATAAAAATAAAAAAAATAAAAATAAAAAAACAGTAATGAAACAAGGTAGCCAACTTTAAAAAAAGGATACGGAGAATTCTGGCTGGCGAGATGGCTGAGTGGTTAAGAACATTTCCTGTGCAAGTGTGAGGGCCTGAGGGCCTGCTCAAGGCTCTAGGACCCACACAAATAGCCAGGCAAGTTCATGTGTGTGGGTAACCCCAGATCTGTGGGGAGCAGAGACCAGAAAACCTCAGCAGCTTGTGGAAGAACAGGCTGTGGGATCAGTAACGGGCTCAAATACTGATGATGAAGCGGGACCTGTACCAGCTACCGCAGGTGAGTGCAAGAGATGCTCCGAGGGCCCACGCACGTGCATAGACCACACACGCATTACACACCAATACACATTACACACATAACCATACTCACCAACCCCCAGACACATATATGCAAAACAAAAAAAAAGGCACAAAGAGGACAGCTGATCAGATGATATATAAAAAAATATTGGAATGCAGTGACCTGGTGATTCCCTGGGTAAAATGACAGAGTTCGTGATCTCTGGCCCCAACTTTGTTGTTAGCCAGGCAGGCCCCAGGGTAGACTAGATTTCTTGACCTCAATATAGAATTCTTAGCTTTGTAAGATGACTGAGCATTTTATAAAATTCAAAGGTCAATGTCAAATGGCACGGCATGTTTGACCCTTAGAAAGTTCAACCTGTCTGTCCCATCCTTCACTGATGTCCACGTTTCCACTGGCCTTTTTTTTAAAAAAAAAAATTTATTTTATTTATTTGACAGAGAGAAAGAGGCAGATAGATAGAGAATAGCCACTCCAGGGCTTTCAGCCACTGTAAATGAACTCCAGAAGCATGCGCCACCTTGTGCATCTGGCTTACGTGTCCTGGGGAATAGGCTTCGTAGGCAAACGCCTTAACCACAAAGCCATCTCTCCAGCCCTCCACCTGGCCTTTTGATAGAGGTTTGGATGGTCCCAGGCCAAGTTATTGAGCGATGGTTTCAGCTACAGAAAACTGTGGCCTCTGGCCCTAAAGTATAATCATGATGCAGGAATATTTATCTTCACGTACTAAAGTATTTTGGGCACATAACTTTCAGAACATACGGGAGGTGACTAGAAATATCTGCCAACACTTTTGTGGTCAATGACATTTAGACAAATGTTAGCCCAAACCTCATGATTAAGTGTGGGTCTGGTGAAATGTTGCTAAAATCGGATTTTAGGAAATGAACCCCAAAGTCTGAATCTATACAGTAGAATCTTCATGTAACTTTTAAAAATTTTATTTATTTATTTATTTATTTATTTATTTATTTATTTATGAGAGAGAGATGGGGGGGGAGAGAAGAGAGAGAGAGAGAATGGGCATACCAGGGCCTCCAGCCACTGCAAACAAACTCCAGATAATGCACTACCTTGTGCATCTGGCTTACATGGGTCCTGGAGAGTCAAACCGGGATCCTTTGGGTTTGCAGGCAAATGCCTTAACTGATAAGCCATTTCTCCAGCCCCTGCATGTAGCTTTTAAAAATATTTATTTATTTATTTATTTATTTGAGAGAGACAGAGAGAAGTAGAGAGAAGGGGGGGCAGATAGAGAATGGACGTGCCAGGACCTCCAGCCAGTGCAAACTGAACTCCAGATGCATGCACCACCTTGGGCATCTGGCCTACGTGGGTCCTGGGGAATTGAACCTGGGTCCTTTGGCTTTGCAGGCAAGTGCCTTAACTGCTAAGCCATCTCTCCAGCCCTTCGTGTAACTTTTATTTTACACATACCCCACTTGGAAGAAAAAGCGAGGAGGTATAGGGACATACAGAGAACTACTTGAATTACTTATGCACATTTAAACCTATCTGTAACTAAGAGATATACTAGTTACTGAGAGCAGATTCCAAATTTACCAATTACCTAGAAAATGACATAAATAAGATGACTTTTTAAAAACATCACATTTAAGGATAATAAATAAACAAAACAGACACATTACATATAGCTTGATGGATTTTTCACATACTGAACAGCTGAACAGATTTGTTAAGCAGTGTATAGATCAAAGATGATCTTTCAAGAAATGGTGGATATCACTTGGATATAAAAAGTATCCATTTAAAATATTTTATTCATTTATTTATTTTCAAACAGAGAGAGATGGAAATAGAATGGGTGGCACCACGGCCTCTGGCTGTTACAAATGAACTCCAGATGCATGTGCCATTGTCATGTGGCTTTACATGGGTACTGGGGAATCAAAGTTGGGTTGTCAGGCTTTGCAGAGAAGTGCCTTAGAAAAAGTATCCTTAAAAAAATTTTTTTTTGAGACAGGGTCACCTGTAGCCCAGACTAGCCTCAGATCTGCTATGTAGCTGAGTATGATCTTAGCTTCTGATCTTCCTGCCTCCACTAAATTCTGGGACTATAGGCATATGCCACCAGGCCTGCTTTATGTGGAGCTGGGGATCAAACCCAGAGCTTTGCACATGCTTGGCAAAGCAATCTACCACATCGTCAGACTCCAGGAGGGTAAAACTGTTGGCACTGTTTTCAGATACCATTTCCAGGGAAACCAGAAATCAATAGTTTTGTAGGAAAACCCACCACTATCTACTTTTCTTAGGTTTCAGAGAGCCTGGATGCTTCTGCCTGGGCCCCCAGGATTCCTCAGATACTGAAAAATCAGGGTGCCTGATTTTTGGCTTGTAACTAGCACGCGGCTCAGTGAAGACATTGGTGTTAGGGCCAGTGATGGCTGTTCTTTTTTTAAAAAAATATTTTCTTTCTTTAGGGTCTCTAGTCCCTACAAACAAATACCAGGTGCATGTGCCCGCTTGTGCATCTGGTTTATACGGGTCCTGGGGCATTGAACCTGGGTCCAAAGGCTTTGCAAGCAAATGCCTTAACCGCTAAGCCATCCCATCCAGCCCACAAAACCTACTCTTTCTGATAACAGAAGGAACACCAACACTGGGGAAAGAAGGTAACAGGAATCACCAGGCAAGCCAGGGAGGTCAACCAGCTGTACTGGCATGAAGAACTTGGGTGCATGGGAGGCCACCCCTCCACCCTTGGGCTTACCTGCACGCTCACGCTGCCCTGGAGTTTGAGCTGCAGTTTGATCATGTCCACGTCGGCTGAGGCGCATAGCTGCCGGAGCTCAGCCACCTTCTTGCTCATCTCGTCGATGGCCACTTCGATGGGGTTGAGGTCGGTGTGGTGCTGGTACATGACTGGGATGCGCTTCTTCACATAAGGGAAGCAGTGGATTGCTGCAGAGACACGAGGTGAGTTATGCTGCAGCTGGCACCATCTGGAATGGTGCCCGGATGGGACAACTGTCATCCCTGTTTGATTGACAAAGAACCCCAGACTTGCCAATGTCCCCACATAGTTTGGGGAACTACAGCATTGTTTTCAAATTATTTGTTATTTATTTATTTACTTATTTATGAGAATGAATGGGTGCACCAGGGCCTCTAACCACTGCAAACAAACTCCAGATGAATGCACCACCTTGTGCATCTGGTTTATGTGGGTACTGGGGAATCGAACCTGGGTCCTTAGGCTTCATAAGTAAGTGCCTTAATTGCTAAGCCATCTTTCCAGCCCTAAAATTTTAAAAGATGTATTTATATGTACTAGTGTGTGAATGTGGTGTGTATGGGCATGCCAGGGTCTCTTGCCGTTGCAAACAAACTTCAGGTGCACGAGCCACCATCGTTTGCATCTAGCATTATGTGGGTACTGGGGAATTGAAATCAGCCTTGCAGGCGTTGCAAGCAAGCACCTTTAACCACTGAGCCATCTTTTTAGTCCTTGTGTTCCTTTTCAATGGTGCATTCTTAGTGACAAGTTGTGCTATAAAGACAGCTAGTTCCTTGTTATCCCTTTATAACATATGAGGTTGTCTTTGAAAAAAAAATCCTTTTATCAGGCCTTTCATCTTCTTATCAAAGTCCTACCTTTCTTTTTTTTTTTGTAAATATTGGTTATCTTTTTTTTCATAGTTTTATTTATTTATTTTTTATTTATTTGCAAGCAGAGAGAGATAGAGATAGAAGACAGACAGAGAGAGAATGGGTGTGCCAGGGCCTCTTGCCACTGCAAACGAACTCCAGACACATGTGCCCCTTGTGCATCTGGCTTATGTGGGTTCTGGGGAATCGAACCTGGGTCCTTTGGCTTTGCAGGCAAATGCCTTAACCACTAAGCCATCTCTCCAGCCCCCTACCTTTCTTGGAAGTGAGATTTGAGTAAGTGGAAAATATTTTAAAAACTGAACAGTTTTTGTTTTATTTTGTTTTGTTTTATTGAGGTAGGGTCTCTATAGCTCAGGCTGAGCTGGAGCTTCACTGTGTAGTCTCAGGGTGGCCTCAAACTCACAGTGATCCTCCTACCTCTGCCTCCCAAGTGCTGGGATTAAAGGAATGCGCCACCAAGCCCGGCTAGCTTTGAGATACTATATAGCAGGTTAAGTCTAAAAAAATAGTTCCATGAAGTATGTTTGAAAAATTCCTTTTTCTCCAAAGAGCAGCTTTGAATCACATAAATGTGTATAATTCTGAGAAATCAATGAAAAGTTAAAAACTGAGAATGAGTTTTTTAAAAATATTTTTAATTTTATTTATTTATTTGAGAGGGAGAGAGAAAGAGTGAGAAAGAGGCAGATAGAGAGAAAGAATGGGTGTGCTGGGCCTCCAGCTGCTGCAAATGAACACCCGATGCATGCACCACCTTGTACATCTGGCTTACATGGGTCCTAGGGAATCAAACCTAGGTCCTTTGGCTTTGCAGGCAAACACTTTAACCACTAAGCCATCTCTCCAGCCCTGAGAATGGATTTCTATACAAAGCATTTCATAAATCAGAAATTCACAAACTATTAGAACCACACCACCATTAAAGTATTCTGAAACTTATATTGATAAAAATATAAATAAAATATTTACTATTTTTAACTTTTTCACAAAAAGGTAATTAAACTGGGCATGGTGGTGCAAACCTTTAATCCCAGCACTCAGGAGGCAGAGGTAGGAGGATTGCTGTGAGTTCAAGGCCAACCTGAGAATACATAGTTTATTCCAGGTCAGCCTGGACTATTGAAACCCTCCCTTGTAAAACAACAGCAACAACAAAAAAACCCAAAACAGGTAATTAATATTGCTTGTTTAAAATAAAAACATACTTAGCTGAGCGTGGTGGCACATGCTTTTAATCCCAGCATGTGGGAGGCAGAGGTAGGAGGATCACTGTGAGTTTGAGCCCACCCTGAGACTACATAGTGAATTCTAGGTCAGCCTGAGTTAGAGACCCTACCTTGAAAAACCAAAAAATAAATTTAAGAAATTAAAAAATTAAAAAAATAAAATAAAAAGATACTTGAACATGTCAACATAGAAGAATAGAAAAACAGCAGCTCGAATTTGGGTGTTTAACGACTTCCCAGATGCCTGTAATATTCTTGTATTCTGATTCTAATCCTCCCTTTGGAATGGAGATATTCCCCCAGTGAAGTCCAGTGGTGCTGGACGTGGGCAAGAGTCCACAAACCCAGCACTTTGACATGCACATATGTGCCTGTAGTTGTTGTATTGCATAGTATGTGTGGTGTGTGTGCGGTGAGTGTACGCATGTGAGCACAGATGTGCACACCCCATGCACAGGCACGTGGGGGGTCAGAGGAGTCAAGTGAGATCCTCTACCATTCTTTCTCGTGTGCATCTCTTACTGAGCTAGGAGTTGCTGGTTTTGTTTTACTTTTCAGGTTAGACCGGCTGACCAGCAAGCTCTAGTGATTCTCCTGCTTCTGCCCCACCACAGAAATGGGGTTATAGGCACATGGGAGGGTGTCCAGCTTTTTATATGGGTGCTGGGAATCAAACTCAGACCTGTATGCTTGCACAGCAAGAGCTTTTACCTGTTGAGCGATCACCACAGGCCAGCTCATTGTATTTTTTTAATATTTATTTATTTATTTAAGAGAGAAAGAGGCAGAGAGAGAGAGAGAGAGAGAGAGAGAGAGAGAGAGAGGAGGGAGGGAAAGAATGGGCGTGCCAGGGCCTCCAGCCACTGCAAACAAACTCCAGATGCATGCGCCCTGCCCCCTTGTGTATCTGGCTTATGTGGGTACTGGGGAATCAAACCGGGATCCCTTGGTTTTTGCAGGCAAATGCCTTAACCACTAAGCCATCTCTCCAGTCCCTCACTGTATTTTTTAACAAGGAAAAGACGAGGAGAGTGGTGATGTCTGAATTCTCCATTCTTTAGTAAATGGCTGGGGAGAGTTTATTTGGGAAAGTCTGATCACAAAAGGGGAAGACAGGGTCACCTCCCACATAACAGAGTTCTGATGGGACCATCAATGTACTGTTCAGAGCTTGAGAAAAGGGAACGTTATCGGTCACATTCTATTCTTGAAATGTATTATTAGTTGAAGGTCAGGGGCTCCTGTCTTGGATTTCTTTTGTGTTTTGTGGACACAGTGTTTTTAAACAGCAATAATGGGACTGACAAGTCCTCTTTGCACAGAGGCTCCTTTTATATTCAAACAAGAATGGGGCATTGCTGCTTAAGCCAGGAGGCGGTAGGTATTCTGACCGCAAGCTCTCTTGCATTTGGGTGGACCGAAGTGTTCTCATTTAAAAGAAAAGGCACCTGTGAAAATGCTTCACAAGCCAGTAGTCATGTCACAACCCATGCAGTCATGTGGTGTCCCAGTATCTTTGGTATGACAGCATTATTCAAAAAATTTTTAAATTTATATATGAGAGAGAAAGAGGGAGACCGAGAGAGAAAGAGAGAGAGAGAGAGAGAGGGAGAATAGGCATGCTAAGGCCTTCAGCTGCTGCAAATGAACTCCAGAAGCATGTGCCACCTTGTGTATCTGGCTTACATGGGTCCTGGGGCATTGAACCTGGGTACTTCAGTTTTGCAGGCAAGCACCTTAACCACTAAGCCATCCCTCCAGCCCATGACAGCACTATTATTGCAGAGAAAAACCTGCTCCATAGAGAAGGAGCATGAGGTGTGCAAGGATCACACAGACTTCTCTCAGCACAAAGTTCCTGAGTCACTGCTACTTGGCATGGGAACTGGAGACTTCAGGAGGCAAAGGAGAGGTACCGAAACACGACTCAGAGAAGACTCAAGGTCTGGGCCGGTGCCCATTAGGCTCCTGTGATTGGGATGCCTCCACATGTCCCTCTTGCTGGTCATGATAGCCTCATGTCCACTCCTTGCCTTAAGCACCCCGGATCTGACCTTTCCATTTCCGGAGGGCTCAGGCCCAGGTACCTTTGATTCTTGACTCAGACATCACTTCCTCATGAAACCTACCGTGGCCACCCCACTAAGCTGCATGCCTCCTCCTCAGAGTCTCATTCCCAACCTCCTGTCTGTCCAGAACACATGGCGTGCTCTGACGCTCTTGTGTTGATGGTCTAACATCTCCTCTTCCTGGGATGGAGGTGGTATGAGGCCTTGGACCTTTGTTTGGGAAGTGTATGACAGCTTCAGCTGGCAGCACTCAATATGTCTTGTTGAGTGAATGAATGTGTACTGTGCTAAGGTCTATGTGTGAGGACTGGAGAGATGGCTTAGTGGTTAAGGCGCTTGCCTGACGAAGTCTAAGGACCCAGGTTTGATTCTCCAGGTCCCATGTAAGCCAGATGCACATGGTGGCGCATGTATCTGGAGTTTGTTTGCGGTGGCTAGAGGCCCTGGCGTGCCCATTCTCACTCTTTCTCTCCTCTGCTCTCTGTCTCTAATAAATAAATGAAAAAAATCTTGAAAAAAAAAGACTATATGTGAGAGAAACTCTGCCTTGGGGAAGACACCAATACATAGTTATTAAGAATGCCACCCTGTGGTGGTCTGTGACTCTGCAGAAAGGACAGCAGTCAGAGCGAATATGCGGGGCAACTGTGTGGACTGCTTGGAGCTCACAGAAGGTGGAGGGAAGGAGATATTTCTAACCCTGGTGGAGTCTAGACATGATTTGGGGGGTTTGGGAGTGGGGAGATGGCTCAGTGGATAAAGCACTTGTCAAGCAAGCGTGAGGACTGAAGTTCAGATCTCCAGTGCCCGTGTGAATGCTGGGCGGGCCTGGCAGTCTGCCTGAAATCCCAGTGCTTGGGAAGCAGAGACAGGGAGTCCCTGGGGCAAGCTCTGGGCTTAAGCAAGAGACCCTGCCTCAGTAAATAAGGTGGAGAGTGATTGAGGAAGACACCCATTGTCAGCCTCTGGCCTCCACACTCTCCCCCACACATGTGCCCCCCACCACCCCACACACACACATGAAATGGGAAGAAAGGAAAGGCAGGCTCAGAAACTACCAATCAGGGAGGCTGGGGGGTGTTGGTGAGGTTTTTCAAAGGATGACAGTCACCTGACTGGGAAGTACCAAGAGTGTGAGCTTTGCTGGGTGCAGAGTGCAGGCAAGGCCAGGGCTCCCCTACAACTCACAAGGCCAAAGGTCAGGTTTGTAGCAACCCAGTGGAAGAACCCAGAGGAAAACCTCTCAAGTTAAAAGTCTTCTGGAAGTCAGGTGTGGTGGCGCATGCCTTGAATCCCAGCATTTGGGAGGGAGAGGTAGGAGGACTGCTGTGAGTTTGAGGCTACCCTGAGACTACATAGTTAATTCCAGGTCAGTCTGGGCCAGAGTGAGACCCTACCTCGAAAAATAAAAAAATAAATAAATAAAATAAATAAACAAACAAATAAATAAAGTCTGGAAGCAGGGCGTAGTGTTGCACACCTTTAATCCCAGCACTTAGGAGGCAGAGGTAGGAGAATCACCATGAGTTGAAGGCCACCCTGAGAATAAAGAGTAAATTCCAGGCTAGCCTGGGCTACAGTGAGACCCTACCTTGAAACCACCCCCAAAAAAGTCTTCTGAAGGTGCCACTGTGTGTATGTTTAAAGGTTACTATAGAACTTACATGCTCCCAGTGGCTTTAAAAATTATTTATTTGCAAGGAGAGAGAGAGAGATGGAGAGAGGGAAAGAGAAAGAGGTATAGGCTCACCAGGGCCTACAAACAAACTCCAGATGCATATGCCATTTTGTGCATCTGGTTTTACATGGGTAGTGGGCAACTGAACCCACGGCCATTAGGCTTCACAAGCAAGCACCTTTAACTGCTGAGCTATCTCCCAATCCCTCTCAGTGGCTCTTAAAAAAGAATCTTTTCTCTAAATCTTTACTTCCTCTATAACTCTCCTTCCCATCTTCTGAGAGAGTTCCAGACAAAAACTGTACCTGTTTTTTTTTAACCAAAAAATATTTTATTTTTATTTATTTATTTGACAGAGAGAAAGAGGGAGAGAGAAGGAAAGAAATGGAGAGAGAACAGGTGTGCCAGGGCCTCCAGCCACTGCAAATGAACTCCAGACGTGTGCACCCCCTTGTGTATCTGGCTAACATGGGTCCTGGGGAATAGAACCTGGGCCCTTTAGCTTTGCAGGCAAATGCCTTAATTGCTAAGCTAACCCTCCAGCCCTGTACCTGTTTTTTTGGTGTGCTTTGCTATGATGTGTTCCTTGTTTGCTTACTATCAACCCCCAAAGGCAAGAAGCCCAACAAGTCAATGCGATCCTGGAACTTAGGACACATATTTTTCTCTCCTAGTTATGATTTACAAAATTCTTTCACATGAGATAAAGACACACAGAGGTGGGGCTACCTGCCCAAGTTCACACAGCGAGACTGGGTCTGCAGGAGCTCCAGGCCAGGCTTCCTGCAGTTCCTACTTCCTCTGTTCTGTGTGTGTGTGTGTGTATACAGAGAGAGAGAGAGAGTGTGAGTATATATATATAATATGGAAATATATATATATATATATATATATATTATGAAAGAGAGAGAGATATATATATATATGAAGAGAGTGAGACTGTGTGTGTATATATATATATATGAGAGAGAGAGAGCATGTGTGTGTATATATATATATATATATATATAGAGTATATATATATATGTGTGTATATATATATATATATATAGAGAGAGAGAGAGAGAGAGAGAGAGAGAGAGAGAGTGTGTGTGTGTATATAATGTATGGAAAGAGAGAGAGAGAGAGTGTGTATATATATATATGGAGAGAGAGAGAGTGTGTGTGTGTGTGTATATATATATATATATATATATATATATATATATATATATATATGGAGAGTGTATGTGTGTGTGTATATATATATATATATATATGTGGAAATAGAGAGAGAGAGAGAGTGTAGATGTGTGTGTGTGTGTGTATATATATAATGTATGGAAAGAGAGAGAAAGAGAGAGTGTGTGGTTATTCCCAGAACCAAGAGGGCTTGCCCTGTCTCTAGCCAGTTACTCTTTGTCCCTGCTGTTCTGGTAACAGAGCTTGCTCACATCCATTATCTAATCTTCAAGTAGTTCTGGGACAGATGTAAACTGTAACCCTCAAGGACATGTGCTGGGGACAACACCCCATACTATGAATCAATATGCCACCTCAACAAGATTCCCGACCCAAAGGAAAACCTCACCAGAACTGTCGGTAGAGCAGCACCTCTCAAATGCCAGCGTGTGGGGCAGAATCTCCACCAGCCCTTGCTGCCACCCTTGGGTTCCCAGGGTGGGGCCTAGGAATCTGCATGTCAGGTTCCCAGAGGCTATCGATCCACTGATTGTGGAAGAAGCTTTGATAAGCACTGATTTAAGAAATCAGAGATGAAGTCAATAGTATCACTGTGCTGATGAACCCTGAAGCTCGTGATTCTCACGAAACAGTCCACCTAAAAAATAGTGACGGGGGCTGGAGAGAGAGCCGCTTAGTGGTTAAGTGCTTGCCTGTGAAGCCTGATGGCCCATGTTTGAGGCTTGATTCCCCAGGACCCACATTAGCCAGATGTACATGGTGGCACATGCATCTGGAGTTCGTTTGCAGTGGCTAGAGGCCCTGGTATGCCCATTCTCTTTCTGTTGCTTCTCAAATAAATACATAAATAAATACATAAATAAATATTAAAAAAATAGTTACTCTGCTTAATTAGAATTGACCTCTTTAGGTGCAAATTGGAAAACTCATGCATTTACACTTAGGGGAAGGGCTAACATTTGTGAGGGCCATGTTGTTTGTGGCTTATGCATGTAATTTTACTCTAAAAGCAGGAGTAGGGACATTTTAAAGAAAACAAGGTAGGGTCTCACTCTAGCCCAGGCTAACCTAGAATTTACTCTGTATTCTCAGGGTGGCCTCGAATGCATGGTGATCCTCCTACCTCTGCCTCCCAAGTGCTGGGATTAAAGGAGTGCACCACCAATCTGTTTTGTTTTAAACCTTTTATCTCAGGAGCTGGGGATGGAGCTCAGTGGGGAATGTCTGCCTTGCATGCACAAAGCCCTGGGTTCAATCACGAGCAAGGCGCAAAACGGGCATGGTGGGGCCCCCTGCAATCTCAGTTCAAGGTCATCCTCACTACATAGGAAGCTTGAGGCTGTCCTAGGTTACAGGAGAGACACTGCCTCAAAAACAAAACAAAACAAAACAAAACCAGACAGAGCTGGGGAGGCGGACCAGAGGGTAATGTCTCTGCTGAGCAAGGACAAGGACCTGACTTTGGATCCCCAGAATCCACGTAAGTGTCAGGCACGGGTATGAACCTGCAATCCCAGCACTGACAAGGCAGAGAAAGGGAACTGCCTGGGGCTCAGTGGCTAGCCCGTCTAGCCGAATCAGTGAGTGTTAGGTTCCAGGAGAGCCCCTGCCTCAAAGAATAAGGTGGAGAAGTGATTCCAAGATTAGCTGACATTAAACTCTGCCCTCTTCAGTTTCCAGAGCGTTAGCCCATACAGTGAGGGAGGGAAAGCGCTACATGAGCTGCTGGGGGAAAGCGGCCAACAACGTTGTGAGCAAGCTGGGGACACGGCCATACAAAAGCAACCAGCCTGACAAGACGTACACACCTGTGCAATGGTGACACCCAGGCTTGGTGGGTAACCAATGGTGTTATGATTGGCCAAGAGATCTGCTCAGTGGAAAGGAACCCATTGCTGGAACTGGAAACCAAGTCAGAATCCTATGGAGACCAAGATTATGGTTTCCAACGACAAGCTCCCACTATGTTTTGGCTCAAAGACAGGCTACTTCCATCAAAATCTTTCTAAATAAACAATGCTTATCCCCATTAACCTATGCTGATCTCACTCTCTCCGTGAATCTGCTCTTTTTCAGAAGGCAGTGGGAACCAAGGACAACCAAAATCTATCAACAAGACAAGAGGAGAGAGCTGACTCCCTGACAGGAGATGAACCATACTTCATACATCAGCGACGGCCCAGGTGAAATGACAGGAATTGGCGAGACGAGCAGGAGTGCTGCTTCCCTGGTGAGCCTGACAACCGGCACCAGGCTGTTAGAGACAGACGCTGGGGATATTTAACATGTATGGAAGCAGAAATCCAGAACCTGTTGACAGCTCAGCATGAAAGTAGACTTAAAGCACACTCAGCATGGCTCAGGGAATTTTACATTTTTTTTTTTTTTTTTTGAGAGAGACAAAGAGAGAATGGGTCTGCCAGGGCTTCTCAGCCGCTGTGAACGAACTCCAGACGTGTGCGCCCTCTTGTGCGCACATGCGACATTGCGCCCTTGTGTCACTTTGCGTCTGGCTATACGTGGGACCTGGAGGTTCGAATGGGCATTCTTAGGCTTTGCAGGCAGGCGCCTTAACCGCTAAGTCATCTCTCCAGCCCAGCTCAGGAGATTTTATGGAAGAGGAGGTGGAAAGATTGTAAGAGCCACAGGGCGGGAGGGACTATCCAGAGGTATTGCCCCCACCTCCCACCTAGCAACAATGACTGACTACCGCTCTTACAACTCATAACCCACAACCCCATGGTGAATACCAGGAATCCCAGTAAGGAGGGCCCTCAGTGGAATGGGGGCAGGTAGGAGGGACATGATCCTACCAACACATGATGTGTCCATACAAAGTTTCTACTTAAAAAAAAATTAGCCAGGCATGGTGGCTCACCATGAATTCAAGGTCACCCTGAGACTACATAGTGAATTCCAGGTCAGCCTGGGCTAGAGCAAGACCCTACCTCAAAAACAAAACAAAACAAAACAAAACAAAAAAAAAAAAAAACAAAATAAATAAAAAAATTTTTTTAAAACCTGGGAACTGATCCAAAATGAACAGTGTGAAGGAACTGGCTGAAGCTGCTGCCTGAATGCAGCAAGCTTCCTGGGACTGGAGATTCTGAAGCTGCAGCCAGACAGCCACTATGAGTGATGAGGGGACTGGACTGGGTCTCCCATCTCATTGAGTCACTCGGACTAAACTTACTGAGCAGTCCCGTGTCACTGGTGAGCAAGAGAGACAAGGTCTGAGTCTCGGCCTGGGAGGGCTCCGTGTGGGTTTCAGAAGAGATTTGTGGGCTGGGGAGATGGCTCGGTGGGTTTAGTGCTTGCCACGCAAACGTGAGTGGGGACCTGATTTTGGCTCTCCAGCATCCATGGCAAACCGGGCATGGAGGTACACACCTGTAAAGTCAGTGCCAGGGAGGCAATCCTTAGGGTTTGCTGGCTAGCTAAATGTAGCTGACTCGGTGAGCTAGGTTCAGTGGGAGACACTGTCCCCCCAAAAAATGAGGTGGCCAGTGACTAAGAAAGACATCCAGTGTCAATCTCTGGACTCCAAACACATGCATGCATGCAAACACGCATATGCATACTACACACCTGTGCAAAAACAAGAGAAGGGGACTCTTCTATTGCGTGGCGTTGAGCATACAAGCCTCTGTGTAGAAAAGGCTTTAGGTTCTCAAAAGGGAAAGCGACCTAACCTCAGACGTGAACTTCTGCTTTGAAGAAGTATATAAACAGGTAGTGGAAAGATGCCACACGTGTTCTCTATGGTTGATCTGAGATGGGCGTGGAAGAAGTGAACCAGGGTAACTAAGGGCTCTTCCGATTCTGGAAGCTTCGGAATCCCTACCGGAGCGAGCTCTTGGCTTGGGGGGAACATACCCGTCAGGACGGTGCGCCGTTTGCACTGCTCGTCCACCCCGCCCTGCCTCTTCCCAGCCTGCGTGAACGGCATTTCAAACATGAAGCGGCGGATGTTGTGTGATCTTTCAAACTCCGTTCTTCTCTCTTGCAATTCTTTTTCGTCAAAGAACGGGGTCACATGAGTCACCTGGATGTAGGCATACTTAGAATCCAGGTCCTTGGGGTTGACCTGTAAAGAAATAAGCAAAAATGAGGACAGGTGCTGTGTGCAGGAATTGCCCAAGTTATGTCTCAGCCGTATTTTCCAAGCTTTTTGGAAAAACTTACCAAAAAAAAAAAAAAATAGTACAGGGAATATTCAGAACCTACCACTGGGATCAACACTGCTATCTTCTTGCTATATCTGTTTCAAGTATATAAATAAACACACATATATATAAATACACACATATTTATGCATACATTTGTGTGAATATGTGTATGTGAATAGACTTATTTTTATAAATTAATTTTTTAGGTTAGCATACAGAGTAATGAGTTTCCTCATGGCCTCTTAATACATACATGTCCTTATACCTTTTCTCAGGTATTTTTACATATTCACATACATGCAGATGTGCACAATTTCAAAATAAGAAGTATGCATTATGACACTTCAGCCAGTTCTTCCAAAAAATAAGAAAATTCTCCCATATAGCCACAATGCATCATACCTAACATTAACAACAATTCTCTAATATTACCCAAGACTCAGTTCATATAATTGCCTTAAATGGGTTCAGAATGCTATTTACAATGAATTGTATTTGAACAAGAATCTAATTAGTGATCGTGCTTCACATTTGATTCTTTATTCTGTTGTGTTTTATTTTTACTCTTGCTATTTTTTTTGAGACAGGGGTGGGAGTGGGGAGAATGGGCACACCAGGGCCTCCAGCCACTGCAAACAAACTCCAGACACCTGTGCCACCTTGTGTATTTGGCTTACATGGGACCTGGAGAATCGAACCTTAGTCCTTAGGCTTTACAGGCAAGTGCCTTAACCTCTAAGCCATCTCTCCAGCCCTGCTCTTGCTATTTTTGAGATAGGGTCTCATTAGCCCAGGCTGGCCTTGAACTCTTGATGCTCCCACTTCAGCTTCCTGAATGTTAGGATATGAACCACACCTGGCTTTGTCTCTGTGTATTCTTGATTAGTATAGAATTCTATACTATTTGTTTTCTATAACATTAATTTTTTTGATAAATACAGGTAGATTTCTTATTCAGTGGCCCCTCCCCTATGTCTGTATTCTTTTTTCAAAATCATGTTTTTTTTTAAAAATATATATATATATTTGTTTATAAAATTGTTTATTTTAGAAATAATGACTAAGTTTGGCCTCCAAATTATTATTCATCTGTAGTCAGATCAGGGGAGATGGAAACAATCTAGTAATTGATTAATTTACTACAGGATCAGATTAACCCAAGACTAATTTAACAGCAAATTTAGTATCTGATTAGCTCAGCACATAACCACGGCTTCAACGCACTACAAAAGCTGGTGGCGCTTTCATTTCTGACACATGACAGAAAAATAAACAGGCTTTTCCTACAGAGAAACAGAAGCTCATTATTAGCGAGACAAATTGATTTTGCATGTGCTAATTGTATTTAACCTTCTAGAGCAATAAAAACAGCCATGGAAGAGACTGCAGAGAATGTGGAATAAGAGCAGTGTGGCGGTGGGCTGGAGAGATGGCTTAGGGGTTAAGCGCTTGCCTGTGAAGCCTAAGGACCCTGGTTCAAGGCTCGATTCCCCAGGACTCATGTAAGCCAGATGCACAAGGTAGCGCATGCGTCTGGAGTTTGCTTGCAGTGGCTGAAGGCCCTGGTGCACCCAGGCTCTATCTGCATCTTTCTCTCTCTCTCTGTCTGCCTCTTTCTCTCTCAAATAAAAATAAAATATATCTCAACTCTCTTTGTATAAATATTTGTAGTACATAATATATAACCAATTAGGAAAAAAAATTACATTGCTATGACCTTATCCCTCATACCTTTCCAGAATCCTGTATCATTTTGACGTTTTCTGAACCAAATTTATCCGAGTAGAGTTTAAGGAGTCTCTGAGAAATTTCTGACAGAGGTGTGAGTTTGGGTTCTTTGTAAATATACTCCTTTCCATCCTCATCTTCAAAGAATCCCTGTGATGAAACAGCGAAATTAGAGCCATCCCAGAATAGACGCCCCAGGCTGACTACCCAAGAAGGGTTCTTTGGTTATGAAGGTAAAAAACAATAACAACAACAAACCAGCAACGAAAAAATAAGGAGTGATTCCAAAATAAAATCCTACTTAAACAGGCTGTTCCACAGGAAGGAAAATGATAATACTATGGAGTCTGGTGCAAAGAGAAAGGGAAACACAGAGCTGTCAGGAATGTTGTCATTAGGTGTTGGGTGAAATGAAAGATTTGGGGTTCAAGACTGCTCGCTTAGTGAAGGTCAATGCGAGTCAAGCCTGTTTCACTTCCCAGGAAGCAGAATTCACTTAGACATGACCAGCAGCATGGGACAGGACTCAGAAACGCACATATAGCCCTCCTCTCCCATTTATGCAGAATTTTACAGCATGGCCCGAGCAGGCCAAGCAACAATTATATAGGGGTTGAATCAATTCAATTTTGCATTACTGATAAAAAAAAAGTATTAAAGGTCTGTAGCGCACAATCAGAAAACATTTTCATTACCACTAGTCATGTTTTACCACAGATTTAGAATTCTGTGGGAAGTGAAAAAGGTTGAAAATTTAAAAGTCTAGATTGGGGTTAATATTTGAAATTAAAATCTTTCAAGTTTCTCATGTAAAGGAGAGAAAACAGTACAAAAAACCACAGTATATGTAAAAAAAAAACAACAAAAAAGCAGGCTAACAAAACAAAAACACCCACATCAAACCAGGAGTTTAGATGCAGTCATTTTACTACATTACTTGCTCTTTAAGCATTTTCTGTAATTACCTCCACATCTGTTTCACTGTCTGTAAACTGGTATTGCTATAAAGTTATAAAAGACAATAACAGAATAAATTGAAGGTTATAAGATGCTCATAGAAAAAGAAATCACATACCCTACATATGTGGATTATAATTTATTCCATTTAATAACGTTAGAGCTTGAAGGTTAAAACTGAAGTTAAATTTAAGTAATCCCTTTCAGACAGGGCTCTTAAAGTATTATGTGACTTGTGGAGATACGATATTATGGAAGACCAAGATGCATAGGCTCAAAGGGAACAGGAGGTCTTAATTTCGGTTTAAAACATGCAGTATAGATGTATAAGGAAAATAGATGGTTTCCGTAAATGGAATAAAATGTTAATTTTTCTTTTTGGTGTTTGAAATGACCAGACAATATACATACAGACTTGAAAATGAAACTTGAGAACCACAATGAAGTATCAAAGACAATCCAAAGAATGTCTTACAGAAGAACTTACCGCTGCCTTGAGAAAGTAATAAAGAAAAGACAGGAAGGAAGGAAGGAAGAAAGAAAAAAAAAGCAGAACGTTTACTTGGAGGAAGATCAGAACCATAGCACATATGACAAATTCATCAAATTTGCATTTAGAATGGGAAATTTACAGGATATTGCTCTGCAGAGTTAAAAATACAAGGATGTAAAAACAATGTACAGAATGAGAGGCAGGCTCACCTGTCCAAAGAAGGCCACCCGGAAGTAGGTCCCCAGGAGCCTGCGGCCTGAGTGCATGACCTCGGTCACTTTGCTGTATGCCCGGTGCAATGTGTCATAGAGATGGGCCAGTCTCTGGGAAGGGGAGCAGAACCCGTTTCTTTACTTTCAAATAGCAGCATCAGTTTTGAAACAACAACTGTGATAACACAGCTGAAAACCCCTTGAACTTGAGTGAAAAAGATAAGACTATCTTGTGACTGTGTAACTTCCAGCGATCATTTACGAACCATAATGTTTCCTATTTAAAGGGCCAACCTGCCTATGGGGACCCATCGGATTTCCAGATCATAGTAAGTAAATTCTAGTTTCAAGCCGGCATGAGACGGTGAAGGTCTTTTAACATCTTTGGGTTCTGCCCTTCCTACTCCATTTGATTTGCTAAGGACACACTGGTAAGACTCCTGGTGAAGCCCAGGGATGTGTGGAGCCTGGAAACACTTACAGATGGTGCCTGGTAGAATTTGGTGAGCCAGAGATCAACTAAACCAAAGTCTGCTGGTTCTTTCCCCTTATGACTAGCCTGGGGACATGTTCTACTACTGTTTTCTCAAATAGGGCATGGGGAGTTAGAATACCTCAAAATCCCTCCGCTTCTCATAAATGGGGATGATGAGTTTATAGATGTCGGCGATCAGCTCGTAGCGCTCTGCCTTCCAAAGCCCGTCCGCACACAACTCCAGCAGTTCCATCAGCACGTCCTGATCAAAGAGGCGGGTGTAGGCCAGAGAAGAGTATTAAGGGGGGAATGGGACACTGAATGCCTTATGAGATGCATTACCAGCAAGACCGCCAGGGTGAGATTTCAAAATAGACAATATCTTTAAAATGCTAACCCTATGCTGATATTTCTAATCAGGTTACATGCAAAAATGTAAAAGGGGGAGGTTGGCACACTACGCGATGGTATGATAGTAATTTTCATGGAAAGTGGACGTGCATGGCATCATATAATTTGTTTCCAGAAGTTTCTCTTTCCTTTCTGAGAACACTGGTGATGCTGAGACAAGGAGAGTCACCTGCTAAGCAAAACTTCATGTCTGATGAAGCACCCTGAAGTTACTTAGTGAGGAAGTGTGGTGTGTGCCAAGACAGCTTCACCAACATCCCTCCTTCCTTTGATTTTTTGTCTAGAGAAGTGCGCAGAGGGATTGGAGCCCAAAGACTTGGAGAAAGGCCACACCATCCATGGCTCAAGAATTGAAGCACGTGGCTTGAATGTATACTAATCAGCATGAACCTTTTCCTGGCTATAGCCACTGGGCCCTCATGAAGGCTACATGACCTAAAAAACCAATCAGGTGATTCCAGCTTGGATTGCTAGGACAGGCATGTTCCTACCACATAGGTATAAGAGAGGCAGCATGGAGCAAGGAAGGGGTAGAGAGTCCCCTCCTGCCTCAGCAAAGTAGCTATAATATTGATAGATTTGTTAAAGGCTTGCACTGATGAGGTAGGCATATTTGTATCCTTCTAATACTGTAAATGAAGTGCAACATTTGTGCTTTTATTTATTTATTTAATTAAAAAAATTATTTATTTATTTATTTGAGAGCAACAGACAGGGAGAAAAAGAGGCAGAGGGACAGAAAGAGAGAGAGAATGGGTGCACCAGGGTCTCCAGCCACTGCAAATTAATTCCAGATGCATGCGCCACCTTGTGCCTCTGGCTTATGTGGGTACTGGGGAATCGAACCTCAAACTGGGGACCTTAGGCTTCACAGGCATACTCCTTAACCACAAAGCCATCTCTCCAGCCCCCTGTGCTTTTCTTTTTTTTTAAATTATTACATGTGAGCTGGGCGTGGTGGTGCATGCCTTTAATCCCAGCACTCGGGAGGCAGAGGTAGGAGGATTGCCAGGAGTTCAAGGCCATCCTGAGACTACATAGTGAATTCCAGGTCAGCCTGGGCTATAGTAAAACCCTACCTCGAAAAACCAAAAAAAAATATTATATGTGGGGGCTGGAGAGATGGCTTAGCGGTTAAGGCATTTGCCTGCAAAGCCTAAGGACCCTGTTCGATTCTCCAGTTCCTACGTAAGCCAGATGCACATGGTGGTGCACACGTCTGGAGTTTGTTTGCAGTGGCTGGAGGCCCTGGCATGCCCATTCTCTCTTTCTCACACACACTCTCTCTAGTAAATAAATAAATAAAGATTTAAAAAAATTATTATATGTGTATCTGTATGTTTGTGTGGATGTGTGTGCCTGGCACACATGTGGAGGTCTGAGGACAACCGTGTGGAGTGTCTGTCCTCTCCTTCCACTTCACTTGAGATAGGGTCTCCTGTGTTTTGTTTTTGCTGCTTCCTGTGTGCCACACTAGCCAATCCCTGACCTTCTGGATTCTCCTGGCTCTGTCTCCATTATTGTAGGAATGCTGGGATCACAAATGCATGAGCACTTTGTGTCTGGTGTTATGTCAGTGCTGAAGAACTGAACTCAGACCTGCAAGCTTGTAAGCAAGCATGGTTAACCTAACCTAATCTCAGCCTCAACACGACTTTGTATGTGTGTCTGCATGCAGACACATGTGTGGAGGCTAGAGGTTGAAGTCATTTGCCTCCTTTCACGTAAGCTGCCATGTGCTGGGGATCCAAACGCAGGACTTCATGCTTGAGCGGCAAGTACTTTTTATCCAATGAGCCATCTTCCCAGCCAATGTTTTTCATTTTTAACCTAATGTTTCATCACAGGCCCTATGGTTTATAGAGCCAAAAAAAAAAAATTTTTTTTTTTTGGTTTTTCGAGGTAGGGTCTCACTCTGGTCCAGGCTGACCTGGAATTCACTATGTAGTCTCAGGGTGGTCTTGAACTCTCGGTGGTCCTCCTACCTCTGCCTCCCAAGTGCTGGGATTAAAGGCGTGCGCCACCACACCCGGCTCAAAAAAATTTTTTTAAAGCAGTTGTGAATCAAATGACCACAACACACTATCTAAGACCATTTAACATCTATGTCACATTTATAAAACATAAACCATAAAGCTGTCATTTATGCGACTGAACTCTGCACTGGTGCTTATAAAGAGGTATACCAGTTGTCTCATTAAAGCCAGATGTACATAGTAACCACCACAATGGCTAGAGACAGAGAACTCAGACAACTTTCCAACACCATCCTTTCTACCTTACATTTATGTTATCAAGGTGCACATCTTTCTTTCTTTAAGGCTTAGTTTTTGTCTTTTTGTGGAACTGGGGATTGAACCTAGGGCATCATGCAGTGACCTCTGGGATGACCCAAAAAGCACCACAGTGCTGAGAAGAAGTGACAAAGGAGTGCTCAGCACTGAAACATCTCTATCTCACCTTCCAAGGCTCAGGGTCCATTGCAGAAGAGGGGGCAGAAAGAATGTAAGAGCCAAAGGAAGAGTAGGACTCCTTACAACATGCTCCTCCAGACACAAAATGGCCTGCATATCCATGACCTCACAGTGCCTGACACTATCTACACAAGACCATCATAATAGGAGGAAAAGATCATGACATCAGAATGAAAAGAGAGACTGATTGAGAGGGGGAGGGGTTATGATGGAGAGTGGAGTTGTGAAGGGGAAAGTGGGGGAGTGAAAGGAATTATCATGGCTTATTGTCTATAATTATGGAAGTTGTCAATAAAAAAGTTTTTAAAATCTTACTTCTGGGCTGGAGAAATGGCTTTAGCAGTCAAGGTGCTTGCCTGGGACGCCTAAGGACCCAGGCTTGATTCCCCAGAACCCATGTAAGCCAGATGCATGTGGTGGTGCATGCATCTGGAGTTCGTTTGTAGTGGCTCTTCCTCTGTTTATTCCTTCAGTTATTTTTTCAAACATTTTTACTAAGCATCTACCATGTGTACTACCAATGCCTTACAAGAGTTGTAAATGAGAGCTGGAGAGATGGCTTAGTGGTTAAGGTATTTGCCTGCGAAGCCAAAGGATCCTAGTTTGATTCTCCAGGACCCACGTAAGCCAGATGCACAAGGGGTACATGCATCTGGAGTTCGTTTGCAGTGGCTAGAGGCACTGGCATGCCCATTCTCTGTCTCTCTTCTCTCTCTCTGCTTGAAAAATTGAAAAAATTATATTAAAAAAAAGTTATAGGGCTGGAGAGATGGCTTAGCGGTTAAGGCGCCTGCCTCCTAAGCCTAAGAACACTGGTTCCAATCTCCAGCGGTTCCAATCTCCAGGTCCCACGTTTAGCCAGATGCAAAGTGACACAAGGGCACAATGCTGCACTTGACCACAAGGGGGCGCACACATCTGGATTTCGTTTGCAGCAGCTGAGACACTGCTGGCGTGCCCATCTCTGTCTTCCTCTCTCTCTCTCTCTCTCTCTCTGTGTCTCTCTCTCTCCAAAAAAAAATAATTTAAAAAATATTTTTTAAAAAAGAGTTATAAATGAAACAAAATCTGGGCAAACCAAATTAAATCTATAATTTATAAAAATTGCTCAATAGATTTTTACCAAACATGGAAGGTATGTATCTTAGAGAGCATTATGGTTTGAATATGATACATCCCCCCACAGCCTCATGTGTTGAAGATCGAGTCCCAGCTAATGGCACTATTTTAGGAGGTGGGGCATAGCCAGGGAAAGGTCATTGAGGGTGTGTCTTTGAAGGGCATCTTGTCCCTGGCCCAGTCCTCTCTCTCTATGCCTCCTGGCTGTTATGAGGTGAGTAGACCTGCTGCCCCACACCCTTTTGCCATGATTCTTTGCTCAACTGTAGATCTGAAACATCTGGAGGCAGCTGACCATGGGTCTGAAGTCTCTGAAACAGTGATCCCAAACAAACCTTCTCATTATTATTATTATTTGGTTTTTCGAGGCAGGATTTCACTTTAGCCCAGGCTGACCTGGAGTTCACTTTGTAGTCTCAGGGTGGCCTCAAACTCACAATGATCCTCCTACCTCTGCCTCCTGAATGCTGGGATTAAAGGCGTGCACCACCATGCCTGGCCCACTTTTAAATTGTCCCCTCGGGTACCTGTTACAGCAATGAAAAGCTAACTAATACCAATCGTCTACTGGGTTATGTGGCACAAATGAAAGGACATACAACTGTTCTCAGAGCAGCCAGGACCCAAGTACCACAGACTCAGAACCACCAACTGGAAGAGCCAAGACATGCGTGCTGAGATATCAAAGATAGGAAAACAGGGCTGGAGAGATGGCTTAGTGGTTAAGGGCTTGCCTGCAAAGCCAAAGGACCCAGGTTCGATTCCCCAGGACCCATGTTAGCCAGATGCACAAGGTGGCACATGCATCTGGAGTTTGTTTGCAGTAGCTGGAGGCCCTGGTGTGCCCATTTTCTCTTTATCTGTTTCTCTTTCTTTCTTTCAAATAAATAAATACAATTAAAAAAAAAAAAAGGATAGGAACACATAGTAATTTCAAAGACGTGCCCTAACTGAAAAGCCTAAGGGACCAGCACCATGAAATGAGAGTGGCCAAGGCTGGTTTCTTTAACGGTTATCAGTGGGGACCCTGGGGACACGCTGAGGAAGCTAACACCCACTGCTTTCCTAGAGCTCAAGGTCTGGTGTGGGAGACGGATCCATGCAAAGATGGCGCAAGATGGCAGTAAGTGCGCTGAAAAAGAGATTGCGGGGAACCAGGAATGCACATAGGAGCTGTACCCAGCCAAAGGGAGGGAGGAAAGGTGGAAGTGGGACTGAGGAAGAAACAGCCCCAGCAGAGGCCAGGGTGTAAAAAGCATGGGATGTAAGGAATCTGCAAGGAGTTTGATGGGCTGGGGAAGGAGGAAGACAAACATTTTATGTAAAAAAAACCAAGTTAGTAATTAGTGTATGCGACTGAAAACACATGTAGACAGGCAATATGTTAACTGTCACACAGACAATATTACATGAGGAAGATAACAGTTGACTTGATAGTGATGATGCGTCTATCCATGTACAGTCTTTATGTGTACAGCAAATTGCCAGGTACATGTTACGTACCACTAGATTTTGTTACTTCACAAATATGGATTCAGTACAGTGTGTATGTACTCTCCTAAATCGAAGGTTTCCAACCAATAGATGAAGAATTGAATAGTGAATATTTGCATATGTTTTTATTCTGGCTTTGTCAAATAAGAAACAGGAGGAGGCTTAATAACAATGAAACCTGAATTCAATTAGTATATGTTTATTCATATATACCTTATTGATATCATATCAATATCATATATTGATACCATATATTTAGATTATGTATTACTGATAAAACTTATAAGCATATATTATACAGTTAAGCATAATATGATATAGAAAACTGAGTTCATTATGGGAAAAATCTATTATAATTGGTATAGAAAAGTGAATTCAACCAGGGAGACTCCCTAGAATGGTTGGGGAATGGGAAACATCTGGCAAAAACAAATAGAGCTTAGTGAATATTATGAAGTTAGCTTATGGATATGATGAAAAATTATCAGCAAAACAATTCTATATAGTGAATTCTAGGTCATCTTGGGCTAGAGTGAGACTCTACCTTGAGAAGAAGAAAAGAGAAAACAAGAATTAGGAAATCACACATCATCAACTTTTATACTCTACTGAATGTTGCACCATTCTCTTTTCTTGTTTAGGTGTTAAGATTATAGTTTATCAATCCATATTCATTTATTATTTTAAATATTTTATTTTTATTTATTTGACAGAGAAAGAGGGAGAGAGAGAGAATGGGCATGCCAGGGCCTCTAGCCACTGCTACTCCTACTCCTCACTTATTATTTTATAGAAATGATAATATAGGCTACAAAAAAGAATTAGGGGACTGGAGAAATGGCTTAGTACTTAAGGTGCTTGTCTGTGAAGCCTAAGGACCCAGGATTGAGTCCCCAATACCCATGTAAGCCAGATGCACAAAGTGGCACATGCATCTGGAGTTTGTTTGCAGTGGCTGGAAGTCCTGGTATGTCCATTCTCTCTCTCTTTCTCTCTCTCAAATAAATAGAATAAAATAAGTTATTAAAAATAATTAGCATAGATTTTTCTCAAGAAGAAACTAAATATAGTTTTTATATTAAAAAACCCAAGTTCTTCTTTCATGGAAATAGTAAATGCATTACTGAACACTAAAGCATAAGGTGGTGAGGTAAATTGTTCAGGCAAATGTTAGCTCTATACCAAACATTTATGACTGGCCCATCAGGTTTGGATAAAATAATAGGTGATAATCACAGTATGTGTGAGACACCATATGTCAATATAAACTCATAAAGAGTCATAAAACACAGTAACTAAAATCGTGGAACACATATATCAGTATCCCAAGCAGAAATTCTATTTACTTTGAATTCTCAGCAATCACTGTACCTGGAAACCAGAACAAATCCAGACAATGGTTGGACAGAGATAACCCTGAAAGGTGGTCATACAGCATGCCTGATGGTTTTAGCACTCTGTTTAAACAAAAGGCAAGATAAAAACTGCTGACGCATGCAAAGAGCTAGTGAGGGGGCCTCTGTGAACTCAACATAGCCGGAAAGTACATATTTTATGGTATCAGACTAGACTTCAAAATCTTAATGCTCAAAGTTCATACGCCATTGAGGAAGCTTTAAAAAGTGTAATTAGCCAATTCTGTTTCTAAGGGTGTTAACACTGATGTAACCAAGGATGCTGAACATCTGTCTGTGGACACAGCATGTGTGTGTTTGTATGTGCACTAAAATTCCCATGTAAGAAAGCATTTGTGCACTGTATTTAAATTTGTTTTTTCACTTAGATGTCATATGCTCCATCTTAGGACTGGTTAGTTATATTTAATTAGCCTTACCTACAAAGCTAGATCTACTGTTTAGGAACAACTAAATCAGAACTGGCTTGGCAAAGGCATATAACACAATGCACATTACTACTAGATTATCATTATAGCATATCTCATTATTTCTACTAGAAGCTGCATTTCTTGAGATTCAGTTGAGAACTGCTTGGGTCAGACTGATCATCTGGGATGCTTGTTAAAAATACTGATCAAAAAAAAAAATACTGATTCTGGAGCCAGGTGTGGTGGCGTGTGGTAGTTTGAATATATGTCCCCCAATATATTCAGTGTTTTATTAGTTATAGTTTGCATCTTCAATCACCTTGCTAGAGGCAATGTCACTGGGGGCTGGTCTTAAGGTGTTAATGGTGGGTTTGAGATTCCATTGTAAAGATATGCAAATGTGCCTAGCAGGAGTTCCTGAAGTGTGCTGTGTGACCTTTTGGCTGTAGTTTTGCTCTGTGTGCTGTGGTGGCTGGTTGGTTTCTCTCTCTCTCTGCTTGGCCCTGTGGAGAGCAGGTTGCTTCTCTTGCCTTTATGGAACTTCCCCTGGATCTGCAAGTTTCAATAAATAATATCCCTTCCTCCATAACTGTGCCTGGTCTGGAAGTTCATCTCAGCGAACCTGAAGCTGTCTGCAACATGGCGCATGCTTTTAATCCCAGCACTTGAGAGGCAGAGGTAGGAAGATCACCATGAGTTCAAGGCCACCCTAAGACTACATAGTGAATTCCAAGTCAGCCTGAGCTGGGCTAGAGCAAAACCCTACCTTGAAAAATCAAAACAAACAAAAAGAAAACACTGATTCTGGGACCCTGTACCTACTTAATTGAAGCTGCAGATGAGGGGTCAAAAAAGAGATGCAGGGGCTGGAGAAGATGGCTTAGCAGTTAAGGCATTTGCCTGCAAAGCCAAAGGACCCCGGTTCAACTCCCCAGAACCCACCTAAACCAGGTACACAAGGAGATGCATGCATCTAGAGTTCATTTGCAGTGGCTGGAGGCCCTGGCATGCCCATTCTCTCTCTCTCACTCTCTCTCTACCTTTTTCTCTGTCTCTCAAGTAAATAATACTTAAAAAAAAAAAAAAAAGAAATCCATCTCTATTTATAACTCTGAAGCCCACTAACATCTGGGGTCTACTGCACTGTGTGAATCCTCCAAGAAAGGTTCTTTACTTACATAGACGTCCCCCTCCCCATACTAACATGAGGTACACAATTAGTTGTTTCCGAATAGAAACAACTTTGCTAATAGAAGCCAAAGATGTGCCAGGTTAAGTTCATATGTTCCCTGAACCCCGTGGTGACTTTGCAGAAGCAGGACTTACTGCTCTGCAAAACAACAGCCGCAGCGTACGGTGAATTCTCTTTATCGGAGGAGATGGTTCTATTTTACAATGAACACTGGGTAGTGAATGCTGGCCTTCTTAAGAAAGGCTCCTGCAGGGCTGGGGAGACGGCTCAGCAGGTAAAGGCGCTTGCTTTCTAAGCTTGCTGGCCTGGGATCAATTCCACAGTACCTATGTAAAGCCAGATACACAACACGGCACATGCATCTGGAGTTCATTTACAGCAGCAAGAAGCCCTAAGGTTCTCTCTCCCTCCCTCCTTCTCTCCCTCTCACCCCAAATAAATAAATATTTTTTAAAGAGTCCTGCAAGCCTCTGGTTATAACGTTTTCATCAAGCAATCAATATATAACTTGTTTTACGTGTGTTGCTCTGTAAAAACAACAATAGAACTTGCCCTGTTAGTTCGCCACTGACATGTGTTCACGCCCAACAGCACTAGAATTCACACTTGAAATAAAGATTAGGTACCGCATGCGAAACATAACACAGTATTCCTCCATTTAGGAGCCCTAGCCAGTACTTCAATACGATACTGGGGCCAGTTTAAACAGCAAGAGTGCCAACAAAAGCCCACACTAACGAAAGGGTTACCTGTTCATGGCATGCCAGCTGAAACAAGGCACAATGCCACCGGTGTAGATTTGTGGTGCCATCTGGGCGAATAATTTAACATAGCTTCTATTTTCTCTTTCTGTTCTAGTCTCTCTCAGCCCTGATCCTCAGCAATGTCCTTTGGGAAGTGACATGTCAAGATGGCCACTCCACACGTCAGTCTACCTATCTTGATTCCTGAGCTGAGCTGAGCTGAGCTTGGCCAGGCAGGTCCCAGCAGAGGTTATAGGTCAAGGTGAGGGTGGTAAGATACTCAGGCCCTCCCTTCCTGCCAAGATGAACCCTCTTCCTAAGCCCACAGGTTCCATCAGATGGCCCTTCCTCACATTTCTTTCTACCTCCTCTTTTGCCCCCTAATTTAATACCCAGCCGACACTAACCTAGCGGATACTTGTAACATTCTATGTCGGTTTCCCTACCCCCCCCTTTTTTAATGGGGGAGAGAGAGAGAGAGAGAATTGGCATGCCAAGGTCTCCAGCCATGGCACTCGAACCCCAGATGCATGCACCACCTTGTGTGCATGTGAGATCTTGCGCATGCTTCACCTTGTACATACGGATTACATGGGATCTGGGGAGTCAAATACAGGTCTGTAGGCTTTGTAGGCCAAGTGCCTTAACCACTAGGCAATCTCTCCAGGCTCCCCCTTTTATGTTTTTACAAGGTAGGATTTCACTCTAGTCCAGGCTGACTTGGAATTCACTATGTAGTCTCAGGGTGGCCTTGAACTCATGGCAACCCTACCTCTGCCTCCTGAGTGCTGGGATTAAAGGTGGGCGCTACCACACCCCCTGCCCTTTTAAATGACAGGTTCTCGCTCTGTAGCTGAGGCTGGCCTGGAACTCATGGGGATCCTCATCTCGTCCTCCTGGTGTGAGCCTCAGCCAGCATGCCTGGCTCCCTTTCTGAACTTTATAAACTCCCTTCATTAGACTTTCTTCACTTACTCAAATGTGCCCCCTCCTCCCTGCCAGGACCCCGAGACTGTATTCGTTAACAAGGAAGGGGTTTCAAACCACATGGGCCCAGCAGAACTCTGGTGCCATAGGGAACTCAAAATCGTCAATCTACCAGGCCCAGGCCCCTCCCTTCTGGGATGGAATTATAAGCAGGAAGGGGCTGTTTCTCTTGATGTAATTAAAAGCACCCAAAAGTTACTCTTTAGGTCAGAGGAGGTAGCATTGGCACCAGTGAACACTCACCCGAGGCTAAGACAATCCACGTGTTTTCAGAGAGCCCCCTGCAAATCATTGAAGGAGTTTGATTCTATCTACTAATGCAGATGAAAAGAGCTGTGATTTTTATTGCACTGCTTTGCAGGTCCATTTCCCATCAGCTTTTTCTACAGCCCCTTCCCCTTTGGCAGAGATTTTCCACATTATTATTATTTTTTTTTTTCTGGAGCCTTCCAGGCAGCCAACATAAAAGTGTCCATGGCATTTTCTGTTTTCCTGTCTTTGCCATCCCCGTGTACCTTGATGTGTAAGGTTTGTGTAGGACTTTATGGCCCCACTGTGTCACATCCTAACCATCAGATGGTCACGTACTATGGACCTTGTTAAAGATTTACCCGCTTTATGGTTCAAGGACCGGGTGGCACATCCATATTCTGAAAACAGCAGATAAAGTGGTCCTCAGAGGTGGTGCCATTTATGAATTTCCCCAAACAATGTCTGCACTTGACTTCCTAGGCTAATCCATCAGGTTCTGGTAACTTCTTCAGTCTATGAGTTAATCAGAAGGGCAAGCCAGCAGCACTTTATTGTGCCTGCAGGGCAGGTTACTGGAAACTTGACTTTCATATCTTGTTCTTGGCATGACCACTTTATCTGATTCTAAACAAAATCCCTAACCCACCCCAACTCCAGGGGTCTGATCCAGCACTGGGCAGAGGGAAGGTTTCCAGAGAGGCAGTCTATCATGAGATGGATGGAACACAGAAGGCATTTTCAGAGAAAAATCCAGTCAAAAAAAGAAAATTCACCTTGAAGGGAGGAGTAAAAAGAGAGTCAAGGACTGGAGAGATAGCTTAGCAGTTAAGGCGTTTGCCTGCAAAGGCAAAGGATCCCGGTTCAACTCTCCATGACCTATGAAAGCCAGATGCACAGGATGGTGCATGCATCTGGAGTTTGTTAGCAGTGGCTGGAAGCCCCGGTGTATCCATTCTCTCCCTCTTTCTCTCTGCCTCTGTGGTAGTTTAAATAGATGGCTCCAAATATATTCAGTGTTTTATTAGTTTATAGTTTGCATCTGCAGCCACCTGGCTGGAGGCAACGTCAGTGGGCGGAACTTAAGGTGTGGTGGTGGGTTTGAGATTCCAATCTAAAGATATGCAAAGTGTGCCTAGCTGGAGTCCCTGAAGTGTGCTGTGCTGTGTGGCTTGTGGCTTTCTCTCTGTCTTGCTGGTCCTGTAAGAGCAGGCCAGCTGCTTCTGCCATTATGGAACTTCCCCTGGATCTGTAAGCTTCAATAAATAATATCCCTTCCTCCATAACTGTGCCTGGTCTGGAAGTTCATCTCAGCGAACTTGAAGCAGTTTACTATAGCCTCTTTCTCTCTCTCTCAAATAAATAAATAAATAAATAAATAAATAAATAAATAAATAAAATATTAAAAAAAGAGAGAGTCAAGAGAATAAAAGACTTTAAAAAAGGTCACCACCTGTTTTAAGGTGGGAAGACACAAGAACTGTTAACCCCATGGAAGAGCCCATTTACTTTTTCTCCCAGAAAAAGTAAAACTTTATCTATTGTGGTTAAGCTTAATTTTTATAAGTTTTATTTTTAATAAGTTTAATATTTAAACCCAATGAAGTATACTTGATATGTTATTTCTTTTTTCTCTTTTTTCCTTAAGACAGGGTCTCATGTAATCCCAGCTGCTCTTAAATGTGCCATATAGCCAAAGATGACCTTGAACTTTGAACTGATTACTTATTTGCAAGGAGAGGGGGCAGAGAGAGAAGAGGAGGAGGAGGAGGAAGAAGGAAGAGAAGAATGTAGAGAAAGTGCAGGAGAATATGAATGTGCCAGGGTCTCTTGCCACTGCAAATAAACTTCAGACTCATGTGCCACTTTGTGATCTGGCTTTATGTCAGCACTGGAAATCAAACCTGGGCTGGCAGGCTTCGCAAGCAAGTGCCTTTAGCTGTTGAGCCCTTTCCCTATCCTGACCTTGAACTTTTTTTTTGGTGTGTGTGTATGTATATTACCTGTGGTATGTGTAAGTGTGTAGTGAATGCATGTGTGTGTATGTGTGTTACCTGTGGTATGTGTATGTGTGTAGCGAATGTGTGTGTGCGCGTCTATGTGTGTTACTTGTGGTTTGTGTACGTGTATACTAATGCATGTGTGTGTATGTGTGTTACCTGTGGTATGTGTGTAGTGAATGCGTGTGTGTTATCTGTGGTAAGTGTATGTGTGCAATGAATGCATGTGTATGTATGTGTGTTACCTGTAGTATGTCTATGTGTGTGGTAAATGCATTGTGTGTGTGTGTGTTACCTGTGGTATGTGAGTGTGTGGAGTGAATGCATGTGTGTGTTACCTGTAGTAAGTGTGTGTGTGCAAATGCCTGTGCCCCATGTGCACGTGTGAGGGGCCAGAAGAGGATGCTGGGTACCTTTCTCCATCACTCTTCTGCCATATTTCCTTGAGGCAGGACCTCTTACTGAATCTGGAACTTGCATTTTTCATTTAGACCTGCTGACCAGCTAGCCCTCGTGACCCTCCTGTCTCTGCCTGCTTCAGTGCTGGGCTTTCAGGTGCTTGTGGCCATGCATGGCGTTGTTTCATGTGGGGGGCTTACAGGTGCTTGTGGCCATGCATGGCGTTGTTTCATGTGGGGGGCTTACAGGTGCTTGTGGCCATGCATAGCGTTGTTTCATGTGGGGGGCTTACAGGTGCTTGCGGCCATGCCCGGCATTGTTTCATGTGGGGGGCTGGGGCTCAAACTCACTAAGTCCTGCTGTCTGTGCAGTAAGTTCTCTCACTCACTGAGCCATCCTCCCAGCATGCCTTCTGAATTCCTGATCTTCCTGACTCTACTTCCTGAGTGCTGGTGCACATTTGAAACTAAACAATTTGTTTTATTTTTATTTTTTTATTTTTTATTCTTTTTTTTTTTTTTTTTTTTTGAGAGATGGGAAGAGGGAGAGGAAGAGGCAGAGAGAGAATGGGTGTACCCGGGCCTCTCAGCCGCTGAGAATGAACTCCAGACATGTGCACCCCCTTATGCACATGTGCAACATGGAGCCCTTGGATCACTTTGTGTCTGGCTAAATGTGGGACCTGGAGATTTGAACGGGAGTTCCTTAGGCTTTGCAGGCATGCACCTTAACTGCTAGGCCATCTCTCCAGCATATATAATAGCAGTTCTTAAACTTTTTGAGCCTAAGATCTCCTTATATAGTTTAAAATTTATTGAGGCTCACAAAGAAATTTTGCATATTGGCTGTTTTCTCTAAAGTATCTTACAACATTAAAAATGAAGGGGCTGGAGAGATTGCTCAGTGGTTAAGGCAACTTGTCTACAATGCCTAATAACCCGGGTTCCATTCCCCAGGACCCATGTAAAGTCAGATGCATGAGGTGGTACATGCATCTGGAGTTTGATTGCAGTGGCTAGAGGCCCTGGCATGCCCATTCTCTCTCTCAAATAAATAAATAAATAAATTACAAAGCTTTCCCTTGACTCTTTCATTGCACCCTGTGTTGTGGGAGGGCACAATGACTATGTTACTCAGAGGTGAGAGAGAACACAGCGAATGGGAGCAGAAACCTGGTGTTCTCTCACAGTCTTAGCTTTATTGCAAAACTGCTCACTTATAGATGAGTGGCTGCAAGGCTGCTTGGCAGAAACAGCTCCGGTTATCTAATGTCAAGTTTTCAAGTCTCATGGGAGTGGCCCTGTTTCCCAGAGGGCCTCAGAACCTGCGCCACAGTACCCATGCGGAGGCAGGAACCAGGTCCTACATGAGGATCCTAGTCTGGTCTCTCGGGACTTTGTGTGTCTGGTCTCAGGGGTGGTTAGGGGTAGAGACATTCATCAAAACTAAAGTCAGATTAAGACAGTCCTGAAATTCATAAGCCAGAGAAAGTTTCAGGAAGACTAAGAAACTGGACAGTAGATATATGAACCACAACGTGCTCAAGCATTCCAGTTCAATATAAACTGCTCCCCCAATCCCTCTCGAGAGAGAAAGGAAGCCTTGCCAAGAAGGGAGAATGCCAGTGGCTTTCAGACATGTGTGGAATCATCTTAGCTGGGGTTCAGTGTGGGCAGCAAGCGAGGAGGAGCAAAGCCCTGGGCTAATGCAATGATGGGGTGGGGGTGTAAGGGAGGGAGGGAGTGTTCAGCAGCAGCTCCAGGGGACAAGTAGTCAAGTATCACTTAACAACAGGGCCGGGTTCTGAGAATCACGTCCTCAGGAGGTCTTATCATGGTGCCAACGCCATAATGAGTATTTAAACCATGATGGCAAAAATAAAAATTAAAAAATTAAAAAGGGCTGGAGAGATGACTTACTGGTTAAGGCGCTTGCCTGCAAAGCCAAAGGACCCAGCTTTGATTCTGCAGGACCCACATAAGCCAGATGCACAAGGTGGCGCATGTATCTGGAGTTTGTTTGCAGTGGCTGGAGGCCCTGGCGTGCCCATTCTCTCTCTCTCTCTCTCTCCCCACTCTCAAATAAATAAATAAAATATCCTACAAATAATAATAAAAAAAAACAAGGGCTATAACGTCTATTGAGGATGAAATATAAAACGTCCCCTGTTAGGCTCATATGGGTTTCAACTCTTGGTCCCTAGCAGGTGGCTCTGTTCGGGAAGGCTGTGGAACCTTCGGGAAATGAAACCTCGCTAGAGGAAGTAGGTCGGTGAGGGTGGGCTCCACTTTGTGTTTGTTCTCTGCGTCCTGATTGTGGCAGCAGTCTGCTGCCTTGCATTCTCTACCACGATGGCCTGCGTCCCTCAATCTGCAAGGCCAAATGGTCCATTTCCTTCCTGCAGCTGCTTCTTGTCAGGCATTTGATCAGCACAAGGGGTAAGGGAGCTAAGACAGAGTCACAGGCTGGAAGATTCTATGCGATCGCCATTGCATACGTGGCCCACCGTTGACGAAAATGCCACGTGGCACATGACCGAACTTGAGAGCCCGCCCTGGGCCCCAGCACCCACCTCGTTGAAATGGGCATCCTGCATGCCGACGTCTTCCATCATGGACGCCTCCTCGTCGATGTTTGGGGTGATGACCCTGAAGGCCGTGCATCCCTGTCTCAGCATGCCTGGGCACGGAGAGAGCAGGGGACAGAGCTGTCATGCATGACATAGCTGAAGCTCACCAGTACTTTGTGCCCCGTGTGTCACTGTGAAGCAACTGACTGTGACATCTCTATGGTGCCAGGCCAGCGTCCATGGCGGGAGCCTGAGGACCGGCATGAGCTTTCTCCATTTACTGCCTCATCTTCAAATCCCTCCTTCCTCACATGGCTTCCCAACTTTATTTTTTTATCCACCTTGATTAAAATATACCCAATCTTAGGGCCAGAGAGATGGCTTAAAAGTTAAGGAGCTTGCTTGCAAAGCCAAAGGACTCAGGTTTGATTCCCCAGTACCCACGTAAGCCAGCTGCACAAGGGGGCTGGAGAGATGGCTTAGTGGTTAAGCACTTGCCTGTGAAGCCTAAGGACCCCAGTTCGAGGCTCGATTCCCCAGTACCCATGTAAGCCAGATGCACAAGGTGGCACATGTATCTGGAGTTTGTTTGCAGTGGCTAGAGGCCCTGGTGTGCCCATTCTCTCTCTCTTTCTCTCTCTGACTCTTTCTCTGTCTGTCTGTTGCTAATAAAATAATAAAATAAAAATAAAAATAAATAAATACAATATACCCAATCTTGAGAAATAGTTAAGGAGTCAAATTCATGGTAAAACCACCACATGTATGTGAGAACTCATTTTGATAAGATGACCCTTCCCATCCCTGGTCTATCAAGAAGAACAAAGCAGGCAAAGCCAGTGAAAGAGAAGTAAGTGACTCAAAATTGACTCTGTTTCTTTCAAGTAGTTGGTCAGGTCATGCACTCAGGATGGGGTTAACCCACAACTCGGTTTGGAGCTCTGCCGTGTCCCTCCCATGGCAGGAGCTCAAAGCTGCCTGCCTCTGAGGTGAGGGACTGTGGAAACTGCTTCCTACAACAGCTGCCTGGGGTGAGAGGAGGCCTTGTACTGCAGCAAGAAGAAAGCATGGCTCCTTCTGGGGTCTCGGGCTAAGCTGGAGCTGATATTATTATTATTGTTGGTTTTTTGAGGTAGGGTCTCACTCTAACTCAGGCTGACCTGGAATCCACTATGTAGTCTCAGGGTGGCCTCGAACTCATGATGATCCTCCTACCTCTGCCTCCCAAGTGCTGGAATTAAAGGCGTGTGCCACCACACCCGGCTGGAGCTGATAATATTATCTAAGGTGAGAATAAATTCTTCAAGGCAGTTGGACAATGTTAGCTGTGTGATGCTAACAAGGAAGTTCTACTTCTGTTCTGAGGCACCCATTCCTGATCAATCACAAGTGGGCAGGGTGTGACGGTATATGCCTAATCCCAGCACTGAGGATCCCACATTCAAGACTGGAAAAACCACATAGTAAGGCTCTGTCACAAACAAACAAACAAACAAACAAACAAACAAACAAACAAAACAAAAACAAAAACAAGAGCTGGGCATATAGCTCAGTGATAGCTTGTCGTGCAACAAAGCCCTGGGGTTAAGCCCCAAACATCATAAGAAAAAAAAAGTGAAGATAAAATTTAGAGATGGAGAGATGGCTTGGCAGTTAAGGTGCCTGTCTGCCAAGCCTAAGAATGCTGGTTCCAATCTCCAGGTCCCACGTTTAGCCAGATGCAAAGTGACACAAGGACGCAATGCCGAACTTGCTCACAAGGGGGCGCACGCGCCTGGAGTTCATTCACAGTGGTTGAGAGGCTGCTGGCGCACCCATTGTCTCTCTAATAAAAAAATTTAGGGAGCTGGAAAGATGGCTTAGTGGTTAAAGTACTTGCCTGCAAGGCCAAAGGACCCAGGTTCAGTTCCCTAGTACCCACGTGAAGCCTGATGCACAATGTGGCACGTGTATCTGGAGTTTGTTTGCAGCAGCAAGAGGCCCTGGCGTGCCCATTTTATCCCCCCCCTCAAATAAGTAAATAAATATATTTTTTAAAAAATATGAATTGAGGGATGGAAAGATGGCTTAGCGGTTAGGATACTTGCCTATGAAGCCTGAGGACCCAGGTTTGATTCTCCAGGTCCCACTTATGCCAGATGCACATGTGACACATGCATCTGGAGTTGGTTTGCAGTGGCTAGAGGCCCTTGCATGCTCTTTCTCTCTCTCCCCCCTCCCTCTCTCTGTCTCTAATAAATACATAAAAATAAAAAAAATCATTGACTCTTAAAATGGATAATTAATTTTTTTTTTTTTTTGGAATTGTGACCTCTTAGATTTCAGGAAAAAGGGGAATACAGAGTATTTTAAAAAGTAGACCCTAAAATCAGAGATGTTCCCAGTGCACATTAGTCCAGGTTTCCAGGCATTCCCAGGTTGGGTTATTTAGCGTCTCCTGCAGGGTCCTTGTGTAGTCTTGCTTTGATTTGATTATATAGAAATCAAAGAGCCTCTAAGGAAAAGCACTCATCTGGAGAATGAAGGATTCATTGAAATACCCAAAGTATAGTTATAAAAGCCAACCACCGATACTTAGGCTACAGAGTACACATCATCCCACGCCAATGAACAGTGGAAAATGATGATCAAAATGGTTCCCTGGCATTACCCACAGGGACAGTTGTCAGCAACCTAGATAGCCCAGGAAAAGAAAGGAAGGAGAGTGGAGTCTGTTCATGCAGCACCGACACAGAAAACCCCACAGCCCTGGATGACGTGTGAACAGAGCATCGGGGGACCTTTGGGAGCTGGGTGACCCTCAGGCTCACCTCCCCGGCTCCTCCGCTGGCAGGTGCTATGGCTGGAGGGGTAGAGAGGCGGCTCCCGCCGGAGTGCTAGTTCAGCTTCTAAACATGAGGAAACGGGGATCAAAGGGCTAAGCAGGAAATGCTAGGCGAACATGGGGCTCCTCTTTAATGTCTCTCTCGTTCCAGCCTGACTCCTATACATTCCATTCCAAAGCAACAGACGTTTCATGACCTTGGCCTCTGCGATGTTACAGCGCTCATGAGCCCAGATCAGGCACTACTTGCTCTGCAGGATTACATGCGCAGACGACCAGCTTTCCTGAACTCTCGGGTGTAAGCCGGAAGAAACCGTAAAAGGATGCTTGCCCCCTCCTCTTGCTGAGACACACAGCTGCCTTCTCACACCCTCAAGACAACTGGGCTGCACTCCAGAAAAATCTGTCTGATAACTTCCCCATTACGACTGTCGCTTGATAGATAAGCAGTTCCAGTAGGAATTATATTTTTAGGGAAAAGACAAGCTTTTCAGCTCTAGATTAGCCAGTCAGGTTCAGCCAGATGCAAGGCTCAGAAACTAGTCTCTGTAGAAACATATGAGGTTATATGCTAACATGCCGTCCCCTTCCTTGTTCTTTTTTTCTTTTCTTTTTAAATGTATAGCCCAGGCTGGCTTCAAACTCTTGAACCTCCTGCCTTTGCCTCTTTAGCAATATTCTACCGGCTTGCGCCACCACAACCAGCTCCTTTCTTCTTACTATTGGCATTTCTGCTTTGTGTACCAAGTCGATCAAGTGTCAGTTCAGGGAGGAAGCAATGGACACGATCTATACCCACACCAAATCTGCCCAAGTGCTACTCACTGGTTTCTGCTGGCTGTGCACTTTTATACCCACTTCACAAAACAGGAATTGTGCCTTACCCTTACGCGTGAGGTACTCTGCCACCAAGGCTGTCACGTGGACATAGCACATTGCAGCCTGCAATAAAAGATAGAAGGCAATGTCTCAGAATCACCCTTTATAATGTCCGAGCAATGTGTGCACTTTCGTTAGCTCTCAAGACGCCAACTAGTTCTTGGAAGACAGTCGAAGTCCTCACATAACCTGAAAGTTTGAAACTGAGACGCGAGATACCTGATAGTGAATTCGTAAAAGTTGTGTTCCTATTCACAATGAGTGTATTTCAAAGGGAAAGACAACGAACAGGGGCTGGGGAGGGGAAGATGAGATGGCTCAGTGATTAAGGGAGTTTCCTATGTCAGCACAAGAGCCCGTGGGGTCCTGAGACGGCCTGAGTTCAATTCCCCAGCATGCATATAAACAGCTGGGTGTGACCGTGTGTGCCTGCAATCCCAGACCTGTATGGACCGGAGAACTTTTGGGGGCTCACAAAATCCAGCAAGTAAGAGACGTCTTCTCAAGGAAGTATCCAGATGAGCAACGGGGGGACACACAACATTCTCCTCTGCCCTCCGCACATCTGTGCATGGGGAGTACTCATCTGTATGTACCTGTGTGTGTGTGTGTGTGTACGCGCCACACAAGAAAAGGATAAAGCAGCATTATTTCCTATGCCTAACGTTCATATCATTTTTCTTAAAGTAAGAAGAGGGGGCTGGAGAGCTTGCTCATTGGTTAAGGCACTTGCCTGTAAAGCCGGATGACCCAGGTTGGATTCCCCAGGACCCACATAAAGTCAGATGCACAAAGTGGTCCATGCATCTGGAGTTTGTTTCTAGTGGCTGGAGGCCCAACCTTTTCTTTTCTTTCTCTGTCTCTCTGTACTTGCAAATAAATAAATACATAAATACATAAATAAATAAATAAATAAATAAATAAATAAATAAATAAATAAATAAAATATTTTAAAAGAGGACTATTCGAAAGAAAAAGTATGTTTCTTTCTAGATTTGGAGAGAATGATTCAAATTTTTGGTGCTAATACATTTTTCTTTCCACTTAAACAGACAAGGCTATACTTCTTTTCCAAACACAATTCCACACTCCCTGGGCTGGAGTGTAGCTCAGCAGTAGAATGTGTATTTATCATGCCTGAGCTTCAGTTCCACTCCCTCCTCACATCAAATGCAACACTGTAAATATTTTAAAACAAGAGAGCAACGAATAAACTTGTCACCAACTTGCCACGTTGTTATCAAAATCAAAGACAGCTGTTGGAACTGAGGCCACGCAAAGGTTGTGACATGAGGCCCTTTTTCTCATCAGTCAGGTGGCCACCATCACGTGTCTGTCTGTCCTTGGGTAGTGAACACACACCTCAGAGGCTGCTTGTGGTGGTGGCATGTGTAAATACGGATCAGCAGCAGAGTGGGCATTTGACCTGTTCCTACCATGCAGAGGAGTCTCTGGGAGTTAAATTCACTACACTATTCAATCATAAGACAAGAGCTTGGGTCTTACATGGTATCTGCCTGCCTACAGTGCACAGCAAGACAGCACACGCGAAGGTGTGGGCTTTCTGATCAAGGACACGACATCAGGTACAGTGGGAACAAGAAGAAACTTGTAAATTAGTTGCCTTTGTTTCTGAGTCTGAGTTTCTTTTTTTTTTTTTTAAATAAAATTTTTTTGGGAGAGAGACACAGAGAGAGAGAGGGAGAGGAAGACAGAGATGGGCGCACCAGCAGTCTCTCAGCTGCTGCAAATGAAATCCAGATTCGTGCGCCCCCTTGTGGTCAAGTGAGGCATTGCGACCTTGCATCACTTTGCATCTGGCTAAACGTGAGACCTGGAGATTGGAACCGGGTTCTTAGGCTTAGGAGGCAGGTGCCTTAACCACTAAGTCATCTCTCCAGCCCTGAGTTTATTTCTCATTCTGAGTTTATTTCTTTTCTTTTCTGTTTTTTTTTTTGTTTTGTTTTTCAAGGTAGGGTTTCCCTTAGCCCAGGCTGACCTGGTATTCACTATGAAGTCTCAGGATAGCCTAGAACTCCCGGTGATCCTTCTACCTCTGCTTCCCAAGTCCTGGGATTAAAGGCGTGCACCACCACGCATGGCTCTGAGTTTCTTACTTCTTATTCTGAGTGTAGTGGGTTGCACATGACCTTGCTGGGACCTCACTGGCCAACTAGTCTAGCTTACTTGGTGAGCTCTGGGCCAATGAGAGATCCTGTCTCAAAAAAGGTCAGTGGTGGGGCTGGAGAGATGGCTTAGTGCTTAAGGCATTTGCCTGCAAAGCCAAAGGATTCTGGTTTGACTCTCCAGGTCCCACATAAGCCAGATGCCCAAGGGGGAGCATGCATCTGGAGTTCATTTGCAGTGGCTGGAGGCCCTGGCACGCCCAATCTCTCTCTTTCACAAACAAACAAACAAACAAACAAACAAACAAACAAACAAACGCATGCGCGCCCTTGTGGGCAAGTGCAGAATTGTGCCCTTGCGTCACTTTTTGCGTCTGGTTAAATGTGGGACCTGGAGAATTGAAAGGGTGTTCCTAGGCTTTGCAGGCAGGCGCCTTAACTGCTAAGCCACCTCTCCAGCCCGTGCCCCACTTTTTCTTGGGGTCTCACTGATTCACTTGGACTATAAGCCAGCGAGCCCCAGGGACTCCCAGTCTCCATCTTCCCGGCACTGGGAATCCAGGCAACCACCACCATGTCTAGCTTTTTTTTTTTTGAGAGAGAGGGAGAGAAAGGCAGATAGAGATGGGTGCACCAGCAGCCTCTCAGCTGCTGCGAACGAAATCCAGATGAGTGCGCCCCCTTGTGGTCAAGTGCCCTTGTGTTACTTTGCATCTGGCTAAACGTGGGACCTGGAGATTGGAACTGCTGGAGATTGGAACCAGCGTTTTTAGGCTTAGGAGGCAGGCGCCTTAACCGCTAAGCCATCTCTCCAGCCCCATGTCCAGCTTTTACGTGGGCTCTGGGAATGTGAACTCAGGCCCCCATGTGTGTGTTGCAAGCATATTACCCACTGATACCCGGATCACAAAAATCATCCAAGAGTCTTCTGAGATGGATTAAAAAATTATTGTTACTTCCAGGCATGGTGGCACATGCCTTTAATCCCAGCACTTGGGAGACAGAGGTAGGAGGATTGCTGTGAGTTCAAGGCTGAGACTACATAGTGAATTCCAGGTCAGCCTGGGCTAGAGTGAGACCCTACCTCAAAAAAACAAAAAATAAAAAATAAAAAATAAATTACTGTTACTACTACTACTTCTTTCTTTTCATTATGACTGACATGTAGTTTAGGTTCAATGTGAAATCAAACAGAGCTGGGTGTGGTGGCGCACACCTGTAATCCTAGCACTCGGGAGGCAGAGGTAGGAGAATTGCCATGAGTTCTAGGACACTCTGAGACTACATAGTGAATTCCAGATCACCATGGGTCAGAGTGAGACCCTACTTCAAAAACCAAAAAACAAACAATAACAACAACAAAAAATAAAATAAAATCAAACAATCAATTGTCATGATATGCATATGTTTTGGCTTGAATAATAAACTTGAAAAATAGTCACATAAATCTTTTAGACTGAGAACAGAATCTTCTAAAAAATATTTTATTTGAGAGAGAGAATGAACATGAATGGGCATGCTAAGGTTCCTGCCACTGCAAACCAACTCCAGACACTTGTGCCACTTTGTGCATCTGGCTTCATGTGGGAATCTATCTTAGGCCATCAGCCTTTGCAAGAAAGCACCTTTAACCACCAAGCCATCTCTCTAGCCCGAGAATAGAATCTTTTTTTTTTTTTGAGAGAATTGTGGCCTCCAGCCACTGCAACTGAACTCCAGACGTGTGTGTCACCTCGTATGCATGTATGACCTTGCGTGCTTGCATCACTTTGTGCATCTGGCTTACGTGGGACCTGGAGAGTTGAACATGGATCCTTAGGCTTCACAGGCAAGCACCTTAACTGCTAAGCAATCTGTCCAGCCCAAGAATAGAATCTTAATAATGACAACAATTATGGAAATTTGAAAGCAGGGCATGCTGGCTTCAGTAATGCTGCTGTTTATATTCAAACCAAGTAGTGTACTCACAGGCATACAGAACCCATCTAGAGTCATTCTACTCTTTTCCTTAATTGCTCATTTTATGTATGATGTCATGCAGTCCATGGTTTTCCTTAATTGTACATATGATGTCATCAAGGGACAGAGGGGCTAAAAGTGTGACTCAAGAATCAAGGAGGGCTGGGCGTGGTGGCACACGCCTTTAATCCCAGCATTCGGGAGGCAAAGGTAGGAGGATCGCCATGAGTTCAAGGCCACCCTGAGACTACACAGAGAATTCCGGATCAGCCTGGGCTAGAGTGAGACCCTACCTTGGAAAACCGAAAAATGAACCCCCCAAAAAAAGAATCAAGGAGGGCTGGAGAGATGGCTCAGTGGTTAAGGTGCTTGCTTACAAAGCCTGCCAGCCTGGGTTCAGTGTCCTAGCACCCATATAAAGCCAGATGCACAAAGTGGTACATTCGTTTATCTGGAGTTTCTTTGCAGTGACTAGAGGCCCTGGTGTGCTCATTCTCTCTCTTTCTGCATGCACATAAATATTATTTTTTAAACAAAGAATCAAGGAATGTCTGACCTTAGATTCAAAGTCTATGTCTGAAGTTCACACATCCAATCCAGCCACGCTGTCTATATAGAGAAACACGTAGCGGGGATCCTTGAACATCTACCACTCCACAAGGAAGAAAGTGATGCCCTATCACTCCCTTCATGACAGGAAACATTAATTTTATTAAGAAACAGCTGAAACTTAAAACTCCAGAGGAGCATTTTAACTAGCAGGCAACTACTGGATATGTAGATATATTGACATATCATCTCTTACAATCTGTTTATTAAAAAAAAACCTTAAATTTTATTTATTGACAATTTATTAGTGTGTGATATGTGTGTGTGTGTGTGTGTGTGTGTGTGTGCGCGCTCATGCGCATATGTCCTCACAGGTATGGGTAGCAGAGGAGGGCATCAGGTGTATTTTTCTATCACTTGACTGTGTATTTCCTTGAGACAGAGTCTGAATGTGGAGCTGCAGTTTTCACAAGCCCCGGGGATTTTCTGATCTCTGCTCCCCACAGGACTGGGGTGATAGATGTGTGGCCATGCCCAACTGTTTACCTGGGTCCTGGTGAATTGAACTCAGGAAGCCTGGGGTCCTCCTGCTTGTGTCAAGTACTCTTGCCCGCTGAGCCATCTCCCCAGCTTCCACAATCTGTTCTAAATGATCAAAATGCTCAGGCAACCATGACATCACCCTGAACCTAGCACTTAAAGTATGTGTTTAAAGCATCACATAATTTTAATATTTTTAATTTATTTTTTATTTTTTTGGTTTCTCGAGGTAGGGTCTCACTCTGGTCCAGGCTGACCTGGAATTCACTATGTAGACTCAGGGTGGCCTCGAACTCTCCGCGATCCTCCTACCTCTGCCTCCCTAGTGCTGGGATTAAAGGCGTGCGCCACCACACCTGGCTTTATTTTTTTAGTTTTATTTATGTATTTGAGAGAGAGAAAGAGGCAGAGATAGAGAGAGAGAATATGGGCATGCCAGGGCTTCCAGCCACTGCAAACAAGCTCCAGATGCATGCACCCCCTTGTACATCTGGCTTACATGGGTCTTGGGGAATCAAACCAAGGTCCTTTGGCTTTGCAGGCAAACGCCTTAACTGCTAAGCCATCTCTCCAGCCCTTCATCACATGATTTTAATTGGCTCCTTTTGACCTAATGGCATAATTTTCCCTCAAAACTGGCTCTGAGGACGAACAGGGAATAACCGTTTTTTTTTGTTTTTCTTTTTTAAACACCCTAAGCAAGAGGCTGGCAGAGCTACACACCTCTGAGAGATCTCCATTTTTGATGTGGATCCTGGCCATGCTGTCGAGCCAGGTCTTCCTGAGTTCAGGGGTGCTGGCGTAGGACTTGGCCAGGCTGTACTGGAGGTCCACCAGCATCTCAGGGTCATTCTCATGCTCCTTCATCTGGGCTGTGGCCATCAAGACTGTGCGGATCCTCTTGGTTAAATCTTTCACATCGGAGGAGAAGCTGGTGTGCTGAAACAAGTGTGGGAGAAGTGACAGTCACTTATAGCCTGCCTGACCTATGCACTTCCCACAACTGCATGAGGTAGAGTCCTGGGGCGGGGGGGGGGGGCAGAAGGGAAGAGGGGGTTGGCCTCCCACCTTGATGAGACGGTCGCTGTTGGCACAGTTGTTGATGATGGACAAGGATTGCTGGAATCTGGTTCCCCCGATCCCAACCACATCAGCAATCAGTTGGCTGACAGAAATTATGACCTTGGGGGGAACACAGAAATGTGAGTGATTCAATTCTCAAGATGAGGGCCCAGGCTTGACTTCTGTGTTCAGCCATTTGTGTATGAAGTCAGCATGAAGTGGCATGCTTTAGGCAAGGGTCATGCCACTGTGGGCAACTGTGTGAGTCCTTTTATTTATTTTATTTTCTTTGAGGTAGGGTCTCAGGCTGACCTGGAATTCACTATGTAGTCTCACTATGGCTTCTTTTATTTATTTTTTTAACTACTTTTACCACAAAAATTATTCAAGAATAGGGTTTTGTTTCCCTGATGAATTTTGTTTGTGAAACATACTGCTAACCAAGAGCGCATAGAACAGAACAGATAACCCCTACCGCTTGGTTGTTTTGTACCTGGTACCTTCTGCAGTAAGATGGGAGACCTTGTCACTCTCTCTCTGGTTTTTTTTTTTTTTTTTTTTTTTTTTTTTTTCCAAGGTAGGGTCTCACTCTGGCTCAGGCTGACCTGGAATTCACTATGTAACCTCAGGGTGGCCTTGAACTTACAGTGATCCTCCTACCTCTGCCTTTCCAGTACTGGGATTAAAGGCGTGCGTCACCACGCCCGGCAGTTTCCTTGCATTGTTATCAGAACATGTACACATTAAATATGTAATAACTGCCCATGTTGAACACATGATAGCATCGCCTTGACCTGAGTGCTTTCTCAAACAGGGAGGCCATCCTGATTTCGTCCACTCCTTTCATCACTCCCAGGCACAATCAAAGAATTGTCAATTTAACTCTCTTCCTCCCAATCTCCCCACCCTTGCTCAGAACACCATCTTCTCTTGTCCTAGATTTGACACCTGTCTCTCTAGCTGAAGTCCAGACTCCCGAGGAGGTCTGTTCTAACACTGATATCACTCCTCTGCGTATGCAAGGACTTGAATGTGAAGCAGTGGGCGCCCCTTCCCTCCTCACCTGCGTTCTAAACACTAAGCCTTTCTCTACCTATTCCCATAGTTCCTCTGTGGCCTGGCACTACTCTTCATCTTCCACCTCCTCTTCATCCTTCAGGTCCTCTGGGAAGGCTCCCCCCCCCCCAGTCCTGGTCCCTATAATCCCTAGCCAGATGCTCTTCCTGGAGTCCCCAAGTTCCTCTATGGGAACATTGGTCACGATGTACTCTAAGGACCTTGGGTGGTCTGGGATCTCCCTCTGACTGCACCCCCTACGAGGGCCAGGATCTGTTCTGTTCAAGGCTGCAGTCATGCATTCTAGCACGCAGAATGTGGACAATGAACAGTGCTTTGGAAAGGGGACAAATGGTCTGGGGAGATGGCTCAGTCCATACAGTTCCTGCCTTGCAAATGTCAGGACCTGAGTTCAATCTGCTGTAACAAGCCAGGCATGGTGACTCACGTTTGTAGTCCCACTGCTGGGGTGACAGAGACAAGGAGCTCCCTGGAGCTCACTGGCCAACCAACCTAGCTTACTTGGTGAGCTCTAGACTAATGAGAGATCCTGTCTCAAAAAAAAAAAGAAAAGGTCAGTGGTGCGGGGTGTGGTTGATGCACACCTTTAATTCCAGTACTCGGGAGGCAGAGGTAGGAGGATCACCACAAGTTTGAGGCAATCCTGAGACTACATATTGAATTCCAGGTCAGCCTGAGCTAGAGTGAGACCCTACCTTGAAAAACCAAAAGAAAAAAAAAAAAAAAAGGTCAGTGGTGACTGAGGAAGGGCACCTGAGATTGTCTGGCACACACATGTGCACACACATGAAAAAAAAGGGACAAATGTAGAGATGGAGAAGGGACTGCTGCGGTCCCTTCTGTGCACTCATAGAAAATGCACCTACATGGGCTGGAGAGATGGCTTAGTGGTTAAGCGCTTGCCTGTGAAACCTAAGGACCCCAGTTTAAGGCTTGATTCCCCAGGACCCACGTAAGCCAGATGCACAAGGGGGCGCATGCATCTGGAGTTAATTTGCAGTGGCTGGAGGCCCTGGCGTGCCTATTCTCTCTCTTTCTCAAATAAATTAATAAATAAAATATACTTAAAAAAGAAGTGGTAGAGCCAGACGTGGTGGCGCACGCCTTTAATCCCAGCACTTGGGAGGCAGAGGTAGGAGGATTGCTGAGAGTTCGAGGCCACCCTGAGACTACATAGTTAATTCCAGGTCAGCCTGGACCAGAGTGAGACCCTACCTCACAAAAACCAAAAAAAAAAAAAAAAAAAAAAAAAAAAAAAAGTGGTAGAAGCTTTGCAAAGATGCTTAGTGATAAACACACATATTTATGACTCTCTCTAGAGTCAATCCTAAATTCTCTACTCAGAGAACCAGGAAGATAACAAATGACAGGTCATTTGTAAGTGCATTTTCTTTTTCTTTCTTTCTTCATTCATTCGAGAGCAACAGACGTAGAGAGAAAGACGCAGAGAGAAAGAATGGGTACGCCAGGGCCTCCAGCCACTGCAACCGAACTCCAGATGCAGCCCCCCTGGGGGGGAGCTGTTGTAGTATTAATGGTGAGGCAAAGGGATCCATGTGACCCTGTTTTCTTTGCTGGGTAACGTGTACTGGCTAAGGTAAGTCGCACGCACTTGTAAGTGTGTCCGGACGAAGGACTTCTTCCCGGTGTAGTCAAAGTTGTTCCTCATGAGGAAATAGAGCAGCTGCGATGCCTCCGTTCGGATGGAGCTCAGCTTGGAGTTGCAGCACTTGAGAATCTCGTAGCAGAGCGCGGCACACATGTCGGCTCTCCCTTCGTAGAACGTGGACGGGAACTAGACGGAACACAAGGCACACGTCACACAGGGAGGTCAGGGCTCTGTGGCACGCACTTCCACTCCGGGTGGAAGGGAGTGACACCTGTGACCATCAGTGCGCCTGTCACCTGTGAAGCAACTTACCTTGTAAATGAATGAGCGTAAGGCAGTGAAGACGTTTTTTAAAGCCATTTCTGACTGGTTCTTTTGAAGAAAACACAGGTAGACATCAAAAACTTTTTTCATGAGAGGATTGTGTCCGTGGTCAGCCAAGAGCTGGTTCTGAAAAATACACCATGGCAGCATCATCAGTGAGGTGTGCCTGGCGTCCCTGGGAGGTTTCATACAGTTTTAATTTTTTTTTATTTACTTGAGGGTGAGAGAGAGAGAGTGAGTTGGTGTGCTAGGGCCTCAGCCACTGCATTCGAACTCCAGACACTTGCACCACCTAGTGAGCACGTGAAACCTTGCGCTTGCCTCGTCTTTGTATGTCTGGCTTATGTGGGATCTTGAGAGTCCATCATGGGTCCTTGGGCTTCACAGGCAAGTGCCTTAACCACTAAGCCATCTGTTCAGCCCTCATATGGTTTTTTAATTAATAAGACTGTCATTCATTCATTTACTTAGACATAGGGTTAGGCTAGCCTCAAACTATGTAGTTAAGGATCTCATTTTCTTTCTTTCTTTCTTTCTTTTTTTTTGGTTTTTCAAGGTAGGGTATCGCTCTAGCTCAGGCTGACCTGGAATTCATTATGTAGTCTCAGGGTGGCCTCAAATTCATGGCAATCATCCTACCTCTGCCTCCTGAGTACTGGGATTAAAGGTATGCGCCACCACGCCTGGCTCATTTTCTATGTCTATCATCTACCTATCTGCCTATGTATGTATGTATGTATGTATGTACGTATGTATGTATGTATGTATGCATCTATCTATCTAGAGACAGGGTCAGGCTGGCCTTGACCTATGTAGTTAAGGGTGTCCTAGAACTTCTGATCTTCCTGCCTCCACATCCTGAGTGCTGGCTGGGATTATAGCCATGCACCATCATCTTTGGTTTATGTGATACTGGGATGGAACCCAGGACTCCGTGCACACTAGGCAAACACTTGACCACCTGAGTTTTAATCCCTTGCTCCTGGTTTCTTACAGTTTTGACTCAAAGATTTTTGTCTTTCAAGCATTAAGACAAATTAGAATTTAACTGTTATGACCTGTTATGAGTCCCCCTAGGAAAGCACAGATGTTCCTGTAGAACAAAGAAATCTATCATGACATTTATGCTTTGGGGATAAATGTCCCAGACATTGCAATATAGCTTATTGGATCAATGTTGTTTAAACTGACTGGACTTCTATTTTTAAAAAAAATTATTTATCTGCACTGGTAAGAGGTGATGCTTAGAACATCTTATTTCAACAGAAGAGTGTCATTACAGGTTCCAGCTAATTAACGGGGGTAAAAATTGCAAAAGCAGGAACTTGTCCTCTTAACAGTGAGAGGTCTCTGTCTATCCAGCTTTCTTGGGCACTTCAATAATCAGGCAGTTTGGCAAGGTAGGGCATGGACAGGTGTCCGTCAGGCATCACTTATCAGGTACATGGATTTGCACAGGTGACCTGAGGCCCAGCATTTTAATTTGTAAAACAGCCACTCTGAAAATGATCCTGCATGGCTACTGTGAAGGTATGAGGTCAGCTGTAGAAAGTGTGTGAGTGATGCAGGGTTTGGCCTAGCACGGTAAAAGATAGCTGGGAGGATTGTGACATGTTCTGGACTTTACCAGACAAGAGGACCACAGTTAATTATTTCCCATCACTATTCACCTTTGCAGAAATGACACATGCATTTATATTTTATTATTTGACAGAGAAAGAGGAGGGGAGGGAGAGAAAGAATGGGCGTACCAGGGCCTCCAGCCACTGCAAACAAACTCCAGATGCATGTGACCCCTTGTGCATCTGGCTAACATAAGTCCTGGGAATTGAACCTGGGTCCTTTGGCTTTGCAGGCAAACACCTTAACTGCTAAGCCAACTTTCCAGCCCAGACATGACACAGAATTTAGCACTGTGAAAGACCAGCTGGCTAAAACCTCCATCTATTGCTGAAAACCCCAGCAATCCAGCATGTGCTTCCTGTCCCGTCATGCATAACACAACAAGGACATACACCTTAAGACGTCTGTCTGAACAAAGGTGTATGTTGGGAAGGCTACACACTTGTATTTTGCACAAGTAAGCAAAAATGATCATAAAATGCAAGTGATCCTAATTTAAATCAGTATGCCAAAAAATATACTTGGGAGCCAGGTGTGGTGGTACATGTCTTTAATCCCAGCACTTGGGAGGCTAAGGTAGGCAGATTGCTGTGACTATAGAATGAGTGCCAGGTCAGCCTGGGCTAGAATGAGATCCAACCTCGGAACCATCCCCAAAAACAAACAAACAAAAAAATTCACAAGGGTTGGGCATGGTGGCGCACACCTTTAATCCCAGCACTCAGGAGTCAGAGGTAGGAGGATCACTGTGAGCTCGAGGCCACCCACGGACTGCATAGTGAATTGCAGGTCAGCCTGGGCTAGAATGAGATCCTACCTCCAAAACCAAGAAACAATTTTTTAAAAAGTAGATCCAGTGAGTACAGATGTACAATAGCTGGCAGAACACCTGGTATTCAGGGATCTTTGTATCTTGAACTACTGAGACAACATATTGAATTATATCATGTGCAAGAGGAACAATCAAGAGAGCAAAAATGAGACGAATTAAGTGAATATACTTCTCAATTGTGAGCTTCTGTTCAACTCTCTCTCTCTCTCTCTCTCTCTCTCTCACACACACACACACACACAAGCCGCTAACATGTTCTGCTGTCTGTGAGCCCCATTTTTTCCCCTAGCAGCCACAGTTTAGAAGCCTCGCTTCTCACAATGAATTTGCTTTCCTAATTATGCTAGACTGTGTGGGTGGTTGGGGAAGTGAATTTTCATTTTCTCAGAACTCTTTGCTGGAGCTATCCGAGAGAAAGGCAGAATTCCTGGCCATCAGAACAAGCGCTAAGACCCTGTGTCCTGCATATGAAACGGTCCCTGCTTATTACTCGTGTTACATATCTCCTCCTTCCATTCGTTGGGGTCAAGGCTCTTACTCCCATTTTCGGGGTTCAGTTCTCTTGGGCTCTGCCTCTCAACCATGGCGAAATGGAATGGAAACTCATCTTGCTCAGAACACCATCTTCTCTTGTCCTAGATTTGACACCTGTCTCTCTAGCTGAAGTCCAGACTCCCGAGGAGGTCTGTTCTAACACTGATATCACTCCTCTGCGCATGCAAGGACTTGAATGTGAAGCAGTGGGCGCCTCCTCCTCCTCACTCATGCCCTCTAAACACTAAGCCTTTCTCTACCTATTCCCATAGTTCCTCTGTGGCCTGGCACTACTCTTCATCTTCCACCTCCTCTTCATCCTTCAGGTCCTCTGGGAAGGCTCCCCCCCCCCCAGTCCTGGTCCCTATAATCCCTAGCCAGATGCTCTTCCTGGAGTCCCCAAGTTCCTCTATGGGAACATTGGTCACGATGTACTCTAAGGACCTTGGGTGGTCTGGGATCTCCCTCTGACTGCACCCCCTACGAGGGCCAGATCTGTTCTGTTCAAGGCTGCAGTCATGCATTCTAGCACGCAGAATGTGGACAATGAACAGTGCTTTGGAAAGGGGACAAATGGTCTGGGGAGATGGCTCAGTCCATACAGTTCCTGCCTTGCAAATGTCAGGACCTGAGTTCAATCTGCTGTAACAAGCCAGGCATGGTGACTCACGTTTGTAGTCCCACTGTTGGGGTGACAGAGACAAGGAGCTCCTGGAGAGCTCACTGGCCAACCAACCAACCTAGCTTACTTGGTGAGCTCTAGACTAATGAGAGATCCTGTCTCAAAAAAAAAAAAAGAAAAGGTCAGTGGTGCGGGTGTGGTTGATGCACACCTTAATTCCAGTACTCGGGAGGCAGAGGTAGGAGGATCACCACAAGTTTGAGGCAATCCTGAGACTACATATTGAATTCCAGGTCAGCCTGAGCTAGAGTGAGACCCTACCTTGAAAAACCAAAAGAAAAAAAAAAAAAAAGGTCATTGGTGACTGAGGAAGGGCACCTGAGATTGTCTGGCACACACATGTGCACACACATGAAAAAAAAGGGACAAATGTAGAGATGGAGAAGGGACTGCTGCGGTCCCTTCTGTGCACTCATAGAAAATGCACCTACATGGGCTGGAGAGATGGCTTAGTGGTTAAGCGCTTGCCTGTGAAACCTAAGGACCCCAGTTTAAGGCTTGATTCCCCAGGACCCACGTAAGCCAGATGCACAAGGGGGCGCATGCATCTGGAGTTAATTTGCAGTGGCTGGAGGCCCTGGCGTGCCTATTCTCTCTCTTTCTCAAATAAATTAATAAATAAAATATACTTAAAAAAGAAGTGGTAGAGCCAGACGTGGTGGCGCACGCCTTTAATCCCAGCACTTGGGAGGCAGAGGTAGGAGGATTGCTGAGAGTTCGAGGCCACCCTGAGACTACATAGTTAATTCCAGGTCAGCCTGGACCAGAGTGAGACCCTACCTCACAAAACCAAAAAAAAAAAAAAAAAAAAAAAGTGGTAGAAGCTTTGCAAAGATGCTTAGTGATAAACACACATATTTATGACTCTCTCTAGAGTCAATCCTAAATTCTCTACTCAGAGAACCAGGAAGATAACAAATGACAGGTCATTTGTAAGTGCATTTTCTTTTTCTTTCTTTCTTCATTCATTCGAGAGCAACAGACGAGAGAGAAAGACGAGAGAGAAAGAATGGGTACGCCAGGGCCTCCAGCCACTGCAACCGAACTCCAGATGCAGCCCTCCTGGGGGGGAGCTGTTGTAGTATTAATGGTGAGGCAAAGGGATCCATGTGACCCTGTTTTCTTTGCTGGGTAACGTGTACTGGCTAAGGTAAGTCGCACGCACTTGTAAGGTGTGTCCGACGGCGACTTCTTCCCGTGTAGTCAAAGTTGTTCCTCATGAGGAAATAGAGCAGCTGCGATGCCTCCGCTCGGATGGAGCTCAGCTTGGAGTTGCAGCACTTGAGAATCTCGCAGAGCGCGCACACATGTCGGCTCTCCTCAGAGAACGTGGACGGGAACTAGACGGAACACAAGGCACACGTCACACAGGAGGTCAGGGCTCTGTGGCACGCACTTCCACCCGGGTGGAAGGGAGTGACACCTGTGACCATCAGTGCGCCTGTCACCTGTGAAGCAACTTACCTTGTAAATGAATGAGCGTAAGGCAGTGAAGACGCGTTTTTAAAGCCATTTCTGACTGGTTCTTTTGAAGAAAACACAGGTAGACATCAAAAACTTTTTCATGAGAGGATTGTGTCCGTGGTCAGCCAAGAGCTGGTTCTGAAAAATACACCATGGCAGCATCATCAGTGAGGTGTGCCTGGCGTCCCTGGGAGGTTTCATACAGTTTTAATTTTTTTTTATTTACTTGAGGGTGAGAGAGAGAGAGTGAGTTGGTGTGCTAGGGCCTCAGCCACTGCATTCAACTCCAGACACTTGCACCACCTAGTGAGCACGTGAAACCTTGCGCTTGCCTCGTCTTTGTATGTCTGGCTTATGTGGGATCTTGAGAGTCCATCATGGGTCCTTGGGCTTCACAGGCAAGTGCCTTAACCACTAAGCCATCTGTTCAGCCCTCATATGGTTTTTTAATTAATAAGACTGTCATTCATTCATTTACTTAGACATAGGGTTAGGCTAGCCTCAAACTATGTAGTTAAGGATCTCATTTTCTTTCTTTTCTTTCTTTTTTTTTTTGGTTTTTCAAGGTAGGGTATCGCTCTAGCTCAGGCTGACCTGAATTCATTATGTAGTCTCAGGGTGGCCTCAAATTCATGGCAATCATCCTACCTCTGCCTCCTGAGTACTGGGATTAAAGGTATGCGCCACCACGCCTGGCTCATTTTCTATGTCTATCATCTACCTATCTGCCTATGTATGTATGTATGTATGTATGTATGTATGTATGTATGTACGTATGTATGTATGTATGTATGCATCTATCTATCTAGAGACAGGGTCAGGCTGGCCTTGACCTATGTAGTTAAGGGTGTCCTAGAACTTCTGATCTTCCTGCCTCCACATCCTGAGTGCTGGCTGGGATTATAGCCATGCACCATCATCTTTGGTTTATGTGATACTGGGATGGAACCCAGGACTCCGTGCACACTAGGCAAACACTTGACCACCTGAGTTTTAATCCCTTGCTCCTGGTTTCTTACAGTTTTGACTCAAAGATTTTTGTCTTTCAAGCATTAAGACAAATTAGAATTTAACTGTTATGACCTGTTATGAGTCCCCCTAGGAAAGCACAGATGTTCCTGTAGAACAAAGAAATCTATCATGACATTTATGCTTTGGGGATAAATGTCCCAGACATTGCAATATAGCTTATTGGATCAATGTTGTTTAAACTGACTGGACTTCTATTTTTAAAAAAAATTATTTATCTGCACTGGTAAGAGGTGATGCTTAGAACATCTTATTTCAACAGAAGAGTGTCATTACAGGTTCCAGCTAATTAACGGGGTAAAATTGCAAAAGCAGGAACTTGTCCTCTTAACAGTGAGAGGTCTCTGTCTATCCAGCTTTCTTGGGCACTTCAATAATCAGGCAGTTTGGCAAGGTAGGGCATGGACAGGTGTCCGTCAGGCATCACTTATCAGGTACATGGATTTGCACAGGTGACCTGAGGCCCAGCATTTTAATTTGTAAAACAGCCACTCTGAAAATGATCCTGCATGGCTACTGTGAAGGTATGAGGTCAGCTGTAGAAAGTGTGTGAGTGATGCAGGGTTTGGCCTAGCACGGTAAAAGATAGCTGGGAGGATTGTGACATGTTCTGGACTTTACCAGACAAGAGGACCACAGTTAATTATTTCCCATCACTATTCACCTTTGCAGAAATGACACATGCATTTATATTTTATTATTTGACAGAGAAAGAGGGAGGGAGGGAGAGAAAGAATGGGCGTACCAGGGCCTCCAGCCACTGCAAACAAACTCCAGATGCATGTGACCCCTTGTGCATCTGGCTAACATAAGTCCTGGGGAATTGAACCTGGGTCCTTTGGCTTTGCAGGCAAACACCTTAACTGCTAAGCCAACTTTCCAGCCCAGACATGACACAGAATTTAGCACTGTGAAAGACCAGCTGGCTAAAACCTCCATCTATTGCTGAAAACCCCAGCAATCCAGCATGTGCTTCCTGTCCCGTCATGCATAACACAACAAGGACATACACCTTAAGACGTCTGTCTGAACAAAGGTGTATGTTGGGAAGGCTACACACTTGTATTTTGCACAAGTAAGCAAAAAATGATCATAAAATGCAAGTGATCCTAATTTAAATCAGTATGCCAAAAAATATACTTGGGAGCCAGGTGTGGTGGTACATGTCTTTAATCCCAGCACTTGGGAGGCTAAGGTAGGCAGATTGCTGTGACTATAGAATGAGTGCCAGGTCAGCCTGGGCTAGAATGAGATCCAACCTCGGAACCATCCCCCCCCCCAAAACAAACAAACAAAAAATTCACAAGGGTTGGGCATGGTGGCGCACACCTTTAATCCCAGCACTCAGGAGTCAGAGGTAGGAGGATCACTGTGAGCTCGAGGCCACCCACGGACTGCATAGTGAATTGCAGGTCAGCCTGGGCTAGAATGAGATCCTACCTCCAAAACCAAGAAACAATTTTTTTAAAAAGTAGATCCAGTGAGTACAGATGTACAATAGCTGGCAGAACACCTGGTATTCAGGGATCTTTGTATCTTGAACTACTGAGACAACATATTGAATTATATCATGTGCAAGAGGAACAATCAAGAGAGCAAAAATGAGACGAATTAAGTGAATATACTTCTCAATTGTGAGCTTCTGTTCAACTCTCTCTCTCTCTCTCTCTCTCTCTCTCTCTCACACACACACACACACACAAGCCGCTAACATGTTCTGCTGTCTGTGAGCCCCATTTTTTCCCCTAGCAGCCACAGTTTAGAAGCCTCGCTTCTCACAATGAATTTGCTTTCCTAATTATGCTAGACTGTGTGGGTGGTTGGGGAAGTGAATTTTCATTTTCTCAGAACTCTTTGCTGGAGCTATCCGAGAGAAAGGCAGAATTCCTGGCCATCAGAACAAGCGCTAAGACCCTGTGTCCTGCATATGAAACGGTCCCTGCTTATTACTCGTGTTACATATCTCCTCCTTCCATTCGTTGGGGTCAAGGCTCTTACTCCCATTTTCGGGGTTCAGTTCTCTTGGGCTCTGCCTCTCAACCATGGCGAGAATGGAATGGAAACTCATCTACCTTAAGATGCAAACAATCCTTCACTTAAAGGGGTTTTTTTGTTGTTGTTGTTTTTAAAATTTTGGTTTGGTTTATCGAGGTAGGTTCTTGCTCTAGCCCAGGCTGACCTGGAATTCACTATGTAGTCTCAGGGAGGCCTCGAACTCACAGCGATCCACCTACCTCTGCCTCACAAGTGCTGGGATTAAAGGTATGCGCCACCATGCCCGGCTTAGTTCCTACTATTCTTGAGGTTGGCTATTAGCCCTTACTATGCAATTCACATCAAGGAAAGGCACTACATGGAATTGCTAAAACTGTGCTTTCAGATTAAATTTTGAGCACCTTAAAAATTATAAAATCTCAAAAGGTCCACATTGGTTTAAAATTGTGCTAATAAGAGGCCTTATATATGACAGATACAGAAGAAGTTATACTTTTCTGCATGTTTAACTTTCAGTTTACAAAACAAGTCCTTTTAGATATTAAGTGAAATAACATAAATGAATGGACCCAGTGCTGTACTGGGCACCTGACAAGTGTGTGGTATTTTTTTTTTCTTTTTTTCTCTGTATTAGAGGTCATGAGAAACTCACTCAGTTTATTTTTTTCTCTCATACAATTCTCTCTTGCTCTCTCTCTCTCTCAGCACACTTAATGAAGAACAAGGTTTTGGGGTAGGCCATTTATGCTGTGATCTTGGGCAAACTTGCTAACCTGTCAGCTTCGATTTCCTCCTCTGTAAAGCGTGGCATAATAAGCTCTATTAGGCAGGGATATCGTGAAGAGAATGCCCGGGGTGCACAAGACAGGACATGAATAGCAGGGAGCTAATGTGATAGCGACCAGAGTCTGGAACATAAATCTTTTCAAACACTTAATCTTCTTAAGAAATTGATTTTGGCAACTTATTAGATGTGGCCAATTAAGAGACAGTCCAACAGGCCTCCATCTGATTTTGCTGCTCGGGTTGATGTCGGCTCACTCACTGTTAGAATCTTGCCAAGATGCCCTGCCTGGTGCCTCCGCGGTGTAAATACCATGCAGAGGAAGCCCCCAAGTGGCTGCCGGGCTGTGGGCCCCGCATACCCGTGTCAGAGCCAGGCGAGCCTGATGTGCCATGTGGTTCAACATCTGGTGACGCTGCGCACTGCGCCATATGCTTGCCCCCTCCATCTTCGCACTTTCAGTGGGGCACTCAGCTTTGCACACCAAACAGTTCTGTGCACAGGCACAGACATGCTGACTGCTCCCCTTGGTTCTGAAGCTCTTGGTGTAGGGTCTTTCCCATGGACGTGGGGGAGTGAACTCAGGCGAGCCTAGTGCTTGCCTCTGTATACACGTGCATGTGCAACGGCCCTGTCCACATGCGGTTCATCCACACGCATAAAAATACACACACACGTGCATGCACACCACATGCAAAAATAAAAATGAATTAAGAAAAAGAAGCTATCAGATGACATCCCGTTCTTGGAAGTTAGACCTTACCTTGTGACCAGGCATTTGGAGACCAGGAACCCCAACAAGCACCCCCTGAATATTAAGAATGCAATGGAGAGGCTGGAGAGATGGCTTAGTGGTCAAGGCACATACCTGCAAAGCCTAAGGACCCAGGTTTGATTCTCCAGGTCCCACGTAAGCCAGATGCACATGGTGGCACATGCGTCTGGAGTTTGTTTGTAGTGGCTGGAGGCCCTGGCATGCCCATTCTCACTCTCTCTCTCGGTCTCAAATAAAAAATAAATAAATAAATAAATAAATAAATAAATAAATAAATAGTTTTTTAAAAAAGAAAGCAATGGAAATGAGGCAGGATGTGGGCTGTTGGAACTGTCCAGTGAAAGACCGCCACCATCCCCTGGTGCTGCCCACGATGCCCTCCCTGCCGTGTGCCTGCTCCACACCAGCCCTTCCTCCAAGAGTCGTCTGCTGTTTGCATGGTGGGTCCCAGGCAGAGGGCAGAGGACACGTTGCCAGTGCTACTCAGAAGTAGATGATACATGCCTGGTACTAGAGTACCATGCATCAGAACCCCCACTGCTGAGGTACATAGACTTTACACTAAAACCACCCCTTCCCCAAATAGAGGTTCCAGAACCTCTCTGATCGCTCTAGTAGAACACGGTTCTCAAGCTGTGGATGTGGGCCTCACCCCCAGAGTTTCTGATTCAGCAGGGCTGAGATTTTACCTTCTTTTTTTTTTTGCTAAGTGTGTGAGTGGGGGGTCATGCTACAGCGTGCATGTAGAGGTCTGTCTTCGCCTTTCACCTTGTCTGAGGCAGGGTCTCCACTTGTATGCTAGGCTAGCTGGCCCAAAAGCTTCAGGGATTCTCCTCTCTCCTCCCATCTCCCCACAGGTGTGCTGGGATTAGACTCTTGTGTTAATTGTGTTTGGCTTGTTGTGGGGTCTGGGGATTCAAACTAGGCATTCATGCTTGCGACAGTAAGCGCTTTATCCACTAAGCCATGACTTGGGTTATAGTTCTCAAACACCCATGTACACCATTATGATATTCACAGATATTAACACTAACTCAATTTCCCCCTTTCTGTGCTGGAAATGGAAGCGATTACTAAGCAAGAACGAGAAATGTTAGGTTCCTAACAATGACAGAACAAGGAATAATGACATACTTATGAAATGGTCACAATGAAACCCAATACTTTGTCTGCTAACTAAAAATAATTAATTACAAAAGTGGTTGGTCTTGGGGTTGCAGGGATGGCTTAGCGGTTAAGGCATTTGCCTGCAAAGCCAAAGGACCCAGGTTTGATTCCCTAGGACCCACATGAGCCAGATGCAGGAGGCACATGTGTCTGGAGTTCGTTTGCAGTGGCTGGAGGCCCTGGGACATCCATTCTCTCTCTCTCTCTCTCTCTCTCTCTCCCTCCCTCCCTCCCTCTTTCTCTATCAAATAAATAAATAAATACAAAATATTTTTAAAAATGGTTGATCTTGTTAAATAAAAGTGGCTTGAAGAAGCCATTTGCAAACACTTAAATATTATTTGCAAATTTTAAAAGTAAGACAAAAACCAAGCCCTTCATTTCTTTTTCCTGAAATGCTTTTGTCACTAAAGTAGGAACAGAGTAAGAATTTGAAAAAGATAAATGAGCGTGTATTTCTTGCTGTATGACTATATAATTTTAAACATCTGGCTATGTTTAAAGATTCAAAGTTCCCACATTTGTCATCTGGAGAGTTTAGGGTAAATGCTTTATCCTAGTCAACACAACCGTCCCCAGGGACTGCTTCTCCCATATTCATGCATGCAGCACATGTGGAGCCATTAAGCTTTGTCACATCTCAGGAATTGCAGCCACACACTGTGGAAAGCCTCACCAAAGGAAGGTAAGGATGACTAATCTCCTTACAGCAGCAAAAACAGTTGTAGCAAAGACATAACAGGGGCTGGAGAGATGGCTTAGGGGTTAAAGAGCTTGCCTGCGAAGCTTAAGGACCCAGGTTCCATTCCCCAGATCCCACGTAATCCAGATGCACACGGTGGCGCATGTGTCTGGATTTCCTTTATAGTGGCTAGAGGCCCTGGCACACCCATTCTCATTCTCTCTCTCTCTCATAAAAACAAATATAATTAAAAAAAAAAAGATATAACATCACATGCCTGTGCTGGCTGAGCTTAGCAAGTGGAATGGACTTAATAGGTAAAAACAAAACAAAACAAAAAAACACAGACCATGAACCATAGAATACAAACCTTGAATGCCAGTGTAAACAGAGAAAGCGTGTCCAGAGCCGTGAGACACACCTCAGTAGCAATGTTGGCTTCCAGCAGCGACTGGTGAAGCACGTCTGCATCCGAGTAGCCATAGCCTGTGTGAATCGACACGTGATCATTGTCCAGTGGCTCAGACCACAAGGCTGGTGGGTTGGGCCAGACACAGTCAACTTTTGATTATTTACTGAAGACCCCTCACTGGGGCTCTTTGTCTCCATGGTGACATGGTGCCTTTAGGCAGGAGGTGCGATTAACAATGGCACCGTTTCCTGGTGAGTCTTTTTTAACTCTGGAAGGGTACTGGCCATTGCAAACATCTACTGTGTGGTTGCTGCTTGCCAGCGGGAGTCTGGGACCTTGAGGTACATACCTTATTAAACCCTCCCTGCAGATAAGGAAAGAGGTCTGGAAAAGCTAAAAGTTTGACTGAAGTTCTAAGGAAGAAAAACAGGGGGGCTAGGACTTCCACTGAGTAGGGCAATGGTTAATTACTTGACTGAGCTGAGGATAGAGGGAGGGGCAGGGGAGGTTCTCCAAGCTGCCCTCAACAGAGGCAAAAGGGAGCCCGACATCAGGCTGCCATCTTTCCCATTGGCCAGCTGTGTGACTTTGGGACTTTTAAAACAAATTTTTGTTTTTTCGAGGTAGGGTCTCCAGGCTGGCCTCAAACTCACAGGCGATCCTTCTACCTCTGCCTCCCAAATGCTGGGATTAAAGGCGTGCGCTACCACGCCCGGCTGACTTTGGGACTTCTTTATAGCCCCGTTTCCTCGTCTGTGGAAGGGGATAATAAGGGGATGCACCTCCACAGGTCATAGTGAGCACTAAGTTCACTGGTATTTGTGGCGCTCTTCGGAGAGCGCCCAGCATAAAGTGAGTGCTGTAAGTGTTCCCACCATGACACTAGGCTTTGTATCTATCACCAGCTAGAATCCGGAGGGATAATCGAAAGTTGACTGCGCTGTGAATACTTTTCTACTCGCTTTAATAGAAAGCATAAAAGCCAGTGAATCTGAAAGAAATGCTTAGAAAAGGAAAGGACTTGAAGAATTTGTCATGTAAAAGAAGCTTCATTATACGAAATTTAAATATAAATTGAAATCTACCAGTGGTTGCAAAATCAATTTAGTACTGATATAAATGCAGTCTGGTATTAAATTACAAAGTGGTATGCATTAGCAGAAATACATATAGGATGGAAAGATGTTATTATACTAGCAATGTAAACTATACAGAAAGATGGCGCTGGAACAAGACAGGGTGGAATGTTTTTCCCTAAGGAGCGAGGAATAAACTGACTGATTGGTATTGTTCTTAATACTCTAGAGAGGAAGACATGGTATACAGAAGAGGAAAGTGAAATACAGAAGCTAGGGAATCTCTCCAAGACCAGGAATGGGAACAAAGATCTATTCTCCACATTCCTTGCAGGTCACCGCACCAAACTATAGCTTAGCATGGCATCTTTCTGCTAAATAAATGTTAGAATTATACAGAAGTTCATAAAACACTACAAAAGAGCTTCTTTTTTTTTTTTTGAGACTTTTTTTCTTATTATTTATTTTCAAGGTAGGGTCTCACTCTGGTCCAGGCTGACCTGGAATTAACTATGTAGTAGTCTCAGGGTGGCTTTGAACTCATGGTGATCCTCCTACCTCTGCCTCTTGAGCGCTGGGATTAAAGGTGTGCGCCACCACACCTGGCTTGTTTGAGACATTTTGAGGTAGGGTCTTGCTTGTAGCCCAGGCTGACCTGGGATTCATTATGAAGTCTCAGGCTGACTTTGAATCCACAGTGATCCTCCTACCTCTGCCTTCTGAGTGCTGGGATTAGAGACGTGGGCCACCATGCCCGGCTTACAAAAGAGCTGGTTAAGGCCATCGAGATGTTTTCTAAATGATCAAACACCATATGCATTTATCTAGTTTGCTTTAAACAGGTAGCTCTGAGGTGTCATGCTTGTGGACGGCTGTCCCTGTGCAGCAGGGCCACCTTCCGCTCTGAAGCAAGGTTATAGAATACATTTGGCACGGTGTTAATTCTATTATTTTTTAAAATTATTTTTTATTTATTTTTGGAGACAGAGAGGGAGACAGATAGAGATGGGCATGCCAGCAGTCTCTCAGCTGCTGTGAACGAAATCCAGATGTGTGCGCCCCCTTGTGGGAAAGTGTGGCATTGCGCCCTTGCTTCACTTTGCATCTGGCTAAACGTGGGACCTGGAGATTGGAACCACTGGAGATTGGAACCTGCGTTCTTAGGCTTAGCAGGCAGGCGCCTTAACCGCTAAGCCATCTCTCCAGCCCAGTTCTATTATTTTTTGATTGGTTGTCCATTTTGGGGTAAGACATCTCCCAGAGGGAAAAAAAAAAAAGCAGAGTATCTGGGGTACTAATATTAATACTGCTGTCGTTATGTGAGCCAGCACATTCCATTAGTTGGTGGGGATCTGGAAACGGAAACAGTGAAAGAGAAAACATATAGATTGATGGCTGCAGTTAAAGCCATCACAAACCAGGAAAGAGGAGACCCTGAACAAAAAGACAAACCACCACCACAGAACCCCCAACCCAAACCTGTGATTAGACCAACCACAAATCCTCCCACAGGTCAGAGAGACGTCTGTGGAGGCTGCCAATCACCCTAAGTGAGTTTTAGTCTGGGTCAGATTTTAACAAGAACTTGGTTGGATGATTATTTGAATGCCTTTCTCTGCCCAGAACTCTTCCTTTCTTTCTATAAAGCCCATTGGCTAATAATGCAGGCAACCATTCTAAAGGAGGTGGTCTGTCTACATACTGAGGAATTCCATATGGTTTACCTCCTCCCGGCTGGAAGACTGGAACAGTTCATCAGAATTTGGCAATGTGTTGTTTTAAAAACATATATAGCCAGTATGCTAGGTTTTTTTTTGAGAGAGAGAATGGGCACGCCAGGCCCTCTCAGCCACTGGGAACAAACTCCAGACGTGTGCGCCCTCTTGTGGTCAGGTGGTCAGGTGCAGCATTGCGCCCTTGAGTCACTTTTTGCATCTGGCTAAACGTGGGATCTGGAGATCGAATGGGTATTCTTAGGCTTCGCAGGCAGGCGCCTTAACCGCTAAGCCTTCTCTCCAGCTCTAGGTTAAAATTTAAAATTTATTTATTTATTTATTTGAGAAAGAAAGAGGCAGATAGATAAAGAAGCAGATAGAGAAAGAATGGGCATGCCTGGGCCTCCAGCCACTGAAAATGAACTCCAGACGCACATGCTCTGTTGTGCATCTGGCTTACATTGGTCCTGGTGAATTGAGCTGGAGTCCTTAGGCTTCGCAGGCAAACGCCTTAACCGCTAAGCCATTTCCCCAGCCCTAGATTAATTTTTATATAATTATGTATATATACATGTATGGAAATGCGTTAATGACAGGATTTCACTAATTTATTATGCCATCCACAGCCATGATATTATTGACCTTTTTCCTGGGGCCAGTGGGTGGGGGGAGAGGGATGATGGGTGGAGGGCAGTGTGGGTGGAGGCAAAGATGAGCAAGGTATATATAATGACATAGATATAGAAAAATGTCATATTGAAACTCATTCTACATGCCAACTAAAAAGAATTAGAAAGCCGGGTGTGGTGGCACATGCCTTTAATCCCAGCACTCAGGAGGCAGAGGTAGGAGGATCGCTGAGGGTTCGAGGGCATCCTGAGACTACATAGTGAATTCCAGGTCAGCCTGGAACAGAGTGAGACCCTACCTAAAAAAACAAACAAACAAAAAAAGAATTTGAAAAGCCACAAAAATTAAAATCTAAAAGAAAAAAAGAAAAGAATAACTCAGACTCCTATAGAAACACTGCATTTTGTCTGAGACGCGTGGGAATCTAAAAGAAATGATCCTTGTATGCTCAGTTGGCCATGCTGTTCTTTAAATATCCCACCTCAAAAACCCACAGAATTCTGGAGCTAGTGATAATTTTAGAACGCCCTAAAAATAAGTGTCGGCGTGGAGGCTGTCCTTCGTCACCGAGACTAAGGGGGACAAAGCCGTGTGTGAGACTTTAATCAATAGTTACCACGTTACAGAAAAACATAGAAAAATGAAGCTGAATTATTACATCCACGAAAGTCTTCTTCAGACACAGAAGTTTCTTAAATCAAGGGCCAGCAACTCTCTGAGCAGGATTTTTTAACAGAGGCAGGTAAGGAGTATGGTGTGACTCCACTGATTTCCACTAGGGGGCAGTGGTGCCTTGCAGCATGGCATGGAGTCCCTCCACCCTTGTTGGGCAGGGCCAGAAGAGCAGGGCTTCACAGAGGTGTCATCTTTGGCAGGCAGGGCTCTTAGCAGCCACAGCTCAAACTTACACAATTCTCATCCTGTGGTCACCCTGACAACAAGCCTTGTTTTAGAAAAAACTCAAAAATATTTTGAACACCCAAGGGCCAAAATGTTTGGATTCAATTCACATCACTCTGTTTTGCAAATTTTTCCTGCCTGAACAGCTCAACTTAACAATGCTGACTACAGCGGTAGGTAGATTTTACTTCCCTCCCCAGCAACATGACTGTGGGAGCGATGTGATAGCCAGGGAGAGAGCCGGTCACAGCCACACATCTTTCCTGATGTCACAGGTTGTCTTGAGAATGTAGGGAGACCCACAGTCTCCTAGGAGTGCTTCCATGCTGACAATGGCCGTTTCTTCATGAAACCAAAATCCTAATTCCTACATCTTCCCCTCTGGATCACAACATGAATCCAGAAAAATAATTTTGTGGCAAAAGAACTACTGCATGACGAGGAATCCTCTCGTGGAAACTCTTAATTCCTCACACCCAGGAGATCTATTCTGTTGACATGTTAACTCATGGTGTATGGCTTTACACGGTGCGAATATAATCTACGCCCAATGTCACAATGGCTAAAAGAATGAGCAAGGAGTGTTGAATAAGGACTCATATTTGATGGCAAAAGCAATACCATTTTCTGTCTTTCCCCCTGATTCAAACATGAAGAAACAAACATACTCAGAGTTACTTGTGGCCATAATCCAGAATCTCGGTGCTCTCACTTGGTGGTGGTGGTGGGGTGGTTATCATGGCATCAGAATTCTCTTTGTAGAATACTGCAGCCAAATAGTTAGCTAGCTTCTATGAAAAAGGTACTTAGTAGAGATATAGACCCAAAACCACTTGGGTTAGGCACATTATGTATTTCATCAATGCCTTTCTTTTTCCTTTCTTTTTTTTAATGTTTAAGAGATAGGGTTTCACTCTCTTCCAGGCTGACCTGGAATTCACTATGTAGTCTCAGGGTGGCCTTGAACTCACAGTGATCCTCCTACCTCTGCCTTACAAATGCTGGGATTAAAGGCGTGTGCCACCATGCCAGGCTTTTCTTTTCTTTTGGCAAGCCCAACAGACTTTTTTGAGAGAGAGAGATGGGGGGGGAGGGGATTGGTGCACCAGAGCCTCCAGCCACTGCAATAGAACTCCAGAGGTGTGCATCCCATTGTGCCCATGTGCGACCTTGTGAACTTGTGTCACTGTGTATCTGGCTTACGTGGGACCTGGAGATTCAAATGTGAGTCCTTAGGCTTCACGGGCAAGCGCTTAACCACTAAGCCATCTCTCCAGGCCCCCCCAACGCCTTTCTTAGGGACATCAAGATGACAGTAAACTGAGAAACTACCTAACTCTCTCAATTCTGAAACCCCATTAGCCACAGTATTAACTAATAATAGGCTATGGTCTTAGATGGAACATTAAGCTACATCTCAGCTACATGGACTGCACACATGGTGGCTTTTCCCATGTCCTCTCTGCAGTGGGTGTCAGGGATGGCCCCAGGTGCTACAGATGCACAGACTACAGAGGACTGCCTCTCATGGGCTCTGCTGCCCCCTGCTGGCCAAAAGAGGGGAAAAAACCTGATGTGTTAGTAAGGATACAGACTCTTTGTCCTTTTATTCTTTTTAAAAATTTATTTATTTATTTATTTATTTATTTATTTATTTATTTATTTATTTATTTATTTATATTAGCAACAGAGAGAAAGAGAGAGAGAGAATGGGCACACCAGGGCCTCCAGCCACTGCGAACTCCAGATGCATGCGGCACCTTGTGCATCTGGCTTACGTGGGTCCTGGGGCATTGAGCCTCGAACCAGGGTCCTTAGGCTTCACAGGCAAGCGCTTAACCGCTAAGCCATCTTTCCAGCCCCCCCTTTTATTCTTTTCTGAAATAAATTCACTTTAGATTCTGTGGTTCCCCTGGCAGGTCTCTCACACACTGGATCTATGCTCTACTGGTTGGTTTAACACAAGGAACTATATTTATTGCTACGTAAGACTTTTTTGAGAGGAGCATTTATGGTCACCAGTTTTCCTATAGAAAACCTAGGTACAATATGTATATGTACATATGCATCATACATGTGTATACTTAATACAGTACACATGCATATACTTTTTTCTGTTTTGGTTTTGCGAGGTAGGGTCTCACTGTGGTCCAGGCTGACCTGGAATTAACTATATAGTCTCAGGGTGGCCTCGAACTCTCAGCGATCCTCCTACCTCTGCCTCCCAGTGCTGGGATTAAAGGCATGCACCACCACGCCTGGCCCTTTTTTTTTTTTCCTTGGCTAAGTTCCACAGGGAGCCCAAAGAGCTGGTGGCAGGCCAGCCTGAAACCAGTGAGTCAGAACAAGAGACTGAAGGGAGGAGGGAGTTCTAGAAGATACGATGATGTAGGCAACATCAGAACCACCCCACAAGGAGGAGGCACTGAAGAGACATAAGAAATCAGCAACACTGTATTTTCTTGGGAAAGCAGAAAAAAAAAAGCGACAGAGGACCATGGGCCATTGACAACCCGCAATGGAAAATGAGGAGGCAGGGACGCCGGGCTTCCCTGTGGGTAGCCGAAAGAGGGAACAGGAACCACCCATGTTAACAACACAGCATTTGGCAGCAGCCAGAGGCCAGCTGTCTCTCTCCTCCAATCCAAGCCATGGCCACAGAATCCATCTGCAGCAGGAGCAGCGCCCACACGGGGCTGGGTGAGCTGTGTTGCTGCCTCCCCCCGCCGCGTGAGCGTTCATTTGTGTGTGTTTGTTTTCTGTGTTTCCTTAACGCTTCGTGATTGATGATCTTTGGAGGCATGGCCTTGGCCTGCTTGCTGTTGGTTTTTCTAAATGCTTCCAAGTTTAAGCATGTATTTCAACCAATAATGGCTTATTCTCTGTTATATAAATGATCTGGGCAAAGGGAGTCCAGCACTCTAGCAAGTCACTGGGGACTGAATTTCTGCTAATAAACAGGATGTGAAATTAAAAATAACAAAAGTCCTGGCTTTTTTTTTTTTTTTTTAAGCTGCTATCTGGAGAGCTAGTATAGTAAAAGCCCCCACAGATAAAGAGGTGGGACCATCAAGTATCACAGCCTCAAATATGCCACTCAATGAACGTTTTATAGCTAAACATAGAACTAGCATTTTAAGGCTACTAATTCAGGACGTGGCAGACTGATACAATATTGATTTAAATTAATCCTAGACCTTTACAGAGAGACTCCCCATTTCGTCTAACTTTGCTGGTGTGGAAGTGTAGGGAAGTAACCTTGCTTTGCACTATTACAAATACAAGGTGGTGAGAATGCTGTCTTTACTCATAGCCTGTGTTAAGAAAGAGGCATGAACATATAGCGAGTGGAATGGTTATGGTTAGAAATTATGGGAAAATATTAATAATTGGGCATTAAGGGCAGTACTTGGAGTGAGAGCAAATGATTTTCTAACTAAGAATAACTAGCTATGTCGTGCATGGAGAGAAGATGGAACAATTTGAAGGAAATAGCACGGATAGAAATGGGCTTTGTTCCTGAAGGTTATGTTAATATTTCACATGTTACATACACAGCTGTGAACTTTTAGGTTTTCTGGTTTGAGAAACCTTTAAGTAGATGAACCACTTTAAATGCCTACAAATGGCACCCGATGCCATATCCTACCCCCCTCCATGACTGATGAAAGGACATTAGAAAGATGTCCCACATATTGGCAGAATCTCTACTGTGAAGTTAGGAAAGCCCCAAAGTTAGAAAGGCGAGATGAACAGAGTTTCGGTTTGCAAGTGCAGCAGCCTCAAAAGCAGACTTCGACCTGATTAAATCTTACCATTGTCTACAGAAATTCCAAGCACACTTGATATCTTTCTCACACTGAAAACACAGAAAAAGTCACTTTGTTATTGGAGGCTTTTCCACACCCTCGCAAACTGATTCACAGGCTCTATGTTTTCACGGCAGCGTACGGATTCACATTCACACACAGCCGGAATGTCAGAATGTGGATGCTTGATCAATTACGTGCACAGATGGGGAGGGGTTAAAGGAAACTGACCCAGGTGTTCTCCAGAGCAAGGCAAACCCTGAGTCCGGGCTTGATGTTTAAAATACTGGACCACGGATGCTGGGTTGTGTCTGGGGGTGGGGTAGAGTTCTGTTGGGATGGTGCCGTAGTTGACCAGGCTCCACATTTTGTCACTCCCCACTGCTCAGGACTCCCCTCTGAGGGAGGGAACTGTACCATTGAATTCTTCCTCCTACTTCCTTTGAGCTGGAAGAAAAATCAAGTTGGTGATGTGGTCTGGTGTGGCTGGGGTGCTCCCCTGAGATGGCACAGAGATGGCTGGCTGTTAAGATGGTATGTCATGGGACTTACTGTGGTTAAAAGTGACAGAGTTATCCAGGCTGCCCAGCTGCTGTAATCTGGCATGCACCATTCCTGTTCTGTTACGGGAAACAGGCAATGTCTGAGACTTCCCATCATGAACTATGGGTCCCAACCCCTCCTGGTTCCTGCAACGTGAGTGAAATGGAATAGAAGCAAAAGTTAGACGGGTTACACTGCAGCGAGACGGGAGCAGGAGCGTTAGTGAAGCCAGGACATGACATGGGGGGGGGGGTCGGGTTGTTCGAGCACAGAGGAGCAGCTGGGGACACAAACGGACCAAAGCAGAGAGCTTCAGAGTCTCTGAGATGCGATTTTTAAACCAGTGCCCGTCGCTGGAACACAGTACTAAAGGTCAAGTGTGCTGACAACTGTCGAAACATCACAGACCCTTCTGAATTGTATATATTACAAAAAGAGTAAAAGATATTCTAGTTTTAAAATGCATGCAAGGAAACAGAACAGGCATGCAATGGCAGGAGTTAGATGATGCAGTCTGAAGCACCTTTATTCTTACCCCAGCAGGAAGGAGAAGAACCCCAAAACTTGGTTAAACTTGTCAGCGGTCAAACAGAGAAAACAGAAAAGTGATTTGGGTTAGAAGCAGACAGCTGATTTCCTACTGTGTACCATCACCACAACCTTAGCTGATGGAAAATGAGACCAGTGCTGGAATGACACCTGTGCCCCATCCCAGAGCCAACGTGCCCCTCACTGGGTTACTGTGTGTAGGAGAATGGGGACATGCATGGACTATCATCGATGGCATGCTGCTGGGTGACTTCCAAGTGACGGGGAAGAGACACAGTGTGCATACAACCTGACCACTGTGGACGGCAAACACTGACATCGTTAAACACTGACAGTGTTGGCATCGTGGTTCAAGGTCATTGTCGCATGCAGCACGGACCACGGTGGTTTTTGTACAAAGCAGGGTGTTATCTTTCCACAGCGCAAGGAAGAAAGTAACCCCATCTCCGTGCCTGTATTCCCTGCCCATCTGTTCTTAAAGCAGTCTGTGTTATATGCAAGTATATACAGGGGCTTACCAAGTTGCCAACAGATTTTTCTTTCAATAAGTTCCGATTTATATCCACTGGGTTGGGGCGGGGGGGGAGGAATCAACCACTTCACAAACCTGATCCTAAAATATTTTGTCAGGGCAGAAATTTGTCAGCTTTGCCCAATTCACCATCTTAAGCTCTGAGGCATTTTATTCTGCGTGGCATGGCAATTCTTTCTCCAGATGCCATCATCCTGTGATGCAAGTGGCAGTAACTGCAAAGAGGGGGTGATGCTCACCCGGCACAGAGCTTTCCTCTGCTGTCTGCCATCTTCATGGGCCAGCCAGGGAATAAAAGTGAAAGTATGATACACTCTTGGTAGAAAAGCACCTTGTATATACTTGCATTTGGCACTCAAAAATAAATTTAAAAAATACTGTGGTAAAAATGAAAATTATGATTAGAGAACTTTAAACTACCACATTTCAATTAAAACAGAAAATATTAATTAGGAGGAACGTGCAAAATGGTCCAAACTTGCTTCTTTTAAAAAGGGAAATACGCGTTAATTTTTTTAATATGAAACATAACTCTGAAAATTTCTCAAGAAGCCTTAGGTCACGATGACTTCTAACATAAAAACATAAATATTCACACTCAGATACAACGCCTGTTCATCTCTGTCCCGTTTCATTGCTAGAGAACACAATTATAGATAAGAGAGATAAAAACTCAATTACAACTGAACTGTCAATATTTTCTTAAGACACACATATGTTTACTTATGATTAAACTGCTAAAAACAATGAAGGACCACTCAGAACAAGCCTCCTTGCACACACTACTACAGAAATATGACAACATAAAAGCACACTAGATGGCTACCAGGCAGGAATAAGAACCTGAAATGACAATGTGACAGGGAAGGAGCTGTCTGGCCAATGTTAGCCAACTGCTGTTGGGTGTCCTGGAACTGGGGAGTGTGATCCAGCATGGGTGGTGGGGAGTTACGGTACTCAACCAAGGGTCTGAGTCAGTCAAGAACACAGGTGCTCACTTGACTGGTCAGACATGTGGAGAAAATGCTTCCTTTTAGAGATGTGTGGAAGTTATTTTTGAGATGAGATCAATAAACATTGTTTAGTTAAGAGGAGTGAGTAGATGAGAGCTTAGCATCTTTGTAGCCAGGAACTGGAACCGTAAAAATGAATTTGGAAGGAGAAAGTGTGTGAAGAAGAACTAGAGAGGTGAAAGAGGAGGAGACAGAACTGAGTGTATGCGGGAACTTGGAAAGGAAGGTTAGCAACAGTGCCCTAGAGACAGTGTTTGTAGGAGAGAGGCAGGAGACAGAGGGAATGTAAGAATGCTGGCATAGGGTGTTACTAGAGGATGTTGGCAACTGTGAGGCCTGCCACCAAGTGTCTTTGTGCTTCCTGGTGAATCCCACCTGCCAATCACCACAGACGAGCATGCCTACGCATTCAGATCCAAGGAACGCAGAAAACAACACATTTCAAACGAGGGCACCCCACAGTACCTGGCTATGTATCGCTTCCCCATGTACTGGAACTGGTGTAAGCAGACCCTGCAGACAGATGGCGAATCACTGAATGTCACAATCAAATGATTCCCAGGACACTGTATTGTTTAAGCCCCATTAACAATAGCAACCTCAATACATGTCTACTGGCCCCTATGTTTTGGCTGTTAGGAATTTTGGAGAAGGTCCCACTAAACCCAGAGAGATGCACTAACCCTAGCAGGGCAGTCCCCCACTCTGTGACTATCAGTATCGTGGTACCAGGTGGAGCCCCACAGAACAAAGAGCCCCGACTGACAGGATTGTTCAGTTCCTCAGGGCTGGCAGGCTCATTCCAAGACAACTTGCTTTTTTTCTTTTTTAAAAAATATATTTTATTCATTTATTTATATGAGAGGGAGAAAGAGGCAGGGGGGGGGGAGAATGGGTGTGCCAGGACCTCCAGCCACTACAAACAAACTCCAGGTGCATGCACCCCCTTGGGCATCTAGCTTATGTGGGTCCTACAGAATTGAACTGGGGTCCTTTGGCTTTGCAGGCAAATGCCTTAACCACTAAGCCATCTCTCCAGCCCCCCTTTTTTGATTTTTCAAGGCTTGCCTTTGCGTAGAAACCCATCCTGAGTTGTCTCCTGCTATTCAAGTCTATGTAAGGAGCACTCTCTTGATATGAATACAGGGAACAGCAGAGACATCAAGCATACAGCTTTTTGTTTTGTTTTTAATATAATCACAAACTGATTTTCTTTTTTAAAAAATCATGCATTTAGCTGGGCGTAGTGGCGCACGCCTTTAATCCCAGTACTCGGGAGGCAGAGGTAGGAGTATCGCCATGAGTTCAAGGCCACCCTGAGACTACATAGTGAATTCCAGGTCAGCGTGAGCTAGAGTGAGACCCTACCTTGAAAAAACCAAAAAAAAAAAAAAAAATCATGCATTTAATGAGCTAGATAACACAAGGAGTCTTTGGGGGCCAAATCTTGGTTGACCAATGCATGACAAGTGCACCATTCAAGTCTGCAGTGGAGTGGTCATGAGGCCAAACCAAATTCCCACTAGAGGTTCGGTCCCTAGCCTTTCACTTACAAGTAAGTCCAAGATACACACATCTCCGAAAGCTAGCTTTCCACTTGAGTCTCTGTAGATATACTTGGCACCAACCCCCCTCCCCCAAAGTAACAGTTATACTTAGGTTTATGACTTATTCAATTACTGTGAACATGAATAGAACCGGCAGTTATTTTGACTGCAGATATGATAATGTGTCTGACTGCGGGACACTGCCTGAGTTGCTATGGAGGATTATGGTGTCTACTTTAAATGTAAAAAATTGTAAAAGCATCAAAAGTTCTGAATTTGAACTTTGCAGTTCTGGGAAAAGTGTTATGGATTTGTGTGTTTAAATACAAAGAGCTTAAAAGGCACCGGAAACTTATACTGAAGAGTTTAAAAAAAAAAAAAAAGATACTAGCCGGGCGCACTAGTGGTGGTGCATGCCTTTAATCCCAGCACTCGGGAGGCAGAGGTAGGAGGATCGCAGTGAGTACAAGGCCAACCTGAGACTACATAGTGAATTCCAGGTCAGCCTGAGCTACAGTGAGACCCTACCTCAAAAAACCACACACACACACAAAAAAAGATACTAAAAATACTCGACCCAGTTTAGAGAAGTGGTAGTGGTATGTGTGAGACTCGGTGAATGACTTCTCGTTATTTTATCAAAATGGGCTCAAGCATGTTAAATGTCTCGTGTTTACTAACTGCGTTATTTTGAACAGATGTCTCCCAATATAGTCAGTGTTTTATTAATTTGTAGATTGGATCTGCAGCCACCTGGCTGGAGGAGGTGTCACTGGGCAGATCTTAAAGTTGTGATGGTGGGTTTGAAATTCCAATCTAAAGATATGCAAAGTGCCTAGTTCAACCTGGAGTTCCTGAAGTCTGAAGTGTGCTGCGTGGCTTTTGGCTTGGGGCCTCTCTCTCTCTCTCTCTCTCTCTCTCTGCTTGGACCTGTGAAGGCAGGCCAGCTTCTTCTACCATTATGAAACTTCCCCTGGATTTGTAAGCTTCAATAAATATCCCTTCCTCCATAACTGTGCCTGGTCTGGACGTTCATCACGGCAAACCTGAAGCTGTCTGCCACACCTGTAAGTGCCTCATGTTGACTACCGAGTATTTCCAATAATTCAAGGCTGGCCACTTGTGACTGGCTCAAAGAATAAGAGAGCATGGTGTTCCTGCCTCAGGTGTTTTAGCACCTGTTATTTATCTGGGAGAGATCAAGAAGCAATGAGCAAATACTACTCACTCGGATATTGTAAAAAAATCCATCAGTTCAGACGCTGAAGCCTTGTTCCAGTATGTAAACAGAGCATCTAGAAAACAAACGGTGATTGGTCGAAATCACTTTATATACATTACAGATAATTACCCACTATGACAGTGGGAATAGAACTGACAGTGTAAGGATCTATTGTGGTTTCTATGTAAAATGTACCCCTCCATAGGTTTATGTTTGCACACTTGGTCTCCAGTTGGAGGCACCGTTTAGGAAGTTCATGGAACCTTTAGGAGGCGGACCCTCACTGGAGGAAGTGGGTCACTGACGGTGGGCCTTGAGAGGTTATAGCCTGGCCTTACTTCCTGTGTGTGGCTCTGCCTCTGCTCCCTGTCTGGGTGTGAGGTGACGGCCTCTGCCTCAGGCTCCTATGGCCATGCCTTACCCACCACGATGAAATGTGTCTCCTTGAAACTTTTCCTGCCTTAAGCTGCTTCTGGTCAGGTGTTTGGTCACAGCAGTGAACAGAAGAACTAGCCTCTCACACCATGCTATTTAAGAGCTGATCAAAGGGTAACACTTGAATTTTAATTACAAATTATCCAGTGCTGTATTACAGACAAGGCTATTTTTTTTTTTTTTTTTGGTTTTCAAGGTAGGGTCTCACTCTAGTCCAGGCTAACCTGGAACTCACTCTGTAGTCTCAGGCTGGCCTCAAACTCACAGCAATCCTCCTACCTCTGCCTCCCAAGTGCTGGGATTAAAGTCGTGCACCACCACGCCTGGCCAGACAAGGCTATTTAACTTACACATAACGTGCTCTTTAATAGTCTAGAAAATTCAAATACAAGTATACAAGTGGGCATATAATCCAAAGTTGGCTTTCTCGTTTCTTGCTATAGAACCCTTTCCTCCCTTGTAGGGAATTTGTTGGAAATTTCTACACACTTCATACACTTTTTGTCCTTGAATTTTTTTTTTTTTTTTTTTTTGGTTTTTTGAGGTAGGGTTTCGCTCTGGTCCAGGCTGACCTGGAATTAACTATGTAGTCTCAGGGTGGCCTCGAACTCATGGCGATCCTCCTACCTCTGCCTCCTAAGTGCTGGGATTAAAGGCGTGCGCCACCACGCCCGACTTGTCCTTGAATTTTTTTTTTTTTTTTTTTTGGTTTTGCGAGGTAGGGTCTCACTCTGGTCCAGGCTGACCTGGAATTAACTATGTAGTCTCAGGGTGGCCTCGAACTGTTGGCGATCCTCCTACCTCTGCCTCCCGAGTGCTGGGATTAAAGGCGTGCACCACCACGCCCGGCTGTCCTTGAATTTTTAACTGAACAATACAGGTTGGCCTGTTCTCATACTTGTCTTAGCTGCATCATAACCCTCTCAATAAATGGACCACAATGGAATTAGTCAGTCTCCCATGGATGAATGTTGGTTTTTTTTTTTTTTTTTTTGAGAGAGACACAGAAAGAAACAGAGAGGGAGAGGAAGACAGATAGAGATGGGCGCGCCAGCTTCCTATCAGCTGCTGTGAACGAAATCTAGATGTGTGAGCCCCCTTGTGGACAAGTGAGGCATTGCGCCCTTGCGTCACTTTGCATCTGGCTAAATGTGGGACCTGGAGATTGGAACTGGGTTCTTAGGCTTGGCAGGCAGGCAGGCACCTTAACCGCTAAGCCATCTCTCCAGCCCATGTTGATTTTTTTTTATAACCTTTTTCTAACATAATACTACTTTGTTGAACATCCTTTCACCAGGGCCTTTGCGGATAGATTCAACTACATCTACATATAGGACAACTTCTTAGAGGTAATACAGCCCGTCAAATGGCATATGCATTTAAACTTAGCACTGCACAGAGTTCTATCATTCGATAGCTACATGCTTTTGTTCTCTTCCATGCGAAGTTGAAAAATGGGTGAAGAAATTTAACTCAATAAAAATCACTAGGTTGGGCTGGAGAAATGGCTTAGCAGTTAAGGCATTTGCCTACAAAGCCTAAGGACCCAAGTTCGATTCCCCAGGACTCACGTAAGCCAGATGCACAAGGAGGCGCATGCATCTGGAGTTCATTTACAGTAGTTGGAAGTCCTGGTGCGCTTGTTCTCTCTCTCTCTCACTCTGCCTCTTTCTCCTTCTCAAATAATTAAATAAATAAAATATAAAATATTATTTTATTCATTTGAGAAAGAGAAAGGAGGGGGGAGAGAGAATATGGATATGAGAGCACCAAGGCCTCTAGCCACTGCAAACGAACTCCAGACACACGCACCCCATTGTGCATCTGGCTTACGTCGGTCCTGGAGAATGGAACTGGAATCCTTTGGCTTTGCAGGCAAATGCCTTAACCACTCAGCCATCTCTCCAGCCCAAAAGAAAAACATTTTAAAAAATCACTGACTGTTTGAAGCTTGAGTTGAGCAGACAGGCCAATGGCCATGGGCTTTGACTGTACATTTGCTAGAGACAAGGACAAGCGGGAAGACATGGGACGTAAAGCCAAGAATCTGTTAGGTGCTGGACACCATGTTGGGTGTTGTCCTCATTCCATATATGGTGCCACACAATCCTCACCCTAATTCCACATAGAGAGCTCCCATGCACTAACAGAGGCTCAGAAAGTTTCCCATTTATCTGCCTGAAATATCCTGGCCAAATGGGGATTTAATCCAACTGTAAGTGATTCTAAAGGACCTGTCTGACTCCTTTGACTGGTAATACAGGTGGGTTACCTTGGGGGATTCTGAGCTCAGAATACAAATGTATAAACTCTGGTGAGTTGAGGCTGGTATCCTGGAGACAGGTGGCCCTGAGGAACCTTACAGCCATCCTGTGGGCATCTGTGGTTACATCCAGCACACAGTGGGCAGAACAGCCAGCACGGTAACATACTACCAGATTGGGTGGTATGGCTGAGCCCTGTAGCTGTCAGAGGAGTGTGTACAATACATACTCGTTAAGTATGGAGTAAACAAGGGGAAGGAGAAGCTTCAGAACTACCGAAAATTGATTTTGGTTGTCTGCCTGATAAATTGTCCAGGGGCCATTTCTCCCTCACCCGAAGGCAAGTCCAAAAATATCAATTCTAAGCTGAGTGTAGTGGTGCACGCCTTTAATTCCAGCATTTGGGAGGCAGAGGTAGGAGGATCACTGTGCATTTGGCTTACATGGGACCTGGAGAATTGAAACTGAATCCTTAGGTTTCACAGGCAAGAGCCTTAAACCTCTAAGCCATCTCTCCAGCCCCTCCATTTTATTTTTATTTTTTTACCTTTTTGGTCTTTTGAGGTAGGGTCTCACTCTAGCCCAGGCTGACCTGGAATTCACTATGTAGTCTCAGGGTGGCCTCGAACTCATGGTGATCCTCCTACCTTTGCCTCCCGAGCGCTGGGATTAAAGGCTTGCGCCACCATGCCCGGCTTCACTTTATTTTTTGAGACATGGTCTCTCACTGAATCCGGAGCTCACCACTTCAACTAAACTAGCTGGCAGCAAGTCCTGGGTATTCTTCCGTCTCTGCCTCCTCCGTGCTGGGGTTATAGGTGACACTGCCACACTTAGATTTTATGTGAGTACTGGAGATCTGAATTCTGTCCCTCATGCTTGTGCAAGCGCTTTACTGACCGAGCCACTCCCAGCCCCCAATCCTTATATATTTACCTAGCACACCTTAAAACAATTAAGCTAAGCGTTACAAGAAGGAAAGCCAACTGTGTTCTGTTGGGTCCTACCGTCAGACATGCTTTTTAAGATATACAGGAAACACATCAGCAGGCTCTTAATCTCAGACTGGTCCAGTTTGTCACAGCGAACCACAGAATTCCCCAAAGTGCCACCTTGCTGGTGCTGAAAAGGAAAGACAGGTCAATTTTCTACTTCATTATAAGGGGGGAAGGGAATAATTCACTTCATGTATCTCCCTTAGGAGAGAAAGCGTCTTAGCTTTTGGTCAAATCGTACAATCTGCCAAGTTCAAGAAAACCACAGGCACGGGTCAACAAAGGCACGCCTTCACTCAAGGGGAACACACGCAAACACCACCTCCGAGCTCTGACTTGTCTCCTTGGCCTGCTTCCCTGAGGGCCAAGCCAGAAAGACACAAGCCTTTCACACCGGAAGGCCACGGTTGCAGTGATGCCAAGTGAAAACCTTCTAACTGCTGATTAAAGTCACATGCAAACAAAAAAAAGTGAGAGTCAGCCGGGCGTGGTGGCGTACGCCTTTAATCCCAGCACTCGGAAGGCAGAGGTAGGAGGATCGCCGAGAGTTCGAGGCCACCCTGAGACTACATAGTTAATTCCAGGTCAGCCTGGACCAGAGTGAGACCCTACCTCGCAAAACCAAAAAAAAAAAAAAAAAAAAAAAAAGTGAGAGTGCTAGAAACCAACATGAAAGTGAGAACTCAGGGGACCCCACCGAGCCCCCCCCATCTCCTCAGGAGAGCCACAGGAGTCTGCAGCCAAGGCATTGGCCGCATTTGGGGGTGTGTTGTGGGCACTGAGGGAGGAACAGGATGGAGAGGGAGCCCTGGGCACAGCACAAGACCCTAAGCTGATGGGGTAACCCCTCCATCAGCTTAGCTCAACACTGCAAGCGTTAGAAAGCTCAGCACTGAGGACAAGGGCAGTTTTACCACTAGGCAGCAGGTTCACATTTAAAAAAAAAGAAAAAAGGAAAAAAAACAGCAGAGTAAGAATCTCATCTCATGATTAAAAACTTGGCAGATTAAAAAGAAAAACCAAGTTATTTTCCAGTTGAAATCAAGAACATTTTTGGACAAAAAGCCAAAATAAAAATCAATGAGAAAAGACATTTCTTTCAAGGTATTGGTTGCCAATTGAAAAAAATATATATATATATAATGAGAGAGTATAATTATTAAGATATGTGCCCATTTTTATTTAAGGAAGAAATACAGATGCAATTAGTGGTAAAACTGGTAGGGGTGCGTCGTCTCGCCCGCTCACAGAATCAGAGCCACCAGGAGAACCCAGTTCTTCTTGCAGTGGGAGCAAGGGTGGGATATGCAACGTCTCCTCAGGCAAAGGTGGAATTGTTAGAAGCGAAAAGTCCATGGTGACCCGGTGTCTCCTGGCTGAATGGCAGCTTGCCGCCTCCTCTCCAGCAGTGCACGTGACACAAGCTGAGTGCCGTCTGAGCAGCATTTCCTTCTATACACGAAGGCATATTGGGGGCCAAGGGAAAACACGTCATGACAGACCCAGACCAAGAGGTCTACACCTCCACACAACTGTAGCTGACGACAATCACATCAATGCCAGCCAGGGGATAGGTGACATAGGTACAAACCCAATGCTGAGGAAGGGTACAGTCAGACACCTTCAGGGAACAAAGGAACCCATCCCTAAACATGTCACCGGCTTACTGGCAGAAGGGATTCCAGGTGGCTCACCTTTAATCCTGGCTGACATAGGAGGATTGTTATGCATTCAAGGTCAGCCTGGGCTACAGAGTGAGTTCCAGATCAGCCTAGGCTAGAGTGAGACTCTACCTCAAAAGAGTTTCAAGGGATGGGCCCCAATAACAGATAAAGCTCTGGTCATCTACCCCAAGCTAACTGGGCTGATTTTTTTGTTTTGTTTTGTTTTTTAAAACATCACATTTAACAGAGACTCAGGCATGAAGCAGTTTTACTTTGGGCTAAAGCCACTAGCTACAAGAAGCACTTGTGCTACTCAAGGAGAAGTTACCTTGTCCAGGGAGTTGCTCTTCTCACTGTTCCTCTCTGGAAGGCTGTTTCCCGAATCTGTGCTGATGAGAGAGGCTCTGGAGTCCGCATTTCTCACACTGTTGATGTTGGGGGTTGAAGCTGCATATGGAGATGCTAAGTGGAAATTAAGGCAAGACCAAAGTTTTGGTAAGACAGAACAAAATAAAGGCTAGTCCTAAATTTTAAGAGAAATTGCTTTTTGTGACACATTTCTTTCATCAGGAAGTTGGCTCAATTACTTCTTTTTTTTTTTTTTTTTTTTTTTTTGGTTTTCTGAGGTAGGGTCTCACTCTAACCTAGGCTGACCTTAGAATTCACCATGTAGTCTCAGGCTGCTCTCGAACTCATGGTGATCCTCCTACCTCTCCCTCCCAAGTGCTGGAACTAATGGTGTGTGCCATCATGCCTGGCTACTTCACTTTTTTTTTTGCATGTGCATGTTTGTGTTACGAGTAGATATGTGAACATGTATTCATATGTTTGTGTGTGTGTATGTGTGTGTGCGTGTGCGCACGCATACAAGTGGAGACCAGAGGTTGACGCTGAGTGTCTTCCTCATCACTCTACACCTTATTTGGTGAACCTACAGTTAATCAAATCTGCTAGACTAGATAGCTGACAAGTTCCAGGGATTCCCTGTCTCCACCTTTCAGTGCTAGGATTATAGGCACGCACTACTACATCCAGCATTTACATGGGCCCTAGGGATCTAAACTCAGATCCTTATGCTCGTGGGGCAAGCAGGCAAGCATTTTATGCCAACTGAGCCATCTCCCAACCCCCAATTACTTCACCTTTAAAGAATCAGGTCAATATATAGAGTGAGATAAAAATCAACTTCAACCTGAAACATTCAGAACAGATGTTAATCCAGTTATTGGAAGTTGCCCTTTTTGCTCAAACTGCATTAGCATACATTATTTCACAGTGGGGTGGAGAAAGATTAAAATAATTAAATGATTGCACCAAAAACGATTCAATCAAAAAATAAGACCAGCCAGGCGTGGTGGCGCATGCTTGTAATCCCAGCATGCGGGAGGCAGAGATAGGAAGATCGCCATGAGTTCGAGGCCACCCTGAGACTACATAGTTAAATCCAGGTCAGCCTGAACTAGAGTGAGACCCTACCTTGAAAAACAAAAACAAACAAAAAAAATTACACTCTCAACCCATAACATGCAAACTGTATACAAATTATATGCTGAGGTGTCCTAGAAAATGCTATAGGTGTCATGGACACTTGAGATTTTCCAGGGAACACAATGGTATTTGACACTGGCTGCAGACTGTAGTCCTTCTGATGATGATGTTTCTTCCTGTAGCTGGGTGTTTGGTGGGTGCTATGACAAAAAGAAAGTTCTGAGCCGGGCGTGGTGGCGCATGCCTTTAATCCCAGCACTCAGGAGGCATATGTACAAGTACTGCATGGGTTCGAGGCCACCCTGAGACTACATAGTGAATTCCAGGTCAGCCTGGTCTAGAGCGAGAAAAAAACAAAACAAAAAGAAAAGAAAAAGTTCTGGACAAACATCAATGTGCAGAAAGTGAAGATGGTAGTGGACAATTTGATTTGCAAGTATGAGAAACTGAGTCCATTATGCGCATACAGCCTAGCAGTAACAGTTGTTATTTTTTGAAATGCCTACTTAGTTGTTAGGATGTAAATGTTTATTGAGTTACTTGATTTTAAGACCCAAATAAACAGAAGAGCTAGTTATTAACAAACTGAACTCTTAATAGATAATAGACATTAATAGGCATTCTCATAAATACATCTATTGGTTTTAGCCTAAGGACTCTATAAAAAATTACTACAATAATAAGATTGACCCTGACTCGGTGAGCTACAAATGGTTGGGACTCTGTTATAAAGAATTACAAGCAAGTTGGGCGTGGTGGCACACACCTTTAATCCCAGTACTCGGGAGGCAGAGGTAGGAGGATCGCCAAGAGTTCGAGGCC